>CM053790.1:159415165-160615165 GCA_028749045.1 Cupressus sempervirens | reverse complement strand
ACTTTGTTCACTAACTTTTTTTTGTATATAATTTTTTGTGAGTGCATACCTACACATACTTTTTTATATCTAATAATTTGCATCCAACTACTATAATCATAGAAAGGTCTGACATACTCCATCAATTCAACAACCTTGTTGTAAGAGATCTTTAGGTCATCCATGGAAAATAGGCCCAAACCATAATGAGGATGGTACTATGCGATATATGCTCTCTCCAACACAAAAATTAGTGTTTATTGGAGGAAGTTCATTGGGGACCCATTATTTCTATAGACGTTTGTACCTAAAGGGCACATCAAACTTTCCTTCACTCTCATCATCATAAGAACATGACCCCCCTTGAGAAAGGAAAAATTTGATGCACTTATTGAATTTATTTCTAATATTTTGACCTTGAGTCAATCTCCTTGATTTAGACATACTAAATGTCTGACTTTCTTCTTTCAATCCTACATTTTCCCCACTCGAGGAAGACAAATCTAAAAAATACCTATTCACTGGTACCTACACTCCAAAAAATAAGGGAGATAGGTGGAAATGTGAGATATATTTTACAAATGGTAAAGACATTAATCTCTATGGGGTGTACTAACTTATACCTAATGATCCATGAGACTGTGTTGGATGCTCATGAAAGGGCTTCATTTCTGCATATGTAAATCAATTGTTTTATGTTAGCTAAAAAATTCATGATACATATACTAAAAATTACATCAAAAATTAGCATCACATATGAAATAGAAATAGTAAAAAGTACATGAAAAGTTAGTCAAATTAATCATTGATCTAGATCAAGAACTTAATATTGAATAGCATAGGCATTGATCACATTAATGTACATTTCATTCTTGTCATTGATAATCAAACCCCCCTTCAATGTTAGCTAATCAAACCCCCTCATCATTGATATAATTCTTTATTCATCTCATCATCAGGATCATCATCATCAACGACATCATCACCACCACTATAATGGTGGTCATCATCATCCTCCTCCTCATCATCATCATCATCATGATCATGATCAATAGAAGCATCATGATCATGATCAATAGCAACATCATTTGCATCAGAAGCATCATTGACTAACCCTCGACGTGATCCACTTCTTCCTCTTCCTTGGTATCTTCTTCTTCCATCACATTATAATATATCGACCTTTCTCTTGGATTATATCTAACAAAAAATAACCAACATAGTTTATCTGAAATGTTTGAGGAAAATACTTACTCACATTTCCTTTGAAGAACATAGGGCTCATCCCCAACTAGCTCAAACAACCTTGTATTAATCATTGGAAATCCATTCTCATGCTCAATAATAGTTCTATCAGGATCATTTTGATTTAGTTGTAGTCTATACCATTTGATGAGAAAGAGAACTAATTTGAAGGAATTAAAGTCATAGTCAAGTATATCAACCAAAAGGTTGTAGTATCAATTTTGAGATTCTCGAGCATGTAAGTCATTTCTAGATGAAATATTGGTCACTTGGAAGACTACACTTATCCTAGAATCACAAGTTCTCTTCATGTCATTAAAATATTTGATGCAAAATTTATAACCATTTCATAACACAGCCTTGCAATGTTTCACCTACAATAATGTCAAACATGTATAAATTATTGCATCATGAGTTCAAAAACATACGGTTGATCAACAAACATATAAGTACCTGGAGATCTCTTTAACCATATGATACATCTATTTCTTTTGTATAACATTGGGATCTCCATTACAATGAGCTTGTATAACTAACGAAGACATGAATTCCCATTTTAATCTATGACCATAATGTTGACATCGTTCAATCCATACCATCATCCAATCTTGATTGTTTGTGATAAACAAATGTATTGCATCCCACTCTTTAGAAACTGTACAAAAGTAAATAGATGATTTACAATAGATTTATTTTGAAGATTAAGAATTAATTAACTATAATAAAAACTCATAATTTATTACCTTTCACTTTCCTAAATCCACCATTCCCCACCAAGTACTCCCCTTCAATTTTTTTTAATGGAGTCAAGATCCCAAATGCAATCCATTTGGGTCTTTGCTGCAAGATTAGGAAGATATTAAGTAACATACATCATCATCTAGTATACAATATATCCCTCAACCATAGAACCCTCGGGACATGCTCTTTTTTGAACCAAACCTTTCAAAAAATTCAAGTGTCTCTCAACCATCCACATTGACATAGGTTGTACAAGTCCACACAATTCAGTCTCCCCAACTTGGTGTATGAAGTAGTGTTCTTGTGCATTGAAAAAAGTTGGAGGTAAACAGTTTTGCATTTCACACATTAGTAGACAATTTCTTTTCTTTTAATATTTTATATCTTCTTTATGGATTTCTTTAGATGACAACCACCTACAAGGGATTCAAGACACCAAAACATATAGAAATGTGACTTTACATTGTATTACTTGTTTGATATATTGAACAAATATCACTATTTACCTCATGTATTTTCAAAGATCATGTATCACTCGTTTGATATTATTGTCAATGTTGTCTAAGAGCAATATGGGTAGCACATACTGTAACAATTGTTAACTGATCATTTCATTCTTTTCTAACATAATGCAATAAGAATTGAATGTAATTTCACAAATATATTGTAAATACAAAAAAAATGTGACTTACCTTGATGAAGGTATGGTAATCATGCATTTTCAGCCCTGGCCCAAATTCACTTTTATTTGATATGAGATTTCTTATACTCACAAAAAATCTTGTAGAAAATTAAATTTTTTCCTATGACTTCTTTTATGGTATTACTTTTCTATTTCATTAATAACCAAGGAAGGGAACTTGCATTAATCTAGTCTCTATTGCTATTTGATTCAATGATATTTTTCATTACATGATTAGAATCATGAATGTCACTAAAAATTTGGCAAGATTTTCTTTGTCACACCTTCCATCCAATATTTTCCACAGCATCACTATTACATTCTTTTCAATATGCATAGTATCAAACAAATGCACAATTTGTAGCTGCTCGTGGTTGGGCAACCTACTAAATTCTCTAGGATAACATTTTAGTCCCTTTGGAGGGTGGTCAGTGATGCCTTGATGACCTTCACTATCATCAATTACATAATTAGCCAACAAAAAAAAAATCAAAATATATAATTTCTAAACATAAACCATTAGGTGGAGTGATACTACCTCCAATTCTATTATATTCCAACTGCCATAGGCAAGGTTTCATTCTTTGTTTCTTTGATGTAGTCTCTTCTTTCCCATTGAAATGATGTTTTTTAGCACTTCGATATTGTTGAGTTGTCATTTTTCATGATGCTTAATGACATGAATCCTTTCAAACTCCTCTCTTGAAAAGCTAATCTAGGATCAACTCCAAGGTTCCGGGTGATCTTGCAACCTTCTAGAATCTGCTCAATTGAAGATTAATGTGTTTTTTCATGAGGAGGCCTTTGATGGTTTGAACCAAATTCAGATAAGATGTTTAATCTATTGTTTGAAAAGTAACCACAAAAGAGAAATATTTTTGGTATTTTCTATTTTATGATGAATACAATTTATCGATGCAACTATATGAATTCCTATTTTAACCAAGTGTTAGCAAAAAAAATAACAAAGATAAGGTAATGAGAGATTAAAGAAAATAACTTGAATGAGAAATTCCTAACGAACATAAACCATAGTAACAAAATGTTTGTGAGTTAAATCATCGAAAAGATCAAGTAGGAAACCAATGAAAATAGGAGCAACACTTCCTCATTTTCACTAATGCAATTGTTGATGGAAACTCAATAATAACTAAAAGATGTTTCACTTCTCATCAAATCACAAGGCCACAAAAAGTGTGCTCATGCAAGACAAGAAGCTATGCAGGAACAATATGTGATGTTTTCTCCAACTTAGCATATCCGTGGAATTTGTTAACACGAGGTAAACACCAAAACTAAAAGGTCACACAATCATAAAAAAAAAAAAAAAACCATTGCCTCCATTATTATTCATGAACATGAATTCACAAAATAACACACTCTAGCAAGAATAATTATAGTTAGAATGAAAGCACGAATAGCATATATTATTGCATCAAAATAATGGCCTGAAGTACATATTACATCCATGTATTTTTCTTCTCCTCTTTTTTTTTTGAGAGTGAGAGCTCTTAAAATGCAAACACATGCTAAAAAATAATAAAGCAAATCTAATTATATACAAACTAACTCTGTAAATGGTACTAATTAGGTCTCCACCCTTGTTTATATCAATTAATGGGTGCATGATCTTACTTAAAACAATGAAAGAAGAGATAAGAAAAATAAGCTACAAGAGGTTTTGAGAGTCACTAGAAGCTATAAAAATGGAAGCTTGACCTTCTCTAGGTATTTTTGGGAGTTGAACTATCATAAAAATGTGTTTTTAGTGCATGGAATGTTCTTAAAATAACAAATGGTAGTTAACTATCAGCACATTGCTTCTTCTTCAAAACTGTCAGTGCACCTCTAAGAAAAGTGCACCTGCACACCTTTGCAGCTTCGCACCTATGCACCTGGGCACATGTGCACCTTTAGGGAATTTGTGCAAGGTGCTCAATTTACCAAAAAATCAAAATTCTCAATTTTGTAAATGGTTTCTGAGTTTTTCTCAAATGGGGTTTTAGATCACTCTTGTGTACTTAATTTGATCTTTTTGATGATTTAGGCCTATCTATGCACCTTGTGCACCTATGCACTTTGCTCTTCAAAACTTTGTAAAATTGCACATTTGCGCACCTTAACATCTTTAAGGCTTTGGGCATCTTCAAGACTTTTAGAATTGTGCACCTCCACACATTCACACATACATACCTTGACACTTTGCACACATGCACACCTTCTAGAGTCCTTCAACTTATGCATATTCAAAATTGTAATGCACACATTGTGCACCTTGACCAAAAGCACACCTGTGCACATGTACATTTTCTAGAGTTCTTCAACTTATGCATATATCAAAATTACAATGCATGCCTATGCACCTTGTGTACTTGGGAACCTTCTAGAGACAATTCATTCACCAAATCTTCAAAATGTGCACATGCACACCATGCACATTCAAGGAATTGTGCAAGGTGCTCAATTCACCAAAAATTCAATGTTCTAAGTTTTGAAAATGGTTTCAAGGTTTTTCTTAGATTAGGTTTGGGAGCACTCTAGTGTACTTATTTTGCCTTTTTTGATGATTTATACCCTCTTTATAGCCAAAAATTTTCATAGATTTGAACTTTTTCTACTTCTTCTATTTGAAATCCTAAGGTGCCTATTTTGAAAATGCACATGCAATACCTTGGATATTTTTTGTGCTATGGATAATGAGGATGTCTTTTTATCTACACGAAGAAGAAAATATTAGTTATCTTATGTTGGAAGACCCAAAAGAGGACTCCGCAATATTCAAACTAACAAAAATTTGGGTCAACAGTAGTCAAATCAAAAAAGACTAGATTTTTCCCCTCAAAAGCTAGCTTTGCAAACTAGGACACCTAGCGCACCTTGGTAGGTGTGCTAGTGTGCTAATTTTGCCTTGGAAATGACAAGGTGTGTAATTGTGCACTAGCACACATGTGCATTATGGCATTGTGTAAGATAGAGGGGGGGTTGGTGCCTAGGGGGATTGGAGTGCGCACCTTTGCAGGTGCACATATGCGCATCTCAATATCTGATCATATGACATTTAGAGCATTCTCGTGGATTTTTGTGTTCTTTATGATAAATAACATGATCTTCAGGATAAGCATTTATTGCTTGATAATCCATTCCAATATGTTTCATAGTGGCACATAATTCTTGGTATGAGTGAGGGAGAACATTTGATGGTGGTAACAAATAGTCACCTATCAATCTACAAAAAAATATATAAGTCGTTAGTATAAACAATGTTAATGGTACATATTTCACCTTTTATAGACTATAATGATGTATATGAAAAACCTTAGCATACATGACATTGTTATTTTGAATAAACCATTCATAACCTTCAAATTCACCAACAACAATATAACAAAGAGAAGAGTTGATTGGAATCCTTTACAAAGGGTCATGTTTTCCTTTTCAAGTAGAGGTATATCATGGATTGCCTCAATGACATCCTCATCATAATCATCATCGTCATCAACAATAACAACAACACCAATACCAAATTTATCATGGATCGATGCATTCGTACCATCATCTTGAAAAGTGTTTTCTGGCTCATGATCATCATCTTCTATGGGATCATGATCTTCTCCTTCAATACTCACACCTCCATGTTCCTCCAAGATGTGGTGGTCCTTATCGCGTACTACCCTGGGGAGATCGACCTATATAAAAATGTTGATAATAAAACCCCCGTTCCATGGTTCATATGTATATTAATTGCAAAAATATTATAACAAACAACTTACCAATAGATGATAACGAAAATCTCCTTCAATGTGACCATTATCCCTACAATATCATTTAGCTATTTTGATTTTGATTCTTCTTGTCTTTAAGTCATTGCAACTCTTGCAAGGACAATAACATTTGTCATCGCCTTCTCTTTGAAATTTAGACAACAATCTAGCGATTATCTCCCTATTTTGATTAGATTCCCTTGTATTATCTGACATGATCCTTCTTCATGGGAATAAATTATTCTTGTACCCTTAGTGATTTGGTTGTACTTAATGTGTTTATCTATACATATGATTTTGAAAGAAAATTTTGGTGTAATCAATGTGTATATCAGCAAAAATATTGGACATGTTGTAATTAATGTTTATATTTGCACATATGGTTTTAAAAAAAAAACTTGGTGTAATTAATGTGTGTATCTGAAAAAATATTGGACATGTACTTAATGTTGTTGGAATTAACAATGGAAAGTAAGTTTTGAGGAGGAGGGGGGGTGGGGTGAATCAACACTTAAAAATTTTACCTCTAAAACATTTCACCATACATCCATCTCATAACTTAACATGTAAACTGAAATAAGCAATGATTCATCACATCCAAAGCATGAGATAAATCAACACATAACACATAAGATTTTGGTTACCTAGAAAACCTCCAAGGAGAAGGTAAAACTGGGGTGGGGATGACACCCACAAATCTTCACTACTGCAGTTGTAAAGTGTGGCCTATTATGGATACAAAGTTTTTATCATAAACTATGATCTACCCTATTAAAGGTCTACCCCGTTAAAGGCTTACAAGGACTGTTAGGTCTCACCTTGTTAAAGGATTTAAACTCATAAGGAAGTAAGCACTCAATTAAGAGATTTGCAAAATCATGTTAAGACTACTCTGTTAAGAGATTTAATCTATATCACCTGTTAGAATGATTTAGCACCTGATCCTTTGGTTAGCACCTTATTGCTTGATTTTAGATCTCCTCTTTACTAGTTATCTCTTGGTCCTTCTGATTAGATTTATCTTCTCTAAACTTTCACTACATGTCTATGTTCTTCTCGGATTGATTCTTCATTGCATAACTCTATCTTAGCCATCTTCTCCATGTTTCTTTCATAACAGATACTCTCCTTAGTATCCTTCTTCACAACATATGTTACCCTTAGGGTTTACTTCTTTTTATAAAAATCATGGAGATGAAATTAGGTTAGAATCAATGGTTGTGGTTGATCCATATTGGCACCTAATGCTTCCCTCAATATAATTGGTTGCATGCATAGCATAGGGATGCATAATATGATTCCCGCCTTATTTCTTATAATAAAAAATTCATGTTCATGTCATTCAAAAATGGTTTACATAGAAGTTTGTGCCACTACAAACATTTTTGACAAGATTGTTCACTCGACATCAATAGGCTCCGATGCTCGACCTTCACTATGCTCTATATACTAATATTTAGCTTCTAAATGGCTCAACACTCACTCTTGCTCAACACCTGAATCACTCGACACACTCTATTTTCTTGGCTCCTTTTGTTTGCTCGACACCTAGGTGACTTGGCACACACTGACTACTTGACACATATTAGTGCTTGGCATTACCTCTCATATTAATTGACATGTATTTTCTAGAGACTTATGATCAACATGTTCTATTTTCTCAACTTGCACTGATCACTCAACTTGCTCTATTCACTTGGCATGCACTATGCATTCATCCTGCACTATTCTTTGCTAGATAATGATTAAGTGTTTTTTCACTACAATGTCAAAACCACAATGAGATTAACAATCTCCCCGTTTTGCATGAGTGCAAAAATACTTTGTCATGGCATATACATTCCTTCATGTGTAAGTTAGACAATGTATCTTCTTTGCTTGACTTGTATGCAAAATCTTCAAAATTCAAAATTGATATTATCCCCCTTTTTTGATATTTATGTTATTTGGGTGGTACACTTAAATTGTATTTTTCCAAAAATGCTTATGTAGCTCCATAATGATTTTCAATGTTGAATCCCAATTATTAGTAGCTACATCTAGAGATTGAATTTGAACTTCTAGTTGTGCTGCCAGATCAACTAAGCCTTCATGAGTAGGAAGATGGGAATCTTTCTTCATCAATGTCTTAGCATAGGCTAGTTCCTTTTGCAAAACTTCCATGTGAGGGGTTAGCATGGACTATATATTGATCGATGTTGATATTATGTTTTCATCCTTGGATTGCAACTCAACAAGCCTACTATGTATCATCAATAACATTTGGAAATGTACTTGAATAGTGCTAGAAGATTGTTTCAATGTAGTATCTGTTAATTGTAAATCTCCTTGCAACTGATTAATAGACTATTGAATTTCTTTGGTAAATATATCAATGCTGCATAGCTTAGTATATAGATTGAAAATATTCTCTAATACCATTTTTACACTATCCATTTTGGTTGATAAGTTAACTTGTCTCAATGCAATGACACTAGATCTCTTATCCATGACCTTTGTGTGAAAGTTTTTCTCATACCATTCCAATAATTTAACATTGGTCTCAAGGTCCTCATCCTTTTTCTTGTCAACTATGTGGACAAGTTGTTCTATAATAGGCTTATCAGATAATGAATTTGAGAGACTAAAAGAACAACAAAAATGTCTTTGATTTCATACAAAACTTCTTTTTTCTTGTGATCTCTCCTTAAAATTTCTTTCCTTTTCCTTCTTTGTAGAGCCTTTTGAAGAGCATTCATTTCTTTAGGTGTGATTGTTGTTAGATCAAATATTGGTAATATAATCACCTCATCCAAACTTACATCCTCAAATGATGTAGCTTCAACACTCTTGGGTGTACTGGTTCTTAACACTAATATCTACAAGGGTGTGGCCTAAGTACTCAGTACATGAAGAGTCTAGATATTGGGAGGAGGTCTACTTATTGGTACGATAACCAGTGTTTGAATGGAAATTTTATCCTTTAGCTCAACATTCATCTTATCCTCTTCCTTATGTTCATTCCCCTATTGTTCTTCACTAGGTTCTAGTAGGGCCACTATCAAATTTTCTTCCTTATCATTTCCCTTTGCATTTCCTTGTTCATCAATTTCAACAATAGTTGGTATTCTTGAACTTAGTAGACTTGGAAGTGATGTGAGAGGTGGTACTGCCTCCTCTTTCATCTAAATGACAACTGTTTGCATTAAAGATGGTGTTTGATTGAGCTCTTCTTTTGGTTCAAGAGTTGCACTTTGATCTATGGTCTTTCCTTGTAACTCATTTTATTTCACCTCAACAACACTTGATGGAACCAATGATGTATCTTTCTATTTCTCATTCTCATTGGATGCAACCTCAACCTATTGAGATTCATCAATCCTTACCAATACAAGATTTTTGCATGGGATTGTAGTATTGGTAGAATCCTATTGTAGTTTCCTTATGTCTTCCTCACTTAATGGATTTACATTCTGAGTGGAGTTATCAAGTATGTATTTAATGGTTATAGACTCTTTCTCTGCATGTGCGGGAATGGTGCTCGACACTTGAGTATCATGTGCATCTTGTGCATTTTCCTCAACTATTTCATCCTTTTCTTCTATTGTATCCTCCTTTTCTCCTATTGCTACTGTGTTGTCCTTTTGTTGGTCTCCCTTCTCTTCCACAACTTTGGTGAATAACCCATATATAACTTTCCATAGAAACTTTCTCTGGGTTACCACCTTTTCTACTTTATTCCCCAAAATGTTAAATGGAAAGTACTTGGGAGAAAATATCCCTTTGTATTTCTCTAAAACCTTTTTAATCATTATTTTTTCAAGTTCATACATAACTATGGCTAAAGTATCCTCTCTAATTTTTTTTTGTCTCCAAATTGAGCTTCCATTTTTTCTCAACTCTCTCATATAGGCTTCTAGGAATAGAGTTAGCAATCTCTAAAGGATTGGTCTTAAATGCGGCCATCATATCATAAATAACCTCTTGAAGATTATTTTTATCCTCACTCCCTAACTTATCAAAATCAATAAGTGAAAAACTAGATAAATCTACATTGGTCTTTACATTTTCACATAATTTGTCAATGTCAGATGAGATATTGTGGCTTACCACTTTGAATTGACTTAAGTCATTATATTCTACCTTCTCATCATTTGAGTCACCTTGAGGTTTGTAATTTCTCCTTAGCTTCTTAGCAGGCTAACTTGGCTCTTCTGTGGTACTCTCTCTTTTTCCTTTTTCCTTTGTTCCTTTGGCCTTTGTAGTGGCAAAACTTGTACTTGACCTTATCAAAGGTGTGGCTGGCTTCTTTTCAATTTTCTTTGCTTTTTTCTTTGGTTTTGGCACTTCCTTCTATTGTGCTTTCCTCTTCTTTCTAATTTCTTCAGTTTCCTTCTTGACATCCTCTTCATCATCATCTTTTTCCTCACCTAATCCTCCAGTTAGTTCTAATGGTCCTTGGCCTTCTTCTTCTTCTTCTTCTCCTCCTCCACCAATTGTTTTCTTTTAGCTTCTTCGCCATCTTTTTCTTCTTCCTTATGACTATGGAAATTTGTAAGTTAATGTTGATCCTTGATTTTGAATGTAGCATCCTTATCAACCTCTTCTACCAATAATGCAATAATAGCTGTTGAAGCTTCATTAACGTTAACTTCATATGGTAAAGGTCTTAACCATCTTACCCTTAGAATTTATTCCTATACGTATATGTAGTCAAAATCAACTAGAAAATATACATCATTATAATGTTGTTCAACTAGTGACACATGAATTCTTGACATCTCCTTCATATAATTCTTAAAGTCTTCAAAATAACTAGTCATCATTGATTCAAAATTATCACCTAATTGCTCGATGAGCTCTCCTATCTATTGAGTAACATATCTATTTGCCTTCCATGCAACCTTTCCAAATGTAGGAAATGCATTTTACAGATAAAATAATATGAAAATGATAAATGATCAAAAATTACATGAGAAACTCTTTGCTTCCCTGATAGCTTCTAGATTTTTTGATAGTTTCTGAAGTTGTAGCTCAGCTAAGTCATAGATGTGATCTCTCTTCACAATCTTATAGCCTAGGTCAATGATAATGCACTACACACTATTGAGTTGGTTAGACTGGTAGAATCTGTGTACAATCAGTCTTACTACAAATTCTATAAGAGAGTCTATGATGGTGTCAATTGACATTCCACGTTTGTTCCACATGACTCTAGTATTCTTCTCAATAATCTCTTTTGCATCGCTCCTCAATGTCTTCGACTGGTCTAGGGTTGGATACCCTGTGACTCTATTAATAATACACTTAGATATTCTAATTGGTTGACCTTCTAACCATATTTGATTGTCATGAATTTGGCTTAGCACTATCTTTATCCATTCTATTTTGAACATTTGTGGGAAATCTAGGTCTAGTGTTAACCCTTTTTGCTCTATGATTTTGTTCTCTTCTTTCAAAATTTTGTTGTTACACAACCTTTGGTAGGCATTTTTGATTTCTAAATCTCCAACCTCACCTACCTTATAGGTGCAACAACATCGTACATCGTAGATCATTAAAACCTTTACTAGTATCATTGATACTCACCAAATGGATCTCCTTTATACACAATCTTAGGAATGACACAAAATGGAGGTTGTCTCACATCATTACTAATTAATTAAACATTAAAAAATTCCTTCCCCTTTTGCCTAGGTGTTACTAAAGAACTTGCTGCCATCTTGACTCTCTAGGGTTTGCAAAACATGAAATACTATAACTTGGCACACATTAAATACCTTTCAAATCCAATGTATGATGTTGAGTTACAATAGAATCTAATTTGCAAACATTTGAATCTCCTTTCATAAATATCCTTCGTGCTCTTCAAACTCTGGTAAGTGCAAATGACTCAAAAAATTGAGTATATAGCCTTTAAAAACTTACATTTAATGCTTAGCAAATATATAATTGTTCACTTGGTTTCTATAGGGTTTCCTAGTATGCTTTACTATCATAGAAATCTTGACTATCACTACCATACCTTCATTACTTGGTAGTAACTACAAAAATTTCAATGCTCAACAACAACAAAGAAAGTAACAAAATGATAGATTTTCTCTTTGTTCTAATCACTTTATTGTATCTTAATATATGCTGATAGAGCCTTTTAATTAATTGAATGCTTGGAACTAAAGCAAAATATATCATTTTAGATGTCAATTCCACACATACCTTTGATTTCCTAGTTGAGGGTAATATGATCACTTGATCCATTGGATGAAGTGGCCTCATCTTTGATTGACATGATTCAATATTCTTTATTTTTCCATGTCCTTTTCATCTACATCTTTGTCTTTTCAACATCTACCTTTGCTTTTCCTTTGTTGAATTCATTGCTCAGTGCAAGTGACCGAGTTGGACAATTTCTTCTCACATGAACGGTCTTAAGACAACTAAAGCATAGAACCTCATTCAACCATCTATTGCAGTTACCTCTGAAATGTGTCCTAATGTAATTTATAAAAACATGAGAATACTCACCACAATAATAATAGCTATACCTTGTATTTTAGTTCCAATGATAAGTATTCCCATGATGATGTACCTTGGCTTTCTTGTTTGATGTCCACTTGTGTTTAGATTTGCATTCATATCCCTTGTGTCCATACTTTTGATAGTTGTAACAATATCCTTCAAATATTTGAGTGTTGGTGGTCTTGGTTCTACATTCATGTGCTTGATGTCCTTTCATTTTGTAGTTATGACAATGTCCCTTGAATTTTTGCTTAGGGTTTTGATCTCCAATGTTGCTTCTATAGACATTTTTTGTGTGACCCAATTTTCCACAATGATGACAAGTGGGCTTGTTGATCCTTCCATTATAGTTCCTTTGTTCATCACTTCTAGGTGATTCTACTTTCTCAGTGATCGAATATCCCAATCTAGCAACGTCATTGTTTGACCTTGGTGATTCCATAAATTTTTCAAATTACTTTATGGCTTCACTAGGTTTGTTAAGCTTTTCCTTTTTAGTCTTCAATTAATTCTACAATAGGGTATTCTATGTTTCCAAAGTTACAATCTCAATGTCTTTCCTACTTAGTTATTGATTTGTAATCATCAACTAATTCATCATATCCAATTGAATGCTTGATAACTTTTGAACATATGATGATTTCTCCTCAAGTCTATTAGCTAGTAGTATTTTGTCTTCTTCAATCATGACTCTATCTTCTTCAAATTTCTTTTTTAGTTTAGTTATCTCACATAACAATATTGACTGAGTTTCTTGCTCCCTCTTTAGATTCTTGACTTCTTCGTTTAGGGCACTATTCTTTCCCATCAGATCTATAATAGCTGCATCAAATTATTTGAGTTTTTATCCTTGAACTATCTATTAGTTTCTTCTTGATATTGAGTGTCATTTTGTTGAATGGCCAATTCTTCTCTTTTCTTCAATGACTGCTACGGTTCATCTCTTGCCTCCTTGAGTTGATGTAGGACAAGCTATATTTCAATATTTTGGTTCTCAATAGTATTTCCCAATTTGTAGACTTCCATCTTCAAGATCTTACCTCCAAAACTATCAAACTTTATTTTCTAGAGAAAAATACTCTAATACAAATTGTTGGAATTAACAATGGGAAAGTAAGTTCTAAGAGTTGGGGTGAATCAACACTTAACACTTTTACCTCTCGAACATTTCACCATACATCCATCTCATAACTTAACATGTAAACTAAATAAGTAACCATTAATCACATCCAAAGCATGAAATAAATCAACACATAATACATAAGATTTTGGTTACCTAGAAACCCTCCAAGGAGAAGGTAAAACTGGGGTGGGGATGACACCCATAAATATTCACTACTACAGTTGTAAAGTGTGGCCTATTATGGATACAAAGTTTTGATCATAAAATATGATCTACCCTATTAAAGGCTTACATATATTGTTAGGTATACCTTGCTAAAGGATTTAATCTCACAATGAAGTAAGCATTTAGTTAAGAGATTTACAAAATCCTATAAAGACTACTTTGTTAAGAAATTTACTCTTTATCATCTATTAGAATGATTCAACACTTGATCCTTCTATTTTTACCTTACTACTTGATGTTATATCTCCTCTTTATTGGTTATATCTTGATTCTCCTAATAAGATCTATCTTCTCTAACCTTTAACTACTTGTCTTTATTCTTCTCAGACTAATTCTTCATTGCATAACTCTATCTTAGCCATCTTCTCCATATTTCATTCACACCAGATACTCTCTTGAGTATCCTCCTTCATAATATATGTTACCCTTAGGGTTTACTTCTTTTTATAAACATCATGGAGACAAAATTAGGTTAGAATCAGTGATTATGGTTAATCTATATTGTTGCCTAATGCTTCCCTTAATCTGATCATTTTCATGCATAGCATAGGGATGCATAATATGAATCCCTCCCCTCCCTATTTATTACAATAAAAAATTCATGTTCATGTCATCCAAAAATTTTACATAGAAAATTGTGCCATTACAAAAATCTATGACATAGATTGTTCACTTGACATCAATAGGCTCTGATGCTTAGTCTTCATTGTGCTCTATATACTAACACTCAAATTTTGAATGGCTCAACACTCACACTTGCTTGGCACCTAAATCACTTAGAACACTCTATTTTCTCAGCTTCTTCTATTTTCTTAGCATCTAAGTGACTTGACACACATTGATTTCTCAACACATACTAGTGCACAACACTTACTATCATATTACTTGGCATGTATTGTCTAGAGACTTATGCTTGGCATGCTCTGTTCTCTCAGCTCACACTAATCAATCAACTCACTTTGTTCACTTGGCATGCACTATCCATTCAGCTTGCACTATTATTTGATAGATAATAACTATGTTTTTCACTACACTATCAAAACCATAATGAGATTAACAAATGTTTATATCTACACATATGATTTTGAAAGAAAAATTTGGTGTTATTAATGTGTATATCTGCAAAAAATATTGGACATGTTGTACTTAATTTTTATATCTACACATATGGTTTTGAAAGAAAAAATTGATGTAATTAATGTGTATATTTGTAAAAAAATTTGAACATGTTGTACTTAATGTTTATATCCGCACATATGGTTTTGAAAGAAAAATTTGGTGTAAGTAATGGGTATATCTGCAAAAATATTGGACATGTTGTACTTAATGTTTATATCTACACATATGGTTTTGAAAGAAATATTTGGTCACCTCACTCAAATTCACCATTATTCCTTTTCAACATCCTGTTAGAGTAAATAATTATTTATTAATTATTTATTCTTTTACTTAAGTTTACTTAGGTTAATGCATTTATTTATTAGTTGTAGTCTAGGAGTTGTTGACAACACAAGAGTTTGTTCCTATCTAAGTCATACTTATCCTCTCACCTTGATCAAGGATATCGCACCTTTTGTGGATGTATGCTTAGTTGTCAACCTTATCTTCTAGCAGTTTCTAGCTTGTTCTACAAGCTTCCTTGAGGCCTTTATATTCAGGCTCTCTCATTGTGTTTCTTTACTCATAACTCATTTTTCAAGTCATATTGTATAGTAATACATTTTCATTGTTGCAATATTTCTCTCTAAGTCCTTTTAGTTTTTACAAGCTCCACCTCTTCCTTCTTTAGTTTCCCTTTAGTAGGTTATTTGCATGTAGGTAATCTTGGCGAGTTGTGAAGTTGTCTTTCATCAACTTCTATATGGTATCAAAGCCTCCCTGCCGCTTCCTGGCTGAACGATTTTTGAAGTCATGATTCAGAGACACAAACCCTAGTTTGTGATTTTTTCTTCAATCGAGAGGAAGAGCTTTTTTTGGTGTACTTTGGGCCTAAATAGATGTTTCCATTGAGTTTAGAAGGCCCGTTATAGTTAGGATTCATATAAAATTTGTCCATTTTGGACACAGTTGCTTTGGAAGGCAAAAACTTTTTGTTCGAGAGGCTGTACAAACCTATATGGATGCATTTATTGCAATTTTTGCAAAAAAATATTAAACTTTTGGGTTCCTCTACTACACCACCATTGCGTGGCTAGCACATTACTTTGTAGCCACCTCTATTGATAGCAACACCACAGAGCCACTCCATAGCCACTGCTGCGCCGCTGGCCCTCCACCCACCAAGCTGTGCCATCAGAGCTCATCGCCCCTACGACCACCACTACTAGCAGTGCCTCTCTGTACCTACCCACTAGCCTACCAGTACTATAGGACACTTGGCAGAATCAGTGAGTGCCACATTGACACCTACCACATAGCCTGTGCCATGTCACATCTTCTGCTTTGTATTGCCATCTGGTAGTCTTTTTTGCCATGATGGTCATCTAGAAATCAATTTTAAACTTAGGGAATGCTGACATTAGCATGATGTCATTACTACATTAGTACACTCCTTCCTCTCCTTTAGGTCCCTTTTTGACTTACTCGTAATTTTATGGCCATAACTTGAGCATACAGAGGTATTTTCCAATCTGAAAGAAGGTCTGGAAAGCTGGTTCTGAGACATAGATATTGGTGTAGGTATTTTGTGGTTTTGATGTAGTTTTGTTGACTATTTTTGTAGTCAAAGTTAGATGCTCTATTTTTCACTTCAGTGAGCTTTTCTTGTGCATCCCATCTTTATTTTTTGAAAATGTTATATTTTTCAAAAGTTGGTTCTATCATCTTTTTAAAAATGCTATCATTTCCTTCAGATTCTACCCCATGCTCTTTCTATCATGTTTTTGGCATTTTTTTTCTATGGCAAATATCTTGGGTGTTCCAGGTCTGAGGATCATTTTCATGGCGTGGGATCTTCTATTTTTTATTGTACTATCTTTTGTGTCAGCTTTTTTCCCTTTATGATTATTGTTGATATCATTTGTAAGCATCTTTATGCAAACACACTGAGATAAAGTGCCATTCTTGCATTTCGAGTTCATGAACATTGTTTTGAGACAATTGTACTTGCACTATTTTATAAAACACCATGGGGGGGATAGTTGTTGCTATTTTTGTGCCTTCTTCCTTTGTCAAGTGAGTGTCCCTTCCATGACATTAGCCCCATGTAGAGTTGGTGACTGTGTTTTTATAGGTGTTTGTACCTCTTCATCTCTCCCATCATTCTTGGTTCTTTCTGTAGAGGACTTTTGGCCCACTTTCTTAGTTGCCTATCATCTCACCCCATCTGCATTAAGGGGGAGTTATTCTATTATTTTAATGCTTCCTTGGTTCGATAGTGTGAACTATGTATTCAGTATTTGATCCTATATACTAGGCGATTGTAGTGGCTAGCTACCTATGCATTTTGGTGAGATAGATCATCTACCATATAGATACTCTCAGTTCATGCCTTCTATTTTTTGTGGAGGTTCTTCAGATCAGTAGTTTCTTTCTAATAGATTTTGTGGCTTCTTCATGCTTTAGTGATGTTCTTCATTATCTTCTCTTGTTCTTATTTTCTAGGGCATTCCTCTAGTTGGAGGCTTCTTCAGTTCTTCACTAGGTTTTCTCTTACCTCTTTTTGGGGAGGGTTTTTCCCATGTGGTTTTTCCTCTTTGCCCATTTTTAGAGGTTGCATTTCTTTGAATTTGTTCATGGGTACCTAACATGGCCTAATTTCTGAGACCCATTCTACATTTCATCTTAGTTTTTGTGAGCTTAAGGCATTCCCCTAAATTGCACTTAAGGGGGGGCATTAGAGTAAATAATTATTCATTAATTATTTATTCTTTTACTTAATTTTACTTAGGTTAATGCATTTATTTATTAGTTGTAGTCTAGGAGTTGTTGACAACATGGGAGTTTGTTCCTATCTAAGTCATACTTATCCTCTCACCTTGATCAAGGATATCCCACCTTTTGTGGATGTATGCTTAGTTGTCAACCTTATCTTCTAGCACTTTCTAGCTTGTTCTACAAGCTTCCTTGTGGCCTTTATATTCAAGCTCTTTCATAGTATTTCTTAACCCATAACTCATTTTTCAAGTCATGTTATATAGAAATACATTTTCATTGTTGCAATATTTCTCTCTCAGTCCATTTAGTTTTTCCAAGATCCACCTCTTCCTTCTTTAGTTTCCCTTTAGCAGGTTATTTGCATGCAAGTGATCTTGGCGAGCTATGAAGTTGGCTTTCATCAACTTCTACACATCCCACCTTTTCATTTCATCCCTATTTATCACATTTCTCACCCAATGATCAACCCATCTCACCCCTATAAATATTCTCCACTTATATCTCCATCTACCACATCAATGCAACTCCCATTTCATATTGATTACTTATTTGGACTATCTTTCTGCCAGTGATAAGTTTTTGTAGTGAAAAATAACTAATTATCTTAGATGTTGATGAGAACCAATAGACATTATTGTCTATATCAGGGACATAACGAGAAGATATGGGTGCAATGAAGGAAATGTCACAATTTGTGTTTCATTTATGCCTCTTTATTTTGATTTTGTTCAAGGGAAGCCCATCAATGCTAATAGAAAAAAATAACACATTTTCTGAGAATTTATAATTGTTCAACATAATTAATATTTTACAAGAAAATACACCTAAAGAACTGTTAGCTTAGAAGCAAGAACATGTTGTTGAAATAGTACACAAAGTACTTTACATGAGAGGTCCACAAGTGAGGGTGTTGACCAATCTTGAAAAATTGAATGCTGAAATGAAAGCTATCGAGGATCAAACACCTATGCAAAGTTACAACACAATGTGAAGTTGATTTTAGATATGGTAGAGGCAAATATTTAAAAGTTTGATCCAAATTTAAGGCACACGAGAGAGTCTATTGAAATATACCAGAAGCAGAAGGGGCAACTTTTGAAAGAGATTGGATAGCTAAAACAACAACTAGACATCATAGAGGATATTGTGGGAGCATTGGATATAATCCAAGAAAGTGTTGTGGTTGGTACTATGACATTGGAATCACTTTCAAGTGTCTTTGAGAATTTATAGTCCAAATTTCAGGAGGACTACAAGTTGTGCAATTTGTCATGTATTGCATTTACATTTTCTTTTCTATTGTTTATAAGAGTGTTTCAAAGTTTTAAACCACTTAAACATCCTTTTCATGGTTTAGATGTAATGTCATTGTGGCAAAGGATTCTACAAGGGAATGATCCCCATGATTATGAAATTTACACAGAAAAAGAACCTGCTTCTTCAACTCCTTACACTCAACTCTTCACTGAAGTTATTCTTCCAATAGTGAGAATAGTTGCTACAAATTCCTAGGAGCCAAGGGAACCTAAGCCTATGCTAAATTTTTTGGAGACATGGGAGAAGTTACTACCACTTTAGTACTTCATAACATTCTAGATCATATAGTGATGCCCAAATTAACAACAACAGTAAATACTTGGGATTCTCACAAGGAGACTATGCCAATACATGCATGGTTACATCCTTGGCTTCCATTGTTGGGCCAATGTATGGAGCCTTTATATCCAACCATTCATTATAAGTTGGGGAATGCACTTCATGCTTGACATACAAGTGATGCATCTGCACAAGCAATTTTATCACCTTGGAAAACTATATTTGATCCTGCCAGCTGGGAACAACTGATTGTTCTTTTCATTGTACCTAATCTAATTATAGTTCTATGGGAATTTGTAATAAACCCATCTAATCAATAAATAGAAAAATTTAACTGGTTTATGACTTGTTTCCTTCTAAAAATATCTTCTATGATATGTTTTTGTAAAATTTCTTGTGAACTTTGCCTATTTTTCTTGGTCTACATTATTTTTGTGCAAAATTTTGAGGTAAGTCACTTAGCATGGGTTAAGTGAGTTTTATTATTTTATTACTTAGATTATGGAAAATGTATGCAGTTGGATCAATTTTGTTATTGTGCTAAGATCTAATAAGGTCTTTAAAAAAGATTACTCTATATGTATAAAGAGATACATGTTTAGAAGGAAAAGAAAAGAAAATTTACATAGGTACCTCTTCTCCTCATGAAGAAAATTATAGAGCAAGGGCACATATATCACAAAGGCACAATATGATAAAAAAATAATAGAGCAAGGGCATGGAGATCACAAGGTAATGATAAATAAATGTAGATATCACAAGGGAACAAAAATGATATGCAATAATCACAAGGGCACAATAATGAAATCCAAGATCTTGACCAACGTTCAGATCTCTCCACCCTCATTCGGAGCTCTCCACCCTCTCTCATGCACAACTCTCCATGATCGATCAAAAAAATGGGAAATGATTAATGTCATTTTTTTATTGTCTATAATCATGTTGACATTGCAATTACGATGCCAATGTCAGTATTGTGACAATGTTGGGGACAATTGCCAAGAAAAACATGAAAAACACCCATAAATTACACCACCATTGCAAATTACCATCGTAAAATGACCCCAAATGTTGTAGTGTGGGTATGAGTATTATGTTACTTTCATTGATGATTTCTCTAGGAATACATGGATATATTTTATGAAGAACAAGGATAAGGTCTTTGGTAAATTCAAAGAGTTTAAGGCTCTTGAAGAAAACTAGATAGGAAGAAAGATTAAGATACTGAGGTTTGATAATGGAGGCAAGTCTACTTTGAACGCCTTCAAAGTTTTTTGTGCTCAAGAAGGTATCAAGAAAGAGTTGTTAGTTCCATACAAACCTCAAAAAAGTAGGGTTTCTAAGTGGAAGAATAGGGCAATAGTTGGAGTAGTCAAGGTCGTGTTTCATGATTAGGACTTGCCTTGGTTACTATGGGAAGAAGCTTGCAATACAACTATATATTTGCAAAATAGGATTCCTCACAAAGTATTGGGAAAATTGACTCCAAAAGAGGCGTTTAGTGGTAAGAAACTAGATTTGGGCCATTTCACATTTTGGGATACCTTTTGTATTATCACATTCCTATGAAAAAAAGGACAAAGTTAGAACTAATTGTAGAGAAGGGCATCCATTCCTTTCCTAAGGAAAATATTTGTTCATATAAATGTAAGGTTTGATGAGTAGATAGCTCTTCAAAATTCTAGCAGCTTGATGAATGAGGAGGAGAAATCATCCGCAATTGAGGTAGGAAAAATTCCTCAAACTTTAGTCACTCAAATTGGAGAGCAAGATAAGAAAACTAAACAGAATGATGAGGATAAACAAAGGAATCCTCAATATCATATCCCTATTATAGAGAAGAGGAAAAATAGGGTAGCTAAGAAAAATTTGAGAGAGGCTTAGGAATATGTTGGTGATCCACAAGATTCAGTCAAATAGAGAAAGGCTCCTAAACATTATTCTAATTATGTAGCACTTATGATTGAATTAATTGAAGTAAAACCTTTAAAACTTCAAGTGGCATCCTAACACCAAGTTTTAAAGGATTCTATGGTTGAAGAGTATTCTTCCATCATAAAGAATAGCATGTGGGAGATAGTACCATGAACAAAAGATAAGTCTATTATGGGCTCAAGATGGTTGTAGAAGATTAAGCATGTTGCAGATAGTAGTGTTGAAAATTTCTCATTTTGTTGCTAATGGGTTTCATCAAAAGGAAGGAATTGACTATAATGAGACTTTTTCTCTAGTATCTAGGTAATCTTCCATAAGAGCTATACTTTCTATGGCTACATAGATGGGGTGGAAGATTCACTAGATGGATGTTAAAACCACATTTCTCATTGGATTAATTAAGGAATGAATTTACATTGAGAAGCATGAAGGATTCGAAGCACATGGGAGGGATTCTCATGTTTGGAGGTTGAAAAGAGAACTATATGGACTCAAGAAATCTCCTAGGACATGGCATTCAAATATTCACAATTCCTTGCATGGTGTGGGCTTTATCAAAAGTGAGGTAGATTCAAAACTTTACTATGTTCAAGCGAAGGGTGAACTTCTCATACTATTCTATGTTGATGAATTATTTCTCATAGGGGCAGAGGGGCTCATATCACATTGCAAGTGAGATCTTCCAAGAGTGTTTGAGATGAAATATTTGGGGTTGATACACTACTTTATGGGATTAGAGTTGTGGAAAAAAGAGGGAGAGGTTTTCCTTGGATAGGGGAAATACTTAATTGATATCTTAAAATGATTCAGGATGGAGAATTGTAATCGCATGTCAACACCACTCATGACCAATTGGAGGAAGATTGATTCTTCCATATTAGAAGTAGTGGACCCTACTTTATACAAATAGTTGATAGGCTCTCTTATGTATCTGGTCAACACTAGGCCAGACTTTTTTTTTGTAGTGAACTCTCTCATTTAGATTATGTTGGGACCTAAATGTGTGTACTAGATAGCTGAAAAGTATGTTTTGAAATATCTTTGAGGCACAATTTATTATGGGCTAAAATATGTTTAGTAGGATGGAGTGAAGTTTGAGGGGTTTACTGATGCAGATTGGGGAGGTAGTACAATTGAAATGCAAAGCACTGAGGGGTATAGTTTCATATTGGGATCAGGAGCTGTCTCTTGGCACATTAGTTAACAAAAGTTAGTTGCACAAAGTTCTATAGAGGATGAGTTTATGGTTGCCAACATGGCTATATGTGAGGCTTTCTAGCTTCATAAACTTCTAGTTGGGATCTTTGATCAGAAACTAGATCCTACAATCATTTATTGTGATAGTTAGAGTTGCATCAAACTTAGTGAGAATCCAATATTTCATGACAAGTCCAAGAACATTGAGATCAAGTATCACTTCATCAAAGATTGTGTGCAGAAGGGGATAGTAAAACTTTGGTACACTCCTATAAAATAACAAATAGAAGACATCCCGACAAAGGGTTTGGTGAAGAATAAGTTAGTACTCTTCAGGGATAAGTTGGGTGTTGTATTGAACACCTTCGTCATTAAGGAGTGTTGTTTTTTTGTTTTTTGTGTAGCTTGGAAGGTGGAGTTTCTTTAAGGAAACCCAAGTTGGATGTTTAGCAAAAAATTTAGTTTTTTAATTCTTTTATAGAATAATTATGAGTTTGTGAAGTTTTCATAAAGTAGGAGTGATTTTAAATCCAAATAAAGAAAGGAAAGTTTCTTTCCTTGCTTGCTAAGTAAAACTATTGGACTCTATATATGTAAAATTATTGTAGAAAAATTGATGATATAATTGAAGAGAAAGTTTTCTGTTAGGATGAATAGAAGATCCAACAGTTGGAGGGTTTTCCCCAAGCTGGGGTATCTTGGGTATACCTATCTCATTATCTATGTATGTTTGGCTTTTGTTATTTTTCTTCCTCTATTTAGTTTTGATTAATTAAACTAGAATATTAATTTTTATAAATTAGATAGAGCTTCTTTCTGCTAATTTATTGTGCAATTAATTTGTAATTGGATTATAAGAAATTATCATTCTCCCCCCTAGAGATCTATTAAACTAATTTTATCATAAGACAAGAAATTCAGCACCTATGTTAGACCAACACTTATTCCTTTGACTCCTTTTTCATCTGCGTCTTTGATTTTTCTTTATCTCCCTCTTCATTTAGAGTTAAGGAAAAACCCACTCTTCAAGATAGGCAACCTTAGTTGCTAATGATGACACATCAAGTCTTAGGATTATTTTCTATTTGAGCTTCCTAGTCTTAGATATCTCTTTCCCTACTATATATATAAAAAGTGCAAGCATTCATGAAATTCTCAACCTTCTCCATTAACACCTATATCTTAGTCTTTTAGGTTTCAAACTATTCCTTTGACCACTCCTAGATTGACAATAGGAAAGATGTCAACAAATAAGACTTCGATTGTTTCTTCTATGAAATATCTTATTTCGTTGACCATGCCTTCGCTTCTGCCAACAATGATGTAGGTGGGCCCCCCTATGGCACAAGATTCTTTGGAGTATTTTTAGGATCCTACACCTAGATTATATATACATTAGAGATGGCTTGTTTTTGAGTGGAAGCATCATCAATGGATGATAGCTTGTGAGTGTGAGGTTGACTTAAAAATTTAAGTTGTCTTCTATGCTCAATTTCTCTCTTTGATCATATTCTAACACTAGTTGTAGAAGTCATTTAGGATTCTAGCACTAGTTATAAAAGACTCTTTAACTACTAAGACTAGTGACCTGAATTGATGAAGTGGGTTGCAAACATGATATCTGGTGAAACAATTACTTAGCATTACCAATGTTCAAATTCTAGAAAATCTTACAAAACTCAAAAGAGTTGTATGCAAAAACAAAAGACCAAACAAAAAGATATAGAAAAACTATAAAAAAAAATATGAAAAAAAATACATTAAAAAATATTAGATCTTCTATTTAATCTGGATCATTCCTCCCCCCTTAAGAGGCAATGGGCTCCATTGCATCAATCTTCTATAGTAGATGAGGGAATTGTGCTGCAACTTGTTCCTTGGTTAACCATTTTCCTTGATGGGAGAATTGACCAACTCAAACCACCCTATATAATGGAATTTTTTGGTTTCTCAAAGATTTCAACATGACTTTAGTGACATGATCACACTGTAATGGCATAGTAGTGGATGAATTCAATTCTATAGCCTGAATATGTTTAGTAGCTTGAGAGATGTTCAATAATGGAGGAAAATAGGGTTGCAACAGTTCCACATTAAAACTGGATGTATTCCCAAAAATTGAGGTAGATCAAGTTCAAAAGTATTCTCACCAACTTGCTTCTTAATGGTATAAGGCCAATACCAAATAGGATGAAGCTTTTGATATAGTCCTTGGAGGTACTCCTTCTTAAGATGTATCCATACCTTGTCACCAATCTAAAAATGATGGGGAGTTCTATGCTAATCATGTCTTTGCTTATACTTCTTGTTGCTCTGTTCTAAAATATCATGAACTTATTGTTGTAACTGTTTGATCTTTTCAATAAAATTTTTGACTTTATCTGCTTCCTTTTTAGTATTGAGTGGTTGGCTAGATTGTAAGATGGATAATGTTACATCTATGGGTGCCAATGGTTGATATGCAAGACAAAACTCAAATGGACTATGTCCTATAGTAGTGTGGAGTGCCCAATTGTAGCTATGTTGGACATAAGGCAAGCTCTCATCCCATGTACATGGGTGTTTGGAGTGGTACATTCAAAGGATATGGACAATAATTTTGTTGACTACCTCTATTTGGACATCTATTTGGGGATGAAATGTTGTAGAATTTGTCAACTTGGTGTCCATTCTAGCTCATAATGAAGACCAAAAATTACTGAGGAACCTACTATCCCTATCTGAAATAATGCTTTTTGGCAACCCATAGTGAACCCAAACATGTTCAAAGAATAGCTTAGCAATCTCCTCTGCTGAAATCATTTTTTTACAAGACACAATGATAGCCATTTTATACAATCTATCTACTACTAGATATATACAATCATTTCCCCTTCTGCTACTTGGGAGCCTAGACATAAAGTCCATTAAAATAGAATACCATGGTTTATCAGGAATAGGTAATGGTAGATAGAGGCCCAATTTATGATTTGAAGGCTTTACAATGGCACAAGAAACACAAGATTTTATATATGCAATGATATCATGTTTCATTTTTGGTCAATAGAAATACTTTTGGAGAATTGTAATAGTCTTACCAATACCAAAATGTCCTGCCACCTGACTATAGTGTGCTTCCCATACTAATTTCTTTCTTTCTTCACTAGGGACACATATGTGATCAATATGAAAAAGTAACCCATACTCTATATAGAAGTTAGGAACATTCTTCCCTTCTATGGCTACATTTTAAATTTTACAAAAATTAGGATCTTTACCATATAGTTGAGCCCAAGTTTGTGTTTGATGGCCACATGAATCCAAGACCATTGTCAAATCTATGATTGGAGGCCTACTCAAACAATCTGATACTTTATTAGTGACTCCCTTTTTATGATGAATGTTAAGGTGGAATTATTACAAATATTCTGACCACTACTGACCCCTATCATTCTACAATTTCCCTTGTGTTTGTAGGAATTGTAGAGGTTTAAGATCTATATGTATCATAGTTTCTTTTCCCAAAATATAGTGCTTCCACTATTTACAGGCCTGAATGATTGCATACTCCTTGTCATAGGTGGGGTACTTGAAAACTATTTCAAAAAATGTCTCACTATGATATGCAATGAGATGCCCATGTTTCATGAGTACAGTTCCAAGAGCGTAATCTGATGCATCTATTTCTATTTCAAATGATTGTTGCAAATCTGGAAGAACCAATATTGGAGCTGAACATAGTCTAAGTTTTAAGTCCTCAAATACTTTTTTTTTTTCCTCTATCCACTAAATTTCTTCTTGTGTTCCACCTTTGAGCGATTGACTAAGAGGCCATGCTAAATGTGAAAAACCAAATACAAATCTATGATGGAAGATGGATAGACCCAAGAAATTGTGAAGCTCTATGAAATTTTGAGGAGGTGGCCAATCTCTAATAATTTTTATCTTTGTAGGGTCCACATGAAAAACATCACAATCAATGATGTACCCTAAGTACTGGATGCTTTACATATCAAAAGAGCACTTGTCTATGTTGGCATATAGTTTATGTTTCTGCAAACTCAGGAGTACTTGTTCAACATGTTGAAAGTGTTTAGACTAGTTTTACTAAATATTAGGATATCATCTAAATAAACAACTAGAAAAGAATCAATGAAAGGTCTAAGCACATCATTCATCAACCTCATAAATGTGGCTGGTGCATTTGTCAAGCCAAAAGGTATAACCAACCATTCAAACAAACCTTCCTTAGACTTGAATGCAATATTCCATAATCTGCCAAGTCAATTTGTACTTGGTGATACCCAGATTTCAAATAATTTTTGTAAAGAATTTAGCCCCCTTAAGTTAATCCAAAAGATCATCAATTCAAGGAATTGGATATCTATTTTTCATATTAATTTTTTAAGTTCTCTATAATCAATACAAAGTCTCCATGTCCTATATTTCCTTCTTGCCAAAAAAATAGGGCTACTACAAGGTGAGGAACTTGGCCTGATATGTCCCTTTTCAATCAATTCCTAAATTTGTCTCTTAATTTCATCATTATCCAAAACTGATCTCCTATCTATTAGTTCATGGGGCAATGGTGTACCTAGAATTAAATCAATAGAATGCTTGACTTGGTAGTGTGTTGGGACTTATGCTGTTGATTTAAACACACTATGGTATTCTTCTAAGATTTTATCCATCTCCTTTTTCTATTCTATTGTGGTTGCCACCTTAGTATGTGTGTTAAGGAAAACTAACTTTTTTTTCTCAGGATGAATCATGAGTAGTACAAAATTTTTGGTTTGAGAAATTAAACATTTACATTTTTTAGCAGTAATTAAAGAAGCAACTTGAGTTGGGCATACCTCTGGTATTTGATATCTCTTTTCACCAAGCTTGATTGTGACAATGTGTGGTCTAGATTCATACACCCCATGCCTTTGATACATGTATGGCTATCTTAGAAAAACATCACATACATCTAAAGGTGCTACATCACAGATTATTTCATCCTTGAATGGTTTGATTGAGTATGATAGGTGACACTGCTGATTTACCAGAATATATTTTCCTTCACTAACCCATCCCATAGAGTATGGTTGTGAGTGTCTTGTCATTTTAAAACTTAATCTCTTGGTTATCTCCATAGAAATTAAGTTATTTTGGCTCCCACTATCAACAATAAAATGTAGAGGCTTTCCATCAACACACATCTGTGAATGGAATAATCTCTCCTAATCTTCTCATGGAACTACTTTTGTTATTGCAACAATGGTATATAGGTCTGCTTCTATTATTGAATCATTTTTAGGAGTTTCTATTGGTGTGGCTTCAGGCTCAACTTCCTTTGCTCATAAAAAAATAATGAGAACACAACATAATGTACCATAGATGTCTCAAGGCCAAATGAAATAGCCAAGAGCATGACATTATCAACCTATCTGAGCTCTTCCTTAGTCATCAATTAAACATGAATGAAGATTACATTCATGTTTAAGTTAGTATGGGTTAAAAATTAAAATTACTCTAGTATAAAGATTAAATTTAAATCACATATGTCATAACAAAAAAATGTATACACATAATGACACAAAAGGATTCTATGCCTCTGTATGCCCCTCCTCTCTCATGTCAAGGTGTGTAGCCTCTGTATGCACATCTAGTATATCCTCCTCAAATACAAGATGATACTTAGAATGATCACCTATGGGACCCAAAAAAATATTCTTGCACATTATGCAAGTATGGGGCACACAAACATGTGATGAGTTTGTCAATGATGAACTCATGCTAGCATCATCAACATGAGGAGGCAACATTGACCTAGCCTGGGATATCAATAGGCTACTCAATCTATGGATGGATCTAATAGTCTAAGAGCTAGCCTTTGCAATCATATTAGGATGCTGCACTAGAGAAGAGGGGGAGACATTAGTGGGGGGACAAAAGTGCCAGCTTTCTTCCATTGAGAAAAGGGTCTATTCTGAAGAGCTCCTCCTCCTACACCCATGTTGGGCCTCATGCTCAAATAGTTTGTTGACATATCAGTCAAGTTTGTTATTAGTGATGCACACTTATTTAGATTTTGTATGGCTACCAAGCTCATTGAGTAGTCTACAATGTTTGCCATGTAATTCAGTAGACTGAGTTTTTTGGATTAATTCCAGTAGCTACCAAGCATTTTAGTGGTTACCAAGTGTATTCAATTAGTGTGAAGTCCAACAGTTCAAACCAAGCAGATTCATTCTAGTAGTTCAACCTAAGAATTTTAGTGGTTACTGAGCATTGTAGTTTCTACCAAGTTCGTAGTTCATGTAATGCAAAGCTAGTGTAAACTAAGCTTATGTATTTACCGAGTGATTTAGTTTATGCCAAGTTACACAGTATCTACCAAGTCACCAGTGTAGACCAAATTCAAGACTACTTTGAAGTGATCAGTATGGACCAAGCTTCTACATCTACCAACTGCATGACAATGCTCAGTATTGAAAATGGGCACCGAATATTAGAACTTCACCAAGTTAGTCTTTAGAACTTGAGTGTCTTCATTTGGGCTGACTTTGTGATATATGTGTTAACTTGTATGATGGATGACTTTGTAACTATGTAATCTGGATTGGTATATATATGTAATGTATTTTATCACATCCATATGTAAGATAATGAGCGTGTAAAAATGTGAATGTGAATAGTTGAAGCTAAGCAACAGATAAAGAGTGAATTATGAAGGCCATATAAAAAGAGGAGTAGCAAAGACATATTCATCACCAAAAGGTGATCAGTACAATCAATGAATTTCTTTCAGCAATCCAGTTGTAAGTCAAAGATCTACTATTTCATCCTCACAAGTGAACTAGTCAAAAGCCTTTCACAAGGTAGACTTAACAGTCTTTCTTAAATCTCTTAATAGAGTGCATAATTCATTGTGTGTTTGTAAAACCTCTAACATGGTGGACCTAGCAGTCCTAATTGCTCCTAATAGGGTAGATCATCAGAAGTGATCAATGTAAGCCTTAACAGGCCAACTTTATGTTGCAGTTTTAAAATTCTTTGGGTATCATCCCCACCCTAGTTTTACTTTCTATTTGGAAGGTTTCTATGTCATCAAGTCATTGTGTTCAAGTGTTATGAATGTTTTATATTTCCAGTTTATCATGCATGCAATTAGATCATATATGATGAACTAAATGGTAAATGGATTACTGCAATTAAGATCTATAATTGATAAAGTTTTTTGGTTACTGATTTACCCCTCCCCTCTCAGTAACCTAACATAGTCTTGAATATTTCCAAAAATTGGTTTCAGAGCTTTGTGGTTCTCAGGAAAAATTATGACAGCTTGAGCAAAGATCAAGGATAATGGAGATATTCAGACTTGACAAAGGCATTGACAGTAAAAAGCTAGATCTAGAAATGGCCATTGCCCAACTCAAGGAAGCAAAGGATCATCTTTCCCAATCTCTAAAAAGAAGGAACTTGCAAATCAGATGAATGATCATCAGTACATTGAAGAGAGAATTGGAGACTTTTTCCCTTCAAGCAGCCCAGATGAAGAAAATGATGCAATCAAAGAACTCTTAGAAAAGAATGGTTCCCTGCAAGAAGAAGTAAGGAAACTAAAAAGAGAACAAGAAATTTAGTCAATAAGATTATGTGAAGTCTTGGAATAGAGAAACAAGATAAAAGAAGAAATTGATGGAAAGAATAATGAAATTAAAAATCAATCCCTTCAGCAACATACCTTATTGATCAACTCTCCAATGCAAATGAAGAAATCGTGAGCTTAAGATCTGAAAATGAAAGGATAAGGAATGATCTAAATTTTGAAAGATAAATCAATGAAAGATTGAGGAATGATCTAAATTATGAAAAGCAACTTAATGAAAGGATAATGGGATCCCAAGTAGACACGAATCAGTTAAATTAACTAAATGAGCAGAATCTCTATAGAAAAAGGGTAAAGCAAGAATTGGATAGAAAGAGGAAGGTGAATCCTCCAAACAAGGTGCTCAAAAGAATAAAAAACCTACTTGCAATCAATGTGGTAAGTTAGGTCATACATCAAAAAAATGTTGGAGTAATGGTAAAGAAAAATTTAATGGAAAATGCTACAATTGTAGTCATCATGGTCACAGGGCTAATAAATGCAAAGAGAAACCAAGATTTTAGGGCAAGTGTCATAAGTGCAAGAAACAAGGTCACAAGGCATCAAAATCCAGAACTAAGTCATTCAATCCAGTAGAGAAAATTGTGAAAGAAATATTTGGTTGGGACTACAGTACTTGGTGTAGATGTCATCATTGTGGAGAATTTGGACACATTGGCATGAATTGCATTAAACATCACACAAGGAGAAGAGATACCACTATAAGATGTTTCACTCATACCAAACTTGGTCATCTAGCCAAAAATTGCATGAATACAAGTAAAATTGAAGATGAAAAGAAGAAAAAAACAAAGAACATTTGAAAGAAGATGAGGTAGCAATGGATTCCTAAATCTACCGAGGATGCTCATTCAAGTAATGATGGTCACGTCACTCAAGAAGTGGGTGACTCCACCATTTCTAACTAGGTTTCCAAAGGAGAACTAGAACTATGTTATCAAGATCACATTCAAATAGTTCCAATTGAAAGGTTGATGGAGACACAACCCAAGTACAGAATGGACATAATAGGAAAGGGAAAACTTTATTAACTATGAAAATATGCCAATACACTTAGTGCAGAGAAAATATATTCCAAAACATGCCCTATGGGCTTACAATAATATAAATTAGGAGATAATTTCTTCTCCCAGTACCTCCTCTCAAACTCCACTCCGAATTGCCTTTTACAATGCCAGAAATGTTCTAAAATAGACCCCAAAGGGTTAAGGATTAGGAATACATTCTAGAAAGTGCTAGTTGGCATCCACCACCAAAATGGAAGGCCCTAGAAATTGCTTTAGAAGTCAGTGCAAAATTAGAAGAATCCAAAAATGGTAGCCGAACTTTCGGGAGGCATAACTTTTGAACCGTAGCTTTGATTGACGAACTGTTTACATTTCTAGAAAGCTCTCAAAGTGCTCTATAGCCCTATGGACCAGCTTCACTCATCTCCCATTTTTAGGCCTGTACAAGATCATTTAGTACCTCGAACCTAACTTTGAAGCATTCTTAGGAGGTCTACAGAAATCAAAAAATTGCGATAACTTTCAAACCGTGCAGCCTTTTGACCTGATTCTTTTTTTGGAATGTTCTAAATTAAAATTTTAATCATCCCTCCAATTTAGAACTTCTAACTCACCATAATTATGGCTCAATTACATAGTCCTATTTTTTTTGCATTTACACGTATCCCAAGGTGCTTAAAAACTCTAACCTAGAACACTGATAGTGGAACTGTGAGAGTTGGAACCTTTATTTGACCCAAATGGGTATCCATAAATGAAAACACATGAAACAAAAACTATGTCTAGGTAATTTTTTTGGGTGACACAGGATTTCCCTTATACCTCTAGATGCTCCTACGTTAGAGGTGACAAAGATCCAAATTAGTATTCAAGATACAAAAGGATCATTGAGGAAGATCGATATTAGTTATCACCAAGTTATCTTCTCTACCTAGTAAGGTTGGGTCATAGACTCTATTGAGCAAGGTTAGGAGTAACAAGACACACATAGTTACCGAGTCACGAAGCCTTCACCGAGTAATCAATAGAATAGTGGATGATAGCCTATCAAGCATGATGTCAACTCAACTACTTTTGTACCAAGCATTAATGGTGAAGCTTTAATAAAAAGCATGAAACCAAATTCATTTCTCACTGTCAAATTGAAGTGTTGTTGCGAAGAAGCAATTTATAATGTGATCAAGCAACTTTAAGAAAATTTGTAGCAAGTTATCAAGGTTCTCATAGTTTACCAAGTAAAATGGCATCAAGCAGTAGCAAAGTGAAGAGAGTGTCTGAGATGTTGTTTTGAGGAGTTGAGTGGAAAGTGTTGGATTTCAAACTTGTGGCCACGATTGCAGAAACCCTTGACTCAAGCATAGCTCAATTGCAAATCCCTCCCAAGGTACTCCTTATTTATGATATTCATACTCATTTTAAGAGTTCTATTCAAGAAATTGGTACCCTAGAAATGGATGATGCCCTAGGTGAATTGTATTTTAATGGAATTCTTAAACCTAAGCATAAGCATTTGGAAGACAGAGGTTTAACACATATTCCCCACATGCCCCAAGGTTTTCAAATTAAATGGATTAGATACATTCTAAGATAGGTGCATAATGGTCAACTATGGATTGAGTAACTAGTTGTGATTACAAAGGAAATGATTTATCGCATCACTGGCCTCCCCATGCTCACCAAAGCAAAAGTGACGAAAACCCTAGGTTAGGCTAAGTTGGAAAAGAAAACCCTAGCAGAGTGGGATGGTAGAGGCATAAAAATTAGCAGTGTGATAGATTTAGAGTTAAAATTTGGGACTCATGTTATAGAACATAAGATATATAATTTGAGCCATCTTAACAGTGTATCATGTGAAGCTGTGGACTTAGCTTATAAAGTGGTGAAAAATAATCTATCTTATGACTTTGTAGATCTATTGTTGAAGCAATTCAACAAGAACATGGAAAGCTTCAAGACATCCAAGAACAACCCCTATAAATTTGGTTCACTTTTGACTTGTTTGTTCTTTTATGTTCAGAAGTTCTTCCCTTCCAAAGGCACGATAGTATGAAGAAAAGATGTGCTTGTATTATAACAGATAAATGAATACATTGCAAAAATGGGAGAGAACTATGTTAGAATTATGGAAAACTACTTTTATGTGTTCAAAGAGAAAATGAAAAATAGGTTCAGGATACCTAAGAAGTTAGTTGAGGATTACAAAGATGATGTGTGCTTTATGGTAGATAGTGACAGAGTTTACATCTAGACAGTGAAGCCCAGAATTGTGTGGGTAAAACCTCTTCCTTATGAGGTGAATATTGATGAAGTAAAGGATATTATTGAAGCTCTAGTTAATGAACCTATTGATCCAAAGGCACCATACTTTGGAACCTATGATGAAGCCAAGGTAGGATAGAACTAGAAATAAAGCTCCCTCAGGCAGGTAACAAAGGAAAGAGGACGATAGCTAAACTAAAATATAGCACACCTCTCATGTTAACTAAAGGAAAAGGAGAAGATGTAGAAGAAGTAGAGGATGAAGAGGAATCTAAAAAGGAAGAAGAACCTATGAAGAAGAAAGGCAAGGTGATCATCACCAAGCCACCAAAGCCATCCATTGCAGTTTTCACTAGAAGGACAAGGAAGAAGGTAGATAAAGAAGGTGGTGATATCATATTTAGCCAACCTCCACCCATGTTCAAGGATAGATTAAAGGAATTGAGAGAAGGAGCTCGTGTAACCAACTTAAAAGATCTCAAATATGAGACCAGAACAGAGGCTGAGCAGAAATAGACTAAAGACTTGGTCATGGATAAAATGGGCTAATGGAAGTACTCACCTAATCATCTAGCATCATAGATTCCTAGTGTCTTATTAGATAAAATTAGGATAAGATGAGAAAATACCAAGCAAACTATCAAGGATATATATGCACAAACATTGTGATAGTTGGTGTCGAGCATGACAAATGTTGAAGTGAAGAAGTCATTAAAGGATAATGAAAGAAAAATGACTCTCAAATTCAATACTTGTTTGGTTTTGATGAAAGACATTGAATATGTTGTGAAGAATGTCACAATCACTTGGAGAAATATTTATCATCTTCACAAGCCAATTGAACAACTAGTGGAAATAAAAAATGATTATGATGACAATGATAATCATGAAAAAGAAACTTATACTAAGCCTACACATTTTGACAATGAGGAAGATGAAGAAGATAAAGAGGAGGAAGCTACTAGGGAAGCAAAGAAAGATGATGAAGAGACTGACCTAGTTAAGATAGTTGTGGTAGTCATTAACTCATTTCCTCCCTCTCCAGGCAAACCAGTAGCTATATCAAGCTCAAAGATAGCTTCAACAAGTTTGATTGTGACAACCACAGACACTTCAAATGTCCAATCACTCTTTTCCCCCACTCAACTCAATGTATCATTAACAGAAGTGACTTCCACTTCATCTACCAAGCTGCAACCTCTCTCTTCTTTAGCTATTGAGTTGATGCCATCAGTCATGAATACAATATCTTCTACAATTTTGAGTTCTTCAGTAGTAAGTACTTCAATTTTAGATACTACAGTATTGTCTACTTATGTTTTGGATACTTCAGTTATGACTTCTCCAATTTTGGATTCAACAAGCATTCCTGTTAGTATTCCATCAGTTAGTACTATATCAATTTTCACTGCAAGTCCTAGTATATCAACTATTGTTTCCATTCCAGGCACAAAAGAATTAAGTACAAAGGCAGTTGAATCTAAGGCTCAACCAAGTACAAAATTTTTGAGTAAAGGAAAGGACATAGAGGATGACATAGACTTAGATGAGGAAATAGAAATCCCCAAATGGGATATTCATAATCTTTCTATAGATCAAATGCACAAGTTTGGTGAAATTCTTCAAAAAAAGAAAAAGCAAAAAAAATTAAGAGAAGAAAGAGATATAGAGTATAAGATTATAGATGATGCTAAAAATATTTTATCTAAGGCTATAGGAATTGAAGTTGATACTTCTCAACCCATTTTGCTTCAATTAGCAGAAGCAGTCCAAAAGTTCAATGAGGACACTAGTGGACAAGACAAGCTAATTGAGAAAGCTGAAAATAAATTTGATAGTAAAGTGCTAGAGCACATTGCTTAGCAAATTGTTATTCATCAAGTTGAGCTTTCATCAATTTTGATCAATCTTGAGACCTCCTGCACCAATGTGACATCACTTTTTTGGAAGTTGTGTGATTTTTTGAGTTCACAAAGGAAATAAAGGGAAAACTATCAAAAATCAATGAGGATTTGAAAGTCAATGCTCAATAGTTGCAACTTGACCATAATTCAAGCTGTTCACATCACATGAAGATCAAATTTTTGTCAAACATGCAAGCAAAGTTGTTAAGAGAAGAAGCAAGGATTCGGTCAACACTTATTGATATTCAAAATATGATCCTTCCTATCATGGATATAATGCAAAAACATATTGTTTACTCAAAAACCTTGATCCGTGACAACAACTTCTCTATTGCAGATCACATGATATAACTCTCTATAGAAGTACAAATTTCTCTACATACATGCAAGATTTTGCAAGAAAACTAGGATAAAACCTTGACACTTATTCTTAAGGTACATTCTAATTTTTTATCTCATTTTGGTGTCTCCATGTAGATATGTTTTGGATAAATCTTTGGCATTATTATCAAAAAGGGGGAGATTATTTTTGAGACACATGGTATGCTATATATGGAGAGACACATAGTATGGGGGAGAAACATGCTATGAGGATAATGCATATAATAGATGATGTATATTATACCTTACAAAGATATTTGAAAAATCTCAAAATTGTATATTCTAACGAGCTAGTATCACATGGTGATGTATATAAGATTTTGGCTGATAAGTGTTTTTGTCACTAATGCCAAAGGAGGAGATTGTTGACATATTAGTCAATTTATTTATTAGTGACACACACTTATTCAGATTTTGTATGGCTATCAAGATCATTGAACACTATACAATGTTTTCCATGTAATTTAGTAGCCACTAAGCTCTACAGTTGCTATTGAGTTTTCTAGATTAATTGTAGTAGCTACCGAGCATTTTAGTGGTTAACAAGTGTATTCAGTTAGTGTGAAGTCCAGTAGTTCAAACCGAGCAAATTTAGTCTACCAGTTCAACCCAAGCATTTCAATGGTTACCAAGCATTGTAGTTTCTACTGAGTTCATAGTTCATGTAATGTGAAGCTAGTGTAAACTAAGCTTATGTGTTTACTGAGTGATTTAATTTATGTCAAGTTACACATCATCTACCAAATCACTAGTGAAAATTGAGTTCAAGACTACTTTGAAGTGATTAGTATGGAATGAGCTTCTATGTCTACCTAGTGCATGATGATGCTGAGTAATGATAGTGGGTGTCGAGTATCAAAACTTCACCAAGTTAGTCTTTAGAACTCAAGTGTCTTCATTTGGGCCAACTTTGTGATATATGTGTTAACCTGTATGATGGCCAAATTTATAACGATGTAATTTGGATTGGTATATATATGTAATGTATTGTATCACATCCATATGTAAGATAATGAGCGTGTAAATATGTGAATGTGAATAGTTGAAGCTAAGCAACCGATAAAGAGTGAATTGTGAAGGCCATATCAAAAGAGGAGTGGTAGAGACATATTCATCATAGAAAGGTGATCAGTACAATCAAGGAATCTCTATCAACAATCTAGTTGTAAGTTAGAGATCTACTATTTCATCCTACTAGGTGAACCAGTCAAAATCCTTTCACAAGGTAGACTTAAACAATCTTTCTTAAATCTCTTAATAGAATGCATACTTCATTGTGTGTTTGTAAAACCTCTAACAAGGTGGACCTAGCAGTCCTAATTATTCTTAATAGGGTAGATCATCAGAACTAATCAATGTAAGTCTTAACATGCCAACTTTATGTTGCATGAAGTTTTGTGGGTATCATCCCCACCCCAGTTTTAATTTCTATTTGGAAGGTTTCTTGGTCACCAAGTCATTGTATTCAAGTGTTATGAATGTTTTATGTTTCCAGTTTGTCATACATGCAATTAGATCAGCTATGATGAACTAAATGGTAATTGGATTACTGCAATTAAGATCTGTAATTGATAAAAAAAATTTGGTTACTGATTCACTCCTCCCCTCTCAGTAACCTAACATAGTCTTTAAAATTTCTAACATAGTTCACCTTGAGGTGCAACACAAATTCAGTATATAATTTTTTAATGAAATAAAATGGCACCTCTAAATTTTTGCGTGTAGGGATATCAAAAACCATCCACCAACGATCCCAAAAGTTCACACACATAGCCTCATTTGTGCTCCATTTAATTGATAGTTTGGGCTTTGTGCATTCTACTTGTTTACTAGTTTTTGGGCCCACAAAAAGGCTAACTATATCATCTTTAATTATATCTAGGGTCGCAACCTCATCATAGTCCAACCCATCATCAAACATGGCATGCATTTGGTCACACTAATGAAGAGTAGCATTTTGTTTAGTGGTAAGTGTTTCAATATTATCTAGTATGGTGTTTAACGTGGATAACATGGGAGCCAATGAAAGTATATTGTTATATATGGTTCACAAAACCCTTAGTTTAGCGAGATTTGTAGATATCAAATATTCAATTCGAGGAGGGTTTTGAGTGGGTACATGATCATTTGGGAACATTTTTTCCTGCCTCAATATCATCATTTGGGTCAGCCATACCTATAGATTTGCAAAACATAATTTCTATTAAAAATAACCTAAATTTCAATAATTTCTATTAAAAAACCTAATTTTTAACAAATTCAATTTAAAATAACTAATTTATAATAATAATCATTCAAAACATAAAAAACATAAAAAACATAAAAAACTTACCCTTATGTGATACCCGAATGGAGGTCAAAAATCAAACAAAACAAATTCAATATAAAAAGAGCTCTTGGGTTTTTAAAAAAATCTATGTTACAGGTTTTAGGTATCTGATTTCATATCAGATACTTGATATAATTTTGGGTATCTGATATGAAATCAGATACCCAATTACTGATCAAATACCCAAAAAGGCTTGGTCCTAACTTTGTAGCCTTGGTATTAGGATGGGTGGAAAAAAGTTAGAGCAGATTTTGACACACTTTTAGACATTTTCAAACTCCACTTTTTTCACATCACCACTTTTTGGCACACCATGATCCTGCACATACCCCTCATCAACATTTTCCATGTAGGAAAATTATCTTTGTTCAACTTTGGTACCTCCTTTTTGTACATCATGATCTTTAGCTTTGAGTACCTATAAACTTCTCTTTGTAAGCACCAATGCTCTAATACCAATTGTTAGAATATTTAGAATAATTGAGAGGGTAGGAGAGGGGGGGGGGGGGGGGGGGGCGGGGGTTGAATAAGTTATCCAAGGTTTGGATGTACCAATTTAACAAATAAACACTTAAACAACTTTAGATCTTATTATAACAACTTAAGATCTTATCATTCCATAGCTTGGTCTCTACAGTCAAATTTAGTAACATCAACTAGTTGTCCACTATCCTAAATATAAAAGACTTGTAGAATGTAAAAATTAATTAGTAAGACACCATAAATAACATGCACACAAGTTTGACACTAGAACTTAATGAGGAAACCCAATTTGGGGAAAACCACTAGCTACATGTCACTAATTTTCACTCTTTTGAATTGAGCTATGTTAGGAGGCAACCCTTTTAAGGGTTACAAAACACATTGTTAAATGTGACCTTGCTATAGGATTTAATCACCCTATTAGGAGTTGCCTTGTTAGATGAATTTAGAACATTACATTAGAATGTTACCCTGCCAAAGGATTTACATATGAATGTTAGGTCAACCTTGATTAAAGGATTTCAAATATTGTTTACAATGGTTAGAAAGTAACAACATATTTTGATCTTTTAAGTACAACTCACTTTTCATGTATAGATATCAGTTCAGCTTAGAAATGGATTCACTATCTAGCCTCCATTGTCATCTCAGTCTTTGATTCTCTTAGCAACCCTTCAAGAAATCACTCTTCACCTCTTCACCTCTTCTCAACATTCTTGCTTAGATTTTTTAGTCAATAACATTAGCAATTTCTCCAACTTTCGACAATACTCTATTTGGAACATCTTTAATTTTTTCCCTTTTACCTCCTTAACTAGGTAATTCTTATCTTTTGTTTCTTAAACATCATCATAGATCTTAGGGTTTATGATTAGATCCATCACATATAATGTATCTAATCACCATCTTGTTTATCCTCCTCTTTTCTAGAAACTTCTCTTGTAACCCAATCCTTAGGTTGTTTACCAACTAATCCTCTTATGGTATTAAATGATCCAACTCATTGATCCTTAGCTTCAACATGCTTTCCGTATTCCAAGAAATTAACTTATTTGGCTGGAAGTTATGATTTCTCATAAATAGTTAAATTGTTGTTCCTCGACCAACATTGTGTTCTGACACTTAGTCTCTCTAGGTTACTCGACCGATATTGATACTCGGTCAACACTCATTCTACTCATCTTTTTTTGATGCTTAGTTGACACTAGCATCACTCAATATTTGATACTTGTAAGATGATTTAAAAAATCACTTTATCTTTTCAAAGTCCAACTAATCAAATGTCCATTTATAGTTTCCTCTTCATAACTCAATTTTTCCTCTAGATACTTTTTTAATGAATAAATTATCAAATCCACTTCATCAATCAAATAGATATGATACTTAGATTAGATAGAAAAATATCTCACCAATAGGTTTGACATTAATGAAAACATAATAATTGTTCCAATTTTAGTTTCCAACAAAACCAATAAATCATTGTTTTGTGGTGTTGAAGGGAAGTTTCTTCCTCTTGTTGAACCTTTGGTATTTCGTCTTTGATTGTTGTCATTGATGTCAATACCAACTTCCACTTGTATATCCATGTGTACCTATATATCATGTATTTGTACTTGAATATTCATTTGTACTTGTATATCCTATATTTGTACCTATATATCCATTTGTACCATAATATCTTGTATGTGTACTTGTATATCCATGTGCACCTATACCTGTATATCCATCATATAGATTTCTTCATCTTCATTTTTCTCCTCCTTTGACATCAATGAAAAAGGAGATATACCAATCTTTTAGTGTAACAAGAAAATAAGAAAAATATGCTCCCCCTGAAACCTATCACTCATTTATGAACTTATGCAAGAGAAGAGAGGGATAAAAGCCCCAATCTTTTTCTTCACTCTTCAAATACAACTCTTAGGAGAGGTTTTGTAAATATGTTAGCCAGTTGATCTGAAGTATGGGCTAATTGAAAAACACATATCATGGTAATGATAGAGTTAAAGACGCAAAGATACAACAATTGAAATCAAGATTTGAAGAACTTAAGATGGGTGATGATGAAAAGGTAGAACATTATCTCCTTAAGATAGATGAAACTATAAATGGCATAAGAGGACTTGGTGAAAAATTTGATGATATTGATGTTGTAAGAAATTTTTTGAGATCTCTTATTGATAAATTTGATTCTAAGATATGTTTTATAGAAGAAACTAGAGATATTAACAATTATACAATGGAAAATATTCATGGAGCACTTGTAGCTTATGAAATGAGAAAGTTTGGCATGTAGGAATCCACAAGCAAAGAAGTAGCATTCAAGGTGGAAAATAAAGTGAAGCAAGCCTCTTCAGAATTAAAAGATCTTGATGTTCTTGATGAAATTTATCAAGGAAATTAAAGAAAGGAGAAAGTAAATACAAAGGTAAATTTCCTTTCAAATTCTTTAATTGTGGTAAAATAGGAAACTTTGCATCTAAATGTCCTTATAATAGTCATGATGAAGTAGATGATGAGAAAGAGAAATCAAGTAAAAATAAATTCCATAACAAAAAGAAGTTATTTAAGAAGAAAAAGGGTTTGATTTCTAGTATAGTAGATAGTGAATCTAGTAGTTTTGAATGTGATGAAAATGAAATTTTATTCATGGCTATAGAAACTACTTATCAAGAACCAGATAGTGATGATGATGTTGAACTTGTTGAGGCTGATTTGGAATGTGAATTTCTTTATGCACTTAACAATATCAAGTAATTTAAGTGTTCAAGAAAATCAATTCTTAAAGGAAAAAGAGAACTTTGAAAAATAAACTAAGGAATTAAATCAACAAGTTATAGAATTGAAAATACAAGTTGAGGAACAAAAGATCATTGTCTTTGTCACTAAGGAAGAGTTAAGTTCTAAAGATCAGAAATGTACAAGCTTAATGAATGAAGTAGTATCATATAAAAGAAAGCTAGAAAAATACAAGAATACTACTTTGGATGATATGTTAAGGAAATAAATAAGAACTGATAATCCAATAGGAATTGGTTTTGAACTTGGACAATGTTCTAGTGTGAAGAATAATAAATCTTTATTTGAGATATTTAAATCTGAAAGTAAGGATACAAATCAGAATACTACCACTTCAAATGCAAGTAAAAATATAGATTTTAGTCAAATTTATAATGATAAAAATCAGGTTATATCAAGCATTTCATTCATGGGTAAAAGATACTCAAATAGATTCACTTCTTTCTTTGATGGGTATTGGTTCATGTGTCATCACTACGAACATAGAATAAGTAATTGCAAATACATGTCAAGGAGGTATTCAAAGTTCCATTTTCGTTATTCATTTCCTAAAATGAATGGTCTAAGATGTTACAAATGCAATCTCTTTGGTCATGTTATGAGTAATTGCAAAACTAAGTCATTTCAAAATGATCAATCTTATGCTAGTTTACAAGTTGATACAGAATTTAATACTAAAGTGACTAAGATATAGAGGCCTAAGATTAATAAGTCTATTTTTGTTCAAATGGCTCTACATTATGAAGAAAAGGACTTTTGGATAATTGATATTGGTTGTTCTAGACACATGACATGAGATAAAATGAAGTTTGACAAATTGATTAACTACAAAGGTGGCAATGTTAGTTTTGGTGATGATTCTTCAAGGAAAATTAAAGGTTTGGGTTCTTTGATGCTTAGTGGAAAATGTCCATTCATGATGTGTACTATGTTGATGGATTAAAGTATAATCTTCTAAGTGTTAGTCAAATTTGTGATCATGGATATGAAGTTGTATTGATGATCATGGTTGTCAAATCAAATTAAAATCTAGATAGTTAGTTGCATCAAGTAAAAGATCTAAAGGGAATGTATACAATTTAAAAGATATCACAAATACTAAAAATCATGAAGATGTTTGTCTTATGGGATAGGTGAGCAAAAATTGGTATCAGAGCCTTAGGTCATGGGTTCAAATCTCAGGAGGTCTCTTTCATTCCATAAGTATGGAGCACTCGGTAAGTGTTGAGGGTGAGATTGTTGACTTGGTGGTAAAAACCTCCTTTGAGGTTCGCAACATGGCTTAACTACCTCTCGTGGATCTAGGTAAGTCTATTTTTTTTTATGTTCATTGATAGCTCAAACTTTTGGCGCAACGATAAACATACCAACACCTCTTGGGTTATCACATTGCTCTTTCTATTTGTCTTTTTTATTAGTTTAGTTTCATTTTATCTTCTTTACTTGTATTTTCATTATCATTTATCCATTTTCATTCTAACTTGGTCTTATATGGAGATGGAAAAACCAAATTGGAGTTTTGACTATGGAAAACTAGTAAATAAAAATCACAAAACAGTTTTTACTATATATTTTGTGTAGGTATAGTGAAGGAGATCATGATGTATATAGGAAGCTTCAATATTGGACTTATGTAAGTAATATCTATCTTTCTTTCATCTTTAGAATAATTTACTTATTACTAGTGAATTCTTATTAATTGTATCTATAAAAAGTAGTAATTAGTTTCAGGCCCTAATTTTTTTATAGTTTCCATTACAATATTTCTACCTTGATAAAGATATATTTTAAACGACAAATCAAATTATGATATTATTGTTAGGATTGAACTATATAATTTTCAATTCAAAGTAATTGGATCATGTTTAAGTGTAGTGGTTTGAAGAACCCATATCTCATGATAATGAATGTAATATGTAGCAATCATTACATCTAGGTGATGAGTTATTGTGAATTACCACCACTAATTAAAAGTAGTTCAATGAGTTTGATTCAAAACTATATCATTGAATCATTGTAAAAACATCATCTCTCTACCTTTTTTAAATGGGAAACTTGTGCATTGCATTCTTGTCCTTCACTTGCATGTATGTAATGGATGAATGTACATAGGAGGATAGGTGTTATTGACTAGTACTTTTGTTTCCTAAAGTCAAAATAATTCTATTTATTAGCATCATATAGTTATACACACATTTTTATCCTAAATAGAAAATATAGAGATTGAGGTACCTTAAAAAAAATTGAGAATGGAGAGAAGGATGTTGGGTTCATGAGGGTTTATTCCCTTTGCAATATTTCACTTTTCCTACTCTACAATTAAGTTCCCAACTATGGAAAGACATGAGATAACCTCATTCATACTAACATGTCTAACTCTTTGTCTAGGAATCTCGGGATGGTTAGAGGCCCCCAAATCCTTCATCTAGTGAACCTCCTTTATCAATGGTTTCTCATCAATGTGATCTATCTCCTTGACAAAGTTTATCCATGTGTTTCTAGAGTTATTCACTTACATTTTATCATGTGATTTGATGAACCATACATAACAATTGACTATTTTAAACTATATTAAGGCATAATTTGAATATATTTATATTTAACACACATCTCTTCAAAATATTTATAATAAAAATATAGACAAGTCTCCCTCTTACATAGCTAGTTGTCATTTTTAGTTTTATGCGGCCTTGAGATAATTTTATTTTACTACAAAGTTTTTTTTACAAAAAATGGCCTGAACTAGAAAATTTATTATTAAAAATTAAATCAAAACTCAAGTAATCATGTATATATGAAAATAAAATAAAATAAAATTTCTTACTTATTTCTCATACAATGATCTAGATATAATAAAATGACTAAAATAAATATACATAATGCATTAGATTTTAAAAAATAACTTAAGCAGATAACATAACTAGAGAATGTATATATGCTTATATGATCTGGATCATTAAGGATCACTTGACCTTATTGTTGTCATGTTGAAACAATGTAATAGATGATCTATATTGAGAATCTATATGTTAATTCATAATTATACAATATAAGTATTGGATATGGATGATTAGATTATAGTCTTTTACATTAGGGCAACCCATTGCCATAAAAGTCTCATGTTGTTGCTTGCGATGGAAAATTTAGATCACTGATAACAACATGATAGTTTATCAAAAATGGCTATGGGTTATTTTTTTGGCTAGAAGCTTGTGAATACACTAACACCATGACCCTTCTTTGATGTCTGATAGACAACTACACTTTGCATGTTCTCTAGCTATTGAATTTTTGGAGCTAAGTGGTTGATCGCATTTCTTCTTGTGCCTCTATCCTTCTTGTTTCCATTGGTTCTAATTACCATCATAGCTATAAAATGTAGATAGGAAATTATGTTTCTACTACACATACATGATATAAACACAAGTAGAGGGATTCACTTTGCCATTATATTGTCTGCACTTTGCCATTAAGGAACTTAGATTTTGAGAACTAAGTGTTTGATTTTATGGCTTTTGGTGAGGAGATTTCCTAGGTGAAGTTAGAGGCAGGGGCACCAATGGATATGTGAATGAGAAAAGAAGTTAGAAAAATGGTGTGTTACAGGACCTACTTGGTTTATATGGTTGTGACTTATTATGTGATTTATTGAGAAAGGATACATTGTTATCATAATTGCACATGACGTAGGTTGTTAACAAAACTTTTTGATTGATTTGGGGACATGGTCATCCATACCTATTTATTTTTTTCTTAAATTGAATCCTAAATTGATGTCTAAATGTAGACAAACATGTAATGTAAATCATATTCTTTCATATCAGGATAATTTCAGCCCTACCCAATTTGAATTTCCTTAAATTGAACCCTACAAAAATATTTTTTTCATATTGGGATAATTTCATCCCTTCCCAATTAGTTTTTTCTTGATTTGAATCCTTAGTTGATGTCTAAATGCATTGTTAGACATTCCACAGACTATCAAATATATAATGTATATATTGGGATAATTTTAGCCCTACACAATTGGGTGTTTCTAAAATTGAATCCAAAATTAATATGACTGTATTTTCAAACATACCATAGACTATAATTTAAATGGCATGCCTCTAGCTTGGAATAATTTTAGCCCCACCCAGATGGTTTTTTTCTGATATTTGATCTTAAATTGCATGTGTAGACAAAGGTTCGAGGATCCAAAAGCCTAAATCATAGAAAGTAGAGTCATGTACAATGAAATGTGTGGTCACTTGTATCATAAGTAGAGCTAGTTCACCTGGTGAAGAACCTATTAATATCAGAAGGTGCATAAACCCCATATTCACACCCAGTAACAAAATTTTAACACAATTCTTTGAATTCTAGCATATTAGAATTTTTGTGCTTGAAATTTTGGAAATTGTAAACTTCTTGTTATTTTCAAAGATGGTTTCAAAACTCAATAGTACTGGTATGGATTACTTTTTTTGCTTGCTGTTGGTAATTAGTTTATATCATTCTTGGTTTTTGGATTTGATTTTGTTTGTCTAAATTTCTATTTTTCAAGTTATATGGATGATGGTTCATGGGGGATATCAAACAATGGTTCTTTACTATGTGAAACCCCAAAGATTGATTTAAAGACACACAAATTCAGAGAAAATAGATATTGATATGAATTGAGCAAATCTATTTTATGGTGTACAATAATTATGCACTGTTTGTATTACACAAGTGAAACCCGAGTGATTATTTGTTACTATTAAATATCTTCAAATATACAGTCATTTATTTTATGGTAATCAATCTTAATCTCCATTTGAAATAGGTTAAATTAAATCCAAATATAGTAATTGCCTCACTATATATAAATTAAATCCAAATATAGTAATGGCCTTTCAATGTGGATTAGTGTTTACTTTGAATTGGATGAATGATCATTTATAAATTTATAAAAGAAAACCATTTTGAAGGCAAGAAGTTTATATTGGCATGCATATACATTTATAAACAATAACCTCTTGTGATGTCTTCCATAAAATAGTAGCTCTACCACAATCAACTTTTTATAGACATGTAAGAAAGACATGGAAGCATTGACTAAAACCATATTTTTCAACAAATTTGAAAGGTTTGTTGATTGATGGAAGTAAAAACAAGATAATGAGATACTAAGAAGGAGGGTGAATCAAAATCTTAAGCACTTTCACTTTTCAACAATTCATTCACACATTCACTAGTTATCTTTTGCATGTAAAACTTGTAATAATAAACTTGTTGTATAATGTAAATCTGATCTATCACATGCATGAAAATAAACACATAATGAAAAATTTGTTTCCGAGAAACCCTCCAAGGTCAAGGTAAAATTGGGGTGGGGATGACACCCACAAATCTTCACTAATGCAATAGTAAAGTTAACCTATTTGGGTTATAATATTTGATCATAAAATATGATCTACCCTATGAGGGGTCTTCCCAGTTAAAATAATTTGATACTGAAAGGTCTCACCTTGTTAGAGGATTTAACACTTACAATAAAGTAAGGACTTTGTTAGGAGATTTACAAATATCTGTTAAGACCACTATGTTAAGAGATTTAACATTATTCAAGTTGGTCAGAACTGATTCAGTACCTAACTCTAAGTATGTTCTATGAGCTATTTTTGAGTCTTCTCCTTGTAAACGGATCCTCTCTTATGATATGATAAGACTTTTCTTTCCCTTCACTTCTCTGAATAGGTCACTCGCTCTGTTAAGAGATAGCATAATACTTCCATTAACTTTTGATCTAATCTCGATCTTTCACTTTAGTAATTACATATTACTCTGTGTTTGCATGAACTATATTCTCATCTCTTCTCATCATCACCACATGATCTATGTTAAGATCTTCTCTATTTAAAGAGTTTCATAAAGAGTTTTCTAGATACTTCCATATTTTTCCTCTTCATTTGAACTATTGATCACAAAACATATAGATCTGTGATCCACATCATAAAAACATAAAAATCTTTGTAAAAACCCCTACATATATTAAATTTTCCTTCCATGTAAGTTTGAAAATGATTTACCTCAAAATCTATACGATATCTAACTTTTAGGTATACTCTGCATTGCTTGACCTTTAGTGTTTTTTGATACTTTACATTGCTAATGCTCATTCAATATTGTGCTTAGCACATACTATGTAACTGAGCACTTGTATGCTTTGAAATGCTATGTCAGTGTTGAGATTGGCTTGTATAGAAAATACTTGGTGACCATACACTTACTTGGATCTAATAGAGATCGGTACATATATACTTATGTATACATTACTCATCCTATATAGAGTAGCTCAGTTGCAATGATGACCTTTTGACTCTACCTTGTAAATGACTTAGTATTTAACACTAATAGACAACAGTAGTTAAAGATACCAATGATCAATGATCTCCCCCTTTGACATTAGTGGAAAAACACTTTGTCATATTTACATCATTAGAAATATAATCTAATATGAGCTCTCCCCCTAAGTCTTATGACTTATGCCAAAAAATGAATAAAGAATAAACAATGTAAAGTGAATACTTATCCACATTCACATACTCTTCTTTATGACAACAAATTCATTTCCTCCTTCAACAAATCCATTTCCCCCTTGTTGTTGAACATGTATGTCATGATTTTTGGGGTTGAATAGGTTGAAGAAAACCATATTTATCAATGAATGTCTGATGAACTTGGGTAATCATGGACAATGCATGATCCCATGTGGTTCTTGTTGCTTCCAAAATGTGAATCTGCAACTATAATCTTGTAGCTAAGTCCATCAAGCTACTAGCGACTGAAAGATTGTGATCATCTTTGATAAGATCATGGGCTAATTGTATCTCCCTCTGCAAGACCTCTAAGTGAGGTATCAACATTTCTTGAATAGAAATCAATTTAGATCTCATGTTCCTATCAATTGTTTGAAGCTTGGCCAATGTTCCTTGAGAATTCAATAACTTATTGCAGTGGTCAATGTTGGATCCTTCTGACTGTGAAATAATATTGCTAGATCTCTTCATCTCATCTTGAATCTAGTGTAATTGTGCCTGAATATAATTTATGAATTTGGGCACATTTGACACAATATTGTACAAATGTTGTACTCTCTATATAAGTTCTGTCATAACCTGTACACATTCTTGCAATTGAACTTTCTACCCAACAATTGTTATGGAAACTTTATCCAAAACCTTGTTGTTGAATCTTCTTGCTGAGTAATTCATTAATTTTTCATTGAATTCGATATTATCAACATTTACTTGCTCATCAATATTTACAAGTTGGGTAATAATTGAGGGTTCTTCTTCAAAATTTTGAATATCAAAAGCATCAACAAAAAGTTTTTTCACATCATGAAGTACCTGCTCTTGTTTATGCTCTCTTCTTATGTCTTCTTACCTTTTCTTTTTTCGCCAAAATGTCTTATAAAAAAATTGTTTGTTCCAAGGTGAGATTTGCCAAATCTAGCTATGGCATCTCAATTACTTCATCTAGACTCACTTCAATATCTAGTGAGATGTCCTTCATTAGTTTTCCTCTACTTAACAAAGGAGTGCTACTGCTTAGCACTACTTTGGGAGTTGGTGAGGGAATTTCACCACTTGGTCATTTTGATGCTTCAGTGCTCGATACAACAATGTTTGCACTCAGTTAAGCTCTACTTATCTCTTTATCTTCCTCAATATGAGGTGCTAAATTTTTTTGATTAACTATACATGTGTCTTTTACCTCATTTTCTTCCTCTTTACCTGTGAGCCTTAATTGCTCAGCCTCTAGAGTGTCAGGGGTGTCAGCATATATTGGTGACATGTTGCCTTGTGAGCTTAGTGCACCTATAATTTCTCCAATGTTGTGATCATCTTTGATGGTCATAGTTTTAGTGTCATTCTTTGTATCTTCTCCCTTGGTTGATAGCCCAAAAATGCTTTTCCAAATCACTTCTTCCTATTGTGCTACAACTTCCATTTTATTATGTAAAATCAAAAGCATTCTATACTTAGGGACATATCTGTTCCTGTACTTTGTCAAAAATGTTTCCTATTGATCTTGGGCTAGATAAAAAATTACTCTAATTAAAGTATCAATCCTTATCTTTTTCTCTTCTTCTTCTACCTACTTCTATCTTCTTTCTAGTCTCTCATATAATTCCTTAGGCATCTTCTTCTCAATTTCACTAGGACCTAGCTTATGATTAGAAATCATTTCTATGAAAACCTTGTCAATTTTGGTTTTGTCAGTATAATCCAATGTATCATATTTTACAAATCTAAAGCTGAATAATCCTAAAGATCTTCTTATATTTGTACATACCTCTTCAATAGACTTGGTTCTCCCTTTGGATGGTCCTCTAACAAATCTCCTTCTCTTTGGTTTAGATGCATTGGGCTCAATAGTCTCTATTGCTCTTTGCTTTGCAATCTGCTCAACACTAGCAGTTGCCCTAGTTCTTAGCTTATTTGGTGTGGAGGAGAGAGAGGTGTGACTACTGGCATCTTCTTAGTTCATTTAGCCTTCTTACTCGTGGAGTTATAACAACTAGGGCTTTACCCTTGTCTCCTTCTTCTTCCTCTTCCTTGTCACCATAGTCTTTTTCATCCTCTCTGAGACCTTGTGTAATTTGTAATGGTTCCTTTCCTTTGCCTTAGGTTCCTAGTTTTTCTTCTAGGTATTGAATCATTCTTTTCCTTTTCTTCTCCTTACAAGGTATCTTTATATTCATAGTTATTCTAGCCTTGGCTTCCTCATATCTTCCAAACGACTTAGCCTTAGTGTCAATTTCTTCTTTCAATAGTGCAACAATGTTTGGACTCACTAAATCACTATCAATTCCATAATAAAAATATTGTAACCAAGCATTCCTTGGCTTTATTTCCTGGAAAAATATATTATCTATATCTACAATAAAACATACATCATTTTAATACCTAGTGACCAATTCTTTAGGTATTCTCATCCTCATCTTCATTCTTTTCTTGAATTCCTCAAAATAAGCATCCATGACATTCTTATAATTTTCTCCTAATTGAGTAATGTTTCATTTGTTTGTCTTTTCACTGGTTTGTTTTGTTCCCAAACAACATGACCAACACTAGGAAAATATTTATGGATATAAAAGAAAATACATACAATAAGGGATCCAAACTTACACACTGAGTTTTTTTCTTTTTTGATAGATGATAGATTCTGTACTAATTGAAGTCTTTGAAGCTTGGTAAGATCATATTCATGATCTTTCATCAATATCTTCCATGCTTGATCCACTACCATAAACTACATACTGTTTAATCTACTTGACTGGTAAAATTTGTGAGCTATAACCCTCACGAAAAATTTAATTAGTGGATCAAAAATGTTTGTAATGGATAGACCTCGTCTATTCCATTTGACACTTGTATTTTCCTCAATTTCCTCTTGACTCAGGAATTGCATGGTTTTCATCTTATCTAGGGTTGGGTAGCTTGTAACTATGTGAATAATTTTCTTTGTGATCTCCACGGGTCCATTCTGTAACCATAAGTTCATATCATAGATTCTACTCAAAATAATTTTAATCCATTCAATCTTGAAATTCCTCAAAAATTCTAAAGCATGAGTTAACCCTTTCCTTTCAACAACTTTAAATTCATCCTTCAAGATTACTTCATCACAAAACTTCTCATATGATTGTCTTATCTCATAATCTACTAGACTTCTCTAACCTTACACATATAACAACTCCTCACATCATGAATCATAATAACTTTTGGTGGTATCAAGGATAGTGCACCCATTGAATCTGTTGGCTCCTGATTAAATAGTGATTTCAACTACCTTTTATGATGTGAGAAAACCTAGGAATTATCTAGAAATCATTATAGATAATCCATAAATAAAAAAAGTGAAAACTAACAAGATATCAAAGTCTTCTCTAGTTTGAATTCTACAAGATTCAGGTGGGTTTACCTCAAGAATTCAACTTTATCTACTTTTCAAATCAAGATTCATAACATAAATTCCAATGAAAACATATTATTGAGCCTTATTTCTTCTAATTCAATGATCTTAGGAAATGATAACTAGTTATTTTACTAAACCCTAGAGACCATGAATTAAGTAAAAGTTGACATTTTCATACTTAGTTAACAGAAAAATAAAAAGATTCATTGATTATTGTATTCTGCATCATGCAAAACATTCCATTCAGATTAACTCACAAGGATGGCTAGTGCCTTATCCATTGGGCTAAATTCACATAGAGAATACATGTACTTTTGGATCTAATCTCAACACTTTATGTAAAGATTTATCTATATTCACTTCCAGATCTTATACTTATCTTATCTTTACACAAATCCATAATGTTCTTTTAATTTGCACTAAGCATTTACATAATCCATTAGATCATTAGCAAAAGAAAAAGAAAATACAATTCATAATGAATTACAACTAAAACTCAATAAACTTTGATATCAAAATTTCAAAGAACAAAATAAAGACAAGGAAAGAGACAAGGAATAGAATGAAATCAACTATCCATTTTTGTATTCATTTTCTTTGAACTGTATACAATTTAGTAATCATCTCCATCAAAATTGCACAATAGACCAACGATTGTAAATTTGTATTCAATTTTGGAATTGATTTATAGTATGCATGGAATGAATTAAAAATTACAATGACTCATGCAATAAAACAAAACTCAGACCCTCCTCTAGGCTTGACAACTCACCTATATAGTGTGAGTTGCAACAAGCTTCTAGTCTAGAGGGAAAGGATGACTGTTCTTAGGACAAAAAGATTTACAAAAGAACAAAATGGTCAAAATTAAAACTTTCATGAGAAGAGACAAAAATGGGTGATCTTTTTCTTTTAGTAATAGAATGGTTTCTTCATTAGTTGCTTGGTGGTGGGGCCAATTATATTGTAGGTGTTTCTTGGACATCCAATGCACCTAATGATTGATCTTGTTCTATTGTGTGTTCTTTAGGTTGTGGGACCACCTATTCCTCATAATGACACCAACCTTTGGCAACTCATACTCGAGCTGGTCCAATTTCCACATGTCATCACATCACATTCTCACTTTGGTTAATATTTGTGCAACTCTAGAAAGCAAGAATGCAACAACCATTGATCCAACAAGATCTAATGACTTCTAGAAACTAAAGTTCTTTTGTTGCAGTTAGTTCCTTCAACCAACCAAAATATTCCATTTTGACAACTTACTCAGACGCATTCCTTTTTGTAGCCCACAGCTGAGTCTGGTCCCACTATTTCCACATGGAAACTTTTTGCTTTCTTGCTTTGGTTAAAACTTAAGCAACTTTGAAAAGCGAGAAAGCGACAAGCGTTGATCTTCATTAGATCAATAGTTTGGAAGATACATTTTTTTATACCACTTGGAAACCAAAAAGAGGGGTCTAGTGGGATAGGTGTCAACTCTTCACTTTTTAGCGTTAGGTAAACTCCATGTGACTTTAAAATGTGAGAAAACAACGATCGTTGATTTCCCTTTGATCAAAGATTATAAAACTCACCTAGGGTTAAGAACTTAAAATAAAATGAAGGGTGGACTAACCCAAGAAAAACCTAAGATTAAAAGAGTCATGTGCTAGGGTAAAGCAGATTTTTGTTAAAATGTTCAAAAGGGTACACAAAATCTATATAGTAAAAGGAATTTCAAAGGTTTCTAGGGCTTTATTTAAAAATTCTTCCCACACATATTTGAAAATGTGAACCAATTTTTTAGAAACCTAGGGCACAAATGACATTAGGGAAAAACAATTAGGGAATTTTCTAGGGTATAGTCAATCAAGAGATGCACAATCCCATATTGCAAATTGATAACTAGTTTTTTTTTGACAAAAATCTTGCAGAATTTTTCAACATGTGAAAAACCAAGCTAACAATGGCTTTGACTGGGGATGATGAATATAAAAAATTCATATGAAGGCTTAGAATTTATGGTAGAAGTAGACCACATACTTGATTAAAATGACAACTTTTTCAGAGGGTAATGCTCAGACCAGGGAAAATAAAAAACATATAGAGAGATAAAAAAACATATGTACAAGGATTTACAAAATGTATAGACCTAAGTACTATTCATGGAAAGAAAAACATCTTTAGCAAAAGTACTTCTTCAAGAATTGTCCATGAAATGGCAATTAAAGAATATCACCTGATATCTCCTTTAAAATATAAGAATCTTCACCCCATGTAGACTCAATAAAATAAGGGCTTAACCAAATAGGATCAAATTTTCCATGTTTTACTTTGTATTCCACATTAGAACTAGGTCTTCAGGTTCAAATTTCCTTGCCACTACTTTCCTATCATATAAAATCTTAGCTTGCAATTGTAGTTTTACATTTCTAGCAGAGGCTTCTTTCTTGGTTTCTGCCAATCCTACCAACTCATCTATTCTCTCCTATGTATCATTAATAATATCATCATCATACATCTATATGTATTTATATAGTCCTATAAGGTTATTTTGAGGCATCCTTGCTTGGATTTCATATACTAGGTCAAAAGGTGACACACTTATTGCCTTCTTGACTATCACTTTGTCAGCCCATATTGCCAAATGCAACTTAGAATCCAATGCTTTCTTATTGTCATCTAAAGTCCTCTTAATGATTTTCAACTAGATTTCATATGTAGATTCATCTTGTTCATTTCCCTATGGATGATATAGGGATGGTGTTGATCGTACATTACCATACTTATCGCAAAATTTGATAAATTCTTCTAACCTGAATCACATGGCATTACCAATCACAATTCTCTCAAGACACCCAAATATTGTTATGATTTTTCTCAATAGAAAGTTATTCACCACTTTAGTAGTAGCATTCCTGGTAGGGATAGCCTCTACCCATTTTGTAAAGTAGTTTATTGAAACTAGTATCCATGAGTAACCAACATTAGATTTGGTTGAAATTTCACCTATGAAATCCATACCCCATTTCTAAAAAAGTGCTTGTACTTATACTGATTTCAAAGGAGTTTTCCTAGAGAGTTTTGACTTTCCTACAAATATCTAGTAAGAGTCACACTTTCTAACCAAAATCTATGCATCCTTAAATAGACTAGGCTGCCAGAAACTCGCTCTCATTATCTTGTGGGCAATTATCTTTTTGATATAGTGACCCCCACATACCCCTTAATGCATGTCATTTAGTACCTTTTCTAACTCTTTGTGATCAATGCATTTCAAGATTATCCCCTCAAAATTCCTCCACCATAAAATTCCATTAACAATAACATATATAATGGCATGTAACTTAATAGTTCTCTTTTCATTGTCTGTCAGGTGGGGTGGGGCTTCCATATGTTGCAAGTTATATATCACATTTCTATACCAATCACACTGGTCCATATCACATGTGTCTAACTTGAGGTTTTCAAATATAAGATTTATTTGTTTAGCATCTAAATTGGACTAATCCATCAATTTTACTAATCCTTGACCTCTCACTAATTTAGTAATCTAGATTTCACTATTAAATTTTTGAATCATGTTTATCCATTTGCATCTTTTGCTAGATACCTCCTGTTGAGAAAATATATCCTTGACTGTTGCAGTTGGAACACATGCAATATTAGTAACACCAATTAAATAGAACTTGAAAGATTTCATAGCTTTGACTAGAGCATAAGCCTTCTTTTCATTAATTTCGTATTTAAGCTCTGCAGGTTGAAGAGATTTGCTAAAAAATGTAATTGGTTTCTCATAGCCTTCTTCATTTTTCGGCAACAAAACTGTTGCTATGGTGTGAAAAGATGTAAAAGAGAAAATATGCATGGGCTTCTCATAATTTGGTGCCCTATGGACTGGTGCATTTTTAATAGCATTTTTAATCTCTTGAAAAGAAATAGTAGGTTCACCTTCCCAATTGATGGTTGCTCCTTTCTTGAGCATTTTGGAGATTGGTCTACTGATCTAAGCAAAATTAGTTACAAATCTCTTCAAAAAACTAACTTGCCCAAAGAAATACTAGATTCCCTTGACATTTTTGGGCTTAGGGACTTTTTCAATTGATGCTACTATTTTAGGGTCAATCCTGACTCCTTTAGATACTATATGACCAAGCAATTTCCTTTTTGCCACTCCAAAAGTATATTTCTTTGGGTTTAATGAAACCCCATACACCAAGGCTTTGATAAAAATCCTTTCCAAATGTTTGCAATGGTCCTTAGCCTTCTTTTATTATGTTATCAGATCCTCTTGATAAATAAACATGAATTTATCAATATATTCCTTAAATGCAACATTCATGGCTCTTTATAATGTTGCTCTTACATTTATCAAGCCAAAAGGCATCTTGACATACACATAGGTTCCCCAATGAGTAGTGAAAGTTGTTTTAAAGTATTCTTTCTCATCAAAAAGGACTTGGTTATATCCTAAAAAGCCATCCATCATCGACATCAACTCTGAACCTGTGACTTGTTGCAACATAGCTTCCATAATGGGCAATCCATAATTATCTTTTAGGGATGCAATATTCAAGTTTCTAAAATCAACACATAACCTAATATCACCATTATTCATTTTGAATGGTACTAGGTTTGACACCTATGAAGAATGTCTGATTGATTTGATGATCTCCCCATCCCTTAGCTTCGTAAGTTCTTCTTGTATTTTAGGGGCTAGAGTGGGATTTATAGGCCTCTATTTTTGTCTAAATTGCTTAACGTTCTCTTTGAGAGGTATTACATGATGATAAATATCTTCCCTATAGGCCTTAAGGTCATCATATGACCATGCAAAAACATGCCTAAATTTCCTTAGCAGATCAATCAAAGACTTCCTAATTGCAGGGGATAAAGTCTTACCAATGTATACTTTTTTAGGAGATTCAATAGTGCCAAGATTGATATCTTCAAGTTCATGTTGCTTTTGATATCTGACTTCTGAATGCACCCTATCCTAATTATCAAAGAAACTCACAAGTATTACCAATCCTTCGAGTACCTTGTTTGTTTTAAGCTACAAGATCTCTTGTCCAAAGATGGTTTCCTTTCCATTCATTATTTCAACCAAGGTACTGCAATCCATTCCTTGCCCATGATACTTGTCCTCATTTAAAAGAAAGTTCAAGATATCTTTATCATCTTCAAACATTTTCCAATTTTCAATATTTTCAAGGATAGATGGCCTATTTTGCATCTCAACTTTAGACACACTAGAAAATGATATGTCATTTGGTTTGATTTCTACATTACCTTATAGGTCAGTCATCTTTTTATTGCTTCTATCCATCCAAGAAATACCATAAGCATCAAATGCTTCTATTTGGTCCCGAAAAACATTCCTATACTATTTTAACCTCTTGTTCTTGGAAGCATATATCTCCTTAATTTGACACACAACTAGCTCTAAAACACCAATAACATGCAAATTCTTGATTCCATGATTTGCTACCACTTTTAATCCTAGTAAAAGTGCCCCATATTCTGCAATGTTATTAGTACATGGAAAATTCAAGGTAAATGAATACCTAAAAGTATTCTTATCTGGAGATATAAATACTACCCTAGCCCTTGACCCATCTTTGGAATTGGCCCCATCAAAATACATAGTCCATACATTCTGAGAATCCAAACATTTTGTGCATTCTTGTGATATTAGTGGAGCTGGTTTCTCAATCTCTTGAATGATGATTTCTTCTCTGAAAGCATTCACCTCTGTGTCTAGAAAACATGTGGCATTAGTGTCAATATTGTCTTCTAGCATATGGGTAACCCTAGGTTCTCTATCCACCTTAATAGCTTTGTCTTCTATGTGAAATGTAGCATAATACAAGGCACACTATAGGCTACCTCCCATTGAAGCACTTCATTTTCTAGAGAGCAACATTCCATATTGTGGAGGAATATCAACCACTAAGATAGTCATAGTCAACTCAACATCAAGCCAGGAAACTAATCTAAAAGGTAATGCATTGATTGTGCCTATTAAAAGGACCTCTCTTGCATCCATTGCTCAAAACCTACCCTATTTGATATCTACGTTCAAACCAAGGGCTTCCATGATTTGAAAGGCATGAAAGTGTTTAATGCTCTAGAGTCAATCATGTAATTTTTTAAAATTTTGCCATTTATGACTAGATTAAGAAAGAAAGGATCAATGTTTTCTATGTAAGTTGTAGATGAATTGTCCAAATACATCTAGGGTATTTGGGACATGACTCCTTTGTCTTCCTTTTTATCTTAATACAAGTGGTATTTCCTACTTCACTAATGACTCTTGTTTAGCAACATTACTACTCCCTATTCCTCCTAACCAAGAGAGGGATTTATTTTAATGTTCCTCTATCTTGAACATCTCAAATAATGGGATTTTAACAATAATTTGAGATAGCATGGATATCATATCTATAGGATCATGCATAATAGGTTTGCAAATATTACCTCTAATTGATTATGTTTGAACAAACAGGTCTTCCACTTGCTTGATGACATCAAAATCTAAATTCTTTTCTTGCACATAGCAAACTGCAGTTTCTTCTTGGGTTCCCAACTTTTATACTTGCTATCCTTGATTTTAACTATCACTAGATTATCCTTTTTATTCTCATTATCCATTTTATGAGTAATATCTTTAATGAAAATACCAAACGGCTTACTAGAAGAATTGTTAATAGTTATGTTTCTTAGATTGTAAGTACTATGCATTTGGGCTATCATTTCTACAATGATTTTGCCAATCTCTTCATTTGAAGGTTTTCTCAAATTCATGTGACTCATGCCTGATATCATATTGCACATTTTGTCTTCATCTTGATCTTTGCAATCTGAAAACACTTGATGATGATGCAACTAATATACATTTCGATGATTTACGACATCATTCTCAAAATCCTCTAGGTAAAATTGCTCACCATTATCATATAGACTTATCATGTTGCATGATACATCCTCATGATTCTTTTCTTCCTCTCCTTCATTTTTTTCTTGCTAGTTTATAGAAAAAGACTGAGCAACTGCACAATAGTTAGGAGAATGAGGAGACTGACATACAATGCACCAAGGTACATCATCCATCATGTTCACAAAATTTCTTTGCAATGGATATTTTTATCTTTAGTGTCCTGAGCAGGATTGGGAATAGTTTTTCCATCTTTCCACTATGTGGTATAGGGATAATTCTACATTCTAGGATATCTATTATAAAGGGTATTAAACTGAGGCTTATCACCAACACCTTTCTTATTGGCATGGTTTGCTAGTGGATTCAAGATCTTTAGCAGGTTTACTACTTGGTCCATTGTATCATCCTCAAGCTTCTTAGTTGTAATAGATTTTTCACCTTCTTTCTTATTTCCCCTTGGATTAAATAATTTTGGGTCATCCCTTTTCCCCAATTTACCATATGCTTTTCTATTGTTTTCAATATTCACATCCATTTTATAGGCATCCCTCAATGTCCTAAGATCCTTGTCCCTTAGAGTATATTCCATCTTACTATCAAAAGCATTAAAATAAGTTGTAAGACACACATCTTCCCCTAATATCATCACTTGAAACAATTTATACATCTCCTTTTGGAATCTCACATTGAAATCACATGTAGACTCATTTGTGTTCTTCTTTATGTTGTTAAATTCATTCAACATAAAACTAGCATTGGTGTTGTCAACATATTACTCCTTGAAAAGCTTCTCTAAGTCATTCCATGAGCCAATATTGTCATCGAGAGGTCTTCTAAACTAGTCCCTAGCATCTTCAATGAGATAATGAACAAAAAATTTCATTACTATGTATTCATGCTCTACCTCATAGTCATTTAGCATGTCTATAAATGTTCCTAGGTGCTCTTCACTAGTCATAGCATTATTGCTTGAAAATTTAACAACCAAGGATGCCAAGGATGCGTATGAAAGAAATTTTCTTATATTTCTCCATGTATATAGGTCTTCTCTAAAAACCTAAAACATTTGATGTGCTTTATCTAACCCCTTGAGTTTGTATAGGGATTTGGGGTTGCTAAATAATAGATATTTGGCTAGTAGTAATTACTAAAGAGGAAGTAGGTGCTAACTGAGATATATTTTGGTTAGCCACTACTGGTCCACAAGTTGGAACAAAGGGTGCAGCTTGTGAGGACAAGTGTGGCCAAGGTGCTAAAGTAGAAGTGGATTTAATAAAATGTACTTTCCTTCTGGTCTCAGTGGCTTGAGCTTCATTTTCAACTTTCTCAAGTTATTTGGCCAACTCTTCTCTTTCTTTCTTGGCTTTCTCTAAATCTAGATCAAGTTTAGACAGTAGATTTTGGGGGAACTTGAGACTCATCAATTTGGATCCCTACTACTTTTTTCTTTCTTTTATCAAGATTCATCATAGTTGGGTCTATGACTTCAGGTTCAATAGGCTTGTAAGTTTGAATTTGGGAGATGATAGGCCCTTCCTTTTCTTTTAGGAGGCATTCTTGTTATTGAACTTTGGATCTCAAAGCTTCAACATCCTCAAAAATATCTAAATGTAACTTAGAAGATCATTCTTCTAACTTCTTGTTTTTCTCCTTTAGAGAATTCATCCTTCTAATTAAAGCTTCCCTCTCTATGAGAGCATTCATAGTGACCTATTCCTTTTCTTTCTCCAAATGGATGTGTTTGGCATCTTCGTCAACAACTCTTTTCTCAGAACCTCTATTTCTGTGAGCAAATCATCAAGATATATGGTCATTGTTTCTGACTCTATAGGGTTACTAAGACCAATCGGGTTTCTTTCAATGAAAGCAACATGACGAGGGTGAGATCTACTTGATTGAACACTTCTAGGTCTAGGATTTTGATTTATTCCTCTTAAATCACTAGATATGAAAGTAGTATCCCCCATGGATGACACCATATTGTCTTGGTAACGATTCTCTTCATGAAAAAGTGTAACAAAAAGACTACCCAAAAGCCTAGTACTCTTAGATTATGAGCTATGGGATAATAATTCTTTATCAACTATAGGCTGGAACTAAAAATTATCTCTATATTTCCATGCATCACTAGTTTCTGCCTTCTTCTTGGGCCAATTTCTTTTACCACCTTTTGGTAACTTTGCATACAAAGGGACATCAGGGTTTTCCTTACATATGCTCTAGTATATTTCCTTCTATCAATCATTCTTCACTTTATTATGAGTACTAGTTAACAAAACCTAAGACTGAGTCACCATCAACTAGGGGAAACCCTTTTCTATAATGGATAAAAGACAAGAAACTTCATGGGAATAGTATTGCTAAATACAGATTTGACAGAGGGACCCAACCTAGATGATTATAATATGGTATTCTTTGGGAACATGAACTATATGGAAAATAAGGCACTTGTAAGAATACCACACGTCATATAACTTTGGTGGTATTGGTATATTTGCAAATTCTTAATGTTTGTCACTCAAAAGAGCCAATACCAGTAGGGGCATAAGAAAGGACATACATATGATAGTAGATGTACAACTTTGTAACAGAGATCTCAAAGTACATTCATGATTTCGCTAGTCAACTACCCAGTAGAGTAGCCATTTTGTTGCCTACTAATTTGACACTGATTTCAATTACCTTTTATGATGTGAGAAAACCTAGGATTAGCTAGAAACCATTATAGGCAATCTATAAATAAAAAAGGGACAACTAACAAGACATCAAAGTCTTCTACACTTTGAATTCTATAAGATTCAGGTGGGTTTACTTGAGGAATTTAACTTTATCTACTCTTCAAATCAAGATTCATAACATGAATTCTAATGACAACAGATTATTGAGCCTTATTTCTTCTAATTCAATGATATTAGGAAATGATAACCAACTATTTTACCAAACCCTAGAGACCATGAATCAAGTACAAGATGACATTTTCACACTTACTTAATATAAATCTAAAATATTGATTGATTATAGTATTTTGCATCATGCAAAACCTTCCATTTAGATTAACTCACAAGGATGGCCAGTGCCTTATCCATTGAGCTAAACTCACAGAGACAATATACATACTTTTGGATCTTACTCAACACTTTGTGTAAATATCTATCTATATTCACTTCCATATCTTATACTTATCATATCTTTACCCAAAACCATAATGTTGATTGACGACCATGAAAATGACTCACCTAGGGTTAAGAACTCAAAACAAAATGAAGGGTGGGCTAAGCCAAGGAAAACCTAAGGTGAAAAGAGTCAAAAATATATATAATAAAAGTAATTTCAAAGGTTTCTAGGGCTTTATTTAAAAAGTATTCTTGTGCATATTTGAAAATGCAGACAATGTCAACCAATTTTTAGAAACCTAGGGAACAAATGACATTAGGGAAAAACAATTAGGGATTTTTCTAGGGCATAATCAATCAAGAGACACACAATCCCTAATTGTAAATAGATAACTATTTTTTTTTCACAACAATTTTGCAAAATTTTATAACATGTGAACAACTAGGCTAATAGAATCTCCTTTCATTACAATTTTTAGAACATCATGAAACTTTGGTGGAGGACAAGTATCACTCTTCACCAATTGGATTTTACTAACCTCTTGGCTCATTCCTATATTCGATGAAGCTTTCATATACTTTTTTAGGGTTTGAAGTCTCTTCTTTCTTCTCTAAATTACTTGACATAGTTCAGATCTCCACTTGTTCAAGCTTCTATAGTTCAGATCTCCACTTGTTCAAGCTTCTAGTCCAAATCACTCTTCAAATCTTTTGCTAGTTTCTCAAATTGCCAAATCACTCTATTCTCTTGAAATCTATATGCAATGTGTGTGATAATACCTTCAAAATTTGATATATACCTTCTTTTGGTCAATTATAGTCTCCATTAATATTGTGTACTCAGGTAGGTGGAAGCCAACTATCTCGGTCGATATTGATTCCTTTGAACTAGGTCTTTTCTTTACAACTTGGTCTCTTCCATATCACTCAGTTAGTCTCTAAACCATTTTACTCCTTAAGTGCTTGGTCCATGTTGCAATGCTTAGTTAACATAGAAATTTTTTACTAATGTTCAACAATCCTTCATAAATCTTCTCTTATGCTTCTTCATATCTACAAATATGAACTTTGGCACATTTCATGTAAGGAACTAATGTATGATGTATCAATTAAATACATTGTTCCATACATACCTTTCTTTCTTAGTTTGAGATGACATGATCACATTTTGGATTGAATTGGGTAAACTTAGTTCCATTTGCTCCAATGTTTCCATCTTTCGCTTTCTTTTTTCCATTTTTGATTCATTTCCTTCTTCATTTGTTCAATGTCTACTTTACCTTTACCTTTTGTCTTTTGCTTAATTTTTTGAATGCACTTGAGTACTGCTATTCTTGTTTATATATCCAAACTTATGACATTTAGAACATGCATTATTAGGTGCATAATTATGCCTTTGATTTGTCAAATAAGGTTTTGTCTAATATTTGCATTCATATGCTCTATGCCCATACCTTTAGAGTTATACCAGTATCCTTCAAATATAGGTGTAGTAGATGCATTCCTCACTCTTGACCGACACTCATTTATTTGATGTCCTTGTTTTTTACAATAAAAAAAGTAACCCATAAATTTGGGTTTAGGGTTTTTCATACCATGTTTGCTTCAAAAAATGTTTGCAGTATGACCAAGTTTTCCACAGTGATAGCATGTTGGTTTTTCCTTTGACTTTGCATTCCTCAGTTCTCCATTCCTGGATGATTCTACTTGTTCAGTATATGAATGTTCTAATCCATCAATATTGCTAGATGACTTCATAAGTTCTTCAAAGTACTTCATTTCTTCTTTTGGTTTATTGAATCTCTCCATAGATTCTTTCTCATTTTTCAATTCATTCTTTAGTATGTCCTCCTGTGATTTTCTATTTTCTATTTCCACATCCTTATGATTCAATTCTTGATTTGCATACCTCAGGTGATTCATCATGTCCAATTGTGTGTTTGTGGGCTTCTACATATCTAATATCCTTTCTTCAAGTTTGGTAGCCATTATTCTTTTGTCTTCGCAATCCATAGTCCTTTCTTCTTCATCTTTCTTCTTTTTCTCAATCACTTCACATAATCTTACTAATTGGATTTCATGTTCTCTTTTTAGTCCTCTTATTTCTTCATTTAGGAGTTTGTTCTTTTCAAGTAGAACAACAGATGCTTTTTCATTTGGGTTGATTGATTCCAATAGTCCTTCAGTCTCAACTTCTTCATAGGAGAATTGTTTATCCTAGATAGTCAATTTCTTTTTCTTTTAAAAGATTTTTTTCAGATCTTGTATTGCTTTCTCAAGTTTCTGCGGTATGAATTGGATGTTAATCACATAATTGTCAATGACCATGTCCAGTTCAAAATCCTCCATCTCTAAGATCTTATCTCCAAGTGATTAAGATACTCTCAAAGAACCAATGCTCTGATACTCATTGTTGATTGATGGAAGTATAAACAATATAACAAGATACTGAGAGGAGAGTGGTGAATCAAAATCTTAAGCACTTTTGCTTTTCAACAATTCATTCACACATCCATTAGTTATCTTGTGCATGTAAAAGTTGTAATAATAAACTTGTTGAAATATGTAAATGTGATCTATCACATGCATGAAAATAAACACATAGCACAATATTTTTTACCCAAAAACCCTCCAAGGTGAAGGTAAGATTGGGGATGGGATGACACCCACAAATCTTCACTATTGTTGTAATAAAGTTAACCTATTAGGGTTACAATGTTTGATCATAAAATATGATCTAACCTATGATGTGTCTTGCTTGTTAAAATCATTTGAGATTGCCAGGTCTCACATTGTTAGAGGATTTAACACTTAAAATAAAGAAAGGACTTTGTTAAGAGATTTACAAAGATATGTTAAGACCACTCAGTTAAGAGATTTATCCTGGTTCAAGTTGGTTAGAACTGATTTAGTACCTAACTCTCAGTATGTTGTATAAGTTGATTTTAAGGCTTCTCCTTGTAAACTAATCCTCTCTTCTGATTTGATAAGACTTTTCTTTCCCTTCACTGCTCTAAATAGGTCACTTTCTCTATTAAGAGATAACATAATACTTCCACTAACTTCTGATCTAATCTTGATCTGTCACTTCATTAATTGCATATTACTCCTTGTTCACAAACATTATCTTATCATCTCTTCTCATCATCACCACACAGTCTAGGTTAAGATCTTCTCTATTTAAAGAGTTTTGTAAATAGTTTTCTAGATACTTCCATATATTGCCTCTTTATCTGAATCATTGATCACAAAATATAGGGATCTATGATCCACATCATAAATGTGTAAAACTCTCTATAACAACCTCTACATATATTAAATGTTCCTTACATCTCAGCTCAAAAATGATTTACCTCAAAACTTGTACCATATCTAACTTTTATGTATACTCTGCATTGCTTGGCCTTTAGTATTTTTTGATACTCAGAATCATTGACGCTCAGTCTGTATTATGCTTGGCACATACTATGTAACTCAACACTTGTATTCTTTGAAATACTTGATAGTTGTTGAGCTTGGCTTGCATAGAAAATACTCAGTGACCATACACTTACTTGGCTCAAGTACATGACTCAGCCATATAAATAAATTAGTTCAGTTGTAGTGATGATCGTCTAACTCTACCTTGTAAATGACTAAGTGTTTAATGCTAATAGACAATAATAGTTAGAGATGCCAACAATGTTATATTAATCTAACAGGACTATAAAAATCAACAATAGTGCTGCAAACACTAACCTTTTTTGAAATATCCATATTTTTGGTTGAATACCACTTCTAAACCAAATGACCATAAATAAGAAGGATATTGCTACTTATTTGTCCAATGAGACATTCAAAGTCATATGGAATGCAATAATTGTAGTACATGCATAAATGGATGAAAGGGATTTAGAAGCTTTTCCAAATGATTGTTGGATGTGCCAATATGAGTGCTTTGGAACAGGGTACAATCATCCATCAATCCATAATGCATAGAGGAATTTTGTTAGATGTGGTTACAACCCATGGTAGTATGCCAATATATGAGCTTTGGAATAGGGTACATACATCCATCAAACTATAATGCATAGAAGATTTGGTCAGATGTGGTTATAGCCCTTGGTAGTATGCTAATATGGGAGCTTTGGAACATATTACATAAATCAATAAAACCATAATGCATAGAGGAATTTTGTCAAACTTTTTTGCAACTACCTAGTAGACTATGCATATACATAATGCGGGAGTGGTGACAAGGCATGCACAACTACAGATAGAAGAAAATAAAAAACTCTCTCCAACTTGTTGAAGCTTAATTTCTCTACTTATTTGTGTGCATATAAATGACATTAGAGTCTATACCATATCTTACCTATGCATATAGAAGAAAATAAAAAAACTCTCTCCAATCTGTTAAAGCTTAAGTGCTTTGTTTCTTAGTGCATCTATTTATGACATTAGGATCTAGACTATAGCTTACCTATGCATCATTGTCTCTTTAATCATTGTGTGTCCATAGCCCATCTAGGATTTGAAATGTCATTGTATCTAGATATGAATATGTCTTTCCACAATGAAGATTTATTCATTGTAAACAAGATTGTGTTCTATGCAACATTCTTGATTCATATGTTAGAAAATTTGGTGGTTGTGTTTACATTGTCTTCCCAGATCGTTCTGTCATAATTCTATTTATATTCACTTCTTATAGTTATCATCACAACAAATTTCTTTTAGACAAAGGTTAATAGTTACAATTGCAATGACTATTAAAAATTATGCTAGATAGAGGATAACAATTACAATTGCAGTGACTTAAAGTTGTACTATTAATTTTATGCAAGTTGTTCTCTTTAAAAATATTTTCAAACACCACAAAAATTCTTGATCTTTGCAAATTGACCACCCAAACCTATCAACTATGCACTTCCCTACCTCGGTGTGAGCACTAGTTCTACTAATTCTAATTGTGGTGTGTCAATTGGTATAGTCTTCCAGTAGATCACACCATAGAATTGTCCAAATATTGTGGCCTAGTCCTCTACTATTATGAGTGAGTTGGATTTTTTCACCTTTGTCTTTTGAACTTATTGAATTTGGTCATGATGATAAGCACATGATGAATTTATTCAAAAGGAGAAGGAATACATTTATTGGATTATCTTAACATTAGTCAAGTCCTTAAAGAGGGTCAAATATTTTTAAATATGCAAATATTATAACATAAATGCAACATCTAGTGGAATGATGAATTGATGTAGTAGTACTCATGTATAAAATCTAGCTTTAAGTGCTCTTGAGTCAAATGGTCTTTCAATATTTGAGTGATTTAATAAATATATTCAAATGACCTATAAAGTGTCACAAAATACATGTATGTAATCATTAATTTAAATTATTTGATCTATATAATGACTATTTTGTAAAAGGATCAGCCTTTGGGTGTTTAAAGGTGAAATTTGAATATGGAGGAATATAAAGCATTGTGTTGCCTAGTCTAAAGACTATGTCATGCTACATAGGCTTGCTTAAGGCAAGAAAGCATTACAAAATATGAAGTAGTGAATGATAAATAGTTTAAGTAGTAAATAATAAATAGACTCTAATTAAGGGTAGTTTATGTACTAAATAAGAAAAATCATACGCAGTGGTTATACATTTAAGATATATACAAAGTGATATAAAATGAATGTATAAAATAATAAGATATGTGAATACATAAGACTATATTAAAAAATATGAACTTAAATTTTAAAAATATATTATTTATTTTAATTTTTAATGAAAGATGGCTCTTTTTTATATTTTTATTAGTTTATTTGAATATAAAATAATCTTATTTTCTTTTCTTACACACACACACACACACACACACACACACACACACACACACATATAAATATGATGGTAGAAAATATATAATATAGAGAACTACTATGGATGCTTCATGTGCTTAGTTTTTGCTTCTTTTAGACATTGCTTATTTTAGTTTGGTAGCAAGGATAAAAGACATTATATATATGGTAATATGTTATGAATATGATATTTTATCAATAATATAATCATTCATAGATCTATGCATATTGGTTTGATTCACATCTATTAATAAGGACTATGGATTCTCTAATTTCATGATTTTGGTCTCTCAAAAATATTTGTAATTTTATTTGATTTTAATATTTTAAGGTTATACCAATCTAAGAAAGCTCATATTATGTTATCATGGTAGGGACATACCTTATTAAAAGGTTGGATCATAGATATAATACATTAGGGTCATGGGCCCCATTGGTTTTGAATAATGTCCCAATAATTATTCATTATATCAATCAATCTAGTATGGAGTATCTCAGGGTATTTTGTTGGTAGATGTTGACATTTCCATCTTTCTAGAAAATTATTGATGTGTGATCTTGGAATTATGATAAGATAAATATTTTAAAAGAATGTTTGTGTTTGTAATTAAGCATCTAGGTTGGTTGTTTTTGTTGAAAACAATTATTCAATTGTATGTTGTCTTTGATGTTACACAAAAATCTCAAGCCTTTACTGAGCAATCAGTGATAGCCGAGCTCACTTGAGCATCGAAGACAGTTTCATGTATATGTCGAGCACTCATTTATAACTAAGTTTAGAGACAATATTGACTGAGCTCAGTCAGTTAATGAAGCAAAGTCTGCATTAACCAAGCTCATTTCGTTATCAAAGGAAATTTAGCATGAAGTTGGTATTGACCGAGTTGGGCCAGTTAACATTAGAACTTCTATGTTAACAAAGTACTCGGCATATTAAGTTTGATAAATTTATTAGTTAATACAAGACAACTTAAGGGATGATAATTGTTTGATTAAAAGAGTATTCAAGCTGAGTTGACAATGTGAATCATATAAATGAAAGGTCAAGTTGAGGATTGAAATGTGGAATAAAAGAAGATGAATTAAGGAAGCACATTTGGAAGGATATATGTAAGAGGATAGAGTATTTGAGTTGACATAGATGCAAAGAACATTCTAATCAAGGAGGATCAAGTAATCAAGCCAGAATAGAGATCTGAATCAGCAAAGTCTATTGCATTAGCAATTATTTTAAGCCATTGTTACTCTCTAATAACTGTAGCAGTGAATCAAATCTCCTAATAGAGTTATTGTAACAACTATTTAGAAAATCTTTTAACGAGGTGGCATTTCTAGATTGAAGTGTCTAAAGACCTCTAACAAGGGTACTCCTAATAGGGTGAATTAAATCCTCTAATAGGGTCACACCTAGCAGTGTTCTTTGTAACCTTTAATAGCGTTGGCTCCTGATAGGGCTCATTTCAGAAGAGTGAAAAAAAGTAACTAGTTGTAATTGGTGGTTTTCCCAAATTGGGTTTCCACATTAAATCTTGGTGTCTCTCATGTTCATGTTATTTCCTTTATGCTTCTACAACCAACTTATTTATGGTTAAACACATTAAATATCTTAATATCTAATTATCTAGGTGCTAACTGAGTGACAGTATTAAATCCAGTGTTAACCGAGTTACAACAAAAAAATTAGTATTAACTGAGTATCAGTAAGGATATGGTTTAAAGTTTTGTTGGCATCTTAAGGGACTTGGATTTATTTTTTTTAGTAATAGATTCACCCTTATCCTCTCAATTACTTCTTCTCATTTCTAACAATTCGTATCAGAGCTATTGGTGCTTGCAGATAAGGTTTCAAGGACCTAAGCTAAAGATCAAGATGTCTTACAGAAGGGAAATCCCTAAGTTGAATTGAGATAACTTCCAAGCATGGAAGGAAATCATGAAGCATCATTTGGAAACCATTGGAGACATAGGCCTAAAATATCTAGAGAACATGTGGCACCTGTTGGACCTTTGGTTGTGGACCAAGTTATGGAAAAGAAGAGTTGAAACATAATTATGATTAACATTGCCTCTACTCTCAATTATGTTGAATTTGATGAAGTCAATGATTGTCCTACTTCTCATGGAATGTGGATCAAGTTGAAAGATATCTATGGAGGAGATGAAAATGTGAGGAGAGCTAAGGAGAAAAGTCTAAGAGGTCAGTTTGATCAAATGAAGATGAGAGAAGATAAAAGCATTGCACAATACACTGAAAGAATCAAAGCACATGAGAGTAAAATCAGAGCATTAGGAGAGAAAATTGATGATGTGGCAATGGTCAACAAGGTACTCATAACTCTTCTTCCTATTTATGAAATTAGAGTTTCAGCTATTCAAGAAATGAGATGTGATCCCAAAAATGATATAACTTTGGATGCACTATTAGGAAGGTTGACAACATTTGAGTTGGACAACTTTGATAACTATGTTTCTAACTCTGGTAGCATTGAGTCAACATTTCAAGATAAACTATCACTCAAAAAGAAATGTGGAAAATTTAAAAGAAAAAAGTATGATAGTGAAGATGAAGATGTTTCTAATGATGACCTTGAAGTCATCAAATCCTTGCTTGCAAGAAGATTCCCTAAAGGTAAAGGAAATTTTGATGTGAAAAGTGGTGAAGGCATATTCCTATGATACTCCAAAAAAAACAAAGCATATAAATGTTTGAATCTTACTACTCACAAGGTTATAGAAAGTGCACATGTAAAAATTGATGATTTTATGAAAAGCGTGAAGAACAAAGGAAAAAAGAACCTAAAAACTACAAAAAAATTGTCTACTTTGAACCTGATACTTTACCTAAAATTCAAAAAAATGCAATTGTGAATCAGCGGTTTTCACCACCTATGTCCCCTAAATCTCCATTTCAACCCCAAGTTGTAGCTAGTGCAACCCAAGTCCCATTTTGAAGGACATGAGTCTTAGTCAGAAGGGCCCAAGTTTCATCCAGTGCAAACTGAGTCATAGTTTGAAGGACCCGAGTTACAAACAATGAGACTTGAGAATGATTTAGAAGATTATTTTGAACATGGTGAACTAAGTAAATCAAGTCCAAAGTCTAGAAAGAAGGAACATGTACCTTCTAGATATGTCAGAAGGCATCATGCACCTAAGAGAATCATTGGAGATCAGTCAGAAGGCACAATGACAAGGAACAAACTAAAAGGTACATGTTTTCTTATTGAGTTTGAACCTAGAATTGTTAAAGATACATTAGACAATGAAAGTTGTATTGAGGAAATGAATGAAGAGATTGAAAAAATTGAAAGAAATAAAACTTGGACTCTTGTTCCTAGACCCAAGGACAAAAATGTAATTGGTGAAAAATGGGTATTTAGAAATAAGTTGAATGAAAATGGAGAATTATCAAGGAATAAGGCAAGGTTAGTATGCAAAGGTTATGCTCAAGAAGAAGGTATTGATTATGGAGAAACATTTTCTCCTATTGCAAGACTAGAAAGTGTTAGAACACTACTTTCTTATGTTGCACATAAAGGATTCAAAGTATATCAGATGGATGTAAAGTCTACTTTCTTGAATGGAATCCTAGAAGAAGAAGTCTACATTGAGCAACCTAAAGGTTTCATAGATCCTAACAAAAGGGATATGGTTTGCATATTACACAAAGCTTTATATGGTCTCAAACAAGCCCCCATAGCCTAGTATGAAATATTGCATAGTTATCTCGTAAGAATTGGTTTTCAAAGGACAAATGACAACAACAACCTATACATCAAGGAAGGACTAGAAAAGAAGATATTATTGGTAGAAATTCTTGTAGATGATATAATAAACATTGGACATGATGAATTATGCAAATCTTTTTTTGAAGAAATGAGTAAAGAATTTGAAATGCCAATGTTTGGAGAGATTAAATTCTTTGTTGGTCTGCAAATTCAACAGAAGAAGGATGACATCTACATTACTTAATCAAAGTACATCAAGGAGATATTGAATTTTTTTGGAATGGAGGTCTAGACCAGTTGGAACACCTATGTCTAGTAGACATAAGCTTTCCAAAATTGATAATTCCAAAGAGGTAGATTAGACTACATATAGATCAATGATTGGAAAACTCTAGTATGTAGTACACACAAGACTTGATATTGCATTAGCAGTTGGTATGGTGGCAACATTTTCTTCTAATCCAAATGAAAATCATATGATGGCAATAAAAATGATTATGAGGTATCTAAAAGGTACTGAAGATTATGGTTTGTGGTATAAGAAAGGAGGCAACTTTGAATTAAAATCCTTCGTTGATGCTAATTGGGTAGGAAGTATTGATGATAGGAAAAGCACTAGTAGTAAAGCATTCTTTCTTGGAAAGAGGCTAGTGTCTTGGACAAGCAAGAAACAAAATTGCATCTCTCAGTCTACAATAGAAGCAAAATATGTTGAAGCAACAATCAGTTATTCCAACATCATTTGGTTCAAACAATTGTTATCAAGTATGAAGGAAGAAATCAAGGATCTAGTAGTTATCTTCTATGATAACACTAGTACAATTAACATATCCAAGAATCTGGTGATGCATACCAAGAAAAAGAACATTTCAATAAAATATCATTTTCTGAAAGAATTAGTGCAAGAAAAAGAGGTGAGATTGGAATATGTGAATACAAAAGAAAAAATTGCAGACATATTCACCAAGCCATTACCTAAGGATGCATATTTGTATCTAAGTAGGGGTCATTCTCCTATCTGAAGATCACTAAACAAAGATTAGTGATGCATCAACTGAACATTTGAAGATCAATCAAGTTGATGCAATATTGTCATAATAGATTGCATATGAATCAATACATCAAGTACATGGAAAATCCATTATATGTTGTCTTTGGCATGAGATGTCAAAGAGGGAGAGTTTGATATCATATCAGAGAAATTTTGTATCAGTAAGTTAGAGGGAGAGATTGCAGTCTAAGAAATCAAATAAGTCATAGTAAATCATTCCAGAGGGAGAGTTTGATGTCAGAGGGAGTTCTCACTAATAGAGGGAGCTCTTATGGATGAGAATCAGAATGAAACTAAGGATATTATCCTTACTTCTATTTTTCTCTAAAATTTCTTTATATTATGACATGTTGTGTTGTCATCAATGCCAAAGAGGGAGATTGTTGAAAACTATTATTCAATTATATGTTGTCTTTGATGTTACACAAATTGTCAAGCCTTTACTGAGAAGTCAGTGATAAATGAGCTCACTTGGGTGTCGAAGAAAATTTCCTTTATATGTTGAGCATTTAGTTATAACCAAGTTCAGAGACAGTATTGACTGAGCTCAATCAATTAATGAATTGAAGTTTGTATTAACCGAGCTCAATTGGTTATCAGAGGAAATTCAACATGAAGTTAGTATTGACCGAGTTGGGTTGGTTAACATTAGAACTTCTATGTTAATTGTGTAGTCAATTTTGTATTAGTTGGATATCAGCATATTAAGTTTGATAAATTTATTGGTTAATACAAGTCGGCTTAAGGGGTGATAATTGTTTGATTAAAAGAGTATTCAAGCTAACTTGACAAGGTGAATCATATAAATGAAAAGTAAAGTTGAGGATTGAAATGTGGAATAAAAGAAGATGAATTAAGGAAGCAAATTTGGAAGGATATCTGTAAGAGGACAAAGTATTTGAGTTGGCAGAACTACAAAGAATATTCTAATCGAGGAGGATTAAGTAGTCAAGCTAGAATAGAGATCTGAATCAACAAAGTCAGTTGTATCAGCAATTAGTTCAAGTCATCATTACTCTTTAATAATTGTAGTAGTGAATCAAATCTCCTAACAGAGTTATCCTAACAGTTACTTAGCAAATCCTCTAACAAGGAAGCATTTCTAGATTGAAGTGTCTGAAGACCTCTAACACGGAAACTCCTAATAGGGTGCATTAAATCCTCTAATAGGGTCACACCTAAATGTATTTTTTGTAACCTTTAATAGGGTTGGCTCCTAACAAAGATCACTTCAAAAGAGTGAAAAATAGTAACTAGTTGCAATTGGTGGTTTTCCCAAATTGGGTTTCCACATTAAATCTTGGTGTCTCTTGTGTTCGTGTTATTTCCTTTATGCTTTTGCAACTAACTTATGTATGGTTAAACACATTAAATATCTTAAGATCTAATTATCTCTGTGCTAATCGAGTGATAGTATTAAATCCAATGTTAACCTAGTTATAGTACAAAATTCAGTGTTAACCGAGTATTAGTAAAGATTTGGTTTAAAGTTGTGTTGACATCTTAAGGGACTTGGATTTTTTTTTGTAGTAACTGATTCATCTCTCCCCTCTCACTCACTCCTCATTTCCAATAGTATTAACTTACCAAGTAAAGAAAACTTTTCAAATGGGAATAAATATAGTAATTGATATACCTCTTATGTTTCTAATTGTTATTAATCAAAGATATGTGGTTAGATGGATAAATGAATTAGTGCTTTATTTCTTTCAAATTTAGTAATACTTGGTGGATATCATATGTGTTATTTATTTGCAAAAACTTATATTTAGAAATTATGGAAAGACAGATATTTATGGTTACAAGGGTATGCATAATGATGGAATGTTGGGCCAGGATTAGTGGATTTTTTTTCTATTATCAGAGAATTCCAAAGAGTAATAGTAGTATATAATCAAGGGACTTAAAAGACAACTTTGTTTCATCCCGATGAACTCCTTTTCATTATGGGTTGAAATATTTGGGTTTCTTTTTAAGGTTATTATGTATTTCTAGGTATATCACTCTTGTTTTTCTTGAGAAAAACCACATTAGCTAAGGAATCCTCCTTTATTAAGATACAAATGTAGATGATATCTTGGTGCCTATACTGAACTTCAAATAAGGAAAAATATGGAGCAGATCTCACATGAAATGCATTTTATTTTGTAGTTTGAACAAAGATATTAAGGTGTTAATCTTTGTTTATATTTTAATAAAGATAAGGATTTATATTATAATTATTAATAAGAGTCGATGAAAGATCTTACTGGTATTTGAGATTTTAGAAGATTATTTTATATATTTTCCTTGTCATCTATCTTGGCATCTATAGTGTTGATTGTAGACTTCAAAATGGAAAGAGCACATATGGGTACTATGTTAAAATAAAGTGACTAATATGATGATATTAGTGACTATACATCTTAGTCTAGCTATGGACAATGAATACTAACAACTGTGTCAAGATATATTAGATGATTCTATTAGTTATGTGCATGCAAAAGTTAGTCATTTATGTTGATTGTATCAAGAAGTTTGACACCTATGGGAAGGATGATAACGTAGTGTAAAAAATTGAGGTCTCATTCTTCAGTACAAGGCTATGAGAAAACCGGTTAGATGGCTAAAGGGACCAAATATAATCTATTTATGTAATCTATGTTGTAGTACGACTATTGTAATTATCTAATTGGACAATCTGTCGTTTCAATGTAAACATTGTTAGAGGTTAGCTTTTCTTGGTAATGGGCAACAACCAAGTGTTTTCTTCTTGATTCATTCTTGTATGTATGCCTCTTTTTGAACAAGAAGTTTTGTAGTTCTCTTACATTAACAATTAATTTTTTAAAACAAAACCATTACTTTAGTTTTCTTCTTTTAAAAAGATAAAAACACCTTCATTATTTTAAAAAAAAAATGTTGTGACTTCTTGTTGGTTTTAATGTAAGTATTCATATGATTAAAATCGAGTAGAAAAATAAAGTTTATTTTATTTTTCTTAAAATAATGTCAAGCCAAATTATTTAATTATTCTTATACGAAAAATATTTAAACTTTAACTTCAAAACCCTTTTATCCCACCACACGTTATAAAGTTAGAATTATTATGTACAAGTAAAACAATACTAGTATTTGCCTCTTGTAGTTATAATTTAAATTTATTTAAATTAGAATAGTTATTTATAAAATAATTTATGTGCAATAATTCTTTTTTTTAATAAATAATGGGTTGAAGCCTAGATTAATTATTATTATATGTTAACTCAAGTGGATTTGAACCCAAGACTTCCTCAATGAGAGGCTCACAAGTTACCATTGTATTATAGACTCTTGCCTAATTTCTATAAAATAATTGTTTTAATAAAATTGTGAAACAATCATATATTATTCTAATTACAATATAACAATTACATAGTTTTTACAATTAACATTTCTCTAAATTAAAAATAGAAACGTAAATAAATATAGTGCCTGTGTCATCTAGTTCAAACAAAATTAATTTACAAGTTTCATAAATGTGTACCATTTTCTAAAAACTTGTCCCAAATATTTGATCTTAAGTTTTTTAGCCAATGAATGAAGATAAATAATTTTGATAATTTAGTAACATAAGAAATGTGCATGTATACTTTATAATGAAATTTTAAATTTTAAAAATGAGAAAATACGTAGCTATTATTGGTTGCTATAGTTTATTTTAAAAAGTAAAACTCATTGCAATAGTTTTTAGCCTATCTATAAATACTAACAATCACGTAGTGGGCCTTCAGTTATAATAGTTAATTAAGTAGAATAGTAAAGTAAAAATATTGATAATATTTAATATAATTGTATTAGTATATGAGTATTTAGCTAATATTTTAACATTTATGATATACTTTTACATTTTTAAAAAAATCTAATTTTTGATTTAAATAGATTAAAAATTTATCTTACATTTTAAATATTTAAATATTTGAAAAATAATATTTTTAAATATAAAAATATTATAATTAAAGTTAATTTATCATTTATCATTTATAAATGTAATGCTACTATTATAACTTAGTTGTAACTTATCATATTAATATTTAATTCAAATTTAAAAATTGTTCAAGATGACAAAAAATTTGCAAAGGAATAATATTGATATTACTCATTTACAAATATATTAGTAAGATATTATTCCTAATGACACCTTTTTTTGATTTCTTAAAGTGACGTTTGTCAAGAGCTAGGTGGTAATGCTAAAATTTGCATGTCTTTGTTTCTTTGGTGATTTGATCATTCATTTCTATTTGAAAATTCTTTTTTCCCAATATTATTTTTCATCCACATCTTAAAATGTGAAGGAATCACAAAGTGGTACAAACTTATGAGATAAAAGTAAGTTATATATGAATCCTAACATTGCAAGGTATTATTAAAGGAGTTGTAATATGATTATGCTTGGAATGTAAACATTTAAGTAATAGAAGTTTTAGTAAATTGGAAAACAAACATAATTAGAAAATTGTATTTCTATCCATATAATTTAATATTAGTATAGGATTCAAATAATGAGATAAATAGTTCAATCAAGGAAAATATTATTAATCATTAAAAAAAATTATAAAACATTGATGTAATCTTATGAATGAAAATGACTATAGAATATATTGTTCTGGTAAGATTTTACATATTATTGAAATGTATTTAATATCTTTACCTTTTCATTGATTATATACACTAGTTAATATCCCTCTTTCATAAATATAATAGTATATGTATTATAAAATAATTTTACTCTTTAATAATTATAAATTAATTTTACTATATTTTAACCTTCAATAACCATTTTTCAGAAATTGAAGTATTAGAAAAGTTAATATGATAAAATTAAAATAAATATTTAGAAACTAAAAAATGTGTATTTTCATATAATCATATTATTTATTATTCCAGAAGTGCCTAATGAAAATTCGCTCCTATAAGAACTCAACAAATTAAGTGAAAAAAATTAAAGAATTTTGGAAATTAAAATTTTCACTTTTTAACATTACAAAATCAAAATAAAAAATAAAAAAGAAAAATATTTACAATTAGTTGGTTGAGATAGAAAAGATTAATCACTAGTTATAGACAAGTGATTACACTAGTATATTGCCTATGACAAATACAATAACAATCTTATAATTTGAATTTATTTTACTATTTAATTTTTTTTAACAATATTTTTTTGTAAATTTATATATAAAATAGTGAGTATTAAAATAAAATCTTTATTTTAATTTTGTGTTTTCAATACATTGAACTCTTATAATATGATTTCATTATATTGAAATCTTGAATTTCTTATTTCTTAATGTTTTGTCTTGAATGAAAATTAAGACTAATAGCTACTTATTTTTGTAGTGTGTGTTAGTAGGATTGATTTAAATTTAATTTAATTATGTATCAAATTAAACCCTTTTCTACAATCATATTTTTTACTTTAAAATTATTAGTTTTTGGAAAAATAATTAGCATTAAAAATAAGTATACACAAAATATAATTAGTTTTATTTACAAAAATATTTTTTATTTATTTAAATAATATGTTATTACATAACATCATTTTATTGTGTTGGGGTGATCTTTATAGATTTGCAATTGAGACATTTCATTGGTAAGGTTGCTACTAAGGTTCAAACCACAACAAATGGGTTGTTGATAGAATTTGTGAAAGACACTTACAAGAATTGAAGTTGTGTATAACAAGTGCCACATAGTGGCATGTACTTGCCGTAAAATAATTGTAATAGAAATAACTATTGAATATTATAATAATTAATCATAGATAAAAAAAAATAAAAGAATAATAATATTTTTTTCATTATATAATATATAATTTTAATATTATAAAATAGATTATAAAACAACAGATTTTAAAATAATATTTTATTTTAAATTTAATTTGAATTGAACTGTGATGTTTTTTGTAAAATAAGAAAATATTTATAAATGAATTTAAGAAATAGATTATATTAATTAAATGGCAAAGTTGAAATAGAGAAATAAAATTTCAAAATATGATATAATTTGTGTCATTGAAAAATATCTTAATTAAAATAAAGCACATATTAATTGAAACATTGATGAAAAAAATAGATAAATAGTCTGTAAAATATTTAAATTTGATCTTAAGATTATAATCCTAAAATCTTGCCGAAAAAAAATGAATATGGAGTATGGCTCCGAAACAAGGGGTCTTATAAGACCAAATTGATTGAGCCAATCATAATTCAAATAAGTCATTTATATAATATTTCTAATTAATAAATATTTATGGAAACTTTAGAAATATGTAATTAAGAAACACATGTTTATCTATGATTGATCGATGAGTGCAAAACTATTGATTAATTGAGTTGAACTGAATGCAATAGTACATTGCCTACGACAAGTACAATAAGAGTCCTGTAGATAATTACTTATTCAATCTACTACCCTCAACAATTTCAATTACCCAAATGTAATTTGGTCAAGCTCATTATTGATCTAGAAAAATGTTGTCATGAATTTTATTCAAATTCAAAGTCATCAAGCACATTTTGATCCAAAAATCATGTTTGGATAACTTCGATTTAGAGATATTAAGTTCACAACTAGACCTATTCTAACAACTATATTGTCTTAATCAACAAAAATAATTGCTATTTCACAAACTTTTATCTTCTCTAAATTACAAACTAATCATATCATTGACAATAACTAAATACTATACATCTCTTGTTATACTTTTCACACATTTATAAACTTTGCAAACAATTTAAAAATATACGTTTTTGTATTGGTTAAAATATTTAAATTAACCTTTGTTTAAGTTGAAATAATGTTATTCGTGTCATCAAAGTTCAAATTTTATTTAGATACTATTGTTGAATGGCTGATTAGAAATGAAGTCCCCAATGTCACTTATTTAGTTTATATTTTAACACAAGATAATCTCTTTATAGAAAGTCAATCTTCATTAAGAAATTATGATGACTTAGTGATGATGTGCTAAATAGACATTCAAAATACAATGGCTTATGGCCACACTACAATTGTAAAGCACTTTGTATGCCAAATGAGGTATTTGTTGCATTGGGCCCCAAAGTGATAGACAAGTGGATAAAGAGGGTTGGTCTCCCACATAGGATTGGTCTCCCACATAGGATTACTTCTCTTTTGTATTCAAGTGGTTATCATTGTCAATTCTACATCATAAAGCGGTCCCTTTAGATAATAAAAGACCACCACCAAGGTGGAAGATGAGTCATTTTCCATGCTTAGTACATTGGACCAAAATATATTGGGGGATATACATTTTGTAAGTTAGCTAGAAGAGTCCACCAAAAAATTATGTTGCTTAAAATAACATTTCATGTTAAAATATATTTATTTATATATAAACCTTTCTTTTGTCATTGACAATGGTAAAATAAATTGATCACATTTTATGGGAATATTGTTATCATAAATATGGTTTTTGACATCATATTGTAACTTGGAACCATGTCATAATATAGAATGCCCCCTTTAGTGGTAAATGGATATTTCAACATAGAAGTATAACTTGGTTTTTCTTGATTAATTAATTTAGTTTTTTTCTTGATTTTTTTAAATTAACTACTTTATTTTATTGCAATGTTGATTGAGATGGTTTTGATTTCTTCTCTTTTTAAGTTAATATATAAATTCTAAATTGTTCTTCAATGTTTATCTATTTATCTATTTGTGATGAAATTTAACTTTTTTTAAATGTGAATTTAGAGTTATGTTTGTGGGGGTGCAGTGATAATTGGAATATTAGTAGTTGAATTAGAAAATTAAATTTGAGATTTTGATATTTTGTTTGTGCCATTTTGAAAAATAATGTAATTGTAAATATGCTTTTGGTTCTAGTGAGGTCAAAAGGTTCTTGATGAGCCCACTAGGAATCAAGTATTTTGAGTGCAAGGCTCTGATGTTTTAAAGAGATGTGGTTGGGAATGTGCCCTAGGTGAATTTAGTAAAATGGATACCCTTTGGTCCTTGACTCTTAGCTAAAGAGGTTTAACATCAAGAAGTATGCAATGGTTGTCATTGTCTTTGATCAAATCCACAAATTTGGATCATTTTTGTACAAATGGATCTGTCATCCAACCTATAAGTTTAACCGGATTGAATTCACAATCTTTCATTTTAGTTTGTTGCATTGTCTACTTGTTGATTATAAAGGATAAGTGATATTATAAAATACCATAAATGAGGTATAAAATCACTAGGGGCAAGTACTCATTAGGCAATCATCCAAAGAAACTACCTTTCTAGCTAAATATTGGCAAATTGAAAATAAGGATGCAAATGTCCTAGCTGATGATTATAAATATAGTTCCTTTTCAGTCACCAATTTAGTCCCTTATATTAGTGATCATTAAATGCTTTAGAAAACCATATGATTATAAAATAATTTTAAAAAAATCAAATTAGAAATCAAATAAATGTCCTTTAATACTAATACATATAAGTAATCACATCAGGTGTGTATCATGCTAATGTGTGGTGAGATAAAAACAAAAAAGAGTTAGTAACATATAAATTTAAATTTCACCAATACATTTTCCCACATCTTTGAGGTGCACATGACTCATAAGATGATCGTGAACCTTAAAAGAAAACAAGCACTCAAAATTCTATATCAATATTTTCACTCTAAAAATTAATGCCTCTATCAATCAAGTATAAGATATGTGTTTGTTCTATTTCTATGATTTGTATTTTAATGCTTGTGAACTATATTTCAGTGCTCATAGCTATATTTTAATGCTTGTTGGAACACCCCACAAAGGAAACCTTGAGCATAGGAATTCACTAACATAAAAAAAACATGGCATATTTTTTTGAAACACTAATCACATGTAACATGAGAACTTCTACATCTCAAACTTCAAGATTAGGCCAAATTGTTAATAAGTGACACTACAGAAGTGGAAGACTTAGAGCCACAAAATGAAAAAGAAAAGAAAGGGAAAGATATTATAAGAAATTATATATGATACAAAAGGTGATTCGAGTCAATTGACTCTCCCCAAAGTCTCAAAAATCAACTTAAAAAAAATTAGATATTTTCCTAGGTCCTAGGTGTCACAAATGGACCCTCACAAGCATTGAGTCACACTTGAGTGACACCAAAACCATTCAAAATCAATAAAAAAAAACCTCTTAATAACACAAATTAAACACCTATATATCCAAATATCACCTTTCTTGGGGTCAAAACGAGCTTCAGTGACCCCAAAATCCTTGTTGAACTCAACTAGAAGACTTGGGTGCCCATAGTGGAAAAAGATACCTTGGAAGCACAAATGCAAGACAATTGGATTGTGGCACAAAATACCCTCTTCTTATGGATACACTTTTTTACCAAGAATCACACTAGAATCCAAAATTTACACTAGTTCCCTTTAGTAATTGGTGTTTACATTGTCATCATCCATACATGAAAGTGTCCAAGGAAGTGAGCTTATCTACTTCACTATAGAACCCTTTGAACACCCTAGACATGTAGAATACCAAATACATTGAAGACACATGAAGCAAGAGAAAATATAAAAGATAATACAAGGATAAAGTGTGTAAAAGCATTCCTGAGTCACTAGTGATGCAAGCAAGTGCAAGTTCACATAGCCCATAAACATATCTAATACACTCCAAAATTATAGAATTTAATGTTAGGATGCTTAGAAATATCCCAAACACCTTAGAGCCACATTGGACCAATCTTCAAAGTTCCAAGATTGTCCAAAATAGCCATATTAGTTCAAATGCACTCAAATTCGCTTGAGTTCCTTCGAATATATGAATCAAATGAGAGGGGACTAATACATCCCTAAGAAACCACATGACACCATTTAGGTAATTTTTAACCCTAAAAAAGCTTCCAAGATACAACTATTTCTCACAGAAAAGGTCATTTTAACATTTTTGTTTGGACATATGCAAATTGATAAAAATCCATACCATATAATATAGATTACAACAACCTATGAATGGAGTGTTCAATAATACATTTAAATCATTACATTTCTTGAAACAACATACTTCTCTTGCAAATTTACAAGAAATGAAGAGCACAAATGTATAGGAAAGGAAGATGGAAGAAGTGTTCCTAAAGCCAATTTTTGAATCCAAGTCCTCTAGTCCCCAATGATGGTTTGCAATGTCATTCAATCATATCAAACCCATAAGTCCACCCCACCATGCATGTAGAGATGGTTGCATGACCCAAACACTTAAATAGTGAAGATGCAAGTCGATAAGGCCTAGATAAATGCCAAAAATGAAGTACACACTTAGTCAAGATTATCACAAAATACACAAGAATACACTTAGTCATGATTATCACAAAATACACAAGAATACACTTACCACACATGAATCACCATATCATACATGCTCATTGAGAAACATTAGATAGAAAGGTGCATAAATCAACAATAACTTATCATCAATATAGGGGGAATCAACAATTGACAACAATAAAAAAGTAGGTGCCATCAAGGAGAAACACAAAAATAATGATATGAGGTACAATATCACAACATGATACCTAAAAAGGTTGAGTAGCAATAAATATCTCGGGCTCTACTCAACTATTAGGATATAGGTACTGGAGTGCTAAGCATAAGGGGTGTCGTCATGTGTGCATTTGAGGATGCACCACACAAAACCAAGTACAATCTTAGTTGAACAATGTTGACAACCATGTGTGATTGAATCTCACATTCACAAGTGAACCACTCCTAGGTAAGAATCAATACCTTGCAAGTGGTAATGACTTCCCAAACATCATCAGCCTTGTACTAGTGCTTGAGCCATATTTGGGGCACCAAGTTATCTTATTAATAGTTTAACCCACCCATATTTTAGTTAAGGTTTTGTTTGATTAAGAGACTCCCCAAACACAATTCCAAATATACCACTTTTGGGTCAAGGACACATTGGGAGCCACTCCCTAAATCCATTCTAGTACATAGTTGTAGGCTAATTTCCATTAGAATGAGTGAGATATAAAAATGAAAAATATTGTGATATCTCCATTGTCACTTTTCACATAATCTCACTTCCCTTTTCAAGGCACAAAATTCCAATATATCATCACTATCCAAAATTTACATGTTTACCCAGTTGGCCATAAACACATAAGACCAGATCTAATTTTATCCACAATTAATATTTCACATATAATAACCATTATTCCACATCATAATATCAAGTTCAAAACAATCAAATTTCTCTTTCATTATTGTATCAAAATTGACTCATAACTAGGTCCATGGCTTTCCAATATTAACGGACCTTCAAAAAGATTCAAAAAGGAAAAAGAAAAAATCCAAATTAGAAAGGTACTCTTTTGGTTCTAATACATGCAACATTGCATTCCCATGACTAAATAGACATTCAAATTATTCTCTCTCAATTTCGATGGTATATTCCTACCTAGAGCATATTTTTGGCAATAGATACAATCATCAATTCATGTTGGTTATAACTATGAATTTGTGTTAAACTATAACACTTATCAAAAGAAACCAATTTGTATCAAAGACGTCAATAAATTTGGGAGAAACCTAAGTTTTCCCTACCTCAACTCTAGCAAATTTCAAACATGAATTTCATGTGCAAAAACATATGACAAATTCTTTTGGATAAAAGGACAATCTTCCCAATAGGATTCCAACAAGCCATTTCCCACAAAAATTCTCCCAACCAATATTTCCCAATAATCAGTTCAAATTCCAAATGTTGTAGGGTTTTGGAGAGTAAAAATGCAAGTTAGAATGCTACATATGAAACTAGCATCTAGTTCCCCACTATAAACTTTCTTAATTTGTGGTTTGAGATTAAGTATAAAATAATAAATATAAAATCACTATTATAATTACCAAATTAGTTGCAATAGAAAAACTATACAATTACCTTCACAATATATAGACATAAGCCACATTAACTAATTATGCTCTCTCTCTCTCTCTCTCTCTCTCTCTCTCTCTCTCTCTCTCTCTCTCTCTCTCTCTCTGCACGCACGTGTGCATGTGTGTGCATGCATGCATGCATGTGTTTATGTGTGTGCATGCATCTACGTATGTACATATATTGCAAATAACCCTAAATTCACAAGTGTGTATGTGTGTGTGTATGAGTGTGAGTGTGTACATGTGTGTGCATCTGTGTATGTATGTGTGTGTGTGTACATGTGTGTGCCTATGGGTGTGTATGCACATGTGTGTGTGTCCTCACACGCGTGCATGTGTGTGCATATATTGCAAATAACCTAGAATGCATGAGCATAATATAACCATAAACTACTAAATTTAACATGTGTATCCTATTACATCTAAAGATTTGTTGTCTTGAACATAATCAAATAGAAATAAATAAGGTTATGACCTAAAAGCCCCTCTTTTTCCTGGTTCTTCTAAGGTTGTCTCCTTTGAACCTATGGGGTATGATGGGAAGTAGGGTAAGGGTTTGTTTTCAACAATGTTGTCGAAGAAGTCTACAATCAACACTATGTGATTTTGAGTCAAACTCATTGACCCATGTTTTATAAGTAGTGATTCAACATGAATCCATCTCTCATGAGAATAAATGGAACACTTAGTACTCATTGGATCTAGGTGATGCTTAATGGGCTTTCTAATGAATGGTTGATAAGGCACAACACTTGGTGAAGGCTTTGCAAATGGGGTTGCAAGCGTTGGGTTTAACCATGGAGGAAACTCCATAGTTAAGTGCACTCAGGCTGGAGTAGTACTGGGATGGGTGACCTCCCGAGAAGTCTCGATGCTTCACCCCTGTGAGCATCACCTAGATCCTATGAGTGCTAAGTGTTCCATTTATTCTCATGAGAGATGGATTCATTTTGAATCACTACTCATGAAACATGGGTCAATGAGTTTGACTCAAAATCACATAGTTAAAAACCTGATAGCAATATCACAATTTGACTTGCTGTGGAAATTATCTCCTACATATCAATTGATGAGCTTAAGGGGCTTTCTAATGAATGGTTAATAAGGCACAACACTAGTGAAGGTTTTGCAAATGGGGTTGCAAGCTTTGGATTTAACCATGAAGGAAACTCCATAGTTAAGCACGCTCAGGCTGGAGTAGTACTGGGATGGGTGACCTCCCGGGAAGTCCCGGTGCTTCACCCCTATGAGCATCACCTAGATCCAATGAGTGCTAAGTGTTCCATTTATTCTCATGAGAGATGGATTCATGTTGAATCTACTCATGAAACATGGGTCAATGAGTTTGACTCAAAATCACATAGTTAAAATCCTGATAGCAATATCACAATTTGACTTGTGGAAATTATCTCCTACCTATCAGTCCAAAGAACTGTTTAATTTTTTTTGCTCTGAAAGAAAAGGAACAGTTAGTTCAATTCAGCTCATGGTGTGAGCACAAAGCACCTTGTAGTATATGATCTCTTGGCAATGGCTGTTGTAGAGTACATTGAATGAGTCTAGACTGCTGCTCAGACCCTTTTCCACAAGAGTCTCATGGTGTGAGCACAAAGTACCTTGTAGTATATGATCCCTTGGCAGTGGCTGTTGTAGAGTACATTGAATGAGTCTAGATTGCTGCTCAGACCCTTTTCCACAAGAGTGTCTACTTAAATCCTTAAGTCCGGCTTCTGGGTCAGAAATGTGCTTTTATTTGGCACTTTTTGCCAAATAATTGTCCTGTGGACCTCACTAGGCATTGATGCCCATAGTATCTCAAGACTTGTATGCTTCTAATGGCTATTTATGGGGGTCCTTTTTATCTTCCTTCTATTTAGAGATGTACTTGCTCAAATTATTCCCCATTACAATGTGCTTTATAAATCAGTCACAGGGGGTATTTACAACCCATACAATCATATCTCTTGCTCTCTCCTGCAGCCTCCCAGCTCCAAGTTAACTTTGTAGGCCAACTACTTTTTAGTGGATTGCAGATGCTGTTTATAAATGTTCAACATGCAGGGCGACATCCCATGCATATCTCTGATGTATGACATACTTGCTCTTATGGGAAATGTATTTTCATAATGTAATGTATTTCAACGTGTATAACGAGTTGCTGTATATTGATCATACTGTGTAGTCATGTGCTGCTACTCTTTGTTCGACAGTTTGGTCAGCACTTGGCATGTGAGATGTAATTTTCATTGTATATTCATATTTCGATGTGTAGGTCGAAATTCTGTGTAAACTTTATTAATTATGGAATGAAACTGTTGTTGACTAGACTATGTGGTTGTCGACCATTGACTCTTATTTTTTATGCTTCCACAATTTATAGAATATGGCCTGTGTGGCAAGCTTGTGAAAATGCAGTTCTTACATGTATCATCTGATTCAATAACTACATCGTTAATGATCTAATGTTGTAATGAACTGTTGTTCACCCTAGCCACTGTTTTCCCCCTATAAGTGAAAACGGAAATGGATCCTTTCTCAAACATCTACACATAACCATTTGAAAAAGCCGTTCCCCTGCAGGTACTCTTTTTCCCATGTAAGTGGATACCAAAAATTAATTCTTTGTTAGTTGCTCATGAAAATGATAGTCCAAACTTCAAAATATAAAATGGTATTGACTGCGGAAGAGGCAAAAAAATATTGATCAGCAAGGTTGAGAGACAAGCAATGAAATGAATAAGAAGTTAAGAACAACATTTTTATCACAATAAAAAGAAATAATAAATTGATTTAGGAAATAGGCCCCAAGAGGCTACAGGAGAAGGAATGCATGTTAAGTTCTTATTGAAGATCAAACCCAAGAATATTTAATTTTAGCCTAAAAATCTAATGCACTATGTTTACTATCAGCTTTCTAAAATCTGGGACATCTGTGCTAAATCTTACTGTCTACACTGTACATTAATTGATTGAGAAAGGCCATCAGAGTCCATCAATAGAGGTGTCATGGTTGACACTGCAATGCTTGGAGAAGCATTTGAGATATTGAACATCGCTAGCAGTAGTTCTAACGACAGAATTCCTCAAAACCTTTTGGAATATTGACGATGAAATAAAATCTACCGTAAAATCTGATTTCCCAGTTATTGCTTTCCTTTTCTCTTCTTTGTTGATGAATTATTTGAGGTGATTACAGCTTGCAACAAAAAAGACTTATTAGATGCTTTAGGTTTTCATGGTGTCATATTTGATAGCATTTTCTTTTTCGAACTACAGGTGAAGGTTACAAAAACTTGGTATATTGGTCTGCATGGATTATTCAATATATATTCCAGACACAAAATAGCATTGAAGTTCAATTCTAGAGGCATGCCAAATTCAACAAGTGTAGTGATAAAGGCATGCCAAACTCAACACCTATATATAAGGAAACATGTTAATAGATGCCTACCTCATTGCTTCACCATTAATTTTAGTACAGACCAAATTGATTCTCCAAGCACCTAAAGTGCAAATCAAGAGGATAACCCACTTCTCATCTTAGACCTGATCAAACATTCCACAACGGGCAGTCTAAGATCCCTATTAAGGACTATACCAACTTACAAATGATACAACCTGCTAATGCTTCTAAAAAACATCCCTTTGATGTCATAACTGCCAACCAAGCTCAATCTGCCCTGGCTATATTTCTCCAGTCAAAGAGTTCATTATCTATTTATGGGATTGTAGCTCACAAAGGCATACATAAATATTGTGCACTGAAGCAATAAGCAGGATGTGACTAGCACAGCCATAAAGTACTGCAGCCTCATTTAGAATTGAATACCATTTCATAGGAGAATTGCTTGCTATCTCCTTAGGTACGACTGTGATTGACATGGACTTTTTAATGAAGCATCAGAAATAAAGAAAGAACCCAAATCAATGCCATGTCCAAAATAGGTCAATGGGACTTGACGAATACATCTAGGCAGGATCACAAGTGTTAAGGACAAAACTACCCTACATCAGTCTTAACAACAGATCAGTACCATAAAGAGAGTCAATAACCCAAATATAGTCCTTAACAGTGCACTCATGTATGCACAAATGAAAACAGTTGTGCAAAGGCAAGACAAACCCCTCAGAGAAAGGAGACCATGAAGACCGGAGCTAGAAATTGATGCTATGTTTGAAGACCATAGCCATCACAATTAAGTGTGCAGTGCATTTTGGAGTGAGGATAACATGCTTGAATTTGACCACTACAACCCGAAAAAAGGAAACCTTGATCATATTCGTTGTTCGATAAAATCAGAAACATTTAGACTCTATAGCAAATAGTGATTAGAAAACACTGGAAAACCTAAATCGCTGACCGCAGAGCACCAGTGCAACACCTACTATTGAACCATTTGCACATATCACACTTGAAAGATCTGATATATTTTAAGGTGTCACCTATGAACCGTGTGCCAAACCTTGTAAGTCTTTCAAAGCTTGGCAAGGACTCTTCTTGTAAAACCTACAAGTTCAACCACCCAACTTGTGAACCTCAATTATAATACAGAATTGGTAATTGAGGAACATGGAGCTTCAACCATGTTTTACATGTTATTCTTCACACTCGTGGCTATCCACAATCACATGTAGCTGTGGAACCAATAGTCATGGATCATGGCTCTCACAATATCCTTGTTATCATCGGATCATCAAATTGTCAGCATCATGCCACCTTGCCCTATTAAACTTTAGTATTATATAATTTTCAAACAGCTAATCCATCTGTATAATTGAATCAGTTCATAGGCTTTACTGACCTGTTCAGTTTTCAGATAATTACTGATATGAAATCGAAAACAAGCATACTTAATGATTTATTTTACCAAATACAATATGGAAAACAGATTCAGAAATATTTTAAGCATACATACGCTCACAATGAATTGCTTCCACTAGGGAGTATTGTAGAGCTCTACAATTCTCTTTCCCATCTTAATTTTGCCACAGTCTCATTAGTCATTCTAAAAACACTGTTAAATTCAACCAATTCAAAAATATGCTTTTTGGGTAAACAGCAGGCGTACAAATAAGAACGTTTGTAGTTTTAATGAGGAAACAAGACAAACGAAGCAGATAAAAAGTAAAAATTTTCATGATAATGTCCATAATCAGAGTGTCAATTAAGAAATTGTGAGCATTGTAGTTGTCTCGACTTTCAAAATCTTCTTATATCATAAGCGAAAAAATAGATAGTATATATTATCTGCAATAAAATCAGTATAACCTTGAATAGTAAATTACCAGCCCAAACCGAATGAACACACTGAGGTAACTTCAAATACGATGGAGCACTTTATTAATTATTTGGTAGTAACACATGGTGATACTGTGGACCACTCTGAACTCATAAAAGATTGATGTAAATGTAAACTTCTCCGTCACGCTAATGCTGTTGTCCCGAACAAAGTTATCATACTATTTGAGATATACTCTATCCATCGATCTAGGTCTCTATACTTCACCACAAATGTCAGAAAAACAATATATGCAATCACGATGCTCCTACTGAGCTCCTTCTAGGGACACAATCTGTAAAGCAGCATTCAGTTGGTATGCATGAAAGCATAGAATCAGATCTACCGCTATGAATGCCGGACTGATCTCTAGATCGAGCGGATTGTGGAGGAAGGATCCTTCCCTCCGAGAACAACAAATTTCTATCTGAGAAGGCTTGCCCTCCTGCAAATTCATCATACATAACATCGATGTACACTCTTTCCCCTCTGTTTTCTAAAACACCTGTTCTTCGTTCCACTTCTAAGAACTGTCCAAGTGAAGGATTGGAATTTCTATGAGAGTCATAGTCATCCTTCGTTCTACACAATCTCCACCAGCTCCTAGATCTTTTAGACCTTGTATTCTGGCCGCCCCTCCTAGGCTGTTCCGGTTCTTCCGAGGGGTGTTCTTGACCATGAACAATCACTCTTGTAGACAGCCCAACATCAGATTTAAGACCCATTAAGCTTCCTAGCGTGATGCTCTTGTCATAAAAGAAAGAACCTGTTGACTGCAATGAAAATGTATCGAGGGGTTATGAATTGTCTCTAATCTGTGTCTAGGTCATCATCAAAAGCAGAGAAGAAGGATGCAGCAATTGCATATGATTCATCATTTACTGAACGGTACAGGACTGATATGATCACCAAGTAAAATGTAAAATAGGAAATCCATTTTGCTCTAATAATCAATGCAAATGTAAAATAAGAAATTCATTTTGCTCCAATAATCAATGCAATATTTCATCTAGAGAATGATTACCAAACAAGAAGAGAGCGAAACCTAGAACTCGAAAAAAGAAAAGAAAATCTTCATTCTATCCCTTGAATATAGAAGGCTAAACTTTTTAATCAGGTCATCCTCAAAAGGATCACAGAAGCATAATTACAGACAGCAAACATCAATGCCATCATTAAAAAGTTAACATCCCTAGCAGGCATGGGGAACTGCCCTAAGAATGCATATGCGATCACCGAGTAAAGAATACATCTGGATCACCCTTAATAGCAATTAAAAAAACATTGCTGAAAATCAATAACAGAGATTCCTCATATGGATCATAACTAATGACCCAGAAATGTAAAGGAAGCATATAATTCTTTATTTTCGTTATCATCATTAGCAACCACGCAATGTGACTCATTATCCCCCCTCTAGGTCATTAGCAAAAGCAGCAAAAACAAAACAACCAATGAGAAGAATCACTAGTTGGGCCATCATACGCCATACCAAAAAAATAAAATACGAATCCTGGAAAAGGTTAAGCATCATAAACAGCATTGCAGAAACACTATAAATGTGAGTTCAGAATCGACCCACAAATCAAAAACCAAATTTTTTAAAAAAAAGAAAAGCTTAACATCTACATTTGGGAAGGTTAAGTTCTTTTACCTCAGTATCTAAATCTGATGAAGAGTAGGAAGACAAACTTGGAGAGGCTGCAATCATGGCGTCTATAAGACTCGGCTCTGCAACTCTTTCATTCTCCATCATTTTCAACCTCACTGGAATGCTAGAGTGGATCTAGTTGTTTGCATACAATGGATCTCAAGATGTCATGCAAACATATAGGATTTCTTTACTTTTTGGTCAGTGTTAAATATGTCTGTGACAAGAGTAAGGCCTCTGGTTATCACTCTATATCACGTGTATTTGTATGCCTAGGACTGCTAATGTCCCATTGTCTTCTTAATCTCAGGCCGTGCCCGTCTGTAATTATACGAATTGAATATGTACTAATGATCCATAAACAATGGGTTGTTGGGTTTTTGAGATTTGTGCTTGGCTTGTCAAGGGAAGAAAGTAGATCATAGCATTCTTAGAAATGAAGAAAATTTTGTGTACCCAACAAATATGTTGTGGGTTTTTCTTATATTTGTTCTTTTACCCTTTATTTTGGGTGAAATGGATGCAATGCGTGTACCTTTACTTTTCTTAAAGAATATTTTATCTTATTTTTCCCTTAATGCTTTTGACCAAGCTCTTGGATTCTCTTTGCCTTTGCCATTAGAGCAAAAGTTCTTTATAGGATTATTACCTACTTCCATTTTCTTTATCTTCATAATAAAAAGTTTTTTTACAGAACTATCCACACCATTTTATTTTTTTATTTGTAATTTTTAGCATTTGAGTGCAGAAGTAATGTAATGGAATTACCAATAACTCATTCTTTATACTTCAAGATGTTTGCAAATGTGATTAACATTGAACTTTTCTTTCTTTACTCATGAATATTTTAAGAAAAATTCTATGTATTTTTTTTTCAATTTCTTTATAAAAGGAATAAATTATGCACATCTATCAAGTTACTATATCACAATTAATTAATCATATTAATAACTATTTTAGGAGGAATCTAATACTACAAAAGAACGGGTTGTCATTGACGAGTTTACCAAAGATGTGTAGAGAAAAACGTGAATCAAGGAAACTAAACTTATATTCATCACATAACCCTAACACCTCAAAGGGAAATCAAGGAAGTTGATCGTTTCAAACCTAATTCTAGAGAAACTAGATCTAAGAAGATCAGTGTTATCCAAGGGATAAAGGAGCGCTAATGCAAGCCAAGATCTAAGGGTTATAGAATTAGAGAAAAGATGTAAAAGTCCTCCAAACCCTAATGTAGCTAATGCAAGATCATCCTGGGTTGTTCCTACTATCCTACTCATGTATGTGGAGGTGATTGGTTACTTCCTTGGATCTACTTGGTAGTTGGCTCGATGGTTTCACTCTATCATCTTTCATCAAGTTGGCTTGATTTGGCTTGGTGCACATGTTTGTCGAGTGATCCTTTGCTTCTTTCCCCGAGCATGTTCAGTGATGCTTGTTTGAGTCTTTTCTATGATACTTGGTTTTTTAGTTCATCCAGTTGATTGTTTGGTTCTTCTTTGAGAGTTGACTTGTGTATTTAATTTGTGAGATGGATTTAATGATTGGGATCGATCATTGGGAAGCATATGGACCTAGCTTTGGGTTGTTGTTTTCTCTAATGAAGATCTAGATTCTTTTGTAAGTTGCTTTAACAAGTATAAATAGTGGTATTGTGTCTTAGGTTTAGCAGGAGAAATAGTAGAAGAAAGTAATGAGTTTTGGGGATCGCAGATCATGCATGGTGTAGGAGAGAACTATTCTATAATTGAATATTTGTATTTGGCTGCAATGAGGAAAGCCTAATAGCCCAACATGTATGAATTAAATTGTTGAATAAATAAAGATATGTTGTTTTCCTCCTTCTAATGTTGTCTCTTGGTTATTTCTTATGGTGCATTAACTCAACGAGGTTGCATGATAATTGGGTTAGCCTTTGATCATAGTTATCATCCTCCCTTGCGTTAGGTGGTATCAGAGTGAGGTTTAGCTTTTTCGTGAAGTTTGGGATCATGGAGAACCCTAGCTAGATTGGTTGTAGGGTGACATATCTAGTTTCTAACCTATAACTTTTAGAGGGTTACGATCTTGTAGGAACCTGTTGTCAGTAAAAGGAATAAATTATGCACATCTATCAAGTTACTATATCACAATTAATTAATCATATTAATAACTATTTTAGGAGGAATCTAATACTACAAAAGAAAGAGTTGTCATGGACGAGTTTACCAAAGATATGTAGAGAAAAACATGAATCAAGGAAACTAAACTTATATTCATCACATAACCCTAACACCTCAAAGGGAAATCAAGGAAGTTGATCGTTTCAAACCTAATTCTAGAGAAACTAGATCTAAGAAGATTAGTGTTATCCAAGGGATAAAGGAGCACTAATGCAAGCCAAGATCTAAGGGTTATAGAATTAGAGAAAAGATGTAAAAGTCCTCCAAACCCTAATGTAGCTAATGCAAGAGCATCCTGGGTTGTTCCTACTATCCTACTCATGTATGTGGAGGTGATTGGTTACTTCCTTGGATCTACTCAGTAGTTGGCTCGATGGTTTCACTCTATCATCTTTCATCAAGTTGGCTTGATTTGGCTCGGTGCATATGTTTATCAAGTGATCCTTTGCTTCTTTCCCCGAGCATGTTCGGTGATGCTTGTCTGAGTCTTTTCTGTGATGCTTGGTTTTTTAGTTCATCGAGTTGATTGTTTGGTTCTTCTTTGAGAGTTGACTTGTGTATTTAATTTGTGAGATGGATTTAATGATTGGGATCGATCATTGGGAAGCATGTGGACCTAGCTTTGGGTTGTTGTTTTCTCTAATGAAGATATAGATTCTTTTGTAAGTTGCTTTAACAAGTATAAATAGCGGTATTGTGTCTTAGGTTTAGCAGGAGAAATAGTAGAAGAAAGTAATGAGTTTTGGGGATCGCAAATCATGCATGGTGTATGAGAGAACTGTTCTATAATTGAATATTTGTATTTGGATGCAACGAGGAAAGCCTAATAGCCCAGCATGTATAAATTAAATTGTTGAATCAATAAAGATATGTTGTTTTCCTCCTCCTAACGTTGTCTCTTGGTTATTTCTTATGGTGTGTTAACTCAACGAGGTTGCATGATAATTGGGTTAGCCTTTGATCATAGTTATCATCCTCCCTTGCGTTAGGTGGTATCAGAGTGAGGTTTAGCTTTTTCGTGAAGTTTGGGATCATGGAGAACCCTAGCTAGATTGGTTGTAGGGTGACATATCTAGTTTCTAACCTATAACTTTTAGAGGGTTACGATCTTGTAGGAACCTGTTATCAAGATGGTTTGAGGTAGAGAAAATGCAGAGAATACGATTATGGACATGTTGAGACAAATTGTAGCTGGACTAGATGCTTATGAGACAACCCAAAGGAGAGAAGTGCATCTTGATGATGTTACTGATGATAAAGCAGTTGTGGCACCTAATCCATAACCTAAAGTAGAAGAAGATGAAGTAAGACATTTAAGAATTTTGTCTAGGGAAAATTCTAAACCTATTGTTGAAGTTTCTAGTTATGATGGGAAATTGGATACCAATGACTTGTTGGATTGGATCTCTAAGATGGAGAAGTTCTTTGAGTATGAAGGAACCTCTGATAATAAGAAAGTGAAAATAGCAGACACCAAGTTGAAGGGCCATGCTTTGCTTTGGTGAAACATTTGCAAATAGATAGACAAAGAAGAGGAAAAGAGAAGATTGAGACTTGGGTGAAGATGGTAGGTAAACTAAAGAAGAAGTTCCTCCTTGCAAATTACCAAGTTAATTTGTTGAGGAGAACACAGAACTTGAGGCAAAAAGACATGACTGTGAAGGCTTATACCAAGGAGCTCTGCAAGTTATATATCAAATTTGGACATGTGGATGATGATGTTGAGAAAGTTGCTAGATACCTGAATGGGTTGAGGATCATGATTCAAGATGAGATCAATTATGTAAACTTTGATAGTGTGGAAGAAGCATACCAATATGCTTTAAAGGCTAAAGAGGTTTTGAGAAAGAGGCATGAGAAAAGACAAAGAGGAAGAGGAGGAAGATTTTAGAGAGGTAGAGGTAGAATTTATAGAGAAAATAAGAGATCTAATGGTACAGTACAAGATAAAGGTAAACATGAATGGAAAGATGAGGATAAAGGTAATACCAAGTGGAAGGGTGGTATTTTACACCAGGGAAGATGAAATTCTTATAGAGGTGGTTACGACAAAGAAGGGTTTTGTAGAACTTGTTTTAAGGGTGGTGAAGAGGGTCATAGAGCCTTTGAATGTACTCATTCAAAAAAGAAGACCAGGAATAGTAGCAGAACTACCTTGTCTCAAGAAGAATCTTTGAGTCCATCCAATGAACCTGAAAATAGAAGAATTTTGATGATGAGGAGAACCTTGTGGAATGAGAAAGCTAATGAGGAACTTATTTTAAGAAGAAGTATGTTCAAGACTAAATGCAATATTATAGATAGATGTTGCAAGGTAATCGTTGAAAATGGCAGATCAAATAACTTGGCATCAAAGGAAGTGGTTAACAAGCTATAGTTATAAAGGCTAAAACATCCTAAACCATATCATATTGCTTGGATTAGTAATGAGCATAAATTATTGGTAAGTGAATAATGCCTTGTGAAATTCAAGAGTGGGAGATAGTTTGATGAAGTCCTATGTGATATCATGCCCATGGATTGTTGTCATATTCTATTGGGTAGACCTTGGCAGTATGATAGACAAGTAGTGCATAATAGAATATTGAATTAGTATACCATTTGGGCTAATGGGAAGAGATAAGTATTGTTACCTTTGATAGAGAAACCTAATAAGGATTATTGTACAATAGTTAGGGTTTTCCTGGTAAATGGAAATCGATTTGTCAGAGATGTGAAGACATAGATGTAGACACCCTAAAATTGGCAAAGACCTAAAACAACAAGAATTTTGATCAAGCAATGAAAATTAAGGACAAAATCATATAACAAACTTTCAAATCAATGGTAACATCAGGTTACTCGAGTGATTAAATCAATCACTTTAAAAAGGGGAAAAACAATTCATAAAATCATAAAATTAAATAAAAAGGAAAAAGGCAAAGACAAAAGTTAAAAATAAATGCAACATTTAATAAATCAACAAAATCCATCTATCCTCTCAAAAGTAAAAATCCTCCTTTTTGAAATTAAAAGAATTGAAAAATCCTCATTTATCCTCACAAACTAAGTCTGTTGGACTTTTCCTCTTGGTGCCTTATGAGATATTTTTAGTTTCACCATTATCGTCCAGTGAAAAGTAAAAGCCTAATCCTTACCCCAATCCCTTCCTAAAATCCTATAAATAGGAGGGAAAATCAAGAGCAAAAGGGACCCAAGTTGGTAGGCATCCATACTATAGGCATTTAGAGCTATCATTTAACATCATTTTTGTTGAGAATTAATACACTTAAGCATTTGAGGTCATTTTGCGACCAAAAATTGTGACCAAGTTTTTTAAATGGGCAAATTTTTGTTTTTTTTAATAACTAGCCCGTGTTGGTCACAATTGCAACCAATTAGTTTTGTCGGAATTGTGACACACAGGGAAGCATAAAACAAAAAAAAAAGGGCAAAACATTTCATTTGGCTTTTGCGCGAGGTTCATTTGGCTTTGGCGCGAGCGAGGGTCTCCATCAACATTGGCTCTGCTACAGATCATTTTCATCCGGCTTTGGCACGAGGTCTCCATCAACATTGGTGCGAGGGTCATCAACATTGGTGCGAGGGTCTCCATCAACATTGGCACGAGGGCACGTCTTGGTGCGAGGGCACATCTGATCTGGTACGTTTGATTGTAGAAATTTTGAGGGCACGTCTAAAATTTTGAGGAGTTCCATGTGATTCCATTAGTATCCTGCCTACAGCAGGAACTAATATGTTTTATGAGAAAGTTGGATCTTTAACTAATTTATGAAAACCATTGCAATGTGCCTTTAAAATAATGTATTGGGTACCGTCACATGATCGTAAAATGGTTAAATTCAATCACACATATACTTATATATTATATCACGTGCATTTCTTATACTATTCATTTTACCATGCTACTTACTCAAGGACAAAAGTCATTATATTTATTATTATTGAATTTAGCTCAATGAAATGAGTTTTGGTGGGTCTACAATCTTACTATTTCCTGTATTTCAATAACTAAAAGGCTAATGAGTGTTGTCATTTAGTTTGGTTTTCTATTTATATTACCATGTTTGTGGTTTTGTCATGTCCCCAATTTTTGGTGACAGTTCGATTTAATTAATTTAATTAATCTGGTTGTCCAAAATAATGCATATTTTATAAGGACGACTAATTAATTATTTTAATTAAATAAATAAAAGATATTAAGTTAATTATTTATAAAGTTATCAAATAAATAAATATTAAAAGATAACTTTATATTTAATTAATTTAATAAAGTGACTTGGATCATAAAATATTTAATAAAGTCACTTAAGAGATAAGATCGAAAATGTTCTAGAAGTCTCTGGAGAAGATGGAGAGAAAAGAATAAATAGGCACCCCGGGGCTCCATTCGAATGAGGGCAGTTGATTATCTCTCTTTGATTTTCAGATTGTGATTCAATCACAGGTGCATTGTGGAACCTAGGGTTTCTGCAATTGTCACAGTTGGCCATTGAGAACGATAACTCTCAATCGGTACACAATTTTGAGGGTGTGAAATATCATCTGAATTATTGCAGATTGGAGGTGACATTCAGTCATTTCATCAGGGCGACCATTTGTGGCTTAAGGCCAAATTTTGGAGGATTGAGTTTTGAGGATCACTCTGAGAATTGAGACTCGAAGATATAATCTATTCACAAGGTCCACAGGATCAGTTGCAGTATTGAACAAATCAGGGAAGAAGGTAAGTTTTCCTAGACAATCCTTTCAGCCAGCACTTCCGTTTAGGACAAAATCTGAACCGAGAGCAATTCAGAAATCAGACTATAAGGTGACATCATTGGGGTCGGGCTGGAAGCGGAACCGACTTGGATTTATTTAGGAATTGTTGTATAGTAGTCGGAGTAACTCGCACAACGCCTAGCGGAATTTGGTAAATCTGCATTTTTTGAGCCAGGCATCTTCCTTTCATGCATTTCCATCATTGTTCATAAACATCGCAGGACTTGGGAAGTTTGCAAGTATATTGAAGGGGGTATAATACCCTCCAGCATCATCTTTAAAGACTGGTGCGACCCTAGGCTACCGCTCCAGTAGCGGAAGATTCATTAATTAAAGTCGGGGGTAGAGATCGGTTGAGCGACTTCAGCTCTAGGGCTGGTCTGAGGGTTTTTAGCAGGAGCACTTTCGGAAGACTGTCTGCTACAAAGATTTCGCACACCCTTGCCACAGTTGGTAACAGCACGAACTGCGGAATTAGGGCATCCGCTAAGGTTTTCCCCGACTGTTACAGACCACTTACGGGTCGGGCTGAAGGTGTCACCTAGTGACGCTTTAGGAGCTAATAGACTTGGTGATTTAAGAGTCGATAGCAACTTCAGAAGTCTAATCTTGAATAATTTTGAGAATCGATTATTTTCCAAGGGGAAACCAATGTACCCGCTAAGAAATTACTACGGCAAAAGTCGGCAAAGAATACTGACTCATCAGTTCTTTTTCAGACATATATATATTAAGAAATTCGGCATCGACTTGGTTTATGGGACTTGATATTCGCTCCCATCTTTTCAACTGAAGATCTGAATGTTCATCCGCAATAATAATACAAGTTCTAAACTTTCGAGTAGACACTTGGCGGCATCAGTTTCCAAATAGGGTATATATGATGGTTAGGTCTCCCGTGAGCAAGCCCTAAGAGCGGAAGCACTGAGCAAAGACTGTAATCAGTAGTCGACAGAGGAAATGCAAGAGACCAGTTTAAGTAATTGAAGACTCAAATAAGTAAGATTATAGCATAATACATTTGTGAATTGTAAATCTTTGCAAGTTTAATTTAGCAACTAAAGTTGGCATCAAGAGTGTTAACAAATTGTCGGTATAATTAGTAGCTCTTTCAGACATGATTATTACAGTAGTTCCGAACCTTGATTGCTAACTGTTGACAAAATGATTGAACCCTTGAAGTTTTAAGTTTTGGGTGTAAAAGGGAGTTAATAACCTATCGGGAATATTTCAGTGGTATCAGAGCATGTTTGCAAATTATTTGACGAATTGCCACAGTACAATATCGGGATTAGTTCCCTTTATAGTAAGGGTTATTTCAGGTTTGGAGCAGCGGTTAATGGATTCCTAATTAGGAATATCTGTTTGGGTGCATTTCATTTCTATTTCCATTTGAAATTGCTTTCAAACAGTCTATTGCATTATGCTTTGACATCAGTTGATGGGTTTATGATAGTTTGCATTCATATTAATTGGTTATTGTATAAAATTAAAGTTGGCTCAATGTTTTGATTTGTATAGGCATAACATTCCACTTATTCTCATTTGTGAAGGAACTCCAACCGATCAAAGTACCATTTTTATCACTAACCATTTATATCAGATAGTGATAAAAATGGTCAGTGGGTCATTTAGAACAGCGGCTTTTCAAAGAAACAGCTTTTATCTCCGAATTTCTGATATTTTACTTGAATTAGATGGTTGCATAGGCATTTATAGGAAGCCAAACAACATTACATAAATCTTTGAAGAGATTGCTTCTCATAGTATTGGGGAACAAATGAGTTGGGTGGCAGGCCACAACACTCATAGTTGAATGCCATTTACACCGCACATCTTTTTCCAAATCTTTTATTCAACAAGACCACATCACACACCAAAATAAAAATGGACCTTCCTGAAACTTATTCAATATCTCAATTATATAGCCCATGTAAGACATCGTTTAACATCACAGTCAAAATGGTCATCATGTGGTCAATCTTTCAACTTATTACCGTATATTACGGGTATGTCTATTGAGGGAATGATTGGAAAATTGCATAGAAAAATGTAAAAAATTGTATAAAACATGGGTGAATACATAAATCTTAAAATGGTGAAACTAAGGGTAGAGATTTTAGGGAGTCAAAGAGATGTTTAGTGACATGATTAGCTTCCGGCATAGATCAGATTACATAATTAGGGATAAGGATTGTAGTCTGTAACTCTTTTTTGGGGCATCCTTTTTATGATATGTAGTGTATCATCTCATTAGATTCTTCACTCATACTATGCGACTTTCCACAAACTGCCTATTTGGATTATGTTCATGATCTCAACTATTAGGGGAAACTCTTCACACTCTATCTTCTCTTGACTGTGTAGGGTTCTAGAATTTTGAACACTTTTGATCTCCTTATGGCTTGAAGAGCCTTATCTTTATCAGGTCTTCTTCCTTTGAAATGGATGTCATCTGAATTGACACTGAGTTTCTTATCAAATGCAATTGGCTACTTTGCATAATTCACACTAATAGAAATAGCAACACCAACTACTTGTTACTCTGCAAGGAAAAAGTGAGCATCTTCTGCACCCCTTTCACAACTTTCATGCAATCTTTTGTGTCTGTTACAAAGTGCACTCCACATTTAATGATTCGTCTTGATAGAAGTCCCCTCCTTGGAAAATAACAAGCTTTTTCATTCTTGAATAGGGCTTGACTACTATTCTATTTATCCCAGGAATGCCATGTAAAACTCTCTGCCATATACTGACATATTTAGGCTATATTGTGTTTTTTAATGGACACTTTTAATGGATTTCTACCAAGTCACTACTTTAAGAATATGCTCTCTTTCGTCAAGATTACTTTCTAGGATAGTTACTAAACTTTTTATGTCAATACTTCAGTTAGAAATATGCTTTCTTGTTCAGCAACACAAAATCTGCCTTGTCTTCATAATTTTGTAAAGTTCTATGATGCTCATCTTGCAAAATCAACCTTGACATTTTTTAAAATTCATTGAAACATAGTGCATATTCCTTGTTTCTTGTATCATATTTCATTATTCCACAAAGTTTTTCTCATGATCAAATCATACAATTACATAGCCTGACAGTTCCTTAAATCAAATTAACATACATATAGAAAAAATGCACGGAGATGGCAGGTTGTGAAAGCAATCATATAGGGCTGCAACGTGGGCGGCCTGTATTAATCCTTGAAACCTGCCATCTAATTCTTGTCATTTTATCTAGAGAAATCTTTAATTCCACCACCTATTCAGAATTTGTAACTGCATGCCAATCAGGACAAAACAAAATTGTTAATAGAAAGTAAGGTCACTATGGTAACATTTTTCGATGCCAATTTTATAAATTCAATTGTGTTTATTTTTAATTTTAAGACTTTAGACTACTCATTTGTTTTTTCAATTTAAGACTGCCAAACACTTCAGTCATTCAAGTTCCTCAGTATAGCCACCCAACATAGACACAAATCTATAAGTACAATGGACCAATGAAAATTTGAACCTTGATGACAACCTCACCTATCTATTTTGACCCAGCTCTAAATAGGTCACCACAATGTCAATTAATATTTACTTTAATATATTTTTATTATAGTAATATATTATAAGAAAAAATTAAATCTTTACAAAAAAAATTAATACCAAAATATTTCTTATGAAAAAGATATAGGCTAGTGTAAATGTAAAAAAAATTAACTAAATTTTTCAGATGTTAAAACTAGCACATATGTGAATTTAAAATATTTATTTATATAATCTATTAATATTTTCTTTAAAATTTATCTCGACTCCAAGGAAAAAGCTAAGGAGTGAGCAAACATAAATTTGAGTGGTAAATGGATCCACATAGGATTCTATTGGAAGCCAAAGTGGATGCCCGTATTGTTGTTCTTTTTACTAAAATAGATTCAAAATTCATAAGCTTGTATTAGATAAAAGGGAAAACTTTATATAAATTGTCAAAAACCTGTGACTATCAAATACAGGGCCTTTGATCATTTCTGCCATAAACATTCAATAGAAAAATCTCTTGTCCATAAGTTTTGGCTTCCTTACACTTATAGACACCTCAATTCTGATTTATATATCTGAATTAAGAATCATGAAAATTAATTATAGTTCATAATTTTTTTCTACTTTCTGAGATCTATATAATTTTGATGATGGGTGTGATTTCAAAAATTGATAAAAGCAATTTGAGACAATCAAATTAAATTGTAAATTTTTCATCTTGGAAATCTTAGATTTGAATCTATTGAAACTTAATACATAATAACAAAAACATTTATAACAAAATCTACCTGAGCTTTGAAGACAAGTGGTTCATAGTAAATTGACAAATCCTCAAAATTGAGTATAGAAAGACTTTCAGGCCACTCTCCAGACAAAATCTCTTCCACAATCTCAATCCTCTCCTCTCTTTCCACTTCCACACTTTTACTTGAACTCACATTGAATGCATACCTCACCTGACCTCTTGATTGCCTTCTCTTCCTTTCACATTGAGATACTTGTGTTGGTAATAATGGCAGTGTAGCAAATGATACACACTTCAATTTCACTGCATTTACCAAAGACATTGGTTGTTCCTCTCTACTTTATTATAATCAATTCAATATCTCTTGAATTTTGACATTTATATAGCAGTTTAAATGGGCCATACTGAAATAAATGAAAGCTAAATGGTTTCAGAATTCAACTTCATGTCGTGCAGATATACATTGAATCTTATCTTATATGTGGGTCCATTTTAAGACACATGTCTATACATTGGCAAAGATTTGGAATGCCTTGGCACATTCCTCTGAATTATTGTGCAGTGGATAAGATGGACTAAGCTATTGAAAGAGATTGATGGTAGACTCTGTGGACTCTGATTTGCATGAAACAACTGCGTATTACAAGTGGCTTCTACAATGGAGGACAAATTGTTTTTGACTCTTGTAAAACAACTGGCTTCTATCATGGAAAGTGAGGAAGCTAAATTTTAGGGGCTTCAAATGAAGCCAAATCTTTGAATGAAGGTCCCAAGGGGCTTCACTCGAAGCCTCCATGCCGATATTGGTGTGGGGGCTTTGAATGAATCTTAGGGCTTCATTCGAATCTGACATGTAGACCTTGTTCATACTCCTAATAACCGATCGAAAAAGCTTTTAAATCCAACATTTTTTCTTTTTTGTCCCATGGTTTCATGTATGAGTTGGTGGACTAGGGCACTAAGAGGGAAGTCAATAACATCATACCTTGCATCAGCATCTCCGTCTATGGTGTAGGAGCACCTAACTCTTATGAAGTACAACTCAGCAACTGTTTGACAAGCTTTAATAGTTGACATGTAATGGGTGATTGGTGTCAGGCTACTGCGTATGCATTAATCCCGATCTTGAATGCAAAAGAAATTGTGAATTGACTAAATAGGGTCAAACTTAGTTTTTAATAGATTTGATTTGAGAATGATGGTCTAATGATTTGAGAGAAAGAGTTGAGAGACAGATGGAGAGAGAGATAATACAAGTGATAGAAAGACTCCTAGATAATATTCTTGAGGACAATGTGTATTATAGTCCTTACCATGTTTTTCTTTGATCTACCAAAAGGATGGTGGCGTCCTGCAAATGGCATGGCTCTTTCTACCACTTGTATTATCTCTCTCTCCATCTGTCTGTCCATTCTTTCTCTCAGATCATTTGACCAACATTCCTGAATCAAATCTTGACCCTATTTAGTGGATTCACAACATAAACTTCAAATGCTTCTCCTATCAAATATGTATATTTCACAATAGCTAAGAAACATAATTGTAGGCATCATGGTCACATTTTTTTGGAAACGTAATTGGGTTGTGTACCCAAGCAATGCAAAGCAACTTCCACACCTTCAATTCCAAGTCGAATTCATCTGTAAGAATGATCACTTGCCAACAGTTGCTGAATACATCTATAGCTTATGAATACAAGGTCCTCCAACAAATGTATTCAACAACTGTTGGCAAGCGATCATTCCTAGCTCATGAATACAAGGTCCTCCAAAAAATGTATTCAACAACTGTTGGCAAGCGATCATTCCTAGCTCATGAATACAAGGTCCTCCAACAAATCTATTTAACTGATGTTGGCAAGCGATCATTCCTAGCTGCTTTTGTTTTATAAGGTTTGTCTCAATCCCAATAGGTTGTAGTTTCATTTTCTAGATGCACTTCGTCGCTTGGGTATACAACTCAATTACATTGATTCCAAAAAATTGTGACCATGATGCTTACAATTATATTTCTTAGTTGTTGTGTCCTAAGATCCCTTATGACCCTTTACGACCATTTATGATCCCTAAGAATAAATCTTAGAGCTCTTAAAATGTTGTAAAGGGTCATAAGAGACTCCTAGGAGGGGCCATGATGAGCTTCCACCTTCAGGCGGTTGGCCCTGTTAAGTAGAGAATGCTATAGTTTTCGCAAAACAAAGAGAAGCTCAATAATTTAAGGTACTAGTCCATAGACAAATTAAATTAGACTTATTATCCAAAACACATAAAAAACATCCACATAAACATGGTAGGCACTAAATAGAGATAGTTGGAAGAGAATTAAAAAAAAGATTAAGGATTATGTTATTTTAAGAAATATTTAAATAACAATTATAAATTGAGTTAAATCAATAAGTATTCGTTTCTACCTTTTCCAATATAAATTTAAATATTGAATGGTCTCTCCTTTATATCTTAATCCTTCAATACTCATAACTCTTTATTGCATTCGTTTTGATCATTCACTAAACTTAACTAAATTATAATTATATTACATGTTATTTTAATTTTTTATATGTTTACTTTTTATTTTTATTATTGAATGTCATGTCAAAAAGGGGACATTATAGTGAGATGCATTACAATATAGCAAAATAACAAGAACATTATTGAAACAAACTGATACAACATTCAGATTATAAAATCAGACTGCTGCAACAACACAAATTAACCTAACAGAAAGCATAGAATACCATTCCCACAATGATCAAACATTTACCCACTGAACTACACCTCTTCTAAATAATGTAAGATGTTGATAACACGTTGGTACTGCCATCACACATGTCAAATTAGACTGATACACACTAAAAGCCACCCCAATCAATTGTAGCTAACATCTGGATGCACACTTATAATTGATGTCAATCAGAATACTGAAGGTCTGGAATAGGGCATAGTGGCTGCTGATATAGTAGGTACAAACTCGTAGAAAGCTCACCAGATTTGCCAAAGTCTACATAACTAAGACTTAGCATCAAAGGTTCTCCCTAGGCACCTCGAAACCGCCAAATATTGGCCCCAAAATAGGAGCCCTTCATCTTCAAGCTCTCACATACTTGCTCCACTTGGTACAGCACCCCATAAAGGTCATCTATTCACTTTCAACTTGGACAACCTACAATATGGTCTTTGTATACAATTCATTTTTTGTCATTTCATTATATGGTTTGAACAAGTGTGGAAAAAAATCAGATTTTTATTATGAATTTTCTGTTCACCAATCTATGTTAAACTAATCAGCAAGGTCACTTTCCTAATACTTTATGAACTAGATGCTATTCGCAAGGTCAGTTTCCTAATACTCACTATAGTACTTTCTATTCAATTGAGATAGACACGGCTCATTAGTTTGTTTGTATTCTCTTTGGATTTTGTTAACGAAGACAGTTGAATGCTATATGATGAACTAAAAGTTCTGTGGTGTCAACAGGCTTGTGCATCTCTTGAGCCAAATTACCAGCCCTAGTGACATTTTTTGTTGTTCAAAAGTGGCACCACTAGACTATTTGCAAACAACCATGCAGATAGGCATTCTATAGATAGACTTGGGAACATCTTGCCAAGTCTTCAGTCATAATAAAGCAACTAAATTTCATAAATTGTTTTTTTGATAGTCGATTTGTTTAAATATTGCCCATCAAAAATTACCTAGTACATCTCATCTTTTTTCTGCACAGGAGTTTGCAGTTCTGAAGAATCTGATAGCGAAAAATTTGAAGAAGATATTGTAGCAAAGGTATATTTGGTGTTCTTTTTTAAGTGAAAATGTGATTGGAAATTTTGTATATTGTCATATTTCACTTGCAGAAAGGTCAAATTGTAAATAGAGGTGAAGTTATATGGATTTAAGTTTCTTCTTCATTATTTATAATGCTCTCGATTCCTCCTTTGTAGCTGTAAAAATACTTGTTTATTTTCACCTTTCTAGATACCCTTTACCAAGTTTTTCAAGATTCCAAAATATCTTGGGCTGATCCCACTCCAACATGTCCTAACTCCTACTTGGTTCAGAGACCTAACTCCTTTTTATATGTGTCTTCCTCTTACTACTCCATCTGCAGGTTGCAAACAAATCATCCTTCTTCCACCAACGAGTCATTCCATTCAAGAAAGACCATGTCTGACAATATCAATGCACAAAAAAATAGGGAGGCAATTGCTAGACTGCGGTCTAACTTAAAAAGAAAAGGTGATGGAAAATGTTATTGTCCTTGCAAAATGTGTAAGGGCTTAAAGACTCGAAGATATCTAATCACAATAGCTGAGCAACATTGTAGGCAACATGGTCACATTGAAGGGGGAAATGAGTATCGCCCATTGGTATGTATTTTAATAGTTTATAAATTACATGAGACATGATTTGATGATGACATCATGGTCATGGTTAATATAATATCATCATTTTCATATAGGTCAACATCCCAAAGTTTCATGTTATGGACCATGACAATTCGGAGAATGTGGTTTTCCAAACGAGGGAACATGGAGGTGTGAATATTGAAGTAGAAGGTAATGATACCATGGAAGAAGATCAGGTTGATGAAGATCACGATGATCAAAATGATCACGATGATCAAGATGATAATGATGATGATGATGATGGTGATGATGATGCACAGTTTGATGTACCTTTACTTGAGAAGGCAGAGCAACCCCTATATGAAGGCTCCAAAACAACTCTTCTTGCCACTGTATTGCTATTGGTGAACTTGAAGGTAATGAATGGTTTATCCAATGTAGCAATGACACGTATGTTAAGGTATGCCATCTTCTTTCATTATTTTACTCATAGTTCCCTTACAATTAACATTGGGTTCGTGTAGCAATTAATATTCTTTAAATTAAGAAATTATATTTTTGGTCGTAGGTTGATAGGTGAGTGTTTGTTACCACCATCAAACATTCTACCTTGCTCATACCGAGAATTATCTGCCATCATGAAAGATATTGGAATGGAGTATCAAACAATAGATGCATGTCCGAACGATCATATTATATATTATAAATAGCATGAATTTGCAACACAATGCCCTACTTGTCATATTAGTAGATATCAATCAGATCGATTAACAAAAAAAGTGCCTCGCAAGGTTCTTCGGCATATTCCCATTATTCCACGTCTGCAATGATTATTCAAGTGCAATAGCTTGGCACAATTTATGGATTACCATGCACGCAATAGAAGTCAAGATGACATTATGCGAATGCCTACAGATGGTTCGACATTTAAGAAAATAGAGGAAAAATGGCCACACTTTAAAGAAGAACCTCGTAATCTCAAGCTTTCATTGGCAGCAGACAGTGTCAATCCTTATGGAGAGATGAGATCTACTTACTCAGTGTGGCCTGTTTTTGTTATCAACAATAACATACCTCCTTGGTTGTCCATAAAGAGAGAGCACATAATGTTGACACTGATTATTCCAGGTATTTTTTATTTAGTGGTCATCTAAATTAATTTATTATTACTAATCCATCAAATGGTCAAAATAATTATGTAATGTTTTTTCTCATTCAACTAGGTAAGTACCAAGTCAAAGATATCAATGTATATATTGAACCCCTTATCGACAAGTTGGTGGTGTTATGGAACGGGGTTACTATGTATGACATTTGTAGACCAATAGGACAAAGACAATTTCAATTTCATGCAATGCTTGTATGGACAATACATGATGCCCCTGGGCTAACACATTTTTGTGGTATGTTCTCTTCTTGACACCTCTTTTTTGGTATGTCAAAGTTAACACATTTAATCCAATTATACACGATCTTGTAGGTCTTCAGACAAAGGGTAAATTTGCATGTCTATTTTGTGGTCCAAAGACAAAATCTCATCATTCAAAAAGTTTAAGAAAGCAGGTGTTTGATGAGAATAGACACTTTCTAGACAGAAATCATAAGTACCGAATTATCAAAAAATATCTTTTCAATGGTCTAGAAGAGACTACATCAAAGCCACAGAGAATGACACCTCATCTATGGAAGTTGACATACAATAAAATAAATCGTCGAGGTCATGTCATTCCATTTGATGCTTTTTGTTTCAAATTTATATTTTGATATTGTGTTTTGTTTACTGATGATGTGATTGATGGTTGTGAACGTCGTCAAGACATCAATGTCCAACTTCCAAAAGGACTAAAAATTTATCCTACATAATTTACTAGGTTGTCGTACTACTACCAACTCCCAATTATGCATTTGTTTGATCCTATGCATATTGGAAAGAATGTAGCAGAGACATTATGGAAAATATTGGATGGAAGGCGTAACAAAGATGAAATTGTCAAAACTTGTAGTGACATTGAAGAATCCAACCATGCAATGAAAAATGGTATTCGACCAAATAACAATGGAGACTGGATTGATACAAGTGCCCTTAGTTGGTTATTGTCAGAGCAGCAGAGCAATGCTATAAAAGAAGTCATAAAAAAATACGATTTCCCACAGGATTTGCTGCGAACATAAACAATGTCATATCAAATAAAAGTGAATTTGGGCCAGGGTTGAAAACACACGATTGGCATACATTTATTAAGGTAATTCATGTTATTTTGTATTCACTATATATTTATATACTGCATGTAGTTTCAATTGCATTCTTTTATAAAATATTGACAAGATCATTTTACAAATATTGCAGTACGTTCTACCTCTATCTCTCCCACACCACTTTGCCAACAATGTCAAACAGGTTATATATGATCTTGGAAAATACATGAGGTGGTTGTCATCTAAAGAAATCAATAAAGAAGATATAAAATATTGGAAGAGAAAAATTCCTCTTCTGATGTGTGAAATGCAAAAGTGTCTACCTCCAAGTTTTTTCAATGCACAAGAACACTACCTCATACATCAAGTTGAGGAGATTGAATTGTGTGGACCTATACCAACTAGGTCAATGTGGATGGTTGAGAGGCACTTGAAATTTTTGAAAGGCTTGGTTCGACAGAGAGCACATCTTGAGGGTTCTATGGTGGAGGGATATATGGTATACCAGACCATGGTGTACATTACTGAATATCTTCCTAAGTTTGCAGTAAACATCCATGTAGATCGTATTTGGGATCCCAACTCAATTAACAAATTCGAAGGGGAGTACTTGATGGGCAAAGGTAGATCGAGGAAAGTGAGAGGTAAATCTAAGATTTTATTGTAGTTAATTAATTCATATAAATCTTCAATATAAGTTATTTTTAATTGGCATATTTATTTGAAATAGGTGGTCGAGAGTGGGATGCAATACATTTGTATATTGCGAACAATCTTGATTGGATGATGGAATGGATTGAACGATGTCAACAAAATGGTTGCTCATTAACATGGGAAGGTGTTGCGTCATTGGTTACAGAAGCTCATCGTAATGAAGATTCAAATGTTATGCCGATGGTAGTTGATCTAGTAAATGGTTTAAGAGGTGGAGAGGTATGTAGAAATTTATTAATGATCATAACTCGACATATGTTTCGTATCAACTCACGATGCAAATAATTTACATAGACTTCAAAAATTGCAGGTCAAGCACCACAAAGCTATGTACTATCATGGCCACAAATTTCGCATAAAAAGGTTGGATGACACAAAGAAAACTTGTGATTATGGGATAACAACAGTTTTCGAGGTCACCAATATATCATCTAGAAGCGACATACATCCTCAACAATCTCAAAATCAATACTATGGTATCTTGGATGATATAATTGAGTGTGAATTTAACGCCTTCAAAGTAGTTCTATTCGTTGTCAAATGGTACAGGTTACGACTAAATCAAAATGATCCAGATAGAACGGCTATTCAACATGATAATGGATTTACAATGATCAATACAAGGTCATTTGAGCCAGTTGGAGATGAGCCCTATGTTCTTCCAAGCCAATGTGAGCAAGTGTTTTACTTAGAGGTTCCAAATAAAAAGGGTTGGTCATTTTTTGTTAGACATGATCCAAGAGGAAGGCCGATAAACTATAATGTTATGGAAGAAGAAGATATTGAAGATGGTGAAGAAGCAGATGATGAAAATCAAGATGATGGTGATGATGATGATGGTGATGGTGATGGTGATGATGATGATGATGATGGTGATGATGATGATGATGATGGCGATGGTGATGATGGAGATGATGATGGTGATGATGGCGATGATGATGGCGATGTTGATGGTGATGATGGCGATGATGATGATGATGATGATGATGATGATGAAGATAATCAATGACTACAAACATCATCACCCCTTCTGTTGACGATCTTGCATTCCATATATAAGGTAAATTTGTTCATGTTTATGATGTTGCATATTGTTCATGTTGTCTTCTAAGTTATTTGTAGCATACACGTATCATGTAATTTTTAGCAAACTTAAGATAAATTATTAACATATGTAGGAAATTTGATTATATATTTATTGTGTTCATTTCTAATGATTACAACATATGTTATTTATAGTTACCAATGTTTATGTTGTGTCTGATTATGACCATTTTTGCAAACAGTCAATTGACTACAGGTACATCGTCACCCCTTCTATTGATATGTTTGCGATGTTGTCTATTGTTCATGTTGTCTTCTAAGTTATTTGTAGCAAATGTGTATCATGTAATTTTTAGCTAACTTAAGGTAAATGATTAACATATTCAGGAAATTTGATTACATATTTATTGTGTTCATTTCTAATGATTACAACATAGGTTATTTATAATTACCAATGTTTATATTGTGTCTGATTGTCACCCTTTTTGCAAACGGTCAATTGACTATAGGAGATTTGACCTGTTTGGCGTGGATTGTGCACAGTGACATGGATCAATAGGTATAAGTCAATAAATAGACATAATTTTCTTATATTCTTCTTGTTTATCATTGAGCACGTATGTTATAAATAGACATTATATAATCATATAATGTATATATAGACAAAGAAGGTCTGTATAGAAATATAATTGTATAATCACTTTCAACTTACTACATTTTATATATGTCACTTTCACTTTCCATTTGATGGATTGCAGGACCCACCAAATAGGTACTTGTCAGATCTATCTACATCGAATGAGGGAAATGAGGAAATGGTAGATGAAAGCTCTACATGTAGTATGGCTAAAAGAGGGAGGTCAACTAGAGGTCAAAAGAATAGAAAAAAATTTGATAAACACATGCAATTTTTCCTTGCTAATGGGGGGTCATGTTCTTATGATGATGAGACCAAAGGCGACATCAAGGTGCCCTTTCGGTACTCACACATTGAGAAAGAATGGATACCCAATGAGCTACCTCCAATTAACACAGATTTTTGTGTTAATGAGAGGATATATCGCATTGCTCCATCCTCATTACATGGTTTGGGCCTATTTTCAATGGATGGGATAAAGGTATGTTACAACAAAGTTGTAGAATTGTTCAAGTATGTCGGTCCATGTTACAATTACAATGATTGGATGTGGATTGTTCAATATAAAAAAAGTATGCGTAGGTATGGGGTATCAGCTAATTATATACAACGGAAAGAAAATGATCAAAGTAAAAGATTTGCTATGTACATTGATGGGAGACCAAAAGCAATAGGTAATATTGTAGGTTTTATAAATAGTACGCGACCTTCTTCAACTAGTAAGAAACCCAATTGCATATTTGAGGCGCGTGAGGGGAATGAAGTTTTTGTTTGTGCAATAAAATCAATAAGTGCAGGGGAAGAATTGCTAATTGATTGCCATTTAAATCGCATAGATACAAACAAAGTTACTATCATGAGGGTTGTAAGTACTATTTACCATTTTGTTAATAAGTTTTTTTTTTGCTGTCTATTGCTTTCAGTTAGCTGAATTTTTTATGTTTAATCTTTGTGACAGGATGATATGGATTCGACAGATGATAGAGGTCACCAGGATGCTACTCCCACCCCTTCTTCAGCAAGGGTAAACCTTTTTGAAATTGTACAAATTAGATAGTTGAAAAATGTTATATTATTACGTTATTTTATTTACGGTTTTTGAGTTTTTATGATAGTTTTACTGATATTCCTCTCACAATTTGATGACCAAGATAAGGGTAAAGTAGCAGCAGTAAGCACTGAGCCACTAGCTATGCATTCTGATGAGGATATTGCTGATACTCCCAATTTCATAAAAATGTTGAAGAAAAAAATTAGGCAAATTAATTTACAAGCAATGATAATTTTGGATGAGGCAAATATGGAACCCAGGGAGATGAGGAAGAGGCTATCAGATTTGAAAGCGCAAGCTCAGCGTTATGAAGTAAGCTCCAATGAATATTTAGTTATAACAAAAGTTCAATAAAGATTTATATTTTATAATCTTTTATGTTGTGAAGTAAAATATGTAATATGTGCAAAAATACTTTATTGATGCAATTTTTTTAAAGAGTTGTAAGAAACTTTAACTACTAAATTCTTGTTATACAGGAATTTTTGGGAATTGATCCAGAACCTAGTCAAGGACAACGTGGTGAGGGCGGTAGTAGCAGAGCTCCGACTGCCACTGGTAAAATAATCTTTTAGTTGACAAGTTAGAAGGAATTTTTTATTTCGAACATTCAAAACTTCTTAACTCTTACTTTTATTATTTCGGAGTGTCTTTGCTAACAATGTATTCTTCAAGTCATCTAGTGTAGGAGACTCCTACGAGGTTGACGAACGCTCGTATGAGATTGCTGACTGCAATGTTGGCAACAAGGGGACATCTAGCTGGTAAATTCTTGTTTTGCTATATTTGGTTTTGTGTTAATTATGAGTTGATAATGTGTACTTTAATCTTGGGATGCATCACATACTGTATTATTTTTTTTGTGGTAGGAGATGCACCGTCTGGTACGCTACCAAATGCGGATCATAGTACATCTATTGGTGATAATTCATCATTATTTCCTGAAGCTACTCGTGTTTCTAGCACGAGATCTATGGAGATATCGTTGTTGATTGACGATAACGAATTAATGCCTTTGAAATGTCCTAAGCTTCCAAGTACTTTAAATAATTATTTTTTATATTGTAATAAGGATTTTCTTGCAAGATGTAAACATGATAGGAAGTGGTGAATGCAAGGGCTTTTGATGTGGAGTGATGCCTCATGACCTTCTTTAGTGTGTCGTATTGTGCAAGTTGTTTAATTATTCTAGAATTCCTTTTTATTAGGGGTTTGGTAGGATCATCTGAATTATCAATGACCTTTTGTCTATTCCAGTAATTCTCTAGTTTAGTAATTTGGTACATTGCAATTTCTTGCTTTCAGTAGAAGATACTAACCAATTTTTCTACAAAGAACCAAAAGTGGGAGGTTTCTTTCATATGATTCATTTTAATGGTTTTTACTATTAATTATCCCATGACATTTTTTGCAGGAAACGATACATTTTATAGGAGGCTTTATGACCTCAAACTACGAAGATTTGGGCCCACCATACGTACTAGGTTGCTGTACATCATACTTGAACTAATTTTATCCCACTATTTTTTTTCATATCATTAATTGGTGCAACATTTTTCCTTTCATTCGAGTCTTTTCTTATACTAGCTATATCTAACAATTTTGTGTTTTTTCTTAAAAGGTGGAACTACCAATCTCAAGAATTAAAAGATGAGCTCATCAAAGATATAAAGCATGAGTTTGGTAGAAATATTTTTGATCGTAAGAAATTGTTACAAAAAGCTGCCAGACATCTTAAGGTTGCGAGGGACACATATAGAAAGAGCCTCGTCCACAACCCGAAGTACGAGCGTACTCCCTTTGTTTCAGTGAGGGACTGGAATGAGTTCATTTTGGATGCAAAGGAGAAAGGGAAATGTCCAAAAGAAAGTACACCAGCAAATCCAAAAAGGTATGCAATAGTATTAACTACTAGTACATTAATGAGCAAATTTAGGGTTCAACTTCAGTATCAACAATTTCAACTAGCTCAATTTAATCTATCTATTGATGAAAGGTATGTAATTCATATGCTGACACAATTGCTTATAAATCTCAATCTCAATCTGGGCATAAATCCTACATACGATATATTGACAAAATGAACCCCTTTATTCATATTTAGTGACAAATTTTAGAGCCTATGTCTCCTATGGGTTCTTTTCTCAAATTTTATCTTCGTTGAACTCAAACTCAAATTCAACTAAGAAATTCCTACTCAAAGTTGTGACAACCGAATCTTGTGATATGATGTACCATGTTAGATTTTGAGTCATAAAAATAGGCAATGCCTTGACCACTATACTTGTTGACTTTCCCTTTCTTTTACAATAATTGCTCGCTATCTTGAGTTTCCTATCCCCTATTTTCTTTTGGGTCATGTGTGCATCAAATCTGCACTTAATCTGCATGTAAATCTTGATGAAATCCATCATTGAAGATATCAAATCCCATATTCTGTAGTATTCTGTTAACTATGATAACAGTATATAATGTTGTCATTAGTGATTGTTATTTTATACTGTCATCAATTCCATTTTTTGCTTTGTTGCATATCAAAAAAGAAGTGCATATACACTATACATCAGATTTAAGTGTGAAGCATCACAAAATCTAATCTCTATCTTCAGATAACAATGTAGTATGAGAATCCTAAAGAATTTAAAGCTGAGCATTTACACCACATCTAAAATCCATTCTTCTTTTTTAGTATTTTCCGTTGCTACTGAAGCTTTGATCACATGGATTATGTGTCTATACCCAATCAATAGATTATCATTTCTAGGGAATCCCTGCTTTTTCTTCTGTGGAAACTCTAAAGATGGAAACTCATTAAGAGATTTTTCTTGATATCACCCTGCTTCCAATCTTTCTCTTCTGTTCCTTAGCTCTTTGCAAGCTCACAAAAGGCATATCAGCTTTGGTAACATGTTAATTATTTGTGTGTAGACTAATTCAAACACATATATCAGTGAAGTAAAGAGACAAAGTACCAAGCCTAACACATCTACCTTGGGGGAGCACTCTTAAAATAGAACATAATGTACAAAAAAATTCACAGTGTGTACAAATGACTTTTCATGTGATTTGAACCTTCACCTGCACCTCTTGTTCCTTCACATTCTCATCCTTTTGAATTCAATATTTCTCGCTATGCTGTTTTGTCAAAATCCCTAAAATAGGAGTTATTTCTCCAACATACTACCACACATAATCCTCAATTTTTCTATTTAAATTTTGTTATTATAAATATGAAAGGTATGTAATTCATATGCTGACACAATTGCTTATAAATCTCAATCTCAATCTGGGCATAAATCCTACATAAGATATATTGACAAATGAAGATATATTGACAAATGAAGCTTCTAATATGTTCTCTCTATGACCAAAGGCACTCACCCTTATAAAACCTTCACCTTCAATTTAATTTATCTATTGATGAAAGGTATGTAATTCATATGCTGACACAATTGCTTATAAATCTCAATATCAATCTGGGCATAAATCCTACATAAGATATATTGACAAATGAAGCTTCTAATATGTTCTCTCTGTGACCAAAGGCACTCGCCCTTATAAAACCTTCACCTGCAGGTCCAAACCCACTTCCTGGAGTTGTAACTATATGTGCTTTCTCAAGGATCTCAGTAAAAATATCCCATGAATTTTGACCAGGAAATCGAACCCATACATATGGCGCATTTTTTCCTCCAAAGACATCAAACCCAAGTGAAGTAAATGTTTCCACAATGATTCTAGTATTATCTTTATATCATCTAACATATTTCAAACCTTTCATAGGTTGCAGGACACATCAAAGGCAACAAAGGCGAGGCTGGAAAAGGTTGGGCAGCACAAACTTGGCTCTGGGGGATATTCGAAAATCAAAGCATGCATTGTAAGTAGCAATAAATGAATTGCAAAGAAAAATTATTTATAAAATGAAAATAATTTTTTTAATTAATAAAAAAATGCAGGGTGTTGATTTTAATCTGGAGGCCACAGAAGAACACAAAAAAATTGCCTTTAAGCGAGGCTATGCAGCGGTGGCTGAATGCCTACGGCAAGCTTCCATTGCCCCAACCGAATAGTCTCCTACATCATGTGCATAGGTAAATATGCCAAAAAATATATTAGAAATTGAATACTTGAGCAACAATTTATTTGATAATAATGTGCATGACATTGCAATGCAGCCTGTTAATCCTGACACAGATCATACGCAACATCATGAAGCCCCTGATGTGCATCGTATCATCGATGGAGGTGCTCATTTGTTATTTAAAACTAATTATGTAATTATTAATACAATTTAAAATCTTTAATTGAACTTGGTGTAACCTTTTTGTGTTGAGGATATAGAATCATGTCGTGCTGAACGAGTGCCAGAGGATGTTCAGACTGATTAGCAGGTAGATCATGTGGCACATTCAGGTAAAGAAAATCTATGTTTTGTTCTTTTAAATTAATTTTTTGATTTATAGTTCTTTTACTTAAATAAAAACTCGTAATTCACTAATATAAAATGGTGGGAATTTAACCTCATGAAGTACTTGTTATTGCAGCGGACCCCCCTTTGGTGTAGTGACCTCATGGTGTTCCTGAACGGATGAGGAGGAGACATGTGTTAAAACCAGTAGAGGAGGGGGATCCTGTCGAGGACATTGATATTCCTCTTAGAAATTTTATGAAAAAAAGAAACAGCAATAAAGCAAAAAAGACATGATTATTCATGAATGACTTACTCTTGAATATTGTGTTAATGAATTATTCATGAATGACTTACTCTTGAATGTTGCGTGTTAATGAATTATTCGTGAATGTTGTGTGTTTATGAATTTTATGTGTTAATGAATGTTATCATGTGATTATAATGATTGAATGTTATATTTCAAAAATGGATGAATTGAATGTTATTAAATGTTAATGGGGATGACGAGGACATTGATATTCCTCTTAGAAATTTTATGAAAAAAAGAAACGGCAAGAAGCAAAAAAGATATGATTATTCATGAATGACTTACTCTTGAATGTTGCGTGTTAATGAATTATTCATGAATGTTGTGTGTTTATGAATTTTATGTGTTAATGAATGTTATCATGTGATTATAATGATTGAATGTTCTATTTCAAAAATGGATGAATTGAATGTTATTAAATGTTAATGGGGAATTTAGAGTGATGTTGGGGGGGGGGGAGGGGCCAAATGAGCTTCCACCTTCACGTGGTTGGCCCTGTTAAGTAGAGAATATTTAACTATTCTCGAAACCAAGTGAAGCTTAAACTTTAAAGATAAGCTTATAGTTAATAGTGACAACCAATTAGCAAGTTGAAATGAAGTTCTTCGTTACAGGTACCTTTTTATTTTTAAAGCACGATATCATGTTTTAATATTGTATAGTTTTTTTCTCTTAAGTTAAAGTATTCTTTTACTATAACAACATAATTTATGACCATTTTAGTAACTATTCTAACATCGCTTTATGACAAATCCTGTTTCTCAGATGTTGAGCATGGCTGCAGTTGTGCAATTGGCATTTCAGAGTATTGGTGTGGTTTATGGGGACATAGGAACATCACCACTTTATGTGTATGCGAGTACTTTTCCTGATGGCATCAAACATCCTGATGATGTTCTTGGGGCTTTGTCTTTGATCATATATTCTCTCACTCTTTTGCCCCTCATCAAATATGTCTTCATTATATTGTGGGCCAATGATAATGGAGATGGTAAGATTATAACAGCTCTAGTTTCACTTTGTTTTTAGGTCAAAATTTGATCTTTTTGATGTGAAAACATGTGTTCTAAGTTTAAAGGGACGATTTCTTTTGTAGGTGGAACGTTTGCTCTTTATTCTTTGATTTGCTACCATGCAAATGTCAGCATGATACCCAATCACCAGGAAGAAGACATGAAACTTTCCTCATATACACTTGAAGTTGTAGATAGACAGCCCAATAGAGCCATTAGGATAAAGGAAGCTCTTGAACAAAGTAACTTTGCCAAGAGATGTTTGTTTATACTAGCCCTTGTGGGGACTTGTATGGTTATAGGAGATGGCGTCCTCACCCCTTGCATCTCTGGTACATATTATTTTTTTTACAATATGTAATGCTTTTTGTTGTTATTTTTCAATATATTGTATGCTTGTTATATCAATGTTTCAATAGTGTGATCTATTATCATATGTTAGAAATCAAATGATCTCGAAGTCTACTTAATTCACAATAAATCCCTTAGATTGTACAAAATTTGTTAACTTTTCCCTTTCATTTGTTCAATTAGTTTCACTAACACTTAATTTGTTGATATATTTTAGTTCTTTCAACAGTGGAGGGAATCAAAAGGGTGGACAAGTCGCTCAACCAAGGTGAGTTTTCAGCATTTGCTCACATTATAATATTTGAGATGGGTAGGAAGAGTGGGTCATTTATTGAAATAGGAAGCACCCAACGTATAAATTTGGTGTATAAAAGTTAATTGTACATTGGTGCATCCTAGACATTAGACAAATTGGATAACAATTGCTCATACCTTCCAAAAGTATCTGACTTTATTATGAGATAATTATCTCTTATTATGAAGTCTTGCATCCCTTGAGTTAGTCATGTAGTTGAGACTTATCTTTTCATCCACACATACATCCCTAATTGCTAGTTAACCTTTTCCACAAGATTTATATAAGACTCCTCTAGCATTATTCTTTATATCAAGAATCTTTTAGTATACGTTAAGGTATGCGACATTCAAAAGTGGGTGTCATTTTGAGATTTGATTCTGGGAATCCTCCATAAAACTATTATTGAGACCTAAACTCATTTCTTTGGCAATGATTTATTGCATTTAATAAAAGATTATTCAATTGCATTCAATAACTGCTCATGTCTAGTGTAAGATAAGACGGCCTCATTAACTGGTTGATCGGCTGTCATTTGGAGGATTAACCCTATCTCAAATTTGACTTAATCAAATATGAAGGGATCCATATTTTTTTTCTTTCCTCCACTTTGCTTGGAAGAGATTTCTTATTCTATCTTAACTATTAGCAACGAGCAATTTGTAAGGGATGACCTCTAACAGGTCCTATAAACACGATTTTATATCCCTAATCATGGGATTTTTTATTCTTATGATTCTCAATCTATTCCTGGTCATTGGGAAATTCAGGTATTTGTAAAGCATTCCAAAATTGCATTTGGGGTCTTCTTTATCTGGTTTACACAGCCTGTGAGATTTTCATGCCCTGCTTAAGGGGGTGTCGTTTGTGCTTAAGTTTCAATAGTTTTCTCTGATAAATCTTTGGGTGGGAAATATATGTTTTATCTGCATTAGTTGTCGTGATGGTCTAAAAGCTTAACATTTCATAAAGCCTGAGTGATTAACATTTCATAAATGATTGACTATTTAAGGCTTCTTGTCAACAAATAGGTGTTTAAAAGTCTTGTTTGTTTTTAGGCATGGTGCTTGTTTTGGGGATACCACTAAGTACTTATTACCATTTTGGGAAGGTTATGGTGAGCAGAAAACATGAAAACAAAATTAGATTGATAAACTAATGACATTTCATTCTTTGTCCTATTCCTCAATTTTATGCTTAGGTTTTATAACCCCAATTGGTCTTCCTTAAAATATTATTCCATTTCTTTTATGAATTTTGAAGTCAGGAATCTCTGAAATTGTAATCACTTTGCAAGGTATCCCACCAAATCTCAAATTCACATTCTTTTTTTTCTATCTTAAAGTCTTGCCTGTAGGAAATTGTGATCTTGTGTTGAATACACATGTTAACCTGTGAATTTATCTGACTTTCTCTTTGGACCTACTTTTGGTGTAATCTTAGAACCCATATTCTTGTACTCAAATTTAGAAGGCGCACTGGAGATGGCATAGCTGTGAAATGCCTGTGTTTGGAAAGCTGTTTGGTTTTTGTCTTGATTGATGAATAGTTTGCTGTCATTATGTGGATAATGGTTTCGGTTACAGGCATCTTATCTTTCCAAAAGCTGTCATACCTAATGACCTGAGAACATCCTGGAATTTTGATGTGTTATATCTGATTTGGAGGAGGAAGAAGTACAAATGATTCAAAAGGTTGTCTAGAATGAGAGAGTAGTGTGCTTCCATAGTTTTCATCTATCTTATTTTTGTATATTGGAATGACTTGAATATTTTTAAATGCAGGAAGAACTGTGCCAAAAAGAACGTAAAAAATGGGATGAATTTCAAAGATTGCTGGAGGATCATAAAGCAACTGGCCTACTTACAACAAAGACACACTTCATTTGAAGTAGGCTCTTTGCTTTATGATCCTCCAGTTCTTTGATAAAGCAAAGAACTGGAGGATCATAAAGCAAAGAGCCTGCTTCAAATACATCTGGTTCACCAACCAAGGATTTGTTTGAAGATGTTGTAGAAGGGATGAAAAAGTAGGTAAGAAAGTTGCATATATTTTAATGATTTGATTGCAGGATTTAATTGCACTTTCACAATCAGGCTTGCAATCATTATTACTCAAGGCAATGTATGTTTGATTCCTTTGATGTAACCGTTTTTTGAATATGTATCTTTGGTACTACCAGGAGGACAAATCAAACATAAAAGATGCTATGGAGTCAGGAAAAGTGTGCCTTTTGTGCTTTAAGATTTTCCATTGGATGTAAAATATATTGTAATCTTTTTGATGTAATGATTGCAGCTCGTAGTAACATCAGCATGGACTCTTGACAAGTTCAAAGCCTCCATGGGGAACTATATGATTTGGCTGCTACATCTGAAACAAATCTTAAGGTTTGTTCTGGTTACATTTCTAGATTTTTTGTCTCAGCTACAAAAGACTTCACAATAAAAGTATTTGGTATTTGCGTTTGAACGATGTTGTCACATATTGTTATGTTCCTAGTAACTACTATTTATACAAACAAGGATCTTATCCTTATGTTCCATATGACTCTGGTTCCTAACTGATTCGATCATTGCATTAGCTATATTATGTTTTGACTCATTTGCACTGGTAAATATTTGTTGGAAGTGAATCGCTATCACAAATGCATTAGTCTGTTCTCATTAGTGGATAATGGATTTTTATTAGGTTAAACTGAAACAATTGCAAATGTTGAAAGTAATGCAAGTTGTTTTGGGATATATGATTTTATTAGGTCTTACTGACATCCTGTGTATTGCTTGCAGCTTGTGTTTGAAGAAGTGATTGAACAAGTAAAGGAAAAGGAAGAGAAAGAAGCAAAAAGGAGGGAAAGGATGGCAGATGATTTCACGGCTTTGCTTTATTCTTTGAAGGTTTACATTATTCATTTTGGAAAAAATCCTTCTAATGCAGTCTCTTTTTCCTCTACTACTTTTACACTTGGAGTAAAATTTCACAGAGTTTTGTACATTAAAAATCCTGAATATGAATGAATTTCTATTCTTATCATAAATGAATTTCTATCTATGTAACGATAAATTAGTTATATATTGTTTTTCCATTTCAAGAAATTGTTGCTTCCTCAGAATGGGAGGATTGCATACCTTTTCTCAAAGATGCAGAAGCATACAGGTAAAAGAGCCACTATCAGGAATTAATCTTATTGTGAGTAATTAAAGGTAGTTATCATGTACCTTACACAAGTAGTAGCTATAAATATATTGGATATGAATATTCAGGGCAATTAGTGATGAAAGCTTCTATCGGGAGATATTTGATAAGTACATTGCAAATCTTCACGAAAAGGTTAAGGAAAACAAGCGCAAACAAGATGAAGAAGAGGTACATGACCTGATTATCATTTCCACTTTCATATCTAATTTTTTCAAGATCTAATTGTTGTTTAAATACCTTTTGAAAGAATATTTGGGTGAGTGTTGTACTGATAATGCAAATTAGACCTCCTTATGAAGATAATTGTATTATTAACAAGTTATTTTAACTACTTTTACAAACTAGCTATTAGAAGTTAAATTGTTGCAAACTAGCCTTTGTCAAGATTTGATATGACCTAGATGAGATGAGTTAGGGTTAGTAGACTAACCAACATGAAAGGTCATTCCATGTTGAACTAGAAAAAAATAATTTTAAAATTTAATATGAGAGGCACCCACCAGATAAGATTTGGATGTTGTCTACAAGCACAACTCTTAACTATGAAATTGTTATAATATAGTGTGTTAAGATTTGGATGCCTTAGTTCAATTTCCTCTTGGTAGAGTTTCAAACATTAGCTCAATGCAATCCTTTTGGTTTAAAATTTGACAAAAAAAGTTTCTTAAAATTCTTATAAATGAAAAAAAGTTTGTAAAAGAATCCCTCATATTTCCATACAGTGAAATTTCTTTTTAATTACAAATTAGATTAATTGAAACTGTGAACTTCACTGTACTATGACCATTTCTATGACTTAGGATAGCCCATACATTGCGACCAATCTTTTTCTTGTATTTGCAGCTTAAGTAGTTCACCGCCAACAATTTTTCTCTTCAGTTTTGCTACTGTTAAGTTAATCCATACGACTAATTTCTTTTTATCTGAGCTTCTCTTCAAGGCTGTCATACATGAGGAAAATGGGGCAAAATTAGTGCCTTGGCTGTATTGATGTTTTTACATATTATTCACCAGACCTGATTAGAACTAACCTATGAGAACTTTCTGCCGCAACAACTTTAGTAAGCACATTATTTGTGGAGTAGATACAAGGTTCTGTCTCCAGCATTGAATGCCTCGTAGATGGAGAAGAAGTCTAGTGCCAAGGTTTGTACATTCCATAGAGATTTTTGCTGTCTTGATCACATGGCACCATCATTTTTTTGTTTGAGGTATAATACAAAATGGTGATGTACAAAATGTAAGGTTGCTCAATCAAATTATATTAAGTTCCTCATTTGCAGGAATAATTTAAATAGTTAATACTACAATATATTGCATTATTATTGATCAGTTTTAGAGGGTGATGAAAGATTTTTAGGATAAGCAATCTATGGTTCAGAACATTTTACTATGCCGTCATTAAAAAATCAACTCTTCAATGGGCAAGTGAACTACAACAGTTGTCATCCTGACTATAATGATTACAAATATATGTATACATTATGGTTAACTTCAACAAAAGTCATTCTATTGGCACAAGATTCATATGAATCAGCCATTTGTGAAGCAAATATTAGCCCAAAACAGTTGGAACACAATCATCAATGTTAAAGCCAAAAGAAATACAAAAGTTGTCAACAACACTCTTGACATTCTCTATGTATATCCTAAACAAATGTGCTATCATAAAATGCACTTAACGATGATGTCAACCATTCCAATATGCATGCAGCTTTAATGTTAAATGAAGATAATTTTAATGTAACAATCAATCATTCTAGTGATTCTTTTGGCCACAACTTCTTCCAGGCTAAAATCTCTTCCTCTGTAATTAACTTCCGAATGCCTCCATAAAATCCTTCAACCTCACCTCCTGCTTCATGATGACATTTCCTATTGATTGGAGCACGTCTCCATCGAGAACCAGAGGTATATTGATGAAGAGATATTGAATCTTATTAATATAACAACTAACTTGATAGCATTAATATACATTATGGATGAAGAGATATTGAATCTTATTATGGACCTTATCCTTGGTGGCTATGAAATGACATCTAACTTGATAGCATTAATTTTGAAGTTTCTAACTGAATGCCCTAAGGCATTGGAGCATTATTAAAGAAAACATCAAGGGATAATATTTGAATTGTGGATATTTGTAAATTATGTTGGTTTTAGACAGTTATAGTTATAGTTATATATGCGCTCTTATGATGATGTGATTGGGACTGTAAGTTTTTTTGTCACGTTTATCTATTTGAAAAATAGATGAAATTATTGGCTTTCATTCCTGATAAATAATTATTTCCTAATTTTATTCTACCCTGCAGGAACCAAAATTTAGACGTGTTGTGCCAATTATTGCAAAGCCTTTTCTCTCATAGGAGCCTTCTAAACTCCACAAAAATTGAGTTGTAAAGCATATTTGCTCAGTGGAAATAGGATATCGTGCACATTTCTTCCTCCTTCCCATTGTTTTGTCGTCAAATAAATCATTTGATGAATGAAACAATGGGGTGGAGGTAGAAATGTGCATGATACCTTGACTCTCATGCATCAAGAAATTACACTTTATAATCAAGTTTTGTGTAGTTTTGAAGGCTCCTATGAGAGCAAAGCTTTCAAAAAAATGGGACAACGCATCTCAATTGTGACACATGTTGGTATCAATTGCGACCAATATTCGTCGCAATTGAGACACCATCTAGCACCTTTTACGGCGCGAGTATAGCACCGGCGTCGAAAGCTAAGGGTTTGTGGTTTGAATTCTGACAAAAAATTGGGCAAGTTTACGTCAGAATTGAGAAAATAACAGTTTACGTTGACTAGAGAAATTGATGAAATTTGTGTCGGTAAATCCACATTTATGTAGTTGAAATTTTGACGCAAAATGAATGTGGCAGAAAATCGACCAAATTTGTTTGACAACGACTTTGGTCACTTTAGCGACCTACTCTTGTCAAAATTGAGACCTTTTTGCATCGCAAATTAGGCCTAAATTTACTAGTGATATCATGTTAGCTTCATTTTAGCATCATTTTGATATCTATTTAGCATTGTTTAACATTTTTTGTCTTATGCATGCAAATATCATAGCATTTTCATTTTATTATCTTAATATAGTTGGCATTTCATATAGATCTCCTATAGACTTACTTAGATCTGCATTTATAACATACTCTCATTCTAGAACTGTCACTAAGATGTTGGTTTGAGAGAAATTTTAGCAGTTGTAGTTAGGGAAACATGAGATATTTGTGGAATCTTTATTTAATAGTGATTTCTTAGGTTTAGATTAGTTCATTGTTATTTCAATTGCACTCTACACTAAGGTCTCATGAATATGTGATTCCATCGTGTACAAATTGGTGCCCACCATGGGGCTTCGTTCTAGAGCCTCATTGTTCTTTAACTTTTCATTCTAATCTTTGATTTCCTTTGTAGATATGTGTATTACTCTTGTTTCCTATGTAGATCTGACTTGTTATAGGTTTCATAATGCTTGGGAAGGCTCATAACAGGAGCAACAACCTTTCAAAGACACTCTTAGGCTTGCGAATACCGGATCTAAGATTTCTCCGACGTTTTAACACTTCTGAACACTATTTCAATGCTTCCACATTATTTTCTAATGCATTTGAAGTGTTTTGTAATGCATCTACATTGTTTCATAGTGCGTTTACCAGATCTTTTAGTGCATTTACATGTTCATCTATCGTTTTAACTAATATTGTAATGCATTTGAGCTATTTTGTAACACATATGCAAAGTTTTGTAATGCATTTGATCAGAGGTATAAACTATCATATTTAACTTGTAGATCTAATTTCTAGTTGTTTACAAGTCTCTTCTAGATAGACAGAAACTCCCAAGTCATTGAAATGGTAGACAAGGGAATGAAGACAATAAAAAATGCCCCTAGCCTTTGCTAGCATCAAATCAGGTAGGCTTAAAACCCTTGTCAATTAGAGTGCAGCATTTCAAAATTCATAACCAAGCTTAAGTAAGAAGTTTGATTTCTTTGATCCATTCAAAAATAGGCTTATTCTCTCAACTCACTAAGTTGATCAGAATGCCAAACCTTCTGAAAGGGGCATTAAGAATCACTTTGGGAATGAAAATGAAACAACACATAGACAAAGTAAGAGCCTCTTGTCTTCATAGTTAAAGGCTTGTACTTGAACATTCTTCTTGGTGTGTTTGAGAGGTTGGAGTAGTAGGGATATGATTTCGCTCTTTTAGGTGATCAAATTCCCAAACCTGCTTCCAATTTTATTTTCTCCTACTTTTCACTAGTTAGTTATTCAGCTGTAGAAAGGCTACCTCCTGAGATTTGCCTTAGCAGAGCAGATGAGAGGGAAATCCTTCTATCTTGTATTCCTAATCAAATGCAAGTCAGTCATGTTCAAAACATGGTCTTCCTCTAGTAGTCTCACAATAGATTGCACCAAACCTCCTTCACGTTGGTGGGAAGCTCTCTGTCACAAGAGAGGTAAATTTGAACACTATTGGTTAAACACTAAAACATCGTAGTCACCATCCTTAGTTAACCATTGTTAGGAAGCCATTTATTTCAAGTTTCTATGTTGAATATTTCATTTTATTTCCATTGTTGTGATTGGATGTGTTTGATTAATACATGTTAATGAACTCCAAATTACAATCCTTCCAAGCGAATTCAAGCACGACTGCAAATTGACCTTGACCCAAACATAAATGTTGCAAAACACCTTAAAATAATGCATTTAAAACCTAAAAAAACATATGTGACCAATTATTCAATGCATTTTCATCCTAAAATAATGCATTTGATTGATAAAATAACACATATGAACCTCCTTGTAGAGCATTTGAACTTAAAACAATGCTTTCACACTATAGAAGAGCACCTTGTGTAACCTAAAATAATGCATATGAGCAATTCAATAGTGCATTTGAAGATTCCTACAGTGCATCTGAGAAAACTTTTAAAATAGAGGTTATCTATGCACAACATACCTACAAACAAAGAACATATTTGGGTACCCTTTTCTTTCATTCACACTCTACAAAACTGAGGAACTCTAAAAGCAACCAACATCTTTAAGATCAAGCAAGAAATCTTCCAACCTTACATAGGGACTTTTATCCAATAGACATCGTTACCTCAACTCCATACATCAAGTTAGACACGAAAGGAAACACACCCTTTCCTTACCTAACTTCACGAAATTGTGTCTTATCATCACGAGCATTACCATAAATCTTTTCGAAACATAGCTTGACACTTCAATACATTTGGTCTAGAAACAATCCTCACATAATTGAAATGCAAAAAAGATAAAGGGGTCTCTATTGACATTAATTCAAGTTTTTTATTAGTGACAACACTTATTCAAATTCTGTATGGTTACCAAGCTCATTGAATAGTCTACAATGTTTTCCATGTAATTTAGTAGCCACCAAGCTTTACAGTTCCTACCAAGCATTCCAATGGTTACCAAGTAAATTCAGGTAGTGTGAAATCTTACAGTTCTTACTAATTAGTTCAGTGGTTACCAAGCTTCATAGTTTCTACCTAGCTATCAGTTCATGTGAAGCGAAGTTAGTGTTAACCGAGTGATGAGATGATTAGTGTTTACCGAGTGCAGTCATGGTAAATGAGTAACTCAGTTTCTACCAAGTTACACAGTATCTACCGAGTCACCAGTGTAGATTGAGTTTGAGACTACTATGAGATGATTAGTATGGATTGAGCCCCCACCTCTATCGAATGCATGATGATGCCAAGTAATGACAGTGGACGTCATGTATCAGAACTTCACCAAGTCAATCTTCAAAACTTGAGTGTCTTCATTTGAGCTGACTTTGTGATATTGGTGTTAATTTGTATATTGGCCGACTTTGTAATTTTGTAAATTGGATTGATATATATATATATATATATATATATATGTATGTATTGTATCATATCCTTATAGAGAGATGTATGTACACAAATGAAAAGAGAGAGAAGCATGCGAATGTGAATTAGCAACTAGTGTATTGCAAGGCCATATCAGCAAAGGAGCAACAGAGTCATATCTATCACATATAGGTGATAAGTACTTCAAAGAATCTCTATCAACAAATTAGTTGTAAGTTAGAGATCCACTATTTCATTCTAACAGGTGAACCAGTCCAAAATCCTCTAACAAGGTAGACTTAACAGTCTTTTGTCAAATCTCTTCACCGAGTGCATACTTCATTATATGTTTGTAAAACATCTAACAAGGTGGACCTAGCAATCCTAATTGCTCCTAATGGGGCAGATCATCAGAAGTGATCATTGTAAGCCTTAACATGCCAACTTTATGTTGCAGTATTGAAGTTTTGTGGGTATCATGCCCACCCCAGTTTTACTTTCTATTTGGAAGGTTTTTGGGTCACCAATTATTGTGTTCATGTGCCATGAATGTTTATATTTTTAGTTTCTCATGCATGCAGTTAGATCTGAATTCATGAATTAAATGATTACTGGATTATTGCAATTAAGATCTTAATAGGATAAAGTTTTATGGTTACTGATTCACCCCTCCCCTCTCAGTAACCTGTCATAGTCTTGAATATTTCCAATAGTCTCATCCACATCTCATGCCACTATGCAAAACCAATGTAGTTGTAATACAAAAGGAACCAAAAAGATCACCTATATGGGTAAGTGCCAGAATAGAAAAACAAACAACCAAACCTACACAATCCCCAAATATCGTTGAGCCTGTTACTCACATTGATTGTTTATCTACCACCTCTGTTGAAGAATTACCCTTGTTCAACCAACAAGACTCAAAACCTGTTGACGAAATGGGTTCATCTGACACCTAGGGTGAAAATAGCCTAGAAACAAAGATCAAAGATTTCCAACAAAATAACAAACTTGTTGATATAATGTAAAAGATACTTGAACAAAATAAAGAATGTTACTTGCTATCATTGGAACAACAAGGTACGAAATTACCATCTGACTTCGATATATCTAGAGGGATCAAGAAGAATCACCCGTTATCACTCAAAAAATTTAAGACCTGTAACTAGAAATGGAAAGAATGAAATGGGGAAAAGTGCAACTGGTTGAATTCAGTCTCAAGAAGGTATACCCTCTCATGTTTGATAGAAACATCACCTTGACACATTTTCCATAGAACAGGCAAATACCAAAATGTGATAAATATTTTGGCACATCAAATCCTCAAGATCACCTCTGACAATTCTATACTTTAAGTATGGAATTCATTCATGACATGACCTACCTTATGTGGCTATTCCCTAGAAGTTTGGGGGGATAAGTCATGGAGTGGTTCTCAAAACTCCCCTCCAAAATCAAGTCATTCGACCAACTAGCTTTAGTTTTCATTACACAATATTCATACAACATCAAAAGGGAGGTCACCACGATTGAATTATGCAATACAAAACAAATCCTATGAGAGTTCTTCAAAGTTATCTTTACAAAGATGGAGACATGCCTTTACTAAATACCATCAAGACATTCCAGACAAAGAGAATACATATATCTTCATCAATAGCCTTTCCAAACCTATGAACTACTAGCTGCAACTACAAGGTCCAAAGGCTTTAAAAACACATTGGAGAATACAACCAAAGTAGAAGAGACCTTGCTAAGAAATGACATCATCGAGCTATCAAAAGATGGAAAAGGTTTCTCAAATAGCTCTTCACAACCACACAACTCATCGAATTGGTCAAATGACAAAAATAAATCGTGGTCGAGGAACAATAATAAAAATATGGTAAATGACAGGTGGTAGAAGCCAATCATGTTAAACCACAACCTCACCCCTATCCAAATCAACCATACCTAACTATCAATAACACTAATGTACATACTCACCAAAATCCACCAAAACAAGATAACATTCATCCATTCTACCAACAAAATATAGCTACTCCTCCAACACCAAACAATCCCAATCAACAAGTAGCATACAACCAAGCTCCTCCACCAAGAGGATACAAGTCCACCAACATACCTAAGGTATACACACCCATAGGCAAGACATACAAAAGAGGTTTACAAACACTCTTAGCTGATGAACTCATTGTATTACCAAAAGCTAAACCTTATGAGACACAAGTCAAACTATTGTGGTGGAATAAAAAACATTTTTCCACTTAACATCAAAATTGAGGGCACCTCACACACAACTGCTATGCCCTTGAAGGAGCCATCCAAAAATTAATTGATGACGAGACAATTGAAGTAAACCATCTTTACAATAATGAGGATCACATGACCTTTAAAAATCCCTTCATGAATCATGAGAAAAGCGAGTCTTCCAAAAGTAACCAACCTACATCCTCTAATGACAAAGTCAACTATGGTCATAATTATGACAACATAATTAATACAATATCAGGATTTTATAACACTATCAATGTCATCATGGTCAAAGATAAACATAAGAAACAAACCCTTGGCATCATCACCCAAGGTCAAGCCTCTAAAGTGGTTCTACCAGGGGCAACCACTAGTTCAAACCGAGCCACAACAAGTTCCACCATAACCAAATATAGTTTGGTCAACTAACTATTAAAAACTCCCACCCATATTTCCATTTTTGAATTGTTGCAAATATCCTTGGAGCACAAGGAGATACCAAAGATTTAGTGCCCAATGATCTTGATGTTAATAGATTCCAAAACATGGTGAGCAACCTTGTTGCCCCTCACTATGTATCCTTCTCAGTGCAATATGACATGTCCTTCACTCATCCTCAAAACTCCCCATTGCACATTGAAGTCTTCATATACAGGAGCAAAGTGAAGAGAGCCATGGTTGACGAAGGGGTCGATCTAAATATTCACATGCTAAACCTAGTAAAAGAACTAGGATATATAAAGGATGTTGTTGATCCCAAGATAAATATAAAAATCAAGGCTTATGATGATAGAATAGAGATCCTCTAAAGTCATGGTAATCTTACCAATAAGAGTTGGCCCAGTCGTGAAAGAAACTATTTGCCAAGTCCTAAACTTGAAACTGAATTGCAACATCTTATTAGGTAGACCATGGATCCATGACATGAAACCAGTCCCTTGCACTTATAATCAATGTCTAAAGTTTCCATACATGGGTCAAGAGGTAACTATACCTAGGGATCAAAACTACTCACATATTGTAACTCCCTTGTTCCTCACAATATGGAAGAAGTCCCCATCTCAAAAAGTAATGTCAGCTAGTCTACATCAGCAGAAGCCTCAAGCTCCATTGATGCAAAGACCTCCCTTAAATAAGGAACTAGGTTGTGGTGTGGCCTTAAACTACTTCAAATACCCCAAAATGGAGTCAAGAGAGGGCTCTACACCTTTATATGAAAGTTACTCACAAACATGTCCTAGGCATCCACAAGAGCACAACTAGGTCTTTAAGAACAAAATCACTAACTACTAGGGATCTTCTTGAAATGGGAACCTATGTGTTTAGAGGGGAATGGAAAGGTTCTTGAAAATTAAACAAGCTCAACTTGATGGGTTAGAACAACCTGACTTAGACCCAAAGGCCTCAAATAGCAAAACTGTCTTTTAGGCCTAGGAGCCCCAATTAGCCCTATCATAGAGGAAATTAGAACTTAGTTTGAAATTACCCCAAAAGACCAGGGAAAAAAAAGTTTATATCTATACACCCTTTTGGAAGATGCTTCTAATTCCAAGGTTATAGACTCCCAAGTGATCAGATGACCACCAAACCAAAAATACAACAATTAGCCTTGTTAGGCCTAATTGATTGGGTTTGTGAAGGAAGTACGAATTGGTTTATTAATCAAAATTAGCCACCAACTAAGAAACAAAAAGGGGATCTATTAGAGATCACATTCCACCATTAGAAAGGTTTTATCCATTCCCCCAGTGCTTCTGGCACTTCAATACCTATTGTCCTTAACCAAACACATAGAGATGTTTGGTCTAGGGATGGGTTGCAAAATTAGATAACTTTCTCTCCATCTCCCATGCTTCTAAGGTCTTATTGCACACCCTCCTAACTTTTATTTTCCTGAGTGGCATGAGATTCCCAAGGTGGAAATGCAAGTTAGGGCATTTTTCCAAAACTTGTCAATGAAAAAAGGGTTTTGGTGCACCTAAGGAAGAATGTGGAATATTTTTTGATGCTAATCACTTCAATCCTTCAAACCACTTGCATTCTTCTCCTAAGAAATTTAATATTCAGATTCAAAAAATTATTTTCCCCTACCAATTTATACCAGTCCATACACTCACTTGTTACAACAAATTACAAGAAAAAATGGAAGACTTTATTGATTTCAAATTGCAAAAGTGCGTATGTTATCTTCCACCTGCCTGACAGGGCTATTTGAAGAATTCCACCAAAAAATCCAGCCAATTTTCAAAGGTTAAGACTATTGGGGAGTAGTTATGCTAAAGTTGTCAACTTTTTGCAAAAGTTGTCAAGCAACTTTAGTTGTGAAGTGCAACTTTTTGTAATTTTTGCAAATTGTGCATTATGACCCAACTAGGACCTTCCTCTTGTGCCCTAGGGGCCTAAAATTTTTTAGGAAGCCTAAAAATACACCTAACCTATCCTAGGGCTCGTATGTGCCTAGTGACCATAGTCAAAGCCCATGGTTTATAGAATACTAATGGTGACTAGGCCTTACAAGTAGGCTTATTTGAAACTAGAAAGATGCTACTACTTATTAGAAATGTCTCTTAGGCATGAATGCCCTTGAGTAGAACTCATGAAGAATTTGATGAAGTGGATTCTCTAGAGAGTGGAGGAATAGGTGCTCCTGCACCATACTCCCTTGTTTTACAAACTCAAGTCCCACTTGAGGAAAGTTGCTAAATAGAAGTGTCATGCTTGGCAATGCATTTTTCACTCATCCATGTAGCATCTATATCTAGAAGACCATTCCATTTGACCAAGTAGTTTGTGTAGGTATTCTTCATTATCTTCTTGACCACCTTGAAATCCAAAATATTCTCCAACTGTAGGGTTGGCTTAATGGTAAGTCTGTTGGTTTACCTGAGGATCACTGCAAATGTAATTGCATTGTTGTTAAAGTAAATGTTTTCCAATGGTAGCGATATCACTCTTATTTATATTAAGGAAGAGACATGGAGAGACATGTCTATCCATTATTATCTAGTTAATATAATAATAAATTATTATTTAATAATATAATATCTCTTATATATATGTGTGTGTATATATATGTATATACACACGCACACATATATATATATATGTATATACATATATATACACATATATATATACATATAGATATATATACATATACATATATATATACATATACATACATATATATATATATATATACATATACAAATATATATATGTGTGTGTGTGTGTGTGTGTGTGTATACATATGTATATATATATATGTATATAGATATATATGTATATACATATATATGTATATATATATGTATATATGTATATATATATATATACATATATACATATATATACATACATACATATATATACATACATATAAATATATATATGTATATATATATATATGTGTGTGTGTGTGTGTGTGTGTGTGTGTGTGTGTGTGTGTGTATGCACTTTAGTCTCATTGTTTATCCAACTAAAGCTACCAAACATCAACACTCCCTCTTAGCTAGGAGGATAAACACATGACCATATATTACCTCAATGTAATATAAATATTTATGGAGTAATGGCCTCCAGAATGTCAACTCATTTGACATTCACCACGTACTCTTTGAGCAATGGCCTCCTAATGTTGAGTTGCACAATATTCACCAAAACTATGAGTAATGGCCTCCTGGATGTCAACTCATTTGATATTCACCAAGTACTCTATGTAATGGCCTCTTGAACATTAATATGCATAACATTCACCATGTACTCAAAATCTTCATAAGGTATGTGTAAGCGCATTCTCATAATGCTTACCATATGAACATCCACCATGAAAAGTATAATCTATCATGATCTTCGTAGACATCGTAAGATATCCATCATAATAGAAAAAGAATTTATTGTAAGGTTGTCACCTTTCAATAACTTCTATAAATACAAGTGATAATCATTTCAAAGTTGTCACTTCCTCATGATGTACATAGGGAGTATTAAAATCCCATAGTCATGAGGTATGAAGCTATAATTTATTGATCACTGAAAAATCCATCTTAAAATGATTTACTTCCTCTGACTCAATATGTCTGAGATCACCAAAGGTTGATTGGATCATGTCCTCTATCTACTCCCTCTCTTTCAAGGTTTCCTATAATGAAATTTTAGGCTCCTTCAGAATCTCAATCTCCATCTTCCTTCAATAACATACTTAGAGGAAACAATCAAAGCAAATAAAGTTCTTACTTATATAACATAATCCTTTCAAAATTTATAGTTAGAAACCGATCACCATTTTAAAGATGCCATAATGTAATTAAAATATATATATATATATATATATATATATATATATATATATATATATATATATATATATATATATATATATATATATATATATAATTAAGGCACCTTAATAATTGTACCCTTATTACACGGAATTGATTATTGGTTTGTATCATTGCTTCCTTTGACACAAAGTCTGATGACCCATAGTTGATCCGTTAGAGCCTATGCTTTCAGTCCATTTGGAATATGACTTGTCTTGATCACCTATTGATTATGTGATATCTTCAACCATGGTGCAACCTTTGTCATTATTTGTAATGTTATGAAGGGAATAGTTAATAAATTTGCATTGCCACCTTTCATAGTGTGAGACTTCCACATATTATGCTTTGGCTATATAGGTTTCTAGAGGACTTCATCCCAATTCCCTAATGTCATAAATATGATAGAGGCTTCCAGAAAATCCATTTTTATTAATGAAACACATGTGCCAACCCCTTCTAGTGATTACAGGTGTCATTTCAGGCCCTATGCATTTCCAAGAACCTCAAATGCATTTGTTCTAATTTAATTTGAATTAGTCACCATGTTAATGTGTTGACATGCCACCAATGTTGTCTGAATTGAATCCAATTTGGTTTAAAACCTGCATATAATTTGGCTTAATCCCTAAGTTTTTAACTACCCAATATAAGATTATTCATCAAAGAATAGGCACAGATCGATTAGTGTCAGTAACACAAAGCCAACATCCTCGATCCACATCCGTAGAATACTGGTAATTTTAATTTAAAAATTAGCATTGCCAACTGTTAAAGTTATTATTCTTTGAATGTGTTTCACCACTATGTGACCTTGTAAGTATGTCATATTTTCAATTGATGAGTCTTATTCTTTCACATTTGTAGCCTTACTCTGATACCATGTTGCTTTACCTGAGGATCCCTGCAAATGTAATTACATTGTTGTTAAAGTATATGTTTTCCAATGGTAGCAATATCACTCTTATTTATATCAAGGAAGAGACATGGAGAGACATGTCTCCTCATAAGACATGTCTATCCATTATTATCTAATTAATATATTAATAAATGATTATTTAATTATATATATATATATATATATATATATATATATCTGCACTTTAGTCTCATTTTTTATCCAACTAAAGCTAGCAAACATCAACAAAGTCTTTGATCCATTCTGCCTATCCATCATCAACATCTTGTATTACATCATTAGTCCTTGCATCACCTTTGAAAGGGGTGAGATCACAAACATTAAAAATACGAGAGATTGAAATGGTTGAGCGCAATGAGATTTCATATGCATTTTCCTCAAATTTATGCAATATTTGATAGGGTCCAATCTTTTTCATCTACAACTTGGTATGTCCCCTGGATAGCCTTCTTTGTTTAGATATGCCCACACTCAATCTCCTTCCTTGAAAGAAACTGGTCTTTTCTTCTTGTCTGCTTGTTCTTTGTACCTTACAATATTCTGATTTAGAGTGTCTTTAACTTGATCATGAATATGCTTGATCCATGTTGAGAATTCTTCACCTTGTGCATTGACTTTGAAGTCATTGGGTAAATCTCTTAGTTCCACAACTCCTCTAGGATGAAGTCCATAGTTTAGTTGGAATGGTGTCTTTCTTGTTGACCTATTTACTAAGTCATTGAAGGCAGATTCTGCTTGAGGGAGGATAGCATCCCATGCCTATCCATGTTGTTTGGTTAGACACTTTAGAAGGTTGCCTCAAGATCTGTTCACTACTTCAATTTTCCCATCTATTTGTGGATGGTAGGCAGAACTGAAAGATAGGTTTGTGCCCAACTTTTTCCATAAGGTCCTCCAAAAATGACCTTGGAATTTCACATCTTTGTCTAAGATAATGGATGTTGGAAATCCATGAATTCTAAACACTTCCTTGAAAAATAGGTTAGCAATATGTGAAGCATCATTAGAGCTTTTGCAAGGAACAAAATGAGCCATTTTACTAAATCTTTCTACAATAAAAAAAATTTCTATCAAAACCTTGCCTAGTTCTTGGGAGATAAAAGGTAAAATCCATACTCACACTATCCCATGGCTTTTTTGGGATTAGCAAGGGTTGATAAGGACCTTGGCTTGTTCTTAATCCCTTGGCTCTTTGGCAAATATTGCAAGTTTCAACTAACTTTCTGACATGAGTAGGTAACTTTGGCCAATGATAGTTTCTCCTTAGGAGTTGTAGAGTCTTGTCAATACCAAAGTGACCTCTTAATGTGCCACAATGCTTCTCTTTGATTAGGTTTTCCCTCATGGAGCATCTTGGAATGAAAAGTTTCCCTCCTTTGAATAAGAGACCATACTGCAATAAATATTTAGAATATGTGGTGTTATTGACATTAGATAAAGTAAAACAAACCTTATAGATGCCAGCAAAATCTAGATCATCTTTGTATAGGTGTTTTAGGGCATTAATCCCCTTGCTTTGCACTTATAATTCTTCCACCAAAGTGACTTTCTTGTTGAGAACATCTGCTACCTTGTTTATAGTGCCTTTCTTGTGCTTGCTTGAGAATGTGAATGCTTGGAGTTTCTCAACCCACTTTATGTGTCTACAACTCAACTTGTCTTGGTTTTTTAGGAAGCTTAGTGCAAGATTGTGTGTATAGACAATGAATTCCTTAGGAAGAAATTAGTGCCTCTATTTCTTAAGATCTTGAACCATAACATATAGTTCTAGGTTATATGTATTGCATTTCTTCTTGGCATCACTGAGTTTTTCAAAGAAGAAGGTCACTGGTCTTCCCTCTTGACTGAGAACTGCACCTATGGAAAGGTTGCTAGAATTAGTCTCCATTGTGAAAAATTCATTGAAGATAGGTAGTGCCAAGCTAAGATTGGATATTGTGCTACTCTATCCTTGAAATACTCAAATGCTTCATTTTCTTGTGTTGTCCATTGAAACTTTGTCTTCTTACCTCCTTTGATGGTATCCAATAAAGGTGCATAGATATGACTAGAGTTCTTGACAAATTATCTATAAAATATTGCCAATCCATGGAAGCTCCCGAATTCCTCTATTGTATTAGGTGTTGGCTAATTGATGATAGCCTCTACCTTTTTAGAATCCATTTTCAAAGTGCTCTTTGAGATGACAAAGCCCAAGAATGTCAATTATGTCTGCATAAATGCACATTTTTCAAGGTTAATTGCTAACTTCTTTTCATGTAGTCATTGAAGGACTTATTCCAAATGCTTCATATGCTCTTCCTTGGTTTTGTTGAACATCAATATGTCATGAAGATAGATCACTACAAACTTACCTATGAAGTCATGAAGCACTTCATTCATCAGCCTCATGAAAGAGCTAGGGGCATTACTTAGACCAAATGACATGACAAGCCATTCATATAATCCTTTAGTGATTTTAAATGTTGTTTTCTGGTCATCTCCAAGCTTGATCCTTGTCTGATGGTAGCTTGATTTAAGGTCTATTTTAGAAAAATAACATTATCATCCAAGTTGGTTTAGTAGATCTTCAATCCTGGGTATAGGGAACCTATACCTTATGGTTATTTTGTTGATTTCCCTAGTGTTAGTGCAAAGTCTCCATTTTCTATCATTTTTAGGGGCCAATACACTAGGGATTGCATAAGGGATGAGACTCTTTTGTATCAGTCCTTTTGCTAAAAGATCACTTGTCTGGACACCTCTACATTCTGATTAGGGGTGAGTTTGTATGCAACCTGGTTGGGGAGAGAAGCACTTGGTATGAAATCTATCTAATGTGAGATGTCCCTCAATGGTGGGATTTCATCTGGTGTGTCCTCTGCAAGTATTCCTTTCTACTTCTGTAGCAGATTGTTAATTTCCTTAGGCACTTCTTTAGAGACTACTTTCATCTTTGGTTTGAGAAATAGGGCATACACTATTTGAGAGTCTTGGATAGTATTCATCATTTCTTGTTCTCCTACCATGATGACTAACTACTCTTTAGGCTTCTCTTGGTGAGGGTCAGGGTTAGGGAGAAGGTTGTATTTATGACCATCTTTAATGATTTGATATTTTTTTGTGACACTATTGTGTTTGGACTTAAGGTCATGCTGCCATGGATGTCCTAGCAAAAGGTGAGAAATGTCCATGTCTCAATGTCACAAAGGACTCTATCCTTGTAGTCTTTTATTAAAAAATCTACCCAAGCCTGTTCATTTATTAGTGTTTGTTACCCTTTTATCAACCAAGATACATGGGAGGGATTTGGGTTGGGTATTTTCTCTAGATTCAATTTATCTACCATTTCTTCAGATACAAGATTTTTAGTAGAACTAGAATCAATAACTACCTTGTATAGCTTTCCATGGCTTTTGCAGTTGGTCTTGAAGAGAGTCTTTCTTTAAGGAGGCTCCATTGGCATGGGTGCTTGAAGCAATATCTTCTTCATCATTAGAGTATCCCATTCTTCACTAGAAAAATCTCTTACACTTTCATCATCATCATCATCATCTTCTTGGACAAGATTTGTTCTTCTCTCTCCTTGGTTATTTTGCTTCTTAGGACACTTTCTTGTATGGTGGCCCATCTGGTTACAATTGTAGCATTTGATTTACCCATTATTTATTCCACAATTTCAGCCTCTTCCATTGCCTCTCTTTCCTCTATATCCACCTTTGGAACTACTTTCTCCTTATTGGAATATACTTGTGGTCTATTGTTTTGTGTTCCTTTATCTCCATAGTTTTCTTTCCCTCTATCATTCTTTCCTTTGTTTGTACCACTCAGTTCATTCCTTCTTTTGAACTTCTCTTCAACCTTGAGTTCTAATTGGTAGCACTGGTTTATAGTGGTAGGGCTTTTCAAAATTAGTTAATCTTGAATGGAAATCCTTTGTCCTTGCATGTATCTAGCAAGTTCCACACTTTCAAGTTCAACAAGTTTAGACTTCATTACTAGCTTATGAAATTCCTTAGTATAGGTAGAGATGTCCATCTCTTTTTGCCTCAAACTCATCCTCTTCTTATGAAGTTGAACTTCATATTCCTTAGGGATATAGGTCTCTTTGAGTAGGGTCACCATCTTCTTCCATGTGGTGACTGGATTCTTGTTACTCTTCACCTTGTCATCTTGAGTGAAGTTCCACCATGTGAGTGCAAACCCCTTGAGCCTAGACTTGGCAATCTTCACCCTTTGGTTCTTAGGGATGTCTTCATAGTCAAAGAAACTAGTTAGGGCATCTACCCAATCCATTGTAGCCTTTGGGTCCATCTTCCCATTGAATGTAGGAAAATCAAGCTTAGCATCCATGGTTCTCCTCTCCATCGATTTCAAAGTCCACACAAGTAGCCTCTGATCAATAGGACATTCTTCTTCCTCCTACTCAAGGTGTTCTTCATCAGTCCCTTGTCTAACTTCTTCAAAGTTTTCACCACTTCTATTTCAAAGCTCTTCCTTAAGTTTTTCCATCTCTTGCCTCATCAATTGCATCTCCTTGTTACTTTTCTCATCTTTCCTTAATTTATGGTTTGTAAGTTATTTCACTATCTCTACATTGGTCATCCTTGTAGATAACCCTGCTTCATGTTCTCCTTCCATGTTGTTAATAGATCTTTTACCCAAAGGGATCTTAGGTCACTCTGATACCACTTGATGAAAAGCTCTCCCTTACATAGGCAACTAGGTTGTGGTGTAGCCTTAGACTACTTCAAATAACACAAAATGGAGTCAAGAGAGGGATCTACACCTTTATATGAAAGGTACTCACAAACATGTCATAGGCATCTAGAAGAGTGCAACTAGGTCTTTAAGCATAAAACCACTAACTACTAGGTCTCTACTTGAAATGAGAACCTATATGTTTATAGGGGAATGGAAAGGTTCTTGATAGGAACCCCAATTAGCCCTATCATAGAGGAAATTAGAACTTATTTTAAAATTACCCCAAAAGACCTAGAAAAAAAGGTTGATATCCAAACAAAATTTTGGAAGATTCTTTTGATTCCAATGTTCTAGACTCCCAAGGGGTCAGATGACCACCAAACCAAAAATGCAACAATTATCCTTGTTAGGCCTAATTGATTAGGTTTGTAAAGGAAGTACAAATTGGGTTATTGATCAAACTTCACCACCAACTAAGAAACATAAAGGGATCTATTAGATATCACATTCCACCATTAGAAAGGTTTTATCCATCCCCTAAGTACTTCTGCCACTTCAATACATGTTGTCCTGAACCAAACACATAAAGATGTTTGGTCTAGGGAAAGGTTGCAAAATTAGATAACTTGCTCTCCATCTCCCATGCTTTTGAGGTCTTATTTTAAACCCTTCTAACTTGCATTTTTCTGAATTACATGAGATTCCCATGATGGAAATGGAAGTTAGGGCATTTTTGCCAAAACTTGTCAATAAAACAAGGGTTTTGGTGCACCTGAGGAAGAATGTGGAATATCTTTTGATATTGATCACTTCAATCCTTCAAACCACTTGCATTCTTCTCCTAATAAAATTCAGATTCAGATTCAAATAATTATTCTCCCTTTCCAATCCATACCAATCCATACACTCGCATGTTACAACAAAGTACAAGGAAAAATGGGAGACTTTATTTATTTCAGATTGAAAAAGTACATATGTTATCTTCCACCCACCTGAAAGGGATATTTGAAGACTTCACCCAACCAATCAAACTGATTTTCAAAGGTTGTGACCATTGGGGAGCAATTATGCAAAAGTTGTCAAGCAACTTTTGTTGTAAAGTGCAACTTTTTGCAACTTTTGCAAATTGCACATTATGACCCAACTAGGACATTCCTCTTATGCCCTAGGGACCTAAAAAATGTTAGGAATCCTAGAAACACACCTAACCTATTCTAGGACTTAGATGTACCCATTGACCATAGTCAAAACCCATGGTTTATAGAACACCAATGGTGACTAGGCCTTACAAGTAGGCTTATTTAAAACTAGAGAACTACTTATACTTATTAGAAATGTCTCTTAGGCATGAATTCCCTTGAGTGGAACTCATGAATAATTTGATGAATTGGATGCTCTGGAGAGTGGAGGAATAGGTGCTCCTACACCATCCACCAGCCAAAACAACAACCACTTTTCCACAACAAGGGAAAAGAGAAAGTGGGTTATTCTAATTCTTCTACCTCATCATCACTGAGACCTAGAGACTCAAATCAAACACATTATGAGGAAATGAGTTATTTAATGAGACAATTTGACCAAAAATGCAAACTATAATGTAGGGGCGCAGGTGAATATTTAGTTTCATGATTTGACCCACCATCATCTCCTAAATCATATGTCAGACCACCTACAAAGAACACTACAATGGACACTTTGTTAAAGAAAGCGGTATATCTACAAACACAATAGAAGAATAAAATGAGAAAATATGACATGTTGATATATTTCTCCACCTTTTTGGAAAGGGTTATGATTTGATGAAAAAAATGGGTTACCAGTGAGATGTTTGGGAAAAGGCAAAGGTATTATCGAACTGCTAATAACACAATTCAGACCCAACATACTGAAAACAAGAGTGGGCTATTCAGAACAAGAAAATGAGGGTTTTCCACCTTATCTTAACCCACCACACCTTGATAAGTCATGACATAGACACAAAGATTTGTCCTCTTCCACTTTGGTTTGGGTACCAAAAGAGAAGGACATTGTAGATTGGAGCACATCCCATCTAAAGAATATAAAACTATTGATCCCTAATCTGCATCTAGCAGAAGAAATATTTGTGGATGTCATTAATGATGAAGATGATGATGACTCTACCAAATGGGAATTTTTTTCTCTATTTGAGGAATCTACCCATGATAAAGAATGTGATGTGATTTACATTCCTACATAGAATATTGTTGCAATACAAGAGTTTGCCTCTAGCTCAAACTCCCCTTCACCACACAGAGTCAATTCATGATAGATTAATTCAAAAGTAGATATGGAAAATACACCTAGTCTCACTCCCTAGAGTGATGATTCACCAAATGAAGAATTCAAATTCCAAAACCTATTTTTGGACTTATTTTTGATAGAAATTGAAATTGACAATCATGAGTGGTTTGACAACTCTAGTTTCCTAGACAACTTAGAAGAGGCACACATTATAGACTTAATAGATATAATGTATGAGTCACAAAATGAGGTTGTGTCCTTAAACCAAGCCAAATAATATCCATATCCTAAGCCATTATCCTTGATCCATCTCGAGCTTATTGATAGGGATACAACTGAGTCTCATAACATTCCCAACTTTGACACTGATGGTAACATTTTCGTATACCTTAATGTAGTTGAACCATCTTTGAGACTAAGACTAAAATAAAAACCTATGGATGGGTATGGTAGCAATCATATTAGTCATATGAATGTGGGTCTAACACCTCACACATCCAACAACCCAAACCGCGTTGTGACAGGTCTAGATAAAAAAATAAAAACAAATAGAAGTGACACATCTAATGGTGAAAACCCAACTGCGAAACCTAAAGATGGGATGATTGATGCTTGACCCAAATGTTAAGAAGAGAGGTCATCTGCTCTAATTGATCTAATGGAGAAAGTCAATATTGGGATAGAGCAAGAACCTAAAGTCATCCATTTAGCACAATCATTAACCCTAAAAGAAAGAAGTGCATTCATCCACATCTTCAAAGAGAGACAAATTAACTTTGCATGGTCCTATGCTGACATGTTGGGGTTAGATTCTAATTTGATCCTTCATTATCTCAACATTTCTTAGGAAGCTAAGCTAGTCAAGTAGAAGCTCCAAAAAATGCATCCTCATATAGCATTGTTAGTAAAAGAAAAGTTGGAAAAACTACTTCATACCAACTTTATCAAGCCCTTAGCTTATGCTTCATGGATATCCAATATTGTGCCCATTTTAGAAAAAGATGGTAGTATACGTATCTCTATTGACTTCTGTGATGTCAATAAAGCATGTCCCAAAGATGATTTTCTATTACCAAGAATTGACACCATCGTGGACTTAACAACATGACATTCTATGTTCTCCCTTATGGATGGTTTTTCTGGCTATAACCAAATCAAAATAGGACCTAAAGATCAAGAGAAAACAACATTCACTTATGCATGGGCAACCTTTTGTTGGAACATTATGCCCTTTGGTCTAGAGAATATAGGAGCTACATATCAATGGGCTATGACCATAATTTTTCATGACATAATGCACACATTTATGGAAGACTATATAGATGACCTTCTAGAAAAGTTGCATACTCATGAGGACCATCTTCCAATTTTAGACAAAATATTCACACATCTATAAGCAGTCAAGATTAGGCTAAATCCAAAGAAATGTGCTTTTGGAGTGCAATCTAGAAAGCTCTTGGGTTATATTGTATCTGCTAAAGGGATAGAGGTAGATCCTAAAAAGGTCCAAGATATTGTTAATATGCAACCTCCCAAGAACCTAATCCAACTACATTCTCTACAAGGAAGACTTTAGTCCATCCAAAAATTCATATTTCAGCTGATTGAGAAATGTGTGCCTTTCACTTACCTTCTTCACAAAGACATAGTTTTCAAGTGGGACAATCAATGTCAAATAGCTTTTGAGCTTCTCAAAAATTATCTAATGAATCCACCTATCTTGTGCCTCCTATGCCACACAAACCTTTGTTTTTGTATATCTCCCTGACAGAAAAAACAATAGGATCACTCCTAGCATAGGAAAATGACCAAGGAAAGGAGTGAGGCATCTACTACATTAGTTGAACCTTGGTTAACTATGATGTTAACTACACTTTCATTAAGAAGGAGTGTCTGGTAGTAATTTTTTCTTCCCAAAAATTACACCACTACCTCTTAACACACAAGGTGAAACTCATACCAAAAATTGATCCTCTCAAGTATCTTCTCAGTAAAGAAATGTTAATGGGATGGCTAGCCAAATGGGTGATAATTTTAAGTGAGTTTGACATAGTGTATGTTGATAAGAAGGCCATAAAAGGACAAGCCATTGTAGATCAATTGGTTGAGGCACCCTTATAAAGCACAAATCTTATACAAGTAGATTCTCTGGATACATACATCCTTCAAATAGAGCCAGTTACAGGAAGTTTTATTTTGATGGATCATATACACATCATGGTTCAGGTGTAAAAATTCTATTCATTACACCTTTAGGTGTGAACATACCAAAGTCATACAAACTATTTTTCCCATGCACAAATAATATGGTAGAATATGAAGCTTTAGTTCCTGGTCTTAAACTAGCCTTAGAATGGAAATTGACAGCAATAGAGGTCTACAAGGATTCCTAGCTACTTGTCAATCAGGTGAATGACACATATCAAACCAAAGATGAAAAAATTATCCCTTTCAAATACTTGGTTGATACTCTCAAGGCATGCTTTGTTCAAATTATATTTGAGAAAATTCCCAAAGACAAGAATAGGGTAATTGATGCTATGGCTACTTTGGCCTCTCTACTCTAGTTATTGGATCAACAAGAAAGATATTGGTTCTTAGTAGAGGAGGTGGTTCAACCTATATTTCTTAACCATAATCCCACATCATTTTCCTTTTAGACACTCCTGAATCCCCTTGGCATGATTCCATTTCTACCTACTTACACAATAACATTATGCCTTCTAACTTATCCCGAAACCAAAAATGAAACTTTATCCAACAAACCTCACATTACACATTGGTGGCTAATACATTGTATAGGAAAGGTCTAGATGGCACTTTGTTTAGATGCCTAGAAATTGATGAGTCTAAGGTTTCTCTATAAGAGGTTCATTTTGGTATTTGCGGGTCAAATTGTAGTGTTTTCACCCTAGCCAAAAAATTCCTTAGAATGGGTTATTTATGGCCCACAATGGAAAAGGATTCTATCAACTATACCAAGACTTGTAAGAAGTGTCATATCCATGGCAACCTCATTCATGCTCCAGCCTAGGAAATCAACCCATTAGCCATATCATGGCCCTTTTATCAGTGGGATTTTGACTTGATTGGTGCAATTCATCCACCTTCCTCTAGCAGATATAAATGGATTATTAAAACCATCAAATACTTTACCAAATGGATCAAAGTAGCACCACTTAGAAACTCCATCAGTAAAAAAACTCCTCATTTATCTTGAACCATATCATTTTTCAATTCAACATACCTCATGCCATCTTAACGAATATTTCCTTGTACTTCAAAAACCAAATAGTTGACGAGCTATCTGGAAAGTTTCACATCATCCACCATTCATCATCAATTTTCTATACCCAGAGAAATGACCAAGTAGAGGCCACCAATAAAAACATCATTAAAATCCTCAAAAAATTTGTCAATGACATTGGTAGAGATTGACATTTACAGTTAAATCCTTCCCTGTGAGCATATAGAACAAGTGTTTGAACATATACAGATGCAACACCTTTCTCTTTGGTCTACAATAGTGAAGTAATTCTCTCTATAGAGGTTGAAATCCCATCTCTGATAGTCACCCTCCATGATGTCATGTCAGATGATGACTATATAGTAACTTGGTTAGAATAATTTGAATTCCTAAAAGAATATCAACGCACAACACATGAACATCTTAAAGTATATTATAACAGACTATCTAGACACTACAACAAGAAGGTGAAGCCTCATATTTTCCAAAATGGAGATTTAATCCTCCGAGAAGACCCTTAAAATTAGGCAATGTGAGAAAAGAAAGGATAGTGGGAGGCAAATTAGATTGGCCATTATATCATCATGAAATCTTTTGGGATAGGTACTTACAATTTTTTTGATTGTGATGGAGAAGAACTAGCATAATCCATTAACAATATCCATCTCAAATAGCTCTACATCTAAAGCCTTGAAGAACTACTTCATATATGAAAATATGAAAATATCCAAAACAACCAGAAAATATTCCAAAAAAATAAAAATAAAAGGAGAAGAATTTGGTATAAAAGGAATGAGAAAAGGAGTGATAGATAACACCTTTGGACTTCCCTAACAACACAAATCCTTCAATATGAAAAATACAACAAAACATGGCTACAATAATACTATCCAAGCCAAATTTTGCTTGTTTGTGACCTTTTAATTTCATATCCCCACACTAGCTAGCACAATTGAGTCAATTTTAAACATACCCAATTGAGAAACACTTGTGGGTTATAATTCAGTGGTTTCTTGGTAGTAGAAACAGTTCATAGTAGAGACAACCAACAACAAAATAGAAACAAAGGGAAGATGAGAAACTTTGAGGAAACATGGAGTTTGATTATGTTCTAAGATATCATAAGCATAAATTATAGGAAAATTAGTGCACATCTCAAATATCTACTACTACCAATGTTTCCCAATGTCTATTTTAGCCTTCATAAATTCCATTTGTGGTCCCAAAAATCCATTTAGCCCCTCCTATTCCCAATATAGCTCTCCAAGCTCCCTTTTAGCCTTCACAACCACACTTTTGGTCTCCTTAACTCTTTATGTACTCTAAAATGGCCTTGGTGATTTCCATATTCCAACAAATCTCACTTTCATCCTCCTTTTATTACCACCAAATAAAAAATCATCAAAAATAGTCAAAAAATATAAAAAATCATCAAACAGAGTAAAAAAAGATCAAAAATCATAAAGAACAATACAAAATATCCAAAATCAATAAAAAATACAAAAAAATCTAATGAGAAATAAGAAACATGCCACAAATATTATCTTTAATTTGACATAAATTGTTTTGTATTTTCAATCCAATGATCCATTGATTTCATGTTGAGCTGGTGTCCATCTATAATTGTTGCTCCTTTGGGATAGGTTTGAGTACCTCGACTAATTTTATATGAAATCAATGGTGAGGCCCCCTACATTGAAAAATATTTAAATATTCTATGGCTTATTCCTTGCCCTATTACTTCTAGCAAAGACAATAAATGAGAACATCAATTAATTAAGAAGCACGGTTGTTATTTCTTGAAACATATCTCAATGCTTTGGAAAATTTGGCACAACACAGATCATTGAAGAATTATTACCTTTGTCTCTTTCACAACAATATCAAACAATTTTTTAAACCTTCTTTATGTTGCAGAGACCACAATTGATCTAACACCCATCGACAAATATATCAATGTTATCCTGAAATATCCTTATGATCTCATGACTCATCTTCACAATTTATGGACATAGAAGTAATCTAGACACCATTTGGATTGCCACAGATATTTGTCACACTCTTTCATTGCCACTCAATAGTGGCACAAAATAAGTAAGTGTGCATTTAAGAGACCACAATTGCCTCCCCCATCTTTTCAGGCCTTCAAACACCTTTTTCAGGGCCCTATTTTTCCTTTTTAGGCCCAAATGCCTTTTTCAAGGCCTCGCTTCACCTTATCAAGCCCAAACACCTTTTTCAAGGCCTTGATAGTGCCTTTTCAAGCCTTCCAACACCTTTTTGGGTCTCCTAGCGACTTTTTTTAGGCCATCAAGGCCTCTTATAGGCCCAAACATCTTTTCACTAGCACTGTATGTATTCATCTTGACACATACCTAGAGAAAAATCCGAAATTTGGCCCTAATCTTATCTGTAAAGGCTATCAATATACACAAAATTATACACTTTCTGTCTGCTTGCAATTTGTGGTTTAGCCCTTCCTACTTTTTCCACCTTGTACATTTTTGCTCTCAAATATTACATATGTTTGTACTTATCTTTCATTGAGAGTGCACATCGACATTCAGTTACCACACATAAGTAAAGGTTAATCTTCCTCTGAATATACCATTGCTCACACTTTTGTGGATGGCAGCAACCTTCCACATATTGCCAAAAAATACCAAAAATATTTGCATATTTCTAAAAATATCTAAATAATTCCCAAAATACCAAAAACATCCAAAACATATCAACAAAAATACCAAAAATAGAAAAGACAATAATAATCAATATTCTTTCGATTACATTGTCCATAAACATGAAATGAGTGTCAATCACCCTTTGGTTTCTATACAAATAACACACTTTTTAATTTCATTATGGCAATAAAAGCAATATTACATCCAAAGCAACACCTAACAGACCACTTATTCTGACCTCCCTTATAAAGGTGATAGGTTACGACTTTCAGCTGGAGGCATTTCCCCTGGCCCAATCCAAGAAGATGAGGCTCTTGGCATAGATCCCCCTCGCTACCAAACAACATCCATTAGTATCGGGAACCTCCCACTGCATAGTTGCATGTTCAAACCAAACAACATCCATTGGTATCGGGAACCTCCCACTGCATAGTTGCATGTTCAAAAATTGCGTGACTTATCTATCCATGAACTAGGTTTCCCATCCCCACTCCCAAGGGATTGACTGATAATATAGCTCCATATAATAGGTGGCTTCCCAATGTACTTTCACAGGCCTTTGCATATCTGTGAACATATTATCTACTAGATTATTTATACCCAACATAGTGATCACCCATTGAGCCACGTCCCACTCCTATTACATCTATTCAGTTGTCATTCTCTAGTGCTTCACATCTACTTTCATCTCACTTAGTTACTACTACAACTACCTCTCCTTTGACTTGCTAGCTGCTAACTGCTCTTGTAGCTATAATGAAACAGTGTTCATTTTTTACACTGTATCCTTAAAAGACTCTGACTGCACCTGTAGTAACACTAGTTCATTTTGTGCACTTTCCAAACCCACTTGTTCCATCCTTAGTCAATCTTGTAACCTCTATGCCCACAATCACTCAACCCAGATCCCTACATCATTCCCCTCTTGTTGTAACCATTCCACTTGTAGCTTAGCTTCCAACAATCGCACTCATGCCCATTTTGTAATCATCACCACTTGGAGTCATCTAACTTTTGTTTGTGCTCCATTCTCATGAGCTTTATCTATCAAACCCAACAATAATGTGACTTCTTGTTCCAAATTTTTTACCTAGACTCTCTCCATGGCGAACACTTTCTATAAATCCTCCACTTCACTTGTTGCTTGTGCTCCACCCTCTACCTCTAGTTGTAGCTCCACTGTACTCAATACACCCATCTCCTCTTTCATTGACCTTTGTCTTGGGATTTTGAGGCTAATCAACTAACTTGCTGCACTCATCACCTCACACACACTAACATCCTCTATTGCTCTCTGAGATTTTCCTGTGATTCTCCACAGAGAGTCCACCTACCTCACCTTTTTTGCTGCTTCTAACATGCTTTTTGTCACCCTATGAGGACTACTTCCCACCTACATCATCAAATCATTACCTAGTTCCTCTTGTAATGCTCATTGTGTGGTACTCCCTGATAACATCAATAATGTTGACAATGGAGCTTCTTCCACCTAGACTCTCGAATTTCTAGGTTGTGCTTGTGCCAGCCCTACATGACTCGACTCACGCTACTCACGAACATGTGTTTAGAGCTTAGGTTGATACACCAATTCACGTGAAATACATCAAACATGCTTAGCCCTCTACCCTAGCCTCACCCATCCTCCTTGGCTAACATCCCCCATTTCCACCTCTTGTTGTCACTGATCTGGTGAGATCACCATGCTTTCAAATGTACACTTACTTTGCCTCTCGAACAACTAAATCTTCCAACAATTGCACTACCTATCCCTTCACCATGTTTCCTTTTGTATGTGTATGCTCATCTATTTATGGCCATCACTCGCCATCACTCAACATACACTAAACTTTACTAACCTTATCACATGTTCACTCTATGCAATTTGCTACACCAAAACCAAGTACACTTGTCACTTTTCTTTGACATTATGACACCTTGATCCCCACTGACACATATCTTCAAACACAATCACCATGCATAATTATCACTGGTACACCCCATGACTTGTTATCAGAATCCTACAACAACTTTATCCATAGAGAATTGAACAAATTTGACACTATTGCACACAATAGTTGGCACTATTGGTCCATAAATAATGACTTTTCTACTGTTATGAGCTTCTAGTACCTCTATGATGTATTTTCCTAGAGGTATTGGGATGAAGCCATGATATTTTACTTTCTTTTGGTTTTCATTGTTCTAATCTAGTGATCCTTTAATTTTATGCATTATTGGTGTCCACTTGTAAGTGTCTCCTTTTTTTTGGAAGGCCATGTGTACCTCGACTAATTTTGCATGATATTTTTGGTGAGGTTCTTTATCTAACATGTTTCTATTTGCATGTTTGTTTTCATTTACTATAGAAATAACTTCTGTTCTTAATGATTATCATGTCCTTCATGTACAATATTTGTTTTTGGTCATGATTCCTGGTGTGATAGAGATTTCATATTACCATAGCTGAGCTAGTGGTGGTTGTACTATGTCACTTTTTATTTAGGAGCTCAATGATGACATTTAATTTGCATCTCTTTACAAAATGTGACAATTAGCTGTATTCAACTAGTTTGCATTTCATCTTGAGTACCTTAAAAATAAATAGTTGGAACATACATGGGGAATACACAAGCATTCCTACACAATATCATCCAAAAAATTGGTAACAAATCTAAGATACAACTATCAAATGATAGGAAACAACATTAACATCACTGCAAGCTTTTAACACTCAAGTATTGTGGACTTTGTTTCATCACAACACCACCACCGTTCATTACACTTCATTATCCCATAATATCCATTCCACCTATTGCATTATGTGACCTTCAAATCTCAAAATTTTTGGTCTCTATTTCCCTCATTACCTTGCACCTTTCATATCATCTATTGCATTATGTGATCTTCAAATCTCAAAAATTTCAATTACTATTTCCTCATCTCACAGTTCTTTTTCTACCATTATCAATCATGTTCTATGCATTCCCTATTTCACATCCCTCATTAATGCCTCAAAGTTCCTTTGTGGACTTTGAACTCAAATGTTGAGTTACATCTCTTCATCTTATTTTATCTTCTATCATCATTTTTCTATGATTTGTCTCATTACATTCTCATGTCATCTATTGCATTTCATTATATTCTTTCTTATTTATCCTTCATCATTTACATTTCATATTCATTTTTATTTCTTTTCATACCATCTTCATTTTATTTATTTTTATACCATTTCATATTCATTTCATTAGTTCATTTTTCATTTTTAGTCTTTTCTTTTCTTATTTATTTGCTCCTCATTTCATTTCATTATTACCATCTCATTTTCTCTCATTAACCCATCTTATTGCATTACATTTTCATTATCATTCAATTTCATTTTCATTTTCATTCTCATGTTCATTATTGTTTTGCTAATTCACTCTTCCTCACTTATTCATTTTACATCATCATTGGTTTTCATCACATATTGTTTTTATTACATCCATCCATTTCATTCATTTTGGTCATCGTTTTCAGTTTATCTTATTTCCATGTCATCTTTTTATTAAAACACTTTCATTACCATATGTTCCATTATCCTATTTTTTATGTTATTTTATTACATCACATTTCATTCATACATTTCATTTATACACTTCATTTCTACATTCATTATCCAGATATCATGTCATTATATTAAGCATCTATCCACTACATCAATCATACACATAACTACTTTAATCATCCACATTACATCAACATCTATGACTATCATATAAATAAAATCACAAAATTACATACATCCATTCATGACATCAAATATATGAAGTCCATGATACAAAATCGCAAAAGTCCAAACATCACAAATCTCAAATAATCATACATAAAAAGGATTGAATCATCATACACCAAAAGGTCATCATCATAAATAATACACATGATAAGCCAATAATATGCAATACAAGATGATACACAAATCACTCTTGTGTCTCATCACCTACATCATCTTTGTGTGTATGATTAGGAGGTGCCTGATCATTGGGGGAACTCATTCCATCTCATGGAGCCTGATCTACTGGATTTGTATCATGTGTCCTAGGAATAGTTGAGGTCACCTGACTAGTAGTCTTCCCATCTGTCCTTGATGGTGGTGGAGGTGGAGGCCTCGGTGCCATCAAGGTTATAAATTTTTGTACTATACTAGTCAATTGGGTAATTTGTGTTGCAATAAATCCAATTTGTGTCTCCATGGAACTAGTATGCGTCTCCATATTTGCTTACTCATTCGATCTCACTGGTAGTGGCACTGATGCTACAAAAACCTGTGGATGCACCTTTGGTTGCCCCTACAACTATGAGCTCTATGCCCCTATGATAGAAACTTGTACACATGGCCTCTATCCCCTAAAAAATTGAACATCATTTGATAACATGGCCCTAGTATGAGCTAGCCTACTTATACCCAAATTAGTTGTCCTCCTGCTTTGCCCTATGTTGCTACTTGTGTCACCTCTCATCACCACTCTGCTTCACCCATAGACCTCTCTGGGTCTATCTACTTTGACATCCCCTAGCCTATGTATTGGGCCCCATACAAGAATCATTTGTTGTGGTAATGTTACTACCCTACCTTGGCCCCCATACCTCCTCCTCCTTACTCTGGCTCTAGCTCTAGCTCTAGCTCTTTCTGTAGCTCTACCTCTAGCCTGCCTCTCCCTCATCCACCACCATCATCATCCTCCCTCACACTAGATTCCTTATCTATCCCAGGTATCATCTTTGTAGGATCTATGTACCTTGGGAAAAGATACTCTCTGAACCACCAAGCATAGTCTCCCTCCATCCCTACATCTGCCTCACCATCTCTCAGAGCCCATACTTGTGGAGTCTCTATCATCTACATAAATGCCTCTTGAAACACGTCATACTCCAATGTCAAACCCCATACAGACCTCTCTACTTGAACTCAAGCATAATGTGTCACTCCCTAGGGCATCCACTGTCAATGACCAAACTGTCAGATTGCCCACCTAAATAAGAATCTCTCAATCACCATAGGAATTCGAATGAGAAAATATTAGGGAGAAAATAAATAGACCATCTCATCATAATCCTTTGTCCATGGCTCTGTAAGTTTGTATGATCTCCATATGACCTCATCAAGGTCATCCAACACATACACTGCCAGTACTCTGTCTTTCCTAGATGGGGTTGAAGAATCACATCTGAATGGACATAAATGTATAGCATATCTTGTGGCTACTAATGCACACATATCGACCAGGTAATGGGAAGATGCTCCCATGTCCATATATGTATTAATACCACCCCTACTAAAAGTTATGTGGTATCAGAATACACTACCTAATGTAAATCATGATACAAGTGGGCTATTATGCAACTACCCCATGAAAATCTTTGTGATTGGTCGATCATATCCTAAATGATTTGGCCCCCTCCCACCAAACATCTATGCCCTCACCTATTCAAAAATATAAATCCCCCTATCAATCCAACTAATACCATAGGCAACGACTCATACTATAACATCTGGAACCATGGCTCACTGTCATCCCCAAATACATCTTAGAATGTTGTCCCATCAGTAGTCTGATCATAATAAAAAAGATCCCCCATAGTAGGGATCCAAAGAATTTGGTATAAATCCTTAGGTGTAATCATCATCTCTCCTAGCGGCATGTGAAAGGTATTATGGTTTGAGTGCTACCGCTTGGCCACAATTGTCAATAATCCTCTATTCACTCAAAACAGAGGTATCTATAGAAGGTATGTGAATCCACATCTATTAATCACCTATTGCTCAGCTACTAAAAATCTACCTATAGACTTCAATGGCCACAGATACAATCCCTGAACCATGAGCTTTCATCCACGTACCTATTACACCAAACAACCAAACAATGACATCAATTTTTCATCACAAGTGATTATCCTACATCAATAAATAATAGACACCTAGCTATCCAGCTAATGGTTCTATTTTGAACTTGTTATCTATCCTTCTCTATATCTTGAGATGAACATGTTAGTTTTCCCTACCTTGTTTCCTAAGGGGGACACTTTTTCTATCCATCCAAAACCACCTAATTGATTCTACACATCACATTGTGACCAAAAATTCCCTATTTTTTGATTCATTATGTGAAGTAGTCCCTAAGGAGACTTTAGTCTCCTTAATCCCACATCTGAATCCTATCCTATGCTCTAAGAAATGCTACACACATTTGAACCCAACTATCTAGTCATTCTACTATCAGACAAATCCTAATCTATAACTATGTATTATTTAATGCAGCAAAAGCATTGCAAGATTCCTTCATACTATTTCATCAATCATATGTGCTATTCAATAAGGTGTTAGCACTACAAAAATCAAATGCACTATTACACTTATCACATACGTTGTTCCCTAACATGGATGCACTACAATAATTCCTAAGCACTATTAAACTAAACATACATGCTATTGAATTGATTAGATGCACTATCAGACTCTAAAATACCACATGGTTTATCATATGCACTATCCTATCCCATGGATGCACTATCAAAAGTGAAAGTGCTATAACCCCCTACATATACATTACCAAAGCAACAGCTCATTTATGAAAATTCATCACCTATGATCCATCTACCTCAAAATGTATATGCACTATTCTAGGTGTCATATGCACTAAAGAGTATGTTAAATGTGATACAAAATGAAAAAGTGCTATAGAACCCTACATATGCACTACAACCTATCCGTATGTGTTGTTTCACTATGTCAATATAGTTTCAAATGCACTATTCCACATCACAAAGGTGCTATTGTAGGTTATGAACACGTTAAAACATTTTAAATGCACTAAAATAAACTTTGAATGTGCTGGAATGTTGGATCTAAGCATTTATGGAGCAAACTTGTGTAAAAACCCTAAAAATTCATGCAAAAATTCAAAAAAGTAAATTATGAATTATCTTGATGACTTATTGGGGCACCATAGTTGGTCAGAAACTCATATCAACAACCCCTCTTGAATCTATGCTCTCACAATGGGACAACCATCCTCGCCAGCTCAGAGCTCCAAGATAAAAAAATGAAAAGGGAGTATAACAATGCAATGAGTAAAAGATCTTTTCACCCATTTAACCCTCCCTTGGGGAATTTTTATGACATTTTCGACATTCTACACCTAAACTAATATCTTTTGACCCATTTCTTTGACTTGGGCTTTATTCCTTTTCAACTCAAACATATATGTCAACTCTAGTCTACTCTCAAACTTTATCACCAACATTTTTCAAAAATCAAATTGGAATCTCCCATATTGCCAATCATTTTTTTTCTAATTAAATTTCTAAGGGGGCATTATAATCTACATCAAATCGAGGCATCACAGTGTTCCAAACATCAAAACCATTCTATACCAGCCAATTTCAACGACAATCAAATAAATTGGGGCATTCAAGTAAATTATTCTAAATAAAGGATTTCAAACAACACAATATCAACAATTAGACATCGTACCAACTTCAAATTAGACATCATATCAATGTCAGCAATCAAACATCAAATCATTAACAATTAATCAAACATCTTTGATTAGACACTCAAACAACAAAATCTAGCTAAAAATTAGAAAATCAAGATAGTCTTTGAACTAATATGCTTTACATATTAGCTCAAAGAGGGTCATTTGTAGACACCCTAAAATTGGCAAAGACCTGAAAAAACAAGAATTTTGATCAAGTAATGAAAATTAAGGACAAAATAAGATAACAGAGGAAAATAATAGACTTTCAAATCAATGATAACATCAGGTCACTCGAGCGATTGAATCAATAAATCACCTATCAAATCCAAAAGGACCAAAATCACTTTAAAAAGAGGAAAAACAATTCATAAAATCATAAAATGAAATAAAAATGAAAGAGGTAAAGAAAAAAGTTGAAAATAAATGCAACATTTAATAAATCAACAAAAGCCATTTATCCTTTCAAAAGTGAAAATCCTCCTTTTTGAAATTAAAAGAATTGAAAAATCCCCATTTATCCTCACAAACTAAGTTTGTTGGACTTTTCCTCTTGGTGCCTTATGAGATATTTTTAGTTTCACCATTACCCTCTGGAGAAAAGTAAAATCCTAATCCTTATCCCAACCCCCTCCTAAAATCATATAAATAGGAGGGAAAATTAAGAGCAAAAGGGACCCAAGTTGGTAGGCATCCATACTATAGGCATTTAGAGTTATCATTTAACATCATTGTTGTTGATAATTAATGTCACATTAGCTTCACTTTAGCATCATTTTGATATCTATTTGGCATTTTTTAGCATTGCTTTAGTCTTATGCATGCACATATCATAGCATTTTAGTGTTATTATCTTCATATAATTGGCATTTCATATAGATTTCCTATAAATTTACCTACATATGCAATTATAGCATACTCTCATTCTACACTGTCATTAAAATGCTGGTCTAAGAAAATTTTTAGTAGTTGTAGTTAGGAAACATGATATGTTCATGGAGTCTTTATTTAACATTGATTTCTTGGGTCTAGATTAGTTCAGTATTATTTTGATTGCACTCTACACTAAGGTCTCATGAATACATGATTCCACCGTGTACAATAGAATGTTTGCTTTATTGTAGTTCTTAATACACCGAGTGATGAGAGTGTTGACCAAGTTGCAATAGAATTTGAAGAGTTACTCAATGAGTACAAGGAGATTATTTTAGATAATGTACCTAATGGTTTACCACTAGTTTGAAATTGTATGCACTTGATTCTTGGAGCTAGTTTGCTAAATTAAGAACCTTATAGATTTATAGCCAAGTGCATGAATTGTTGCAAAAAGGTTTGATTAGAGAGAGTTTGAGTCCTATGCAATACATGTTGTATTGGCCCCTAAAAAGAATGGAGAATGTGTATAGATTATAGAGCAATAAATAAGTTCATAGTGAAGTATAGATTTCCTATACCGAGGATAGATGATATAATGTATTATTTAAGTGGATAAAGATATTTCACCATGATTGATTTGAAGAGTGACTATTATCATATTAGAATCAAAGAAGGTGATGAATGGAAGATTGATTTCAAAAAAAAAAAAGGTTTGTATGAGTGATTGGTTATGTCTTTTGGTTAAACTAATGCACTAAGTACTTTTATGAGGTTGATGAATGAGCTTTACAAAGAAATTCACAAGTAAGTTTGCGATTTTCTGCCTTGATGATATTTTGTTTTAATCCCTAAGTCATGTTGTCTATTAGCATCAAACACTTAGTCATTCACAAGGTAGGATTGTTCAATCATCACTATGACCAAGTCATCCTGTATAGGTTGAGCAAAGGAATGAAGACTTGTAAATATTCTAAGTCAAGTGTCAAGCAATAGTTACTATCGATCATGCTAATGGTCATCGAGTACTCATATGATTTTTGAACAAATCAAGATCGCAATAGATGTTGAATTAGTTATATTTCAGTGGAAGCTAAGAGTTATGTAGACTGAGTGATATAATTCATATTGTACTAGTAAAGATTGAGTGAGAACATGAAGAAATAGTTTATGTCGAGCACTACTATGTTATAAGTACCAAGTAACACAGTTTTACATTATTGTTTGGAATAACACTAAAATATATGTTAACCATTTTTTTGAGATGGAAGTGTGATTTGGAGATTGAAGAGTTTATCAAGGAGATGTTTACACATTTTGTTGAGGATCATTAATCCCTAGGCAAGGGATTCCACCAATCAGAAGATTAGAAGGTCTATGAGGCAAAAGGATTGATTCAAAATCATTGATTTGGATCTAGAAGATTCACCTAATCATCTATTTAGGGAGGATTTATGCCCTAATTTAGTGAGGTTATGATAGTTGTTGCATACATACAAAGTGTCAAGGATTAGATGCATGTGAGGGTGAATTTGGATTAGATAGAGTATAAAGACTGAGAAAAGCAGTGAAGTGCAGAGATAGAGATGTATCATATCATAGAGGTCATTGGTGAATGTACACAGGAGATTTTTTAGCAACATATTAGTGCAAATCAAAGGAATGGGTACTGATACATTTTAATAGGTGTAATTAGGGTTTAAATCTCTTAATAGAGTAGTCCCAACATACCTTTGTAAATCCCTTAACATATTACTTACTTAGTTGTAAGGTTAAATCCTTTAATCAAGGTAGATTGAATAAGTCTTGTAAGCTCTTATTAGGGTAGACCCCTCACATGGTAGATCATCAGAAGTGATCAAACTTGTATTCCTAACATATGAACTTTATTATTGCAGTAGTGAAGACTTGTGGGTGTCATCACCACCACAATTTTACCTTCACATTGGAAGGTTTCTGTGTAACCAAATCTTTGAGTTCATGTGTTATGAGTTACTTTACATGTTTGTGAGTAATTTATGATATCAAATGCTAGATCTGATTATGCATTGTTGCAAATGTTCATTTTGTTTATAATATTGTTGAGATAAGGGTTTGTGGTCAAGCTATCAGATTTGATACTTGTTTGAAGTGTTAAATTTTTATAGATCCTAATTCATCCCCCCTCTCTCAATATCTTACATTCCCTATTATATTTCCAACAATTGGTATCAACCTAGTGGTTCTCTTATCAGAAGCTTAACCACTTGAGAGATAATATCTTGGAGATGGAAGCCTATAAGTTGGGAAAGACTATTAAGAATAAAAATCTTGATCTACAAATTACATTGGAACAAGTCAAGATTGCTGAAGAGGAATTGAGGAAATTCTTGGATAAAAGGAAGGAGATGACACTAAGGAAAAATGACACATAATATAAGAAAGAAAGAATTGAGGACATATGCAATGAAGCAATATCTAATGATATTGATGCAACAATAGAAGGTTTATTGGAGATAAACAATAATATTAATGAAGAAGTAAAAGAATTGAAGAGAGAACATGAAGTGATATCAGTAAGACTATGTGAAGCCATAGAGTACAAGGGAAAAGTTGAGGATGAAAAAGTCTTGGCGAAAGAAAACATCACACTTTTGAAAACAAGAATAGATGAAAATATCATTGAGGTACAAACCCTCACACACAATCAATTACTAAGTGTTAATCATGAGTTGGCTAGCAAGGATCTTGAGATTGCAAATCTGAAATCTGAAAATGAGAGATTGAAGAATGAACTAAAAGTTGAAAAGGATTTCATAGAAAGGAAAAAAAAACCTAAGGAAGCTATAGAATTACTAAATAATCTGATGAATGCATCTAGGAGACCCAATGATACTACTAGAAAAAGCTATGTCAAGTTTCTTTCCGGTATAGAGCATGGAGAATCATCAAAGCAAGGAGAACAAAGGAATATGAATGCCAAGCCAAAGAACATGAAGCCTACATGTTATCATTGTGGAAAACCAAGTCATTCAACAAAAATCTTCAAGAGAAAGACTGGTAAGTCAAACCCTAAACCAAAATTCAATGGTTATTGCTTTACGTGCAACAAGCAAGGTCATCAAGCACATGAATGTAGATCAAATGTCAACAAAGTACCAACCACTTCTAGATTTGAAGGTTATTATTATACATGTCATAAGTATGGTCATAAGTCACAAGATTGAAAATCAAATTCAAAGAACAATTGGACACCCAAAGGATGATGCAAAACACCTAAGCGAGGTAATATAATCAATTGGGATTATAATACATGGTACAATTATCAGTTATGTGGTTAGCATGGACATATTACAGCTAATTGTGTTAGAACACATTTCAAAGGTAAATCTAAAAGTTTTACGAATGGTAGTGTAGTGTGTTATCATTTTCATATGATTGGTAATTTGAAAAGAAACTATAGGATCCAAGATCTAGAGTTCAATATTGAGCAGAATAGAGGCAAAACAATATTTGGAATTGAGCAAGTGAAAAACTAGATGAATCAAACCTGGAGAAAGAAGGAAGAAGGAAGAGAAAATGAAATAAATGATACTAAGGTCACCGAATACAATGGATTGGGTGATCACAATACCACAAACTAAGCATAAAGGGTATGTATGAAACTGTGTTTCAATTGCTAAACTCTACACTGGCTCCTAGCATAAGAGGCATTGAAGTCCATATTAGCATAAGGGAAGATGTATAAGGATAGATGTTAATGTTTGAACTAAAGTAACAAGTTAAAAATTTGGTAATGACCAAGTGTTTATTTTGTATGCCAGTATGAACTGAGTTGTGGTATTGACCAAGCAAAGTAGTAGGTATGTGTGTTAAGTTTTACAAAGTGAGCCGAGATAGTTATCATGCACTTTTTGTTGATCTACTTAGGGTAAAAAGCCTAAGTAGAAGATAATTTTGACCATTTAAAGGTATATAGTTAATTTTTGAGTTTATTTTAACTCACTAGGCTATTGGATTCTTAGAGCAAAGAATAAAGTGATTTGTGCAAAGTTTTAGATAGATTCTAGTGTGTTTCATTGGCCAAAAGGTGTAAGTTTGAAAAGTTGTTTGAATTGAGCTATTAATTTGTGAGATTGTTTAAATTTTGAAACCCTAGTTTGAAAAATGGCATCATCTATGTCTACAAGTGACAATAAGAAAGCATTGAAGTGTAGTAATGCACAATTTTTTTGCAATGATGCATGCTCTCCACCCAAATTTAAAGCATATATGGAGATTGCATTGACAAGAGATTCATTAGGAAAGTTATCTAAAATTCCTCCCTGTGTGATCATGGTGCATGAAGTAAGGTCATGCTACATGTGTAAAAGCAATGAGATAGGCAATTTTGAATTCAGGAATAACTATGATAAGCTATGCAAAAGTAGGGTATTGAAGGATGAGAAAAAAATTGTGACCAAGAAAGGGTTAATTAGTGCCCTAGCATTGCTCAAAGTGTTTAAGCTTGAATGGATCAAGATTGTGCTGAGTAGGATACGTGATATGGAGTTATGGTTAAAGAATAGGCTTGTTAAGATCACAAAATCCATCATACATCATGTGACTAGTTACCCTATTCTAGATCGAGTGAAGATTGTTTGTTTCCAGGCGTGGGATGTGATTGAAGACTTAATGAAGGAAAAGTGGAATGGTTGAGATATGTTAGTCAAAAGGATTGAGGATCTAGTAAATTAATTTGTAGTTCATGTGATTACACATAAGTTCTATCAGCTAAGCTAACTGAATAGTGTGTCATGTATAGTTGTTGACATGGGTTATAAACTAGTCAAGAAGGACCAAAACTATGACTTTGTCATGCTATAATTGATACAACTTACATAGAATCTTGGAGCAATAAGGAAGGCTAAAAACACATAGTGTAAGTTTTTTTCTCTTGTCATTTGTATATTCTTCTATGTACATAATTATTTTACCACACTTAGAGATATAGTTTGGAATAAGAATAGCCATATGACAAGGAAAATAAACGAATACAATGAACAGATGGATGAAAATTTTGAAACCATTATGAATGATGATTTTTAAGATTTTAAGAGGAAGATGAAGAATAGGTCAAGGATACCTAAGCCAATTTTTGATCATTACTATGACCACATATGTTTTCTAGTGGATATAGATTACACAATGTTACAAGCTAGAGTTATAATTGCACCAAGAGATCGACCTATCAATACCTGATATAAGCACTAGACTTATAGAACATTGGAGGTGGTTAAGCTATGTCACAAATATCAAAGGGGAATATTGGTGGTTAGTCTAACAATCACTCCCTCAGCATTAATCGATGATATTCAAACCTGTAACCAAGCTTTGATACCAGTTGTTACAAGCTAGAGCTATCATTGCACCAAAATATTGACCTGTTAATTCTCGTTACAACCACTAGACTTATAAAACACAGGAGGTGGTTAAGCTATGTCATGAATCTCAAAGGGGAACATTGGCAATTAGTCCAACACACATATGTATAGGAAGTAATACCAAGAGTGGCATGGCTAAGGCCTATGCACTATGAAGTGAATGTAGATGAAGTGTATGTTGCTATTACAATGTTGTTGGCAAAAGAAATTGACTAGAAAGGTATGACATTAAACACATATGAGACTTCTAAGTTAAAGATAATGATGCAAACTAAAATCCCTAAGTTGGATAGGAAGCAAAAGAAGATGATCCAAGACTTGTAAGGAAATCTTGGAGATTCACCACTATAGATTATAGAAGGTAAAGGAGAAGACCTCTATAGTGATGAAGATAAAGGTGAAGAAGATGAAGGTAAATGAAAAGAACTTGTTGTTTCCAAGCCCAAGGAAACTAAAGGAAAAAAGGTTGTTAAGGTGAAAAAGATCTTAAATAAAGTGACAACCCCACCAACTTCCACACCACGAAGAGTCACCATGCAAGGATCTAAGGTAGTAGGTCATGTGGTTGTCAAGTTGACAAGGAAAGGATTAGTAAAGATTACAAGGTTAGTCAAGGGAAAGAGTCCTAAGAAGAGGAAACCTGTGTTGGAAATGATTGGAAAGATCATGAATGAAGAAAAATGGAACTGGTAAAGAATGTTTTCAATCATTTTTTTGTCATTGATGTCAAACTTTCTACTTGCAAGAATGACAATTGCTTAAGTGATCCAAATACTATCAATTGGTTGATTGACAAGGAGGTGGCAATCAATAAGATGTAACTAGAGTACTAGAGAAAGGTTGAAGTTATGATGTTGTAATGAAGTATAAGGATCAGCTAAGCCATTGATGAAATAGTGTATTGATGACATACTCTAAGAGGATGGACACACTAAGACATAACAAAGATGTAAGCTTTAACTAAGTCATTTGTAAAGACTAACTAAGTTCATTCGAGAGAGCCGAGCAAGCTAGTTAGTGCTGAATAGATTCTCAGTTGAAACTGAGCAAGTTCAACTTTAGTGTGTGTCGAGCAGCCTTCAAGTGCCGAGTAAAGATCAAGTGTCAAGTGACTTCAAGTGCCGAGCAAGATATAGGAGCTGAGTAATATTCAAGTGCCGAGGAAAGCAAAAATACTACAGGTGTCGAGCACCAGTAAAATAAAAATAGAAGCCGAGTAACACAAAAAGAGCTGAGGATTAGTAAATCAATGATGCTGAGTTGCTGCATTATTTGTTAAGTCAAAGATTCACCAAATCAATAGCGATAAGTTTATTACATCAAATTTTGTGAATTAGTTGGATGATAGGGATGATGAGTAGATGTCACTGAATTTTATGTAAACCATGCAAACCAATTCAAGGCAAATGCTAATGGATTTATCATGAAGTTTATAGAAGAAACAATTTGGAGGGAAAACAATACCATTTTCTCAAAAGATTTGAGCGAGAAATGAAGAACAAAACTTCTTTATAAGGAGCTATAGGTCAGAGATCAAGCGCACATGCATGAGAGGGAGTTGTTCATAAGTGTGATCATGCAAAGAAGCCAAGAGGAGTAAGAATAGAGCATCGAGACTCTGAGTTGATCAAGTGACCATAGAATGCATTGGCATAACAAGTGGAATAACTCAAGGAGATAGATCTTGAAGGGTGAACAAGCTGTCAGCACTGCAAGGGAGGAAAGCCAAGAAAAGAAAAGAACTGAAGAGTGATCTAAAATCTGCACAGTTGGGGTTGCAATCTTTATCAAGTCAAAACCCTTCTAATACTCTCTTACCATTGTATTATATATTGAAATCCTACATTTCTAGGTTAGCTTAATAGCTAGGTGGATTAGCCTCAGAAAAAGGATAAAGATATCCCCAGCAAAAGGACAAAGAGATCCTTAGGAAAAGGACAAAGAGATCCTCAGGAGAAGGACAAAGAGATCCTCAGGAGAAGGATAAAGAGATCCTTAGGAGAAGGATAAGAGATCCTTAGGAGGAGGATAGGAGATCCTTAGAGAGGGATGAAAGATTCTTTTGAGAAGGTGACTGCAAATCCCATGGACTTGGGTGAGCCTAACAGCTCTATGTAGATCCTTTAACAGGGTGACATTCCAAGTTGAATGTTCTTAAGTCCTCCAACAAGGCACACTCCTAACAGGGTGTAGAAATCCTTTAATAGGGTCACATTTAACAATGTGTTGTAGCCTTTAACAGGGCAGACCATCAGAAGTGGTTGAAATCAATTGCGCAGTTATTTAGTGGGTATCATCCCCACCCCAGTTTTACTTTCTTATTCCTGGAGGGTTTCTGGGTCATCAAAATCCTTAGTGTTATGGTGTGATGCATGATTACTTTTCATGATTGTTTAACGTTTAATTGCATGCATAATAAGTAAGAAGAAGCACAACACTTTTGATTCACTCCTATTTAATTAGAAAGTTTGAATTGGACATCATTGGACCTTGGATAACTGATTCACCCCCCCTCTCAGTTATTCTAAAGAATTCTAACAATTGGTATCAGAGCGCACACTGCTGATTTGTTTCAAGGTACTAGCAATAGAAAGATCAAGATGTCCAAGAGAGAAATTCCCAAGCTAAACAAAGACAACTTTGTTGCATGGCAAAGTCTGATGAAGCTACACCTCATATCAATAGGTGATTATGCATAGACCTCAATCACAGTTGATCATGTAGACCCTGCAGGACCCCTCACTGCAAATGACATGAGTAAGAAGAAGGAGCACAATCAGGTAATGTTAGATATTGCTTTAGCACTAAGCTATGCCGAGTATGATGACATCAAAGGATGTGATACTTTACATTAGATGTGGGAAACATTTTCAAGAATCTATGGAGGAGATGACAATGTCAAGAGAGCCAAAAGAGAGAGCCTAAGAGGAAATTTTGATGACATGAAAATGGAAGAAGGAGAGAATGCTGCTCAATATGGTGCAAGAATGAAGGAAGTAGTCAGTGCCATAAGAAGTCTAGGAGGATAGTTAGCATAAGAAATAGTATGTAGCAAATACTTGAGAACCTTGCTTCCTATCTATGCTATAAAAGTATTAGCCATCTAAGAGCTAAGGTGTGTACTAGGCAACACATTATCATTTGAAGGAATAATTGGAAGACTCACTGCTTTTGAGCTATCCAACTTTGATAACTACAAGCTAGAAAACTTTGAATCTGCATTCAAAGCCAAGATGACATTAAAAGACAATGAGGAGGTGCAAACAAAGAAAATGAGTGGAAAAGGAAAATATGTATCCAGTGATAGAAACACTGATGAAGATGATGTAGACCAATTGGAGGCATTACTAGCAAGAAGATTTCATAGAGGAAGAGGAAAATTCAAAGTTAAGCTTCCAATCATTTGTTTTAATTGTAATGAAGTTGGTCACATTGCAGCCAGATGCACACAAAAGAAAAATTACAAGGATGGAGGCAATTTCAAGAACAAGAAAGAGGACAACAAGGACTATAGAGGTAAAGGCAAAAGATGCTACATTGTTGAAGAAGAATCTGACAAGAATGATGATGAAGTAGTCTATGTGGCTATGAAAGATGAATCAAATGAAGATGAAGCAACTGCCTTGGTAACCTACATGAACAAGAATGACAGATGGATCATAGATAGCAGATGCTCTCATCACATGACTGGAGACAAAAGTAAGTTCATTACCTTTAATCAATATGAAGGAAATAGTATTAGATTTGGTAACAATGCACCATGTCAGATCAAAGGGAAAGGTAGTATCAAGCTTACTAAAAAGATATCATGTGATAATGCATACTATGTTGAAGGCCTGAATTATAACTTGTTAAGTGTCTCACATTTAGGCAACATAGGATGTAAGGTTGAATTTGAAAAAGGAGTTGCTAAGATTTATGATTCTCAAGGAAGTTGAATAGGAAAAGGTGATCATACTAGGAGTAACTTGTTTTATCTGGACATGGAAGGTGCTTCTTGTCTCATTGTTCAAACTGATGATGTATGGTTATGGCACAAGAGGCTATGTCATGTAAAATTTGACAATCTAATAAGCATCCACAAAATGAAGAAAGTCAAAGGTCTACCAAAGTTGAAGAAACTTGATAACATCATGTGCAAACAATGCCAACTAGGGAAGATGACCAAGTCAACTTTCAAAAGTAAGACTTATACTTCTAATGAAGTATTAGAGCTAGTTCATACTGACTTGTGTGGTCCTATTTAAGTACAAAGCTACAAAGGTGATAGATACATAATGTTATTTGTAGATGACTATTCAAGGATGATGATAGTCATGTTCTTGAAACTAAAATCAGATGCATTTCAAATGTTCAAATGGTACTTGGCCAGAGTAGAGAAAGAGACTGGAAAGAGTCTAAAATTTCTCAAATCTAATAGAGGAGGTGAATTCACATCAAAAGAATTTGAAAAGTTCTGCAATGAAAGAGGAATCAAAAGGCAGACATCAACACCTAAGACTCCACCTCAGAATGGTATAGCAAAGAGAATGAATAGATTAGTTATTGACTATGCCAGGACCTCAATGATGGAGAAAAATGTTGCACTCAAGTACTAGAGAGAAGATGTGAGTACTGCAGTCTACACACTCAATAGAGTTCCAGTCAAGAAAGGTACAAATGCAACACCTTTTCAATTATGGTATGGGCATTCTCCTAATGTAAAATGTTTCAAAACATTTGGATGCAAATGCTATATATGTAAAGAATCTAGAAATGGAAAGTTTGATGCAAAAAGTGAGGAAGGCACATTTCTTGGTTATTCTACTAGAAGAAAAGCTTATAAGTGCTTGAATATTAACAATAACAAAGTAGTAGAAAGCACAAATGTGAAGTTTGATGAGCTTGCAGAAGTTTAGAGTGTTGAGGACACCAAGAAAGAAGAAGAATACAAGACCTTTGTGTACTTTTATGAAGGTATACCTAATAATGGTGAAGTTGCAACTCAGAATGACAATCAACAACAAAATCTAGTATCTTTCGAATCATAGACAGTGAATACCGAACAATAAATAAATTCAAAAGTCAAGCTGCAGAATACAAAAAATGTTCATTCAGATTCTGAGAATAGCCAACATGAAGAAAATGGACAAATACCTGATGAAAATATGCATGAGGATTCAGATTTTGAAAGAGACAACATGTAAACAAGGAAAGAACCAGTATTGGAAAAATATGTGAAAAACAATCATCCTGCAGATCAAATTATTGGAAATAAAGAGGTAGGACCAATGACAAGGAATAGACTCAGAAGTGAGACATGCCTACTCAGCAAAATGGAACCAAAAATAGTAAGTGAAGCCATAAAAGATGATGACTGGTACAATGCTATGAAAGAAGAAATGGAACAAATTGAGAAGAACAAGACATGGACCTTAGTCTCAAGACCAGCTAACAAGAATGTGATTGGAACCAAGTGGGTGTTTAGAAACAAGCTAGATGAAAATGGTGAAATCATAAGGAATAAGGCAAGAGTAGTTTGTAAAGGGTATGCATAAGAAGAAGGACTAGACTATGGAGAAACTTTTACTCCAGTTGCCAGAATGGAAGGTGTAAGGACCTTACTGGCATATGCAACCTTGAAAGGATTTAAAGTCTATCAGATAAGAAGAATTCTACATAGACAAACCAGAAGGTTTTGTTGATGAAAAGAACAAAAACAAAGTATGCAAATTACACAAGACTCTATATGGATTAAAGCAAGCCCCTAGAGCTTGGTATGAGAAACTTCACAAGTATCTAATGAAAATAGGATTTGAAAGAACTGATGACAACAACAACATGTACATCAAATTAGAAAAAGGTAACGATATTCTTGTTTCTAAAATATTTGTGGATGATATAGTTTTTGGAGGAAAGGAAGTACTTTGCAAAATTTTTGCTAACAAAATGAAACATGAGTTTGAAATGTCTATGTTTGGAGAAATCAAGTTCTTTGTAGGATTGCAAGTACATCAACTAAAACATGGCATATTTGTGATGCAATCAAAATATATCAAGCAGATACTCAAGAAGTTTGGATTGGAAGACTCCAAACTAGTCAGCACACCAATGGCAATAGGACATAAGATATCCAAGAATGATGAATCAACTGAAGTCAATCAAACAATGTACAGATCCATGATTGGAAAAATACAATATGTTGTACATAGCAGACCAAACATAGCATTAGCAGTTGGAATAGTGGCTAGATTCTCTACTAATCCTAGGGAAAATCATCTCATGGTAGTAAAAAGGATAATGAGGTATCTCAAAGGAACTGATGATTTTGGCCTATATTACAAAAAGAATGAGAAGTTTGAGCTTAATGCATACATAGATGCAGATTGGGGAGGAAACATTGATGACAAGAAAAGCACTAGTGGAGGAGCATTATTCTTAGGTAAATGACTAGTTACTTGGACTAGTAAGAAACAAACATGCACATCTCAGTCCACTGCAGAAGCAAAATATGTGGCAACAATAGTCAATTGCACAAATATTGTGTGGCTCAAACATCTATTGAAAGGAATGAAAGAAGAGGTAACCAAACTTGTGATATTGTATTGTGATAATACAAGTGCTATAAACATATCCAAGAATCTAGTAATGCATGTAAAAACCAAGCATATTGCAATCAAGTATCACTATATTAGAGAATTGGTGGAAGACAAAAAAGTGAAGATGGAGTACATTCACACAAAGGAATAAACTACAGATATCTTCACCAAACCATTGCCCAAGGATCCTCATGAATATCTTAGAGGCAAGTTGGGGGTAATGCCCCTAACTCAAGCAGTCTAAAGCAACATAGAAGCTGCCCTGCATCAATAGGAGTAGATCATTGAAAATATCAGAAGAATGATGCAGAGGATGACAACAGGAACAAAAATTCTAGATTAATCACATGCATGGTGATAGAGGGAGAAAACATAAGATGCAAAGCTTATACTTAGCATATTGAAGATGCTACATCTTTGGCATTTATGTCAAAGAGGGAGATATATGAGAAAATGATCAATACAAAGTAAGAGGGAGATATATAAATGAGAGATGTATATAAAAGAGGAAGATTCAAAAGAGTAAGGATATAGCAGTCCAGAGGGAGAAGTAGAACAAAAGATTCAGTTTGTATCAGTTATATACCAAGCAGAAAACGTATGTAATTTTGGTGGTAATTGAAAATCCCATGGACTTGGGTGAGCCTAACAACTCTATGAAAATCCTTTAACAGGGTGACATTCCAAGTTGAATGTTCTTAAGTCCTCTAACAAGGCACACTCCTAATAGGGTGTAGAAATCCTTTAACAGGGTCACATTTAACAATGTGTTGTAGCCTTTAATAGGGCAGGCCTTTAATAGGGCAGACCATCAGAAGTGGTTGAAATCAATTGCACAGTTATTCAGTGGGTATCATCCCCACCCCAGTTTTACCTTCTTATTTGTGGAGGGTTTTTGGGTCGCCTAAATCCTTAGTGTTATGGTGTGATGCATGTTTACTTTTCATGATTGTTTAATGTTTAATTGCATGCATAATAAGTAAGAAGAAGCACAACACTTCTGATTCACTCGTGCTTAATTAGAAAGTTTGAATTGGACATCATTGGACCTTGGATCACTAATTCATCCCCCCCCCACCCCCCCGGTTATTCTAAAGAATTCTAACAACATGAAGCTCATGAAGCTAAAGGGGTCTAGCAAGGCCAACAAGAGAAGAATCCTAGAAGGAAATTAGTTGTCAAACCAAATGATGAGGATGGTGAGGCTAAGAGTATAAAGTCTAATGACTTGAGGCAGTTTCAAATTGTACCAAGGAGAGTACCACAAGATATTGATAAGGTATGTGAAAACATAAGGAGTTCAGCTAGATTAATTAGTTATAAGCATATTAAGTATGAAACCTTAGAGAAAGGTGATTAAGAAAAAATTAATAGGATGTTGTAGATATGATGGTGAATTTAAAATAGAAACCAATAGAGTTAGGTAAAGAGTTATTCGAAGTACTGCATAATAAAATTGATGCAAAATAGAAATGGGAATTAACTACTAAAAATCAAATGAGAGAGGATACATTATTTAGGCAAGCATCATATAGCCATAGAAATAAAATATTATATGAAGACATTTGTGCCAAAGACAAGGACATACAAAAATTTTGAGCAACAAAATTGAGGATGTTGTACAGGAAAGTAAAATAATTTGGAAGAAAGTTTTTGGATTGATGACTATGACAGTAAAAGAAGAAGATAAGGATGAAGAAAGAGTTGGATTGGACAATACAAAGGTATCTACACTGATGCCAAGAAATTAGTAGAAATAGTTTAGAAGATAGTAGAAGAGAGTGTAAAATAGATAGAGATAGTCAATATTGAGGATGAAGCCCCTAATAATACAATGACCAAGGTGACTATAGAGACATAAAAGTTACTGTCTACTAAGCCAGAGAAAGAGGACCAAGCTTCTAAATCTATCAAAGACACTTTAATGGATACCAATCCTAGAACTATATAAATAAAGAAATATCCAAAGATTGGTGATCATCAACCATCTCAACATGTAGCTGTGAGTTTAATTGATACATCTAATGTTATTGTTGAAACAAATGTGCAAATGTTGGATGAGGCACAAGTTGTAATTTCTAGATAGTAGGGTAGGTTGGCACAAGAAGCGAGTAAGGATTTAAAGAGCTAGAATGCACATGTAGATAAATCCACTACATGCAATGAAGGTCTAATCATCTCAGGACCTCTAATGAGGGAGATAATGAGACAATACAATCAAGTTCCACTGGTGAACTTGTAATGACTAAGGAACAAAGACAAGTTGAGGAAAAAAGAGGTACCAAGGGCACACAAGATATTATTCAAAGATTGAGTCTAGGGCTACAAACTTTAAGTGTATAATTCTCATTTCTAAGCTCTAGTACTCTAGACTCTAAAGGAAAGAGGATCAAGTAGAAGAAGAGTCAATCACCTAGAAAGCCAATGACTTTGGATGAGGTTATTGTGATTCTAAATTGGAACATGAATAACTTTACTTATGAGAAAATAAAGACCTTGCAAGACCTATTGGCAAGGAAAACAAGACAAGAAGAGCTAAGAAGGGACAACAGTAGAAGGTAGTGTTGCATGAGATCAAGGATAATATCCCTATTATCTCTCAGCTAGTTCAAATTATTGAGAAGATAAATGATGTTGATGTTTACTTGAATGAGAAGATGATGCAGTAGACAACAAGGAAATTTGAGAAGAAAATGATAGAAAAAGTCTCCACTAAAAGTGCAATAAGGCAAGCACATTTATCAAATCTTGTAAATAATGTAGAAGTTATTAAGAATATTCAGTATTTGTACAAAAATTATTTGATGCTACATTCTTTACAAAATAAAATCAAGAGCTCGTTGATATACAATAGGGATATTTGAAGTTAATAAGACATTCTTTGAAGATGGATGCAAGTTAAAGCTCATTTTATTTTAATATATTAATAATTTCCCAAGCAAGGTTAGCTAAGTTGATGGCTAATAACAGGAGAATTATATCTAAGATTGTCTCTATTCAAAAAATGTTGACATGTCACCTAGAGGTTATGTAGAGAGATCTTCAATCAACAAAGGGGGTAGTACAAAGGGGTCCAAATGTTTCTACTGCTAATAGTTTGGTTGATCAAGCTACTATGATAGAAATCAAGATTCAAATTTTGGTGTCTATAAAGATGAGTTGGGATCATGCTTTAGCTATGATAGTATAGATTCATAAACCATTTTTGGACAAGTACAACATTACCACTACTCCACCCTAGCAACCATGAGTGACAAAAACAAGGGGGATAGTGGACATTATCAAATAGTGAGAGATATTGGACATGGTCAAACAAATTAGATGAATAAAGTTTTTACTAAAAAGAAAAACAATTTTGAAATTTTGAAGTTCTACACACACACACACACACACATTGAGTGATAGAGTCAGTGTATGTACAATAAATACTGAGAAAGGTATGGGTTGTATTCTACGGGGGAGTACTTGTGTTTCAATTTTGTAATAAATAGATTTTGACCATGACAAGGTGTTTTTACCACTAATGTCAAAGGGAGAGATTGCTAATCCCTAAGTCATGTTGTCTATTAGTGTTAAACACTTAGTCATTCACAAGGAAGGATTATATGTTCATCACTACAACTAAGTCCTCCTATATAGGCCAAGCAAATGAATGAAGGCTTATAAATATTCTAAGTGTTGACCAATAATTATTGTGGAACATGCTAATGGTTGCTGAGTACTCATATGATTGTCAAACAAATCAAGATCACAATACATATTTAGTTAGAGTTCATTAGAAGCCAAGTGTTATGTAGACCAAGTGATGCAGTTCATGTTGAGCTAGTGAAGGTTGAAGGACAACATGAAGTAACAATTTATGTTGAGCATAGGTATCTTGTAAGTGTTGAGTAACAGAATTTTACATTATTCTTTGGAATGACACTAAAATATATGTTAACTATTTTTGTCAAACTGGAAGCATGTTTTGGAGATCGAGGAGTTGATCAAGGAGATATTTACTCATTTTGCTAAGGATCATTAATCCGTAGGAAAGGGATTCCACCAATCAGAAAATTGGAAGTTCTAAGCAGCAAAAGGATTGATTCTAGATAATTTATTTGGATCTAGAAGGTTCACCCAATCATTATTTTAAGGAGGGTCTATGACCTAATTCATTGAGGTTATGAAGGTTTTTGTGTGTGTGTGTGAAGGATTTGATCTATGTAAGGGTGATGTTGGATCAAATATAGTATAGAGACTGAGCAAAGAAATGAAGTGCATAGATAGAGATATATCATATCAAAGAGGTGATTAGTGAATGTTGAGAGGAGATTTGTTATTATCATATTAGTGCAAACCAAAGGATTAGGTACTGATACATTTTAACGAATGTAATTAGGGTTTAAATCTCTTAATAGAGTGGTCCTACCAAACCTTTGTAAATCTATTTACAAAGTACTTACTTATTTGTAAAGTTAAATCCTTTAATCAAGGTAGTACTAAATAATTCTTGCAAGCTCTCAATAGGGTAGATCCCTCATAGGGTAGATCATAATAAGTGATCAAACTTGTAGCCCTAATAGGTGAACTTTATTGCTATAGTAGTGAAGATTTGTGGGTGTCATCCCCACCACAATTTTACCTTCACATTGGAGGGATTATACACAACCAAATCTTTGTGTTTATGTGTTATGATTTACTTTACATGTTTTTGATTTATTCATGATATTAGATGCTAGATCTAATTGTGTATTACATTGAATATTCATTTAGTTTATGATATTTTTGAGGTAAGGGTTTGTGGTGAAGCTATTAGGTTGGATACTTATTTGAAGTGTGAAACTTTTATAGATCCTAATTCACTCCCCCCTCTTAGTATCTTACTTTCCTTATTAAATTTCAAAAAATTATGATATTCATTAAGTCTAGAGAAGAACACTTGTTCAATATCAGGCAAGTTTTGGAGAGATTGAAAGAAGATAAGTTGTTGATTAATTGTAAGAAATGTTCATTCATGAAAGATGAGATTATGTACCTTGGTTTTGTGATTTTTGCTAGTGGGTTGAAGATGGATCTTGAGAAAGTTAAAATGATTCTTGATTATCCTACACCTGAGAATGTTGGTGAAGTTATATCATTTCATGGGTTTCCAATTTTTTATAGGAAGTTCATCAAAAAATTTAGTTCAATTTGTAATGTTATCACTGAAACAATAAGAGGGGATAGGTAGGAATTCAAGTGGACACATGAAGCTGTTAAATTTTTTGAGGCATTGAAACAAAAGGTTGTTGAATTACGTGTATTATCTTTGTTTTATTTCAATAAATTATTTCAAGTGGAACATGACGCAAGTGGTAGTGCACTTGGAGCAATGTTGAGTTAGGAAGGTAAATCTCTTTATTTCTTTAGTGAGAAATTGAATGATGCTAAAAAGAAGTATTATGTATATGATTAAGAGTTCTATGCTTTGTTCAATATTTGAAGAAGTGGATACATTATTTGGTAACTAATAATTTTGCATTGTATACTAATCATAAGGATTTACAGTATTTGGAAAGTCAACATAAATTGAATTAGAGGCATATGAAGTGGGCTGAGTATTTGTAGAATTTCACATTTGTGATTTAGAATAACAGTGGAGTCACTACCCAAGTTGTAGATGCATTGAGTAGAAGGATATATTTGTTGACTAAGACGAAGGTTATAGTTCTTGGTAATAATGAGCTGAAAGCATTGTATAAAATTGATCTTGATTTTTCTGAGCTATGGAGAGCATGTAGATCACCAAATTTATCAGATCAACTAAATAAGTATGAAGATTATTTCATTCAAGAAGGTGTCGTGTTAAATGAATTAAATTATGTATAATGAGGGAATGTATGAAAGTTAATTGGATAAAAGAAAAACATAACAGTTACTTGGCTAAACATTTTGATATTGATAAGACATTTAGTATGCTTAAGGAGAAGTATTATTAGCCTTAGTTGTATAAGGATGTTCAAAATTTTGTAAGGATTTGTGGAGTTTGTTAAGTTGTAAAAAGGAGTAAGTTAGAATATTATATTGTAGACACCTATTTCAGTATCCGAGAAACCTTGGAGTGATATCAACATGGATTTTGTGCTTGGCTTACCTAGGATAACAAGAGGGAATGATTCTATATTTATTATCGTCGATAGATTTTCTAAGATCACACATATTATACCTTGTAAGAAAACATTAGATGTTGTGCACATTGTAGATATTTTCTTTAAGGAGATTGTTAGACTACATGTGTAACTAAGGAGCATTATATCTGATAGAGATAGTAAGTTTGTTGGTTATTTATGAAGGACTTAGTGGAAGAAATTGCATACTGAGTTGAATTTTAGTTTTACATTCCATCCATAGACTGGTGGATAGATAGAAGTTGTAAATAGAAGTTTGGGTAATTTTTTGAGATGCATAGTTGGAGACAAACTAAGTAATTGGTATTTAGTATTGGCACATGCAGAGTTTTCATATAATAATTCTGTGAATAGGAGAACTAGAAAGATGACTTTTGAGATTTTTGCAGGAATACAACCTAGAGGTATATCATTTTTGAGGGATGTTGTTGTAGAAGAGAAGAGAGTGCTAAAGGATAAGAGTTTTCTAAAGTTATGAATTATTTTCATGAGGAAGTGAAGCATAAGTTAGAATAGAGTAATAAAAAATATAAGGATAGGGAAAATAGATCAAGGAGACAAAATATTTTTGAAGTTGGTGATGAGGTAATGGTTTATTTGAAGAGAGGTAGATTTCCTATTGGCACATATAATAAGTTGAAGATGGAGAAGTTTGGTCCTTATAAGATCTTGAGGAGATTTCACAGTAGTAATGCTTATAAAGTTGAGATGTTTGATGATATGAATATATAGCCTATATTCAATGTTGTTTATTTGTATGAGTATTATGAATCTGATGAAGAAGTTGTTGTACCAAGTGATTATGCTAAGAAATAGATGGAAGAGGTTAATTAGATTATGAACTAGAGAGTTGGTAAGATCACAAGATGAAATTATTACATGGAGTATTTGGTAAAGTGGAAGAACAAACCTGTTGAAGACGCTGCATGGATTTTTCAATCTGGGTTAGATTTATCTTAGGTTGTGATACCTTCATGATTCAAAGAATCATTTCTTTCAACCCTAGGTGTCTGATGTAGGAGCATCTTGGGTTGTTCCTGCTATTCTTCTCATTTATGTGGAGGTGCTTGGTTACTTTCTTGGACCTTATTAGTAGTTATTGGCTCATTGGTTTCACTCTGTCTTCTTTCATTGAGTTAGTTTGACTCGGCTTGTTTCATATGTTCATTGAGTGATCCTTTGTTCCTTTTACCAAGCATGATGATGCTTGGTTTCTTTTTCTATCAAATTGTCTATTTGATTCTTCTTTGAGAGTTGACCTATCTATTTAATTTGTGAGCTAGATTTAATGTATGGGGTAAATCATGGGGAATCATGTGTACCTACTTGTGGGTCATTTCTCTCTTCAATGGGGGTCTAGAATCTTCTATAAGTTTTTTTGGCAAGTATAAATAGGGTACTATATCTTAGGTTTAGTAGTAGAAAAGGTAGAAGAATGTAGTTAATTTTTGGGATCATAGATTGTGCATGATGTATGAGAGATCTATTTTGTAATTGAATCTTTGTATTTTGTCACAAATGGGAAGGCCTTATATCTTAACATGTATGAGTTAAATTGCCGAATCAATAAAGATCTATTATTTCTCTCCTTCTGGTGTTGTCTTTTAGTTATTGTTTCTATTTTTTTTTTAACTCAATGAGGTTGCATGGTATCTGAGTGAGCCTTTGGCCCCATATACCATCTTTCCTTGCATCAGTAGAAAGAGATATGAAATGAAATTAAAACACTAGATGTAGGAAGTAGATATGCTAAAGGAAAGAAGGTAATTAGAAGACTCACCTTAAGAATGAAGAACTTTGGATCTAATTTTATAATGTTAACGCAACTCCAAATGATGAATAATCTAAGCCCCAAACCTAAAATATTGATATCTCTAAAACCTATAAATCATTTGGTTGTTGGGAAGAGTTGAGTTTTCTCAGTAGGGATGACTTTAGGTAGTAGAGTTGTAGTGCGTCCCTAATTAGTGGTCTTAGACTATGAAATAGTGTTTGAATCTCTAAAGATTGATGAAATGGGTTTCTGAATCTACAACCTATTCTTCCTTCTGAGATCTAAAAAATTCAAAATAAAGATGTTTTTACTTTCTGATGGGGGGTATTCCTTGGTCAAACCCTAGTTTAGGAATTAATCTTGAATTGCAATAATTGAAATGATAAAATGCAAAGTAAATGCCCAAATTCATCTTAGATTAGTAGTATGTCTTAGATCAAATGTAATGCCTCAACAGGGAACTTGAAAGGATAAGTCTAAATGTTATTAAGTTTGGCGAGTAATTTTTTTTGATATCCTTTATCTGTTAAGCTTATTAATCATAGACGTAAAGTCCTAGCATGTTCCCTAATATCACCTTTAATACCAATGGTATCCAATCCTAAGAGTTAGATTTTATTATTCAATCAACTCAAAAAGTATTCTTCATTCATTGCTTACTTAATTTTTTTACCAACATTTATCCTTACTACTTAAGTTAATCCAACTATTATTTTTATGTTGACTTATGGTTTGATAATTATTCATCCTAATGGCCATTTGTAAATTAGGAACTAATTTCTTAATCCATATAATCAAATATATCTATTTCGCATGCAATGTAGACGTATGAAATAAATTTAAACCATCAACCATACATGTCAACCTAATCATATTTTATTCACTAATTACTTAGATTATTCATTTAATGGTTCATCATAAATTTAACTAGATACATGGAAATATACAATGTCATGGCATCATCATAACTTCTTTTATAGAGATACATTTTACCCTTTTACATAGCTTTTCAATTCATGATACACATACACATGATGCTTTATTTTCTTCAAGGGTTTAAATTACAATATTATATAGATTTCTTTCAAAGAGATACAACACATAGGCTTCAAGAATTAATCTTTAACAACTACTCAATAAGGATCCATATAATCCATCCATACCTCAAAAATATTTACCACCAAACCATGTGGAGCCATAAAAGGTCCACTCCACCGAGCCAAGAGATACGACCATGATCCACATAGGTTCTAAGGTAATATAAGTCTTACACCCCAAAATCAAAGTATGAAGGTAACATAAAGCCACACAAGCATAATGTCCCAAAATGAAATCACAAGGAAAATGGACAGCTAGAGGAAAAAGCAGAGTTAGGGGTTCAACCAAATCTAGGTGAGTTTCATCATACATTCGTCTTAGCTAGGATCATTCACATAAGTGGAAGACCATTCTCCTACATAGAATGTCTTCTCCTTGAGTACTCCAATAGGATATGTACATGCTATTAGTGTTGGGATGAGTTAGGGATTGATGGCCTACATAGGATGTCCCCTCTCTAAGTACTCCAACACTTCATCTTTCTTAGTCTTGATTAATGTGAATTCCAAAAACTCCATAACCCATTAATTTTATTAATGTTTCCACTTGATTACAAAAACTCACATATAGAGATAGCCTACACAGGGCTCTAGTCTCTAACACATTGGATCCTCTGGCAGTCACCTTTGGCCCTCAACACCTATGGTGAGCCACTAACCTAGGGCATCTATCCTACTCACAAATCCAAAACCAAAATCATAGAATAGTTTAGGGAACAATATTCCTAGGGTCCCATACCCCTAGTTTAAACAAGACCCTACCTTATCATATAATCATCACAATACTTTAAAAATCATAAGGCACAATGACAATAATAATATGTCTTTATAATCATCAAGTTTATACATCAAATAACAATTTGACATGCCTCTAGTATCTTAAAAAATAATTGGGAGCATGAAAATCCAAGTAAGAGGTTAATTGGTTAAAATCCCCTAAATCAAGCACATAGAAATCTAAAAACTTATAATAAAACATCTATCATATAAAAAAAAGGATAGATAAGAACACATGGAAGATATCTTAATGAAATATTTATTTCCTAGAGTTAGCAACAACACTCTAATAGAAGATAATATATCTCCAAAAACTATTGGCTAAACACCATAGGAAAATGCATATCTATTTCCATATAAAGGAACTCAAGACCTTTAAATAGCTATAGGAATTGATTATAAAAATATAATACATCATGAGAACATATAAATAGTGATATTATTATTAGAAAATATAATGCAATCAATAAGTTCAATCCATACTTCAAGTCTTACAAAGATTCAGTAGAAGCTGGAGGAAGGAGACAAATAGAGTAAAATAAATCCACTTGAGATGCATCATTCAAACCCACTCCAATTTCACAAACCTTGAAAAATAATCAATTCCACAAAAATAAGTCCCTCTCTTAGCTCTCTAAACTCTCCCATATAACTCTCTCTCTCTCTCTCTCTCTCTCTCTCTCTCTCTCTCTCTCTCTCTCTCTCTCTCTCTCAGGAAATAAACTTACAAATCCTTAAAGAATTATACTCATAAACTCTCCCTCACATATCATTAATTTTTCTCCATAAAAATATTAGTAAATAGTATAACCAATTTCTCTTCTACCTTTCAGCCATCCTCCCCCTTCACATTTACATTTTACACCACATATTTATGTTCTAGAATAGCTTTCATACCCCTTTAGCATAAAATACACATGTTACAAGCTAGGATTGTCATTGCACCAAAAGATTGACCTATCAATGCCTGATACAACCACTAGACTTATGGAACATAGGAGGTGGTTAATCCATGTCACAAATCTTGAAAAGGAAATTTGGAAGTTAGTCCAACAATTCCCCCTCAGTGTTACCCGAGGAGATTCGAACTTGTGACCAAGCTATGATACCACTTGTTACAAGCTAAGATTATCATTGTATCAAAAGATTGACCTGCCAATGCCCAATACAGCCACTGGACTTATAGAACATAGGAGATGATTAATCCATGGCAGGAATCCTAAAATGGAATGTTGGTGGTTATTCCAACAACACCACCTTTTTAAATAAAAGTAATTCCAAAATGCAAAATTGCCTTAGTTTATATAATTAACTACCATTTTACAAGTTGTTTAGGTATATTAGGGGTAAAGTAAGGCTATTTTAGGGGTATATAATGAATAAATGGTATAAAAATGATGTAAATACCCTCCTTGGTGCTTTATAACCCATTTTCTTATGCCCATCATTGTATTTACGTTTTGATCTCATTTTCTTCCCCATAGGTAACACATATTACCATTTTCTCTTCAAAGCATGTTGTAACTCCTCTTCTAAATACTTATTCTTTTTATTTTATGCCTTTTAACTTCTTTATTCAAATACTCTAATAAATTTATCTTTATATTGAAATTTCTAAATAAATCACTCATAACTAATTTATAACATACACAGATATTTAAATACATTAACTATGAAACCATGCATATTTATATAGGTATATATGTGTGTGGCCATATATAATTATATAGATATACCAAGAAAATATCATAGAAAAATTGTATGCAAATACAAATTTAAAAATTATGAACACATAATTCTGAACACTAGAATCCATTGATCAAACCATAAAAATAAATGATAAAAATATAATCCCTGAACTAGGCAATTGACTTACTATTAGATTTCAAAGGATATAAGGAAACCCATATGGATCATGGTTCCATCTCCCTTTAACAAAAACTAGTTCAAATATTTCAAGTCACACTTAGACTTGTGTAGCCAAGTGGAGTTGATGCCTAGTACCTGCACACACTTGTATCACTAACTGAAAAGATACAATATATATGCATATATATACAAATAGCAACATACAAGGAAGGAGTGTGACATTGTGTAGATCTCCCAAAGAAGTGACTATAGTTACCTTCCCTCATCCAAAAAATACACCAAGCAGAGTAAATACACACATATATAAGGAATCATGGGTTAGCTGGATTGACTTAAGAACAAATAATAATCATAACATTATAAACAAGGTATTGAAAACATAAATAATGAATTTAGAACAACATATAAAGTAATGACGCAATTCAGCCATATACATAATCTTCTAAAGACATTATATAGAACATGTTCAAGTGTCTAATGTAAAGCAATATCTAACATCATACAAAGGGTGTATATGATAAGTATAGAAATATTTCTAAATGTATTATAGCACAAGTACTTATTTTATTATCAATTTCTGAGTAGATAGGTACCCTTTTATAATTTTACCTAGGCATGGATTTGTCAAGTTGTGAAATCAAGGAGTACCAAAAGTAACCTTATCCCCAACATAGTCTAAGTGTACATAGACTTTCATCAAACTCTACTTATAGTTTCCTAGTTTAAAGGGGTATTACTTAAAATGCAATGAGCTCACTTTACCAATTGAATTGGATCATGAGAAATGGGGATGAATGGTTGTAGAAGATACAACAAAGGACCTTGAATATATTGAGGGACATCTTCAATGCTAGATAAACTCCTTCAAATTCTTGAGTGCTTGAATCTGCGATCTTCAATGGAGGAATTACCTGAATGCTTGAAAACTTGAGTTCTTGCACATAATTTATTACTTTTGTGTATGAGTGATGGGTGAAAAATGAAGCAAATGGATGGGTTTATTAAGGGGGCAGAATTGGCTTTCTCCTATAGGTTGACTAGACTTAAAAATTAACACCTAAGATCAATTTGGATACAAGACTCGAGAAGTTGACCTAAATAAGGCCTTAGTAGGGATGAATTGCATCCTTAATTGGGGAGAGACACACCATGTCCTTGATAACTAGGGCCAAAAACCCTCGGGGTCTCAGAAATTAGGCTCCAGAACTTGAAAATTAGGTGAAAGTTTGAAATAAGACCATTACAATGCAAACAATAGACTCTAAGTGATTGGATAAAGGCAAGGGAGGTCCTAAGTGGTTAGATTCTACCTTGAGCTTTACACCATAAAAATAGGAGCATTAAAGAGGATCTATTAGGTCCTACCCTAATTTTGCCTAATAGAAATAAGAAGAAAGAAGAAGAAAGGAGGATAGATGCAAATAAATAATGATACCAAATTAAATAAGTTCTAAACCATAATTAAATTGAAGTGCTTCCAATTTAAGATGGTATATTTATCCCCCACTTTAGCGAGAGTGTAGACTTGATCCAAATTCTTAGTAAAGTAGAGCATGAGACATAATATGATCTTGTCATAATCAAGGAGATGAAGAATCCTTCAAGCCCCTAAGGGATTGAGTCTCTGGAAACTCCAAGATCATAACAAGAGAGAAATCACTAAGTCTATGTTAAAAAATTATTTCAGATTTTGTTTGAATGGGCTATTTTTCCAACTATTTTCGCTCCTGGTTGTTTTTGGTTCCATGATGATAGTCTGAGATTTTTTCTTGCAAATCTTCCATTTGAGTAATGGCCAAACTTGATGAAGTTTCTTCCAATAGTGTTATTTTACCTCCTAATCAATTTTGTGGGGTTTTTTGTATTGGTTTTAGTAGAAGAATTGATATTTTCTCCAAAAGGGGTTTCCATCATTTTGATGAGATATTTTCTAGTTTGTTGCAACAATGATGAAGATCAATTTTGGGTTTTAGTTGAAGAGAGGGGAGAGAGGTTTTCCTTTTGTAGACGATGAAGAATCAAGAAGGCAACTGTCAGTTTCAAATTTGATCGTACCCTTCTTGATTATTCTACCTATTCTCTTCTCTTTTCATTGTACAGGGTTGGTTCCAATTTTTCAGACAAGTTTCCATAGTTGTGATTCCAACATTGTCTTCAACATTTATCTCTCTTGTATGAACAAAAATAATGAAGTTATAAGTGATAGTTTTGGTCTTCTGTGTGTGAATGTATTTGTCTCAAGGAAATGAATACAAGGGACTAAAATGCAAATAGTTTCATTATGGTTCTTATCTCCTATCTCTATTGTTTACAATCTTTTGTGATGTGTGAGAAAAGATTATAGATCTTAGTTGCAACATGTTTAGGGTTGCATGCCTTTCTATATTTTTTTTTTGATTCAAGGAATCAAGTAAATGCTTATTTTATATTGACAGGGTTGCAAATTTCATGGAAAGCTTTTGATGAGCATGAGATTCATTGTGAACATTGATGTCTGATTCACAAAGTAAATGGATATATTCAAATATCTTTATGTGGGTTGTAGTTTGTGGGAAACCCAATGGATTAGGCATTGATCTTAGTTGGAGGTTGTGTAATCTTGTTGTTTCATATATGGGTTGTCCTAAAATCAATCAATATAAAAATCATTTTCCCTTTCATGTTATAGAGTTGAAAAGGATATCCACACTTAACTTGTCAATCTCACAAGTCATGTCAATATCTATTTCATGCCTTTGTTATTTTGCATAAGCATAGAAGATTTGGGTTTCTTATCTACTTATAATATGTTCAAATTTATGTTTTTGCATTGGTGACATAAAGGAATCTAAGGTCTACCTGCCTAGGTTTTACAAAGCCTAAAGTGTAGAAGGAGTTTATCTAGGTTCTAAACAAAGTGTATCCATATAGAAGTTATCTTCCCTTAGACATATTTTGCTTTTAGTTACCTAGTAGTTAAAATCATCATTAAATTAGGAAACACCAAAACTCTATAGAACTTGGTGCTCATCCTTATCCTTCTTCAACATCCATCATTAGATCTTCATTGTATTTTCCTAGTCATCAATCTTGTAACAAAATTTGAATTATGCCTTTGAACTTCTTGAACATTCTTTATTTCCATCAAAATTCGGCCTCAGATTCCAAGTTTACAAAATTGTTCTTCTTGTTGTTACTCTATGAACATAACATTTCACTTGGGTAATAAATCACTTAGATAATGCTGAACTTGGTTGAGTAACATTGAATTTTTACTTATCCAAATACTCAACAAACAATGTAGTTACTCGGTGAACATCGTCTTCCATCTTTAACCTTGTTACTCAGTATAGCTTGTATAACTTTTTACATTACAATATTACATGGTTGTATACCAATAAAACCAACATTACATTTTTCATGATCCAACTCATTCAAGTTCCCATTGAGTGCCACACTTATCAACCTTGTCTTCAACATAGTTTCTTCAAATCCTCTTCATCAATCAAATGATATAACACTCTACTGAGTTAACATGATGTCTAAGGAACTAGGATTTGACATCAATAACAACATAAAACCTGATATGGCAATTTTACATACATTCTTAGCATTCTTAGCTATACTATCAGTTGGGGCTAACAACAAAAACATTTCTAGATCTCATACCCATTATCTTGAAATAAAACATTATAACCATTTTCACACATTTTCCAACTATCAAAAGACAATGATATAAACCCTTCACATATTAAACACTTTTAGTATTATATTTTCCATCAAATGTAATAGAAATAATTCCAGCAATTTGTGTCATTTGATCATCTTCAAACCTAGAAAAAAACATCATATTTCTCAAGTTTTACAAAACTTACATTTATCACTAGTCATATGATTTACACATCCACTATCAATCAACTATTCATCTCCATTTCTTCTAACATGTAATTTGTTTTCATTTTGAACATTACATTCAACATAAATATTAGAGATATAAAATCTAGGCTCATTTTGTTTGTCAAAAATAAACAATCTTCTCGATCTGATTCATCATTTGATATATTAATATTTTCATTGACATGATAGGCCTTTGTATTGGGCCTTTCTAACTTTCACCTTGTTCCCTTTTTCTAGAAACCTGATTGCTAAATAACCAATCTTATCACATATTAAAAAATTAAGAGGTAGAATATCTCTATATTTCTTGATACTTCTCTTCAATTTTCTTGTAAAGGTTGCCTCCAACTTGTCTGAATTGTCACTATCTAAACCTTCTTAAATATTTGTGGCTTTAAAAGTTGTTTTAAATTTTTCCTTTTCTTTTCCAATTTTTTAATCTCAAAAGAAGTCAAAATACCAAAGATTCTCTCTCATAAATTTCTTCACGTCATAAACGTCCTCGATATATTAGGTATTGTCATTGTAGCTTTTTTATTAATCCATCACAATCTTCTCCACAACATCTTTATTTTTCAGACCACCTCCTTGATTTCTGACTTCCTTTACAACACTACCAACTCTCTAAAAGTAGTTTTCTATATATTTACCTTCTTCCATTTTCAATATTTCATATATATGCTTAGCTTTCAACTTATTTGATAATTTGGCTCTATCATTTCCTTCATAGTTTTTTTTCAAAATTTTCAAAACCTCATAACAAGTTTTCAATGAAACAATGTTTTTAGACTATTTCTTTGACAAAGTACTATAGATTACATACATTTCTTTTTCATTCCCTGCATAGGCTGAAATTGCATCTGCATAAGTAGGACCATTTGTTGTTGCAACATATTTTGTCTCAACAAATTTCCAAGTATTATAGCTTGGAGAAATCAAGTAACCTCTCATTTTCACTTTCTAGAAACTATAGTTAAATCCAATAAATATAGGAATTTCAAGTTTGTGTGCTACAATAAATACCAAATATTTATGTAGAAAACCCAAGATAGGAAAAACCATGGAGGATGCTAATTCACAATAATGAAACACCAGTCAAAGTGACACTAGATAGATTGATTTTTTATAAAGGGTGGGATCACTATCTAGATATCATGACTAATAGAAATAAGATCATTGTCAAAAGAAGAATAATCAAAGATAATCGATATAACTGTCACCAATCACAACACCAGAAGAACCCTATTATCTTATACCTCAAGTCACACACTTTTGTATACTTAACAATATCTATATTTTTCTTTTCATATTTGCATCCTTTTTTATGCGCAAACATAGAATGGGATAATCTTTTGATTATACCATTGCATGTCTTCATAAAAATTATGTCAACCAAACACATTTGAATTAGGTCACCATAAAATATTCTAATGGTGGAAAGGAATGAAACATCAAAACCTCCTCACTCAAAATAATAATCTACCATAGGAGCCAATAAATAGAATCTAACCATTAGTATGCATACTTATAAATTTTTTAAGCACATTAAAACCATTTTATCGATTAGAATGGGCCCAAATCAGTGTACCTTATAATGTTATAATATGAAAGGGACTGAGATAAAATCATCCAAAGATGGAGCATTACAACACAATATCTAGAGCACAACAATCTGGATCACCAAAGCATCAAAATGGAACTCCATCCATGTATCCAAGGTATGTTGACATCAATGACAACCATTAATGATAAAAAATAACAACATCAAATTCACAATATTTTTATTATGCTAGTTAACCCATAAAAAATGGATCACTACTTAAGAAAATAATTGTCTTGAATAAGGGATCCATTGAATAATGTGTAGGATCATAATAAGAGAAATTTAATGAAAAAAAATGTCTCCCTGGTCATCTACATAAGAGATATTTCATCTTTGTGTGTGTGTGCAAAATGTGAGACAAGGAGTCGAGTGTATGCCTCCATGTCAAAGAAATTTCAAATGCTTTAATGGGAGAAATTACTTTTATAAAATATGCATGCACCCACAAAAGACATTTCCACTATGAGATGTCCCCAACAAAAGACAAACCAAGGGAAGTGAACATCTAATAAAAAATTTACAAAAGAGATACACTAACTCAAGGGTTAGTATGATCATATGACAACTCATGTATATAAAGAATATATTAAAATGAATTATCGTCATTCTCAAAAGGCAGAAAAACTATAGGAAAAGTGGAATAATATAATTTAAGAGTTATGAAGAAGATTGTTTTTTGGCTGACATTATGAAGATTAAAAATAGTAGGTAGCTATCACTTTGCATAAGACAAAGGTACATTTACAAATAATGATACATACACATTTAGTAATGTATAGAAGTGACATAAAAAATAGAGGAATGTTACAATTTGTCAAATCCTTCATTATCTTGTGCTAATGAAGCAACAAGGGTTATCTAAAGAAACCTAACCCAAACATATAACTAGAAACTCATCATGGGGGGAGAATGTTAAAATATTAAAACAAAAAGAATCCACTATAGAAGAGGAGCTAATGGATAATATCACCTACACCCCAACTTAGTTTGTAGTGTTTAGTAGCGGTGAGAAACACACAAGGAGAAATGTAAAGAATGAAAAATGGAGAAACTAGTTCCAAATAATGACTACACTATAAATATGGGTCAATTTGTTTGTCACTAGGACTAAGAGATAATTATTTTCAAAACATGCGTGGAAAATAATGATTGACAATAATAAGTTCATACATATCACTAGATCACTAACATGAACATCATTATTTTCATTATAAACATTGAAACCATTATCATCTTGAATAACTTCTTTGTCCAAATTAATAATATAATCTAAGTTATGGTATCATCATAAGTTTTAAGTACCAAAGTGGTCAACGATTTCATGTTTGTTTTACACCTACCTTATTGTGTTTTTACGTCATTTGCAGCCTATGGGGTGCAGAACTATAATTTTGTTTCCCTGGGGTGCATTTGCATTATAGATTGAATACTAAGACTTCATAATTTCATTCAATGCATATCTAATTTAAATATGGATCCTGTAATATCACCAAACTTGTTCAAGATCAACGAAGGACTTTAATTCTAAGTTCCCTTATCTATTTTCTCTCCAATCACATTATTCATTTAACCTCCTAGACCTTATTGGACCTTTTATGGCCCTAGAATTTTTTCTCAATGTCATAATGAGTTGTCTATTTGAATCTTGCATTTACTAACTAACCGAGACCCATAAATTTTTTTTTACTATTTAGCATGTAATATATTTTCATTGGTGATATTTCCCTAGGGTTCTGAGCCTATAGTTGGGGTAGGATCTTGTCTCAAAGTTTTCGTGAGGTATCTAGATCTATGGTTGGCTTGCTTAATGCTATCGCTCGATTTTATTATAAAAGCAACCCCCATACTTCATTTTGGCATAACAAAAGAAATTACAAAGTTGAAGTCTCAATTCGAAGACATCCTATGAAGTGAAAATTTACTATTGAAGGATGTAATAACTTCTATAAAGCATGTATATTCATTCTAAAGCATCCAAGTATTCAAGATATTTTTTCAACATCATTGAGACACAAATTGATTAGATGATGGCTAGGATATCGCCAAAAGAAGATTAACTTGTATCCTTTGTGGATTGGGTATGGTGTATCTTCATCCTTAGATTTGTATATGTGTGCTTCATATTTACACTTTTTTTTAGAGCTATGGTTATTGGAACATATTCAATCACACATTGATTGAATTTTCATACTAGGGTTTACTCTATGACACTTAGGGAGTATCTAGGTATTTCTTTATGTATCTTAGGACATAAAAATTTAGAAATAATCTAGATTCACAAGAACTAAAAAATATCTTTTTCATATTATATATCCATAGAGGTGGGAATTACTAAATGGGGTTTTGAAAATGGGAAGCCCCTATATAGTCGTCCACTCACAAATATTGAAAGTGTAGGTGCAAGAAATACTAAATGAAGATTTACATTTAGGAAAACCTTTATGGGAATAAGATAGAGAGGCCATGAAAATATGAGTAGAAAACCCTAGGAACATGTTCAAACTCAATCTATGCATTGTATAGAGTAAAAATTGATCTCTCCATCCATATATGTAGTGGAATTTTAGGGGTGACAAGATACAGGTATATGTAAGCCATATCTGCAGGAACAACATATTCTAATAGTTTGACAACCAAGAAATTCATATTCAAATTATATTTTATCCATCTTATTTCTAAGTGTATTTTTCTTCCTCTTTTTCATTTTTCTTCACTTGCTTTACTTAAAAACATATTTGTTAGCGACATTTTATTTCCAAATCATCAAAAAAGGAATAGATTTTGAATTAGCACCCTTACTCTTTGGTTGTGCTTATCAGATTATCATTGGGATGGTTTCATAGTCTAATGTGTTTCATGTATTGAGAAATATTATTTTTTCATGTTTCTTACCACTTCATATATCACATTTTCGTGAACCCATCTCTATCATGTATATTACCTTCTGTGCAAATAGTTATGTATATGTTATTTGTGTGCATTTTAAAAATCATAAAAAGAAAAAAAATACAGTTGTATTTTATTTTAGTTAGTTGCATTGCATTAGTATCTAAAGGAAATTGTATAATAAATAGGTAAGGTGATAAATGATTACCTTGTGTAATACATTTACCAACTTTGAATAATTCCCACAATATGTCATCAACCAAGAGAAAAAAAAAAGAACAATCTCAAAAAATTCATGGATAATGTTGGGACTCAAAATTGCAAGAGGATTTTGAGTAGCTTATCTGAAAACTTTCCTAAAGTAACCCCCAATAAATGTTTTTCATGTGTATGTGCTTGATTGTCATGTTGAGGCCTATGATCCGATTTAGGTGTTCTACACATTACATTTGATACTATCATCCACCTTAGGTCATTAGTTTGAAATTTTGAATCATTTGGTGGAGTGTTGTTTTAAGCATTTGAGAAATCTATGTTTTTGTCTAAGTGTTAAATAGTGGTCAAAGACCTAGTTTGCATTTGAATATCTTGTACCTAGTAAAGTGTTATAACTCGCCACTTTGGGAATAACTAATAAGCATATCAAAGAACCTATGTTTCAAATTTCAAGTTGTTTTGGCATGTTTTGATAGGGTTTCAAGTTCTCCAAAGTTAGTTGTTTATTGTTCTATTGCTGATGCATTTTGCCCATAAATTTGGGAAGCCATGTTTGACCTTGTTAACTTTGACCCAGTCAACCCTATTGAATGAATTCATTTTCTATTATATTTTAGGGGTCAGAGACATGTTATTCTCTAGATTTGAGCTCTTGACAAATCCATTTGATCAGTTTTCAAGCACGATTCCATTTGTAATTTCTAACATGTTGATGCATATGAGATTCAAAGATTGATTGGTAGCCCTAATCAAGCTGTTATAACTTGGAAACAATGATAGATGAATCTTAATCAATCATAACACTATTTTCTATACTAGAAATACTCCATGTGTGTAAGTTTGCAAATTTTTACAATTTTTCGAGAGCATTTTTCTAGAGCCATTCAATATGCACCAATCTTTGTTTTGTCAGATTGTCCAGTTCTGTAAATCCAAGAAGCTGATTTTTTGTCTTTTTATTCATCACAAGCCCAAATTGTAGATTCCTACTCTCCATTAAAAATTATACCAATGCCCCAAGTTTCAAGTTCCCAAATGTCTATTTGGCTCATTTTTTAAGCTAGTTCCAGACACAATTTTCTATTTCTAACATATTTGAATGTAGATTAAATTTCAGAGAGGTAACTTTAGAGGTTAATAAATTTTGACCTGAATGTCGTCATAAAATGAGATTTTGCAAATTGAAATAGTATATATCAAAGAGCGTGTATGTTAGATATCGAGGTCAAATCAATTGATTGTGTCAGTTTTTAAAGTGATCTTATAGGCCTCTCAATATCAAAGTGGAAAATCTTTGAAAAGTAAAAAATGAGTTTTAAATGTTCAATTAATGATTGATTTTGGATTTGACCCATGCATTGAGCTTAGTGGATCAATTTGACAAGTCAAGTGGTTGAGTTCAAAAAATAAAATTAGGTGGGCCACTTTGTTGCTTGACTTGATTTCTCAGTTTTCAGGTTCCCTTATGATGGACATTGATAATTTGGTTATCTTACACCATTTTAATCTCATATGACATTCTAGGTAACGTCACAAAGAAAGTGGTTATGCTTAAGAGAAAGGCACTGTCAAATTTTGGGGAATAGATGAAATGGTCATATGTTGATATTGGGAAATGCCTTGTAAGTAGCTGATAATAATATATGATGATAGCTAGATAAATATCTATGTTTTTGAATCCTAAGAGGACCATATGGTATTATGGGGAATTCATATTGTTTCAATTATGTGGACAATTTTTTTGGTTAGAACTAGAGCTTTAAAATGATCTAAGTTAAAATCCGTTGTAGCATGTTCTTTGTATTTGGTGGTGTATAAGGTAAAACTTACTCTTGATTTCTTAATGCTTCTAGCAAGCCACTAGATTTGATAAAGCTACAAACAAATATGAATTGGAGGGGAGATGTCATATTGATCGTGGGTGATGTTATGATTGGTTTTTCGAATGGGTGCGATTGAGTGTGAGGTTGAGATGTGCACCAATGACTTAAACATCACACACTAAGCTTAATTCCTAGACCAAAAGTGTTCTCTTCATGTTAGACAAAGCAATTACATATAGGAGCTAGGATTGTTGACATAGCTTCCTATCGAAATTTAATCTAAAAACTTTTAGATGAAACAATATGCTATGGGCTCTCAGAATATTTGTGCATCTCTCTTGTTCCTTATCTTGCGCCAAAGTTAAAAGCCTCCTCTGTTAAATTCCCTTCTCTGTTCGCTAACAAGAACACAAGAGAATAAATGGATTGTTTTGAATGGCCCAATTAATGTTATGTCGACTTCTTATGTGAGCACGGTGTATGTGCATGGAGCAAAAATGATATGATTTTTATATGAAAACATACACAGGCCATCATTTTGTTGCACTTTGAATCCAGTCTACAAAGAAACCATCATTTTTGAGCTAATGTGAAGTGTTGTTAGAAGCCCAATCAAGCTTCAAGTTTGTAAATCATGCAAGAGACTTGTGATATGAAAGGAGGCGCACATGTGTTTCGAGTAATGTCTGTAAGATATGATTTGGTGCTGACCATTATAGAGGAAGTGCATGTGTTTGGAGATGCATGGAGGAGAAGAGTGGAGGTATTGTTAGTGGAAATCCAAGGCGTGATTTCTAGACATTTGTACTGATGGAAGTGGGTTTTTATTTTATCCCACATTGCTTAATGTGTGGGGTTTTTTGTTGTTTTTATATGGAGGCATTAGGTAATAATTTTTTTGAAGAAATGCTATAGGCCACAAGAGGAGTGTGGTTCGCGTGTGGGCCAGTTGGGTGAGTGTGATGATGTGTTGGCAAGCAAATTTTGAATGTGACATGAGCAACGTGACAAAGATCCATGTTTGTATAGTATAATGACACATGGCAACAGGAGTAATGTGCATAGCGCAAGGGTCAGGTGGGCCCCACTCAAGGCAGTCATGAAGTGACAAGAAACAATGAGCACGACATCTCAGTGAATATAACATCTCAGCAACTGCTAAATCTCAGAGGTTAGTGAGTTGTTAGTAAAATTGGTGGAGATGTTGAGCAAGACACAGTTAGCAATTACAAGGTCGTGACTAACCACTAATGGTTAGTCATGACTTCTCGACAGTTAGTGGCAACTCAAGGGTAAAGGTTGCAATGTTGTGTGGTTGTGACAAGTAGCATGTGGGTCTTGCTTAGGGCACCGACTACGATGCAACATATTTTCACCACCGAAAGTCATGCCCAGTCTTGCCCTTGCCTGACTACACTATTCCTGATTGGTGATGGGATGTTGGTAGCAGGACTATCGTCAAATCCATGCAACAAGGTGACCGTAATACGGATGCTTCTTAATAAAGTTTATTGTGGAACTAAATGAGCATTTTATACATAAGTTTTTTTTTTTTTTTTTAATTCTGTTATTTAGAAAAGAAAGTCAAATTTGTGTTGTGCAATTAAAATAAATATATCACAATATAAAGTTTTAAAATTATATTGTATTTAAATTGTAACTGTATTTTAAAAATTACATTGTATTGTAAATTATATTTTAAATTGTAAATTCATAAATAAATCTTACATTCTACTATATTTAACTAGTAGTATGTTTCTTATGTCTTTCATGGAATTTTATTTGACTTAGGGTAAATTAGTTTTATGATATGGAAATAAGTTAAGTTGGAATTCAAGTGTTCAAGTGTATGTAAATTTGAATTTAGAAGTGGTATTATTTAAAGTGAAATTTGTTAAGTTAGAATTCAAGTATTCAAATGTTAAGTTAGAATTCAAGAATACAAATTTCACTTTAAATAATACTACTTCTAAATTCAAATTGACATACACTTAGAATACTTGAATTCTAACTTATCTTATTTCTATATTGTAAAACTAATTTACCCTAAGTCAAATAAAATTACATGAAAGACATAAGAAACATACTACTTGTTAAATATAATAATGTAAGATTTATTGATGAATTTAAATTAACAAACATTATTGAAGTCATTTGGTACACTTTAAATATATTGTTGATTAATTGAATATTATGTGCTTAAATTAAAAATATTATTAAAAAGGGAATTAATTATATAGAAGAACCTATCAAATTATTTAATTTGAAGAGTATTATATTGTTATTAATCATTTTTTATTTGCATTTATTAAAAATATGAAATAGATTTATGTATTGAAAATTATAATATGGTTGATAATGATTAAAAGTTTTATCTTTATATTTTTATATGAGAAGTTTGAGATTTCAACTTAATCCATATATTTTTATGGTAAAAGAGATTTAATTTCTTTAAGACATTTTGGGATTGTTGCTCTTTACCAACCCTATTCAACTGATTGTATTCCACCATGCATATTTATTTGAAATTATTTTAAATGTATGTTAATTTTTTATATGCATATTATTGTGAAGTGATATTAATTGTTTGTATTATGATTCAGTTGGGCTTGTTATGTAGGAATATAATCTCCTAGTAGTGGAAAGTATCCCTTATATTCAGATAGAATGGGTGAAATCTTTGAGATTTTAGGATAAGAGTATCCATTTTCGATAAAAATTAAATATTATATATATATATATATATATATATATATATATATATATATATATATATATATATATATATATATATATATATATATATATATATATATATATATATATATATATATATATATATATATATATATATATATATATATATATTAATTTGAAAAAAAGGGGTTATGAATACCCATACTTTAATGTGGTTACAAGACTTAAATATTTGAAGAGTTTGAGAAGTTAACTAAAGTGGTTTTGCTATGAAGATAGTATTGAATTCACTTTGATATTTTTATTCTATTATGGATCACAATCCCAACTATCTCTAATGTTTTTTCCACAAAAGAAACATTGTGATTTACAACAAAGTTTTAATGGATGATTCTTGTATGTGTGTGTGTGTGTGTGTGTGTGTGTGTGTACACACACACACACACATACATACATGTATATATTGCAATTATGTAGAACATCTAGCTACAATGGTGATTACCCTACACTTAGGGGTGGACTCCATTTCAATCGCAAGGTTTGTAGGCGAGATCATATTATCATCTAAACTCTTACTATTTATGTACATGTTTGAGAATGGTTGTGATGAATACATTGTTATTGAAGTCCAAATATGTCATGAAATTTTACTATAATTTGTTCAACATGAATTCTAGAAATTTTCTCATTATTGATGCTACAATGAACAATATTGATGAGGCATACCAATTTTTCCTAAGAGTTGAAGAAAAATTGAACAAGAAGTTTGACAACAAGAATAGCGAAAGAGGTTGCGGTGGAAGATCTAGTGGATGATCTTATGGAGGTCATAATGATGATCAAAAGAACAAGGATGAGGATGAAAGTAGTAGTCAAAACCAAAGGGGAAACAACTCCAATAGTTTCCATTATCAAAACAATAGAGATTAAAGAGGACAACTAGAGGACAAGGATTTGGATGAGGAGGCTTATGTGGGAAATGTTTCCACTATGAAAAAGAAGGGCATAAAGCATTTGAATGTTCCCAGTGCCAAGGAAGGATAGATCGAAGAACACAAGGCTAGGCTAGAGTTGCACATGTTGATGAAGATACTAGATCCTCACATTCTGAAGATGCTAAAAGAGGAGAAGTCCTAGTTAACAGAAGATTCTTGTTGAGTGGTGTGAACGAACTTGATCAAAGAAGGAGCTTGTTTTGCACAAAGTGCATATGTGAAAATAAGTGTTGTGATGTAATCATTGATGGTGGAAGTACTAAAAATCTACTGTAACAAATGATGGTCACCAAGTTGAAGCTAAAGAGATAGAAAAACCTGTGTCCATACTGTATTGCTTGGGTGCAAGATGACCACAAGGTCATAGTCAATGAGTAGTGCTCATTGAAGTTCAATATTGGAAGCTACTAGTATGAGGTACTTTGTGATATCATACCTATGGACATATGTCATATGTTGTTGGGTAGGCCATGGCATTTTGATAGGTATGTTGTACACGGTGGGCAAACAAATACCTACACTCTGACCAAGGATGGAGTGAAACATAAGTTGAAGTCATTTAAGGAGAAAGAAGAAAAGGTATGTAGTGCTACCAGAATATGTTTTGTTGATAGAAACAAGTTTCTCAAAGGTATGAAGCATGAGCATCTGTGTTTTGCTATAATTCCAAAAGATAGTAAAGAAGAAGTAGAGGAGGTACCTACAAAAGTTGCAGATATGTTGGGAAAGTTTTCTGATATTGTATCAAATAATGTACCTATGGATTTCCCCTAATGAGAAAGATCAGTCACCAAATGGATTTGGTTCCAAGAGCTAGTTTTCCAAACAAGGCAGTACACAATATGACACCAATAGAAAGTGAAGAGTTAAATAGACAAGTTCATGAGTTGTTGCAGAAGGGGTTGATTCAAGAGAGTTTGAGTCCATGTGATGTACTAGCTATATTAGCACTAAAGAAGAATGAGAAATGGAGGATGTGTATAGATTCTCATGCTATCAGCAAGATCACAATCAAGTATAGATTTGCATTGCGAAGGATGGATGATATTATGTACTATTTGAGTGGAGTTGAGTATTTGACAAAGATAGATCTAAAGAGTGGATACCATCATATTCGTATCAAAGAAGATAATTGGTGGAAGACTACTTTCAAGATGAAAGAAGGACTGTATGAGTTGTTAGTTGTGCCTTTTGGGTTAACCAATGCACCAAGGACTTTCATATAGCTAATGAATGAGGTACTAAAGGAGTTTCTGGGTAAGTTTGTCATTTTTTACCTAGATGATATATTGATCTTTAGTAAGAAATTGGAGGAGCATTTGATTTATATTCACAAGGTGTTTGATAAGTTGAGGGAAGAAAAGTTGTTGATAAACCTAAAGAGGTGTAGATTTGTAAAGAAGGGGTTGGTGTACTCAAGATTTGCAGTCCTAGCAGAAGGTCTAAAAACGGACCCAGAGAAATTGAAGGCTATCCTTGAATGGCCTACTCCAAGAAGTGCAACAGAGATAAGATCTTTTCATGGACTGGCTAGTTTTTACCAAGAGTTCATAAGAGGTTTTAGCAGTATTTGTGGACCCTTGACTGAAATAATGAGAGGGGATAGGAAAGAATTTAAGTGGACTGTAGGGGTAGATAAGAGTTTTAATTTGTTGAAATAGAAAGTTACTAAGTAGCCTGTTTTAGCACTTCCTGAATTTAACAAAGTGTTTCAAGTAGACTTTGATGCTAGTGGTATTGCAATAGGAGCTATTATGAGTGAAGAAGGTAGACCTATTGCTTACTCTAGTGAGAAATTGAATGATGCCAAAAGAAAATATTCTATTTATGATCAGGAATTCTATGCTATAGTTCAAGCATTGAAGAAGTGGAGACACTATCTTCTTCCTAAGGAGATTGATTTGTATATTGATCATCAAGCTTTGAAATATTTGAATGGTCAAGGAAAATTGAACCAAAGGCATTTGAAGTGGGTTGAGTTTTTGCAGAGTTATACATTTGTTTTGAAATATAGGAGTGGGAAGTCTAACAGAGTTCTAAATGCTCTTAGTAGAAGACAACTTTTGCTAACAAAAATGCAGATAGAGGTGGTTGGGTTCAAGGAACTTAGTGCTTTGTATTTAGATGATCCTAATTTTGGTGAAGCATGAAAGGCTTGTATAGAACTTGTTACACTTGACAGGACCAAGTGGTTAGATTTCATGATCCAAGATAGTATGTTGTTCAAAGGAAGCTAGTTGTGCATTCCTATAAGTTCAATGAGAGAGAATCTCATCAAGGAGAATCTGTAGTGGAGGATTTGGTGGAAATTTTGGTAGAGATAATACCATTGCTTTGGTTGCTGAGAATTATTGCTAGCCACAGTTGCAACAAGATGTGAAGAATTTTGTACAAAATTGCAGAGTATGTTAGATGGTGAAAGGAGTGAAACAAAATACAAGGTTGTATTAGCCATTACCTGTACTAGAGAAGCCATGGAGGATGTAAGCATGGATTTTTTTCTTGTATTATTGAAGACCCAGTGTGGGCATGATTCTATTTTTGTGGTGGTTGACAGGTTCTCAAAGTTGGCATATTTTATTCCTTGCAAGAAGACTAGTGATGTTGTTCATGTAGCAAAGTTGTTTTTCAAAGAAGTGGTGAGACTATATGGTCTTCCAAAGAGTATAGTTTCAAATTGAGATACCAAATTTGTTGGGTATTTATAGCGTACATTTTGGAAGAAATTGAAGATGGATTTGAAGTTCAATTCATCACATCATCTATAGACTAATGGATAGATAGAAGTTGTGAATTGCAATTTGGGAAACTTGCAGAAATTTTCGTTGGAGACAAGCCAAAAGGATGGGATTTGATTTTACCATAGGCAGAATTTGCATATAAATTTTTTTTGAACATAAGTATTGGTAAATCACCATTCCATATTTTATATGGGAGTAGTCCTAGAAATGCTTTTGAATTGAAGCAATTTGACAAAGGAGATATAAGTAGTACTGAAGGAGAAGAATTTGTTGAACATTTAAAGAACATCCATGAGAAGGTGAGGAAACACATCATAAAGATGAATACATAGTATAAAGCTAAGGTAGATTTGAAAAGGAGGTATAAGGAATTTCATATTGGAGATGAAGTCATGGTTCATTTGAGAAAAGAGCATTTTCCAGTGGGGACATATAATAAGTTGAAGATGAAGAAGTTTAGACCATGCATGATAGTGAAAAGGCATGATTTTGGAAATGCTTATGAAGTGGAGTTGCCTACTAAATTGAATATTTCACCAGAATTTAATATTTCAAATTTGATAGAGTATTATGAAGGAGGTGATGGAGATGAAGTTACAGAAGCACAGTGGAGTATTCCAGCAGCTAGTTTCGCTACAAAGAATATTGAGGAGATACTGGACAGTCGTGTTGGAAAAAGTACAAGGAACAAAACTTATGAGGAATATGTGGTCAAATGGAAAGGGAGGCCAGTAGAGGATTCATCATGGCTAGCAAGGGAGGAGGTTCACCATCTTGGTTTTCCTCTGAACACTTGAGACGTGACAGAGTCACTTCTCAAAATACTCTAGGTGTTTAATGCAGGAGCATCTTGGGTGTAAGAGCAATCTTGCATCACACAAAGATATTTTCTTTTTAATCTTTTCTATTTTAATAAGGACTAGTAAATAGGGTGGTTACTATTTATGGGAACTTTCTATTTTTAAGCTCAAAATTTTCTCATTTTCTACATGAGGGTTCATTTTAGAGTTATAAGCCTACCATAAAAATCTCATTACTCTAGTTTAAGTATTGAAGAAGTTATTGCAAATTTTTGGTCAAAATATTTTCAAAAAATCTTCAAGCTCATTGTTGGAGGCCTTAGAGTGCCCAAATGAGGTCCAAAAACTCAATGGTAGGGCACTTACACCATTTTGATCCTATAGATCAAGAGTTGGCATTTCTTAAAAGTGGTTATAATAGCCAATCGAAACAACGATTTGCGAGTTATAGCCTTTCAAAGTTGGGCTACTCAAAATATCTAAAATAATTGTCAAAGATGTATCTAGCGAACTTTATATGTATTGCTAGGGTCTGTCGGCACTAGGTATTAAGTTTCAATGTATAGAACCTTCCCAGGTAGCATAAAAATGCCTATTTAAGAAAGGCCCGAACATTGTCTAGGATAGCTTTGGGTAGTAGTTCACAACTTAGTCTTGCAAAGTACTATAATGAAGGCACCCATGTGGGTTAGCATTTTGTACTTGTGAATTTTGTAATTCCGCATTTGAAACACAAATAAGAAGTCCATATTTTTTCTTGCATTTGTTGTTGCTTCTTTTTTTTTGTTATGAGTTTATAGTTTTAAGAGGAGCACCCTTCATCACTTATACAAGTGAGTCTTGTAGTCTTATGCTTAATGTGTGGGGTTTCTTTGTTATTTTTATATGGAGTCATTAGCTAATGATGTTTCTAAAGCAATGTTATAGGCCACGGAGGAGTGTGGTTCACGTGTGGGCCAGTTGGGTGAGTGTGATGATGTGTTGGCAAGAAAATTTTGAATGAGCGACATGATAGAGATCCATGGTTGAATAGTATAATGACATGTGGCAACAAGAGTAATGTGCATAGTGCAAGGTTCAGTGGGCCCCACTCAAGGCAGTCACGAAGTGACAAGAAACAATGAGCACTACATCTCAGTGAGTATAACATCTCAGCAAGTGCTAAATCTCAGAGGTTAGTGAGTTGTTAGTAACATTGGTGGAGATTTTGAGCGAGGCACAGTTAGCAATTATGAGGTCATGACTAACCACTAACGGTTAGTCGTGACTTCTCGATGATAGCGGCAACTCAAGGGTAAAGGTTGCAATGTTGTGTGGTTGTGACAAGTAGCATGTGGGTCTTGCTTAGTGATGATGTGGTGGATAATGTAAATTGAGGAGCAAATCACATAGTGATACATGACATACCTAAGGTTGACCAAGTTTGACTGATGCCATCTTTGGAGGGAAAAAATTGATTTGATTACAATTTAATAATTGCAAATAGTTTTCTCTTCAACGTGTGTTCTAATGGAGGTTTTATTATTCCTTGCCTTATTAGAACTAATGTTTTCATTAGACTCCAGCATTAGTTTGATAATAGAAACAAAATTTTGAAAGCTAAGGTTTTTACATATATATTTTTTAATTCAATTATGACAACTAAATTCCTAATTTTTCATTGGCCAGGGACCAATTTCCTGGGTATAATCTCTATTTTTTGAATTGAAAAAATGCAAAGAAATAATAAGAGATAAGATCATAATTAATTCTTATCAGAGCTTATTAGCAAAGCTTTGATTTCTGTTGGTGTCAGAAGAATATTTGATGCCATCTGCCCCTATAGAATTAATGCACCTACTCTCTGAGCAACGCTAGACCAATTAACCATTGCAGCAAATTAGCAGGTCACCAGATCAAAAACATTTGCATAGCTTATCAAATACAAGAGAGGAAGAATAATTAACTTAAATGCTAAGCCGATGATAAATTTGGATGCAAGATATCATAAGGGTACTTTAAGTGTGGTTGACAAGCCCTTCTCTATGCCTTAGCTTAGAGGTTTCATTTTAGACATTATATTATAAATATCTAAATTTTATGTGTCCATAACTTAGTTCTAATATACTATTAATAGTAATAAAAATTATATTCTATATATTATATATTATATAATATAAATATAATATAATTTACATTAAATTTATTATAGCTATACTAAAAATGAATATTTTAAGAATAAAATATTTAACATATTTTCATTTTAATGATTATTTAAAATATTTCAATTCTATTAAATATTTAAATATACAATCTTTTAATTAATTTTTTTTTATCATTTTTCATATTTATATATTACTATAAAATTTTATGTATTAAAGGGAAATCTAAATCTAACAAAAAAATTTAATTTTGTCTAAATTTTTCATGATATACAAAATTAATTTATTAATTATTATTTTATGTTTTGATGTAGTATGATGGTGAAAAATACAATTATACAATCAACTTTTAGAAACATTCATATGAATTGTGGAAAGCATAATTATCTTAAATTTAAATAAATATATAGATCTTAGAATTTTATTAAAATAATAAATTTTTTTAAAAATAGAAACACATTACCAAGGGAACATTGAATAGTACATTCCCACCAAAGGAGCTTAGCAAAGGATAAACATATTAATCTATAATCCAAAGTGAAAGACATGCACCATTTATCTACAATATAAGAAATAGTAACTATATAACTTTTTGAAACTTAAGATTAATAAAATGATAAATATTAAATGTTCAATATAGTACTACTTTGTAAATAATGTTGTTGAGTTTTTAATCTATAAAAACTTGTTTAAATTATTCATATATTGATAAAAGAATAATTATATGTAGCTAAACCTTGTCACTATATTTCTTTGTTTATTTTTTTCCAATCATAAAACAAATCTAGCACCCTTTTTAACAAAAGGCAGGGACTATAGCTCGATCAAAGCTCTTGTTTTCTAAGGTATTATGTGTATTTCTTATCCATAGACCATGGAGCTTCATTTGTAATGAATGCAATTTATAAAATTCAATTGGGTTGTCAACATAATTTCAAAAATGAAAGGGGTGGGACAACCAAAAACTTATTAATCCATTAGAGAAGGATTGGGTTATGGCCTGAGATAGTTTTAGAGAGGGCAGTAAGATAATCTTTGCATCCCAATTCCCACCTAGCTAAGACAAGGGCATTATCCAATCTAACCTATATTAAAATATTTTCTTTCATATTGTTGGACCAAGTGAAAGGGTTCCTCTTGAACACCATGAAGTCAAGGAGACTAGACATGGTGATGAAGTCTTAAAGGTCATTCATATCAACATTATAGGTCATTAGACAACTTAATTTATGTAAAGGGGATAAAGGGGAACTAAAGTCACTAGTCTCTAGTCCTCTCAAAGATACTTCAATTCTCTGCAAGAGTTTAGGGCATAGATAATGAAGAAGTGCCAACTCTAGTTGTCTATTTTGAATGTCACATCAAGATAACTATGATAAAATGAGAAGGCTTTCCAAGTAACTTTATTTGGGATCCATGAATTGGAAACATCACCTGAGGCTATGTAAACTTCACTCTAATATAAGGATCCTAACCATATTATGTCATTCATTTAAGAAAAAAATTAATCGCACATTTTAACCTCATATAAAAGAAGAAAATCAACCTTAAAATCCACAATGTACTATATGATAGCACATTTATTTTGGGGCCTATTTAATCTCTCATATTCTAAGATAGTAAGTTTATTCTTTATTGTGGTGGTTGCATCCAGGGTTAATTGCCTTCCATTTTAATTTTTTATAGCTACACCTTTTTTCCTTGAAAATATATTGAATACCTACCAAGCTTATTCTTTGATTTCACACCAAGACTCTTAGCTCTTGTCTTCCTTTTCTGAATATTTCTTCTTTTTTTGTCTTTCCCTAATTAATTGGAATGAGAGTAAGAGACCTCAAATTGTGGAGCTAGGATAACTGATTTGGTGACTTCCTTAAGGAGATCATCCAAATAGGGTTGATAAGAGTTTGTGCAAGAAGCTTAAATATATCTTTAATATTTTGTAGGGGTAGGAATCCCTACATCCTTCTATTAGTGTTCCTTAATATATTTAACAATATAAGTCTCATTAGGGTATTTTATAGTGTTACAATAAGAGCTAGTAGACACTAAACTTCAACCAAATAGTAGACACAATATAGTTAGTAGCCTTATTCTCTACCTCCATTATAGAGACAGGTTCAAATCCAACAAGGGAATAACTCATACCCCCCTACAAGGGGATTTTTCCTTCCTCTAAACAAATTGAGGACCTCATCCTCTCTTACTTCTCCTATTTTCTTAAACCCTAATACCAAGGGATTTCAACATCTCCAACATACTATCTATAAAAGGATAGTCATCCAAATCATCTAATTTAGGATTATCATTTATGTTTTTTAATTTGGGAAGCTTTTTCACTTCTTTATTCTGAGTCGAAGGGGAGATACATTTATCTTTCATTTTGGGTTCCTTCAATTTCGGGGCTTTATAGTATATAGTGGCATTTTTATAAACTAAGGCCTAAATCTATTTTCTCCATTCATATTTCAAGGTAATAAAATTAGGAAGGGGTTATTTTATAGCCATGTTGACATAAAAGTAAGAAAAGGATAACCTTTATTTAGCCAAAGTGATTGCATCAATAATGACATAGAGTCTAAAGGAGTTACCAACCCAATGGAAGGTTTTCTCATCTCAAAATTATATTATGTGGCCTAGTATCCTAACCCAAATGGGAGCCATTATTTTGAGTTCATAAGATGAGTCAAAACTCAGTTTCCATTTGGACAAGGAAAGAGATTACTCAACATAGGCGTACAAGACAAACATGACATAGATGAGATCTCCTGTAATCATAAATTTTAAAAGAAATAAACATCTAGGCATAATAGGGATACAAAAACTTCCTTTCAAATTCCAATACCCACTTTCCCATCTATGAACTATCTTTATTGTAGGTATGAAGGAAACATATTCTCTCAACCAAATGCAAATGTTTTGACAAGACATTCTTACCCAGTACCATATCAAGAAGGAAGGTTTTAGTTCCCTCATATTGAGAATTTTCTAGGAGGATGTAATCCATATCATTATTTCTCAACACAACTAGAGAAACTTCCCAATTTCTCTTAGGGGACCCTCCACAACTTTTTCATGATTAGCATTTGACATTAAAATCCTTGACAAATTCTTAGACCCATTTGATACATCTCTAGTCACTCCATGTGTCATAGCAATAGTATGTGTTATAATATTCAGAATAACTAAGGGGGAGGGGGGGTGTGAATCAGTTATCCAAGGTCCAAATGTACCCACTTAAACAACTTCAGGTCTTATCATTGCATAGCTTGGTCTCTATAGTCAACCTTTAGTAACATCAACTAGTTGTCCACTATCCTAAATATAACATATTTACAAAATGTAAACATTAATCAGTAAAACACCATAAATAACATCCACACAAGTTTAGCACTAGGATTTAACATGGAAACCTGATTTGGGAAAACCACTAGTAACATGTCACCCAAATTTTCACTCTTCTAAAGTGAGCTTTGTTAGGAGCCAACCTTATTAAAGATTACAAAAAATGTTGTTAAATGTGATTTTATAAAAGGATTTAATCACCCTATTAGGAGTGGGCTTGTTAGAGGATTTTATAATATTCCGTTAGAATGTCACCCTGTTAAAGGATTTACATATGACTGTTAGGTCAACCTTTATTAAAGGATTTCAAATACTATTTACAATGGTTAGAAAGTAACAATAGGTTTTGATCTATCAAGTATAGCTCACTTTGCATGTACAAATCTCAATTTCGCTCACATGTAGTGATTCACTAACTAGCCCTCATTGTCATCTCAGTCTTTGATTTTCTTGGCAACCCTTCAAGAAATCACTCTCCTCTTCTCAACTCTTCTCAACCTTATGCTCAAGTTCGCCAGTCAATAACATCAGCAACTACTCCAAGCTTTAACCTTGACTCCACACTCACACACATAGTAGGTTAGGCCCGTGTACCTCCTTAAATAGGTAATTTTAATCTTTTTCCACTTAAACATCATTTTCAATCTTAGGGTTTACAATTAGGTTCACCACATACAATGAATATGATCATCATCTTGTTTATCCTCTTCTTTTCTAGAAACTTCTCTTGGAATACATTCCTTAGGTCATTTACCTAATCCTCTCCTGGCATTAAATGATCCAACTCATTGATCCTTATTTTCAACACACTTTCCATATCCCAAGAAATCATCTTAGTTGCTTGGAAGTTACAATTTCTCATAAAATGTTAAAATGTTATTCCTTGGCCAACACTATGTTCTGACACTTAGTCATCAATGGGTTACTTGATAGCTACTAAATTTCTTTCTCAACACATAAATTGTCACTCAATCAATATTGATGCTTGGTCAATACTAGTTATGCTCATTTTGTTCTCGTGCTTAATCAACACTAGCATCACTCATCATATACTTCAAGTTCCTTAATCTTATGCTCTATTGCTCAGTCAAACCTATGCATTTGGTTTATCTTTGATCACTTCTTCAAGGATTTAGCATTATTGTCTTCTCCACTTGCAACATGATTTACACAATTACTTTATCTTGTCAAAGTCGAACAAATCAAGTGTCCATTTGTAGTTTCCTATTCATAACTCAACCTTTCCTCTAGATACTTTTTTTATGACCAACTTCTCAAATCCTCTTCATCAATCAAATAGTTATGACACTCAAATCAAATAGAAAAATGTCTCACCAATAGGTTTAACATAAAATACAATATAACAATTGTTCCAATTGTAGTTTCCAATAATCTCCCTCTTTGGCATTGAGGGAAACACCTCTAGTTACCATGCAATCCAAAACATTAACTGTCTCAAGAAAACTTCCTCGATGTATAGCATCAAATCTTCATTGATATCCTTAGTTTCATTTTGATTCTCATCTCTATAACTCTGTGTCCAAAAATCTCTTTCTTAGAGTTTGATTCTAGTTCTCATCCATACAACTCTAATATGCAACACATAAGTTCTTTCTATCATATCAGATCTAGCAACACTTCTAGTAAGTCTTATCAACTCTCTCTTAGTAATCTCTCCCTCTTGCATGGGTATCTTACTTTCTTTATTTTCCTTTGGATATATCTCCCTCTTTCTTGTGGTAACAACTTTCACTAACTCCCTCTTTGACAATAATGCCAAAGATATTTCAACTCATGCATCTTTTCCATGTAGATATCTTCATATCGGTTATGAACTCATCTTATGTCATCTTTATATGACTAATCCATCATTCTTTTCTTCTTCTTCACTACTACCTTAGACAACTCCTAAAGTAGAATTATCTACATTAATTTGTAATATAGTTTGATCAACACATTTGATGTAGAGCACCATCTTTTCTTAAGTAGCTTTGTCTACGGGAATCACCCCTAGTTTACCTCTAAGATATTCATGAGCATCTTTAGGTAAAGCTTAGTGAATATATCAACTATTTTCTCTATAGTGTTCACATACTCCAATTTCACTTCTTTGTCTTGAACTATCTCTCTCAAGTAATGATATTTGATAGCAATATGTTTGGTTTTTGTGTTCATTACAGGATTCTTTGATATGCTGATAGCACTAGTGTTATCACAATAGGTAACCACTGGATCTATGACCTCTCCCTTCATACCTTTCAACAATTGCTTGATCCATATGATGTTTGAACAATTTACTACTGCTGCCACATACTCAACTTCAATTGTTAATTGTGAAATGTAGTTCTACTTCTTGCTTGTCCTTTAAATTTGTCTCTTTCCTAGAAAGAATACACCTCCACTTGTTCTCTTTCTATCATCATAATAATTTCTTACCCAATCAAAATCAGTAAATACCTTCATTTCAAACTTGTCATTTTTCTTGTAATACAATCCATAGTCTTATGTTCCTTTCAAATATCTTAGTATCATTTCTATTGTCATCATGTGGTTTTTCTTAGGACTTATAGAAAATCTTGCAACTATCCCAATTGCTAATGCAATATTAGGTCTGCAATGAACAACATAATATAGTTTTCCAATCATTGATCTATATAATGTCTGGTTCAATTTAGTAGAGTCATCATTCTTAGATAATTTGTGTCCAATGAGCATAGGTGTACTAATTAGTCTTGAATCTTCCATTCCAAAATTTTTTAGTATCTCCTTTATATTTTTAGATTGAGGTAATGAAGATATCTTGCTTCATTTGATATAATTGTAAGCCAACAAAGAATTTGATCTCGCCAAACATTGACATTTCAAATTCCTTTTTCATTTCATCAGCAAATGATTTGCATAACGCTTCCTTTCCTCCAAATATGATATCATCAACAAAATTTTAGATACTAATACCTCTTTATTCTTGCTAGTCTTCAAGTATATATTGTTGTTATCATTAGTTCTTGCAAAAAAAACTTCACCAAATAGTTATGTAGTATTTCATACCATATTCTAGGGGCTTGTTTCAAACCATACAAAGCCTTGTGCAACTTGCACACAATATTCTTCTTATTAGGATCTATAAATCTTTCAGATTCCTCTATGTATATGTCTTCTTCAAGTATCCCTTCTAATCTTGCTATAAGGGAAAATGTTTCCCCATAGTCAACACCTTCTTGTGCATATCCTTTGCATACCAATCTAGCATTCTTCCTTATGACCTCACCATTTTCATTCAACTCATTCTTGATTATCCACTTTGTTACAATAACATTTTTTGTTTCAATCTAGGTACTAGTGTCCATGTTTCGTTCTTTTCTATCTACTCAATTTATTCATTCATTTCTTTTACCCAATCTTCATTCTCCAAAGCAAATTTCATAGATTTGGACTCAAACTCACAAAGTAAGCATGTATCACTTCTGAGTCTTTTTATTTTCATAACACCATATTATTTATCTCCAATGATTTTCTCACATATTTTTATAGTATAGGCTCTTTTCTTCTTTGTTCTTCAATAGGTTCATCTTGAAAAATGATTTCAATCTCATTATCTCTCTCTAGTTCAAGTTCACATTCATGTTCTACACGCTCGACATTATCTTCCTAATGTTCAACTTCCTCTATCTGTGACTCGGCATCATTTTGATGTTACTCAACACTCACATTTTGTTTCTTAGCAGCTAGTTGTTGCAACTCAGTATTCCCAGTTTGTTGTTGATTTTCATCTTTGTTCATTAGTTCATATAGGGTTCTAGGAGCACTATCATTCACATTTATGAATGAATTGTAGTCTTTAGGTTCTATCTTGTATTCAACTTCATTCCTTTATGTATACTCATCAACTTTTACATTTACACTTTCCATAAATTTGTTTGTGTTAGAGTTGAAACACTTATAAGCTTTTCTCTTAGTGCATTATTTTGATGTTACTTGGCACCCACATTTTGTTTCTTAGCAGCTGGTTGTTGCAACTTAGTATTCCTAGTTTGTTGTTGATTTACATATTTGTTCATTAGTTCATGCAGGCTGCTAGGGGCACTATCATTCACATTTATGAATGAACTGTAGTCTTTAGGTTTTGTCTTGCATTCAACTTCATTCCTTTCTGTATACTCATCAACTTTTACATTTACACTTTCCACAACTTTGTTTGTGTTAGAGTTCAAACACTTATAAGCTTTTCTCTTAGTGGAATAACCTAGGAATATGCCTTCATCACTTTTAGAATCAAGTTGTCCATTTCTATTATCTTTAACTATGTAAAATTTTCTTCCAAAAACTTTGAAATATTTTACATTAGGAGCATATCCATACCATAATTCAAAAGGTGTAACATTTATACCTTTCTTGAATTGTCCTATGTTCAGGCTATAAATAGTTGTACTTACATCTTCTCTCTAGTATTTTTGTGACACACTTTTCTCCATCGTTGGTTTTCTAAAATAATCCATGATTGTCTATTTCTCCTTTTAGCTATTCCATTTTGAGGAGGGGTCATGGGTGCTAACATATGTCTTTTAATTCCTCTATCACTATAGAATATGATAAATTTATTGGAAATAAATTCACCACCTCTCTCAAATCTCAAGCACTTCAGACTCTTTCCTTGTCCTTTTCAGCTCGAGAAAAATACCACTTAAATAACTGAAAAGCATCATATTTTTCTTTAAGAAACATCATAGTCATCATTCTAGAGTAGCTATAAATAGATAGAATGAAATATTTGCCTCCATAATAGCTTTGAACACCAATAGGTCCACATAAGTCAGAATGAACCAATTCCAAAATATCATTTGATGAATATGTCTTTCTCTTGAAACTAGACTTTTTCCTTTTTCCCAATTGACATTGTTTACAATAGCATTACCAGGTTTCTTTAGTTTTGGCAACCTTCTTACTATTTTAATTTTACTAATGCTAACCAAATTGCCAAAATTTACATGACATAACCTCTTGTGTCATAACCAAATATCTTCATATTGTGCAAACAAACATGTCTCACCAGATAAATCTAGATAGAACAAATTATCTCTTGTTTGATCACCACTTCTAATCACTTTACCATCAACATCAAATATTTTGGCCATCTATGATGGAATTCAACTCTATAACCTAATTTATTTAACTGTGAAACACTAAACAGATTATAGTTAAGTCCTTCAACCCAGTAAACATTGCCACATTTGATCTTATCAATCAGTTGTATTGATCATTTACCTTTCACAAGACATGGAACATCATTACCAAATTTAACATAGCTACCCTTGTATGGTCCATTGTTCTCAAATTTACTTTTATCACTAGTGATGTGATTAGAACAACCACTATCAATTATCCATCTATCAATTTTATTCACATAAGAGATTAATGTACTTTTCTCATCTTCACCAAAGTCTTCTTTTGTAGCAACATAAAATACTTCTTCATTATTACTTTCATATTCAGTATCAATTTCTTCTTCAGTAATATAAAAATATTTCTTACCTTTGTCCTTGCTCTTCTGGTTGTCTCAATCATCTCTTCTTCCTTTGTACTTTCTTTCCTTTCTCTTATCCTTGTCTTCTATGTCAAGACATCTTGAAAAAATATGACCAAATTTTTTACATAAAAAATAGATTATAGGAAGTTTACCTTTGTATTTTCCTTTGCCTCTTCCAAGTCTTCTAGCCATCAGTGCCTTAAGTTCATCAAGTTCATCATCATAATTTTCTCAGCCACTTTTCACATGTTTTCCTTTTCCTTTCTTGCTAAGAACCAGTTGTGAATTAAAATAGGATTCAATAGTAGTAGGACTGTGGTTATCAAAATTAAACATCTCAAACCTAGTAAGCCTACCAATCACACCTTTCAGAGTTAGGGTATTACTTGGAGTACATCTCACTTTTTGTATTGCAGAAACCCCAACAGCATAAATAGGAAGTAGAGTTCTCAATACCTTTCTTATTAATGTTTTATCCTCAATATTTCCATTTTTACCTCTAATAGAATTTCCAATCTCTTTGATTCTTTCATGGTACTGAACTATATTCTCGCCCTTTGTCATTCTCATTTCATCAAATTTTCCTCTCAAGCTTTCTGATTTGGCTCTCATGACATTATCATCTCCTCCATATATGGTCTTAATTTTATCCCACATTTCCTTTGCACTATTGCAATCTTTTATTTCATCAAACTCAACATAGCTTAGGGTTGAAGCAATCTCCAACATTGCATGATTGTGTTCTTTCTTTTCCTTCATTTTTTGAGTGGTCAAAGGGACTGTTGTTATATTCACATATGCATTGTTCAAAAACTCTAGTGCAACATCACCAATACCAACTATATGTAGCCTCATCAATATTTTCCATACAAGAAAATTCTCTTTGTTCAACTTTTGTACCACATTTTTGTACATCGTGATCTTTAGCTTTTTAGAATAACTGAGAGGGGGTTGAATTGGTTATCCAAGGTCCAGATGTACTAGTTGAATAAACAATCACTTAAACAACTTCAAATCTTATCATTCCATAGCTTGGACTCTATAGTCAACTTTTAGTAACATCAATTGGTTGTGCACTTTCTTAAACACATCAGACTTGTAGAATGTAAACATTAATCAGTAAAACACCATAAATAATATCCACACAAGTTTGACACTAGGATTTAATGTTGAAACCCAATTTGGGAAAAATTGCCAATAACATGTCACCAAATTTTCACTCTTCTGAAGTGAGCTCTATTCGAAGCCAACCTTGTTAAAGGCTACAAAACACATGACCTTGTTAAATAATTTAATCACCATGTTAGGAGTGGCCTTGTTAGAGGGCTTTAGAACATTCCATTAGAATGTCACCCTATTAAAGGATTTACTTATGACTATTGGGTCAACCTTGATTAAATGATTTCAAATATTGTTTACAATGGTTAGGAAGTAACAACAAGTTTTAATCTATCAAGTATAACTCATTTTGTATGTATAAATCTTAGTTCGGCTCACATGCATTGATTCAATGACTGGCCCTCATTATCATCTCAATCTCTAATTCACTTGGCAACCCTTCAAACAATCACTCTTCTTCTCTTGTCAACTCTTCTCAACCTTCTACTCAAGTTCACCAATCAATAGCATTAGCAACTGCTCCAACCTTTAACCTTGACTCCACAGTCTCTCACACACATAGTAGGTTAGGCCCTTGTACCTCCTTAAATACGTAATTCTAAGCTTTTTCCTCTTAAACATCACCATAGATCTTAGGGTTTATGATTAGATCCACCACATATAGTGAATTTGATCACCATCATGTTTATCCTCTTCTTTTCTAGAAACTTCTCATGGAATCCATTCCTTAGGTCATTTACCTAATCCTCTCTTAGCATTAAATGATCTAGCTCATTGATCCTTATCTTCAAAACACTTTCCATATCCCAAGAAATCAACTTAGTTGGCTGGAAGTTACAATTTCTCATAAACTATTATAAATGTTGTTCCTTGGCCAACACTATGTGTTGACACTCGATCATCATTGGGTTGCTCGGTTACTACTAAATTTTTTTCTTGGCATATAAACTATTACTCAATCAATATTGATGCTTGGCCAATTCTAGTTTTTCTTAGCTTGTTCTTGCACTTGGTCGACACTAGCATCACTTCATATACTTCAAGTTCCTTAATCTTATGGTTTGTTTCTTGGTCAAGCCTATGCATTCGATCTGTCTTTGATCACTTCTTCAAGGATTTATCATTATTATCTTCTCCACTTGCAACATGATTTAAAAAATCACTTTATCTTGTCAAAGTCTAACTAATCAAGTGTCCATTTGTAGTTTCCTATTCATAACTCAACCTTTCCTCTAGATACTTTTGTTATGACCAACTTCTCAAATCCTCTTCATTAATCAAATAGATATGGCACTCAGATCAGATAGAAAAATGTCTAACCAATATTTTTGACATCAATGGAAAAATAAAAATTGTTCTAATTGTAGTTTCCAATAGTATGGAGTGATAGATTGTTTCCCACATTAGGAGGGGGTCAAGCTAAGAGGAGATAGAGTTGGTTGGAACACTCTAGATAGATAGATACAAACATATTCTTCCATGTTTATTCATCAGAAAGTCTTATGTATTATTTCATAATTATCCATATTTTATCTTGATATCTTCAATATGGGAGAGGAAGTATACACAACTCCTTGTAGGAACACCACCAATAATTTTAGTTTCCTACAACTACTATGTAGTTTACCTTTCCATTTGACTAAATTACATTGAATTATTTCTAAGACCAAATCTAGAAGTTCTTGTATGCCTCTTCAACAATAAGAGTTATACATAAATAGACTCTAGGAATAACATCACTCTAATATTCAGTAATAGCTTTAAATTTATTTTGCAAACTATTAGTAGTGTTAAAGAAATAAATGTTAGTTTTATCATGATTAATATGTTGCTTGAGACTTATGCATATTGATTAAGATAGTGTTTCCATTCTCTAGCTTCGACTACTCAAGTTATAACAAATAAGATGGTATCATCCACAAACTATTGCAAGATTATTAGAGGGTTAGTGGAGACAAGCTTAACCTCTCAAATTTTACCCCTCAACTAGTCATAATTTTTTTATTCCTAACAACTCTATAAGGATAATGAATAAATAAGGTGACATGTTATCCCCCTTCCTAATTGCTCAAGTTAATCCAAATAAATATCTTGAGACTCAATTGACAAAATAACAAAAAACTATGGTAACACACTCTCTTTTAGGTTGATCATTGTGTTGTCAAATATGAATTCCTTGAGGACTTTGAACGTGAAGTCCCCACTTAATCTATCATAATACTTTGAGATATCAAACTTGAACACCACTCTTGCCTTATGGCATTTATTTATGGAATAGAGAACCCAATGAGCTATAATAAAAATATCAAGGATCTATTACCGATGGACAAATCCCTATTGGTTGCAATTGATGATGTTTCCTAAATGAGGTTTGATTCTGTTGATTTACACCTCTAAGAAAATTGTGTACACTGTATTATATTGAATATTAGCAATCAAAGAAATGGAAAATATATTCAACTTCTTTCATAACTTCCTAGTCTAGAAGAAGTCTTTTGTCAGCAAAATGATATCAAAGTCAATAATATTCTAGAATTATTGAAAATAGGCAAGTGGGAATCCATTTGGTCATGGGAATTCCTAGGGCCTCATATAGAAAAACAACATTATTGACCTCTTCCTCAATTACTGGGACAAGAAACTACACATTATCAACAACACTAACAACATTGGTTAGGCAATAAAATAGGCAATCTTCCAAACATTTATCAACAACACTTTTATCTTCCTTGAAAATACAATAGAGTTAATTTAAGGTCATTGAGCCCAATTGGGAATCATATTTTATTTCACAATTAGCATCATCCTCAAGACCAAGGATTGCATCTCTCTTCCTATGTTTGTTGGCAGACTTGTGAAAGAAAGCTCAATTGTGATCACCTTATTTTATCCAATAGACCTTGAACTTTTGTTTCTAATGTCTTTCCCCCTGATATATATATATATCCCCCTTCTATTTTACCTTCGAACTTCCTCTCCTTATGCGTTGATTTTGAGTGGTCATCTTGTACAATTTTGTTAACTTTCAAATATCAGTATGATTTTGAATTAATTATTATTGTATTATTTTATATAAATGGTTGAAAAAGACAAGAATGTTTTTAAGTATGTCCTAATCATTTATAAAGTAAAGGTGGACATGAACATAGCCTCAAGGTATATTGAATTGGCTTATTGGCCTAAAATACCATTTTTAGAGGGGCATACATATTTGTTAATATAATAAAAGTTATGTAAAAATATATATCTAAACAATAAATAAATAAATCATGCAAATATATAGAAGAAATTAATAATAATTTTATATTCAAAGAAATAGTTTCCCTTAATCTATTTTGAATTATAAATATAGTAACAATCAATAGGAATTATTATATAATAGAATAGATCTCTTAATGCACTTCAGTTTCATTATCTTAAGTATCCAAAGCACATGATAAAAAGAGGAAGGTGGTTACACATTAAATTCGCTAACTAAAATTTTTAAGGTAATTTATATGGTTAGAATGTGAGCACTATTATCTTTTAGAACATATTGATCCAAAAAAAGTTTTAGAAATTGATATTATTAATCTTATCAAAAATTATGTATATTACATAATAATAATAAACTTCATACAAGATCTCTCACCTTTTTAAAAAAGAATATATTAAATGCTTATTTCTTGAGTTTGGGGCACTTTCTTATTTTGAAATGTGAAGGTTGTTTGTCATAATTATCTTCTAACTAGATTTCAATTAAGTGAAAATGTTACTTATAATATAATATAACACAACTTCACATGATAGCTCTATAAGACATGCTAAAGGAATATTTTTAAAAATTATTTATTACACACTCTTATGGTATATTGTTAAGTTACTACAACAATATCTAATAAAAAAATTGATGCTTCTACAATTTGTTTAGTGTATTCTTGATGTGGAATGACGCCCTTGACATTATCATTGTAGAGATTAAGGAGTTGGTATAAATGTTTTTTTCTATTAGCTTTCATCATATCCACATTTATAATTTGGTAGTGCATATTATGATCAATGAAGTAAACACCTATGACTATATAATCTTATAGTTTGACATGTTTCACATATTTAAAATAAAAGCACAATACTACATATATATGTATCTATTATATTATTGAATACATTTAATTTAGATAAATTGTGTATCTATAAATAAGTTATCTTCAAGAATGTTTTTTTTTATATCTATGAATTGATAGCGAACAATTCCAACTATTTGAATTTAAGATAATAAATAGTTTAAATTATTTTCTAATACAATATTATTAAGAATTTATTTATGAGACTAACACTCACATACACACTCTATACAACTTAATATTTAAAATTCACACACTCTATATAACTTAATATTTAATATTCTTATATTGTTAAATAATTAAAAAAAAAAAAGATTCATATTCTTAAACCGCAACCACAATGTATATATTAATATTTTTTTGAAATAATGCACTTTTTCTTCTTTAAGTAAAGATGAAGAAAATATGGTATTACTAGTAAATGACGTGTGCCTAAATTAGCAAAAAAGATATAGTTCATTTTTTAAACTTAAGAAGAACTTGAAAATGAGGTTGGTTGAACTAATTCATAAATGATGAAATCACTTCACTTCAACACCAAGGAAAGAAGGTTAGTTGAAGGGTAATACAACAAACACTTTCGGTTGTAAACAAAGATTGTGTTAGTGTTATTATTTAATAATAATAATAATTGATGTGGGCATTTTCTGGTCTCTTATCCAACCGTCCTCATGATAAAGTGAGTCAAATGGAGACACCATGAGGTCATTTATGAGAAATTGAAGTGGCAAATAAAGCCATAAGCTCATGAGGGGAAGCTAAAGTTTGACCAGTATGTCATACCCAAATAAAATAATAATATTTTTTTGGTGAGGATATTATTCCTTGATTAGATTATGCCTAAAACATATGATTGTAGTATAGTGTAATAATTTGGATAGACTACAAATATGAATTTATATATTTTTAGGGTTAATTGTGTTGTAGAACTTTCTTAATAATCAATTCGAGAACATCAAATGATAGTCAAAATTTTTTCCAAAGTTTTATAGAAATCTAGGAATATGTTAAGCTTAAGATTAGTCTTGATTATTTGTGGAGTTTATCTAATGAGTTTACATTGTTTGAAGTTAGATTTATGATAAATTAAATTTTAAAACATTTTCAAGTATAATTTCTACATGCCTACAAATACCTTTTATGTCCCAAAATGTAGGACAAGATGAATTAAGCTAGAAAAAATGTTTTTAAAACCTAATAGATAATATACAATTTTAGTTTTAAAAAAATTAACAAAGGTTTTTGCATCCTACCAAGAAAATGTTGACCTACATAACATGTTTTAGCATATGGGTTTATTCACTAGTTTCAATTAAAGATCAAAAGGCAATGATTGTGTTTTATAAGTAAGGTCAATATGGATACAGTGATTACTCAAAATATCATCATCATGCTTGTTTGAAACTAGTTGAACATTAGGGTTGAAAATATTTGAGTTATTATAAATTAATATTAAACTATGTGAAAGTTTTGATTTATTTGTGCTATAATATATCTGAAATATTTGGCAATGATGATGTTGACAATGACATGCAAGAGGAATTAAACATGCAAGGATGATGTTGATAAAGACATGCAAAAGGAAGGAGTCTTAGAGATATGATGTTGATAGTTGCATGCATGGCCTTGTTTCACTTTTTGTTTATATCACTAAAACTACTATGTTTACCTCTACTTTTTTTTATGTTAGTTAGGCCTTGTAGTGCAGAGGTACCTAAGACACTCCAGGAACACAAGGACAACCAGAGGACTCCAAGCATGAAGACAACCCACTCATATCATGGTGGAATCAAATGGGAAATTTTAAAGCCTATCATGACATCAAATATGCAAAAGATGTAATTCCTAGGTCCTGGAAGTCCAAAAAGGGAAAATTGAGCATAAGGATGTAACAGGGATTAAATTAAGTTAGTTTTTTCTTTAGGAATGCTTAATAATACTATTGGAGCCATTTGGCAAGGTTGGAACATTCAAAATGTCCTTAAAATGTCAAATTTGTAAAGTTACAAATTCAAATTTTGAATTGCAATGGTTAGTTGGTTTTAGGAGGGAAAGGAGTTTATTTGTGTTTTAACCTTTTAATGACTCTTATACCGACCAAGGTTGGTTGGGAAGGTTGTAGGGAAGTTATATATAAGGTATAAAATCTCATTGTACAAAGAAGAAATGAATAGTATAGATTGCATTATGAAATTAATGAAGAAACCCTTTATTTTGACAAATTTGATGAGTTTGGTTCATTGTTCTTGTTGTTTGCAAGAGTGTTCTAACTTTGGATGAAACAAGGACATTGATATGTGATTCAAACTCATATTTTATGCTTTGATTGAGGATTCATACAAGCATTTTCATTCCTTATTGTTGACTGTCATAAACTACCCAAATTTAACAAGCAATTTTGACAAGTTTTGTGGAAATGAGCATTCCATGGATGTGAAGACTTGATCCTCATGGAATGGATCTATTTCAACATTTATTATAACATACTAATCTTCTAATATGCTTTTTTTAGGAAGACGTGAAGTTTGTTGGTGATCACCAAACTAATTCTTTGTGTTTTTGCATTAAAAGTGTTGGTAAGTTACAATGTTCAGCACCATATTGGCCTTAAGGAGAGGTTTTTTTTAATGTTGGATTGTGTTTATATATGAGAAATACAAGGTGTTCCATCCATTGATTGTTGGATAAAGCATTGGGAGAGCATAGATTGAAGAAGCCCTAGTTTTTTAGGGTTTTGAAGCCTAATTTGGAGCTTTTGCACTTGCAGAACCTAAAGACTCAAATTGATTGAATATTCCTTTTATTAAACACATTTGAAGATACTTTAGAAAGTTCTATAGTTTGGGGATAGGTATTGTGAGTACTTCCTTTGTAAAAGTGGGTGTTTTTGTGCTTAAAATAGGGCCTGTAGTGTAAAAGCAAGGACTCCATCTAAAAAAACCATACCTAATAATTTAATATGTTATAGATAATCCAAATGGGTATCCAAATATGTAATTTATCTCTCTAATGTTTTGGAAAATTTGTGAGAAAAAAAAAAGTGTGATAACAACAGTGGAAGCCTAGTTGGCATTTTAGGCCTAACTTGTGCATTTTTCAAGTTTGAACCATATTGAGTTTTTCGGAGGTTAAAACCATTTTATTAACTTTGGAATTTATGTTTTAAATACATTCAAATCACATAGGATCATAGTAGAGATCTAGAACAAACTTTCATATGTTGGAGGCTGTAAGTTCATTTCTCTTACATTGAAAACTTGTTATTTTGTGAGATCTCCTTACTCTTGTTGATTGGGCCTTAACCCACCACCATCCATTGCATCACCTTGTGTGACCCACTCTAAATATTTTTTATTGCAGCTCTACTTAGTTTGGGTAATTATTATGGAAGTGGGTTGATTAGTATAACTAGTTTCGATAGTAATAGGAAAGGTAGTTATAATAGTGTTGACCCTAAAGACAATCCTAGTATTGTCCATTAGTGTAAAAAACATAGTCATTATCCAGGAAATATTGTTCGGTCAACATTGTGACTAAGACACTATGTAGGATGAGTGAATATAATAGTAAGTGTACATAATCAGTTCACACCAAGTGCTAGTTAGTGTTGACTACACAAAAGAGACACTAAACAATTTAGTTAGTGTTGAGCTAACATAGAACTTGAACAACTCAGAGGAATAATAAAGTTAATGTCAAATGATTTAGGATGCAATGGATGTCAAGAAAGATAGAGGAACATTCAATATAAGGTAAGCATAGTTTAAGCCAAGGGACAACATGAAGAACATGCATGACTAAGCACCAAAGGACTATTAGTGCCGAGTAAAATAGTTTTTGTATATGAGCCTGTAATGACACAAGATCTTATGTAAACTATTTTTGTCGAGCTGGAAGTGTGTTTTACAAATCGAGGAGTTAATCAAGGAGTTGATTATGTGTGTTGTTGAAGATCATTAATCCCTATCAATGTTAATCCACCAATTAAGAATTTAGAAGGACTAAGTGGAAAAAGGGATGAATCTAGATCATTGATCATGATTTAGAAGCTTCATTGAAGAACTAATTAAGGAGAGGTTTCATATCCAATTCATGCATGTGATTGAGAGGTTACAAATGAAAAGTTTGGATGTGAAGTATAAGGTAAATCAGAGGTGATTGAGTAGTGCAATGAGGAGTCATTGAATATATATCATAGAGATGTGATATTACATTGGATAGAGGAGATATGTTATGAGCATTATATTGCATACTGAAAGATTAGATACTAATACATTGTAACAAGTGTTTTAGGGTAAATCTCTTAATAGAGTGGTCCTAACAAGGCTTTATAAATCTCCTAATAGATTACTCACTTAGTTGTGATGTAAAGTTTCTTTAATAAAGGTATACCTAATAGTCTTGTAAGCTATTAACAAGGAAGACCCCTCATAGGGTAGATCCTCAGAAGTGATCAAAATTTGTAGCCTTAACAAGCATGCTTTATTTCTGTAGTAGTGAAGATCTTTGTGGGTGTCATCCCCACTACAGCTCTACCTTCACCTTGGAGGGTTTCTATGTTACCATATCTGATTTCATGTGTTGAGATATTTATTATTTTTTATTCATGCTATTATATGTTAGATTTGATGCTACATTACAGTATATGTTTGATTTGATATAAGGTTAAGGTTTATGGAAAAAATATCAAATATGGCTCATGTTTGAAGTGATAGATTTTTATAAATCTTAATTCAACCTCTCCCTCCTCTCCTCTTAGTATCTTACTTTTTGTATTAGATTTCCAACAATTGGTATCAGATTAGTGTTCTCTTGGAATAATTCTAACCACATGGGAGTTGAAGATCTTGGAAAATGGAAGCCTACAAATTGGGGAAGATCATTGAAAATCAGAAGCTTAATGTTCAGCTTGCATTTGAACAAGTTAATATTGCAAATGAGACTCTAGGGAAATCCTAAAAGAGAAGGAAAGAGATGAAATTCAACAAAATGACACACAATACATAGAAGAAACCATTGAATTTTTATTTGATGAAGGATGATCTAGTGAATTTGATGTAGCCATAGCAGATCTATTGGAGAACAAAAACATTCTGAGTGAATAAGTAAGGGAACTGGAAAGAGAACATAAAAAACAATCAGTAAGGATATGTGAAGTTTTCATTAAAAGGAAAAGGTTGAAGAAGACAAGGAAATGGCTAATGAATACAAAAGGAAGATGACTACTAATCTTGATGAAAGGATCAAAGAGGTATAGAGGCTAACTCATAATCAATTTGACATGGTCAATTAGTTGCTAAGCGATAATCATGAGATTGCTAGAAAGGTGGAAGAGATTGCAAATCTAAGATCTGAGAACAATAAACTAAAGAATGAGTTGAAAGGTGAAAGGAATTCATTGAAAGATTGAACAAACCTAAAGAGGTTATGATATTTATTAATGAATAGATGAATGCATCAAGGAGACCTCATGACACTTTTGGAATAGGCTATGCCAAGTTCCTATCAAATTTTGAGAAAGGAGAGTCATCAAAGCAAGAAGAATAAAGGAATGTGACTATGAAACCAAAGAACAAGAAGCCTACATGATATCAATATGGAAAACTAGGTCATACAACAAATGTTTGCAAGAGAAAAATTGGTAAGTCAAATCCTAAACCCAAATTCATTGGAAATTGTTTCAATTGCAATAAGTGTGGACACCAAGCATATGAATGTAGATCAAAGATCAATAAGTCACAAGCCACATCTAGATTTGAAGGCTATTGTCACACATGTCATAAGTATGGTCATAAGGCACAAGGTTTTTATATCTAAAGCAACAAAAAATTGGACACCTAAAGTTGAAGGCAAAACACCTAGGCAAGGTAATACCATAAATTGGGATTACAATACTTGGGGGTTGATTGTCAATTTTGTGGAAAGTATGGACATATTGCAGAAAATTATGCAAGGATGCATCTTAGAGGAAGATCAGGGAATTGGAGGAACTTTTTACTAGTATGTTTTCACTATTAGAAGGTTGGTCACCTAATAAGAGATTGTATGAATCAAACACCAAAATGTTAAAGAGAATAATAGGAAAAAAAGTTCAATGTAGAAAAATTGAGAGCTTAGATGAATCAAACCTAGAATAAGAAATATGATGAAAGAAACACTACAAATGGTGAAATTGTGATCACCCAATCCAATGGATTAGGTGATTCCCCCACCTCAAGCTAAATAAAGAGGTATGTATGGAACTATGTTTCAAATTATTGTATCATACATCAATTTCTAAGATTTTTTACATAAAATTTGAAACAACATGATATGAGATGCATTAGGACAAATTTGAATATTTGTATTCTAGAGCCAAGTTGAATAACTTTTGATAACTAAGTGCCAGTGTAGGGGTAGTAGTAAGAGTTGATATAGTGAATGAGTTGAAACATAGATCGAGCTTAAGATTATAGTCGTATCGACCGAGTGAAACTAAAGGAAATATATTTTCCAAGTGTTACATAGATAGTTGAGACAAGTTTTGCACACCCATTATATGTATGGTACATTAATGAGGGCCTAATTCAAAAGATTTAACCATTATAATGGATTTAACCGACCATTCCATACATCGTGCATTTAATTTTTCAAGAGATCAAAGAGCTAGAGAAATTCTAGATTTTTGAGAAGTGATTTGAGTGAAGATTTCAAAGTATGTCATCAGCAATATATTGAGTGTGATTTAGGGGTCGTATTACTATTGAGAAAAAAAAAGTTAGAAGATCAAACCCTAAATGCAAAGAATAGAACAAAGTTCCAGTAAAATGGAGAAAGGGATATCATCTAAAGTTAGTGATAATCAATTGGTTCATAATGAAGCTTGCAATCTGCATAAATTCAATGCATATCCTAAGATAGAAATTAAAGGTGACACATTTGGAGCCCTATCATACATCCCACCTAGGATAATCTTAATTCATGATGTCAAATGTTATTATATGTACAAAATTGGTGAAATATGAGACTTTAAACTATGAAATTCATATGAGAATATTTTCATTGATGCAAAATTGGAGGAACACAAACATATTATCGAGAAAGGATGAACTCTTGTCCTAAATATTTTGAAGGTTTTCAAAGAAGAATGGATCAAAATCATTTTGAGTCATGTACATGACATGAAACTATGGTTAGAAGAAGGACTAGTTGGTATTACTTAAAAAATTATCCATTGTGTCATGGGATACCTTGTTCCAAATAAGGTTAAATCTATTCGGTGTTAGGGGAAAGAAGTGATTGAGGAAAATGCTTTTGAAAAATAGAACAAGAGCGAAATATTGATTTCCACCATCGAAGATTCAGAGCTAGATTTGTTAGTGAGGGTAATGGCTCACAAATTTTATCAATCTATTTTACCAAAAAGTGTACCTTGTGTTGTAGTTGACAAAGCATGGAAAATTGTAAATAAATATCATTCATATGATCTTATCAACTTGCAACTTCAACAACTAGATGAGAACCTAAAAAGCATCAAGAAAGAAAAAAACAAACTATGTAAGTTTGGCTCACTAATAGTTTTCATATTATTTTATGTGAAAAATCCATTCCCTACCATTGGTAATGTTACTTGGAGTAAGAAGTAGCCAATGGCAAAGAAAATTAATGAGTTTATTAAATAGTTAGGAGATGATTTTTAGAAAGTCATGGATGGGTACTTTGAAGAGTTAAAACAAAAGATGAAAAATAGGTCAAGAATACCTAAATAATTGGTAGACAAGTATTATGAAAATATTTGTTTCCTATTTGACATATATTGGACTTATGTTCAAGAAGTTATACCAAGAATTGCATGGTTGAGGCCACTTGGCTATGCGATAAACATTGATGAGATTGTGCTGCCATAAGAACACTATTACATGAGCATGTTGATAATAATGTCAAGCCATTAAACACTTATAAAATAGATAAGATCAAGATAATGATGGAAAAAAATTTCCTAAGATGGAAAGAAATCAAAAGAAGATGATAAAGACTCTAAAAAAGGTACATTTGGTGAGGCATCATTGTAGATTACACAAGGCAAAGCTTAAAATTTGAGTAGTGATGAAGAAGATGATGAATATGAAGAAGAAGAGGATGATAATGAAGAAGAAGAAAATAAAGAAGAAGAAGTATAAGTAGAAGGTAAAGGCAAGGAAGTAGTGGTTTCCAAGCCGTGGGCAACCAAAGACAACAAAATCCTTATTGTTGAGTCTGAGGTGAAGAAAAGTTTTATAAAGACTATCACAACTACATCACTAGGGGTGACAAGGCAAAGATCCAAGGACACTTGCACTACAATTTCCATGCCTGAGAAGAAGGGATTTTTTAAGATAACCAAGCTAGCTCAAATCAAGAGCTCTATAAAGAGGAAGACAACCTCTGAGGAAGAAGATCCAAGAAACAAATGAAGAAAATAAGGAGAAGGCTCATTGTTAGAAAAGACAATGAAGAAGAGGAAGTAGAGAGGACTGAGTTAGATGACTCAAGTCAATTTAGGATTGTTACACATGAGAAGCCACAAGAACTAGATGAGTTATGTGAGATATAAGGAATAGTATAGAACTATCACGTTTTAATTTCATAAATTATGATGTACTGAGTAATGCAAATAAAAGTAAAGTAGAAGAAGTAATTTTAGATATGATGGTGACTTTAAAATACACACCCATAAAATTAGGAAAGATGATTCTAGAGGGGCTATATAGTAAAATTGATGCAAAATGGAAATGGGTACTAGTGAAAGAAAGAAAAATAATAGAATCCTCATTGGCTCAAATTATATCTAAACTGACAAAGCAATAAATTTTTTTAGCCTAATAAATCATACAAATAGATTTGTACCCAAAAGAAGAGCATATATGTTATTGAAGAAAAGACTAAAAGATTTAGTTCAAGAGAGAGAAAACTGATATGGAAGAAGATTTGTGGCTTAAAGCTTGATGATCAAGGATTAGGAAGAGAAGAGGCAAGTGAAGTAGAACTAGATAACAAGGAGGATATCTATGATGATGTTGAGAAATTAGTTGATACAATTCATAGGATGGCTCAAGGAAGTGAGAAGAAAAATGAAACAATTATCAAAGAGGATGAACCTATAGAAGATCGACCAAAGGATAGGACTCATGCAAAGGAAGATCCAAAGAAGACTATGTTGACTAAGCTAGAATAGAAGGAGAAAGCTCCTATACAAAATTCAGCAAGAAAAGTGTTGATGAGCACCAATCCTATGTTAGTACAAATGTAATAATATTCTAATATTGATACACAAGTAACTTCTCAATTGGTTTAACAAATATATATTATTGTTATTACTTTGAACTGAGGTAAAAATTCAAGTGAATGAAAATGTGTGTGTTGCCAAGAAACAAAGTGTGCTAGTTAGTGAAGGTGAAAGTGCATTAAGACATGAACAAATAAATGATGGCAATAAGGGTAGTGAAAATATTAAGTTAGATGGAGAGGAGAAGGAAGAGAGATCACATGTTAAATTAGATTAGTGGACTGTATATGTGACAACAAGTGCCTCAAGACCTCAAATTGAGGGAGAAAAAGAGGTTGTATAACCGAGTTCAACTAGTGAACTCATTTCCACTGATGAGAAGTATAAGAGAAATGCACCTAAATAGTAGGTGACAATTACTAAAGAAGAAGAACCTAATGTGGAGAAAAGGATAGAAGGATCCAAGGAGTCACAGAGACCAAGTGTAGAAGTTCTCATTCATTGTCTACAATTGTTTGTATTGAGTAACAGTACCCCAGATTCAAAGGGAAAGAAATCTAAGAAAAGAAAAATGAAATCTTCTAGAGGAATACAAGGTAAACCTCTTACACTTGATGAATTGATTGTGATTCCTAATTAGAACACAGATAACTTAACTTATGATCAAATAAAGACACTGTAAGAGTTATTAGCTAGGAAGACCAAACAAGAAGAGATGAGAAGGGAATAATAGCAAAAAGAGGTATTGTATGAGATCAAGGACAATTCCTTGAAACAATTATTTTTTATAATTTGAATGAACAAGATCCAATCATTAAACAATTGGTTAAAATAGTGGAGAGATTAAATTGTCTAGATATTGACACTAATGAGAGACTTATGCAATGGTCTGAGAGAAAATTTGAGAAAAAAGTCATGGAGAAGATTGTAATAGAGATTGCTATCAGACAAGTAGAACTTTCAAAACTTAAAGATAATTTGGAGAAAGTAATTCAAAATGTACATATAATGTTTAGAAATTTATGTGATGTTTCTTTCTTCACAAAAGAAATAAGAGCACAAATGGACAAGAATGAAGTTGATTTGCAGTATCGTGCAAATACATTGAACATGGATGCAAGTTCTAGTTTAGCTCATTTTCACAAGTTAATATTTTTGCAAGGAAGATAGTATAAATTGATAACAAAATATAGCAGAATAACAAAAAATCTTGTATCAATTCAAGCTATGTTGAAAACTCATTTGGAGGTTATGAAAATACATTTAAAGAATGCTAATGAGTTAGTGTAGAGAAATCCAATTTTTTCTATAGCAGATAGTATGGTAGACCTCGTAGCTGAACTGGAGATTCAAATTCAAGCAATAGAATCTTTAAGGATAGCATGGGATAATACATTGACAATGATTTTGCATATCCATAAACCATTTTTGGACAAGTATGGTTTAACCCCTACTAATATCCCACAAAAACCATGACAAAAACAAGGGGGAAATATGTATGATCAAGTACAAGGGGAAATAAAGACTGAAGCAAAACATGTACATAGATGTTGACCTAAGTCAAGGTATGGAGCACATCCTAAAGGGACATTTTTTTGCATAATTTGAATTTTTTTTAAGTATGACATGTTAATCATGATAAGTGTTTTTGCCACTAATTCCAAACATTGAGATTATTGAAGCTAAAGGAAATCTTAGTGTTGTCTATTAGTGCAAAACACTTAGTCATTACCTAGGCAATGTTGGTAGTCAAAACTATGTCTGAGCCACTATATAGGCTGAGAAAATATAATATTAGATGTACATAATCAATTCAAGTCAAACACTAGATAGTTTTGAGTACACAATAGATTCATCTAACACTTATGTTAGTGCTAAGATAACATAGAAGCCAAACAACTTAGAGGAAGAATAAACTTAATGTCGAGTGATGCAGGATATAATACATGTTGAGAAATAAAAAGAGAATTTCAGTATAATCTAAGAAGAGTTTAAGCCAAGGGACAAAATGAAGAATAGGCATGACTAATCATCAAAGGACTATTAGTGCCAAGTAAAATAATTTTCGTATATGAGTTTGTAATGGCACAAAATCTTATGTATACCATTTTTGTCAATTTGGAAGCATGTTTTAAAAATCAAGGAGTTAATCAAGGATGTTATTACATGTATTGTTGAAGATCATTAATCCCTATGAAAGGTAATCCAACAATCAAAAAATTAGAAGGACTAAGTGGAAAAATAGATGAATCTAGATCATTGATCATGATCTAGAAGCTTCATTGCAGAACTATTTAAGTAGATCTAATTCATGCATGTGATTGAGAGGTTGTGAATGAGAAGTTTGGATCTAAAGTATAAGGTAAATCAGAGGTGAAAGATAGAGATGACTGAGCAGTGTGTTGCACGAGTTTCAGGTTTTCTATGGTATGAGTTGTGTTAATGGTCATGTCAAGTAAATCAAAAGAGTCTAGGTCTAAGTCTTCTTTAGGTAGGCTGTCCTTCTCAGGTTTCCCTATTATTGCCTTTTCTTCTCTAAGCCGGTTGGGTTTTTCTAAAGGTCTATTCATATTGGGTTGTTCTAAAGGATATCGTGCTCTTATTGATGATCTTTTGCAGATGAGAGTTGTGAAATGTTCTCCAGACATGTACAAGGGAGCCGATGAGAGTCTTTCTCAAGATGATTGATGCACTATTGTTTCTGAGAAAAATTCATAAGGTCATGGAGTTTTCCATGTCCTTGGTATTCAAAAGTTCACCTATCCTTGGCACAACAGAGGAAGTGGTAGATTATCACAAAGCTCTTCTTGGAGACATGCATCGCCAACTTCTAGTTCATCATCTTTTGAACATTCTTGGAGGAATCAGCCTTCTAGTCCTTCCAATGTCTCATGAGGGGGCACTTCCAAAAAATCTGCTATCTAGAAAGGGGTAGTCCTTACATTTAGACATTCGCTATGGCAAGCTTGTGATAAAGCCAATTTGTCCAGGATCAAGCATTGGTATTGATGTTGCCTTAGGTGTTGATGATGCCCTTAGAAAGTAAGATAAATTGATAATAGAGGGTATAGATATAAGAGTTATAATTGAAATATTTCTTGAAGAAGGGATGGAATTTATAGTTATTGTTCTTGATCTTGGCTGCGGGTCTGATTCTTTTCCAGTTACCCTTCTTCCAACTAAGGTGGAATTACACTTTCATGAAAGCTCAGTTGTGGATGAAAATGAAGGAATATTCAATTATCAATGCAAATATTTTCCAACTTGACAAGTTACATATCATACACCACATCGATTTTCAATTGATGTTATTGATCATATTCGCACGGGAACAACAATGCTCTTTTTGTGCTTGGGGCTACCTGATGTTGCACGTATTGTTTGGTCTTGAGACATACAATGATCATAGGAATTCATTAGCAATCCCCCAAATTTATTATTGTCCATTCTCACATGCATCTATCTCTGCACATTATGTCTGCCAAATACAATCGAGTCTCGAAGGCTATTTCTACTATTAGAGATCGAAGGATAACATACAATAACTGTTTATTGCATATGCAAAAAAAAAAAAAAAATTATTGTCAATAGCGACATTCTGAAGGCATTGAGGATCCTGAATCAAGGTCTAAAGTTCAAGTCAACATGCTCAAAGTTAGAGGTAGAAAGGCATTAGTTATGATCAGTTGATACGAATGCACGGAGAGCGTAATTCAGAAGTACATGGGAAGTCATAATCAGAAATTGTTGAAGCCTTACACTCTTTCTACAGGCGATGATCTGGAGCATTGGCAAGAGGAGCTACAAGTGTTAGCTAAAGGTGATGTATCAAATCCACAAGGATCACATCAGGAATGTCAACAGTATTCAAGTCAGAATAGTTTTATCTAAAATGGTTAGAAAACCAAATTCAAATAGTGATTGTTTGAGTTCCCAAATTTGAAAGTTTTTTTCTCTATATTTTATCTTTTTGTATTCAAAGAAGAGGAAAACTCAAGAGCCCTTATGAGCTTGATGTATTGAAAGATCTATATATACTGCTATGAAAAGGAATGGTTAGGTGGGGGGGCGAATTGGAAGGTAGCAAAGTAATTCCATTTACTTAGCCTACTTATTGGTTTGTTGTTCCAGTATTATTTTAGTGGAAATTTTTTAGAAAGCATACTTATATTTTGGATACTGTGATGTCTTCCTGAATTCTATTTCTTGTCAAGAAAATTACAGTAACGGTAATTCTATTTGCCTTTCATTATATAGGATTGCTCCTATTCGCCAATTAGAATCTGCATTTCATATAAAATAGGATAGAATTAGTTAGATATTAAAACTCATGTGATGATCTATAATCGACATTCTACTGGGGGTTATAGATTATCTTCATTTTATCCAACCTGAATTGCTTGTGCCGACAAAGTAATTTAGTTAATTTCATTACTCAATGTATCTGGTGATTGATAAAAACAAATTCATTGAATATTTAATACAATCAGGGAGTTGTACCTATTAATTCAGAGGGCAGTGATTGTACATATACGCTGACCCATTTGTTGGTGACATTCTCTTGTTTTCTCACCTTGGGCCTGAAGAAGAGTCAGGGATTATAAATCTAACGAGAGGACAAACTGTTAACCAACAGTTTTTGGCGACTCCGCTGGGGAGAACTTGAAAAGATTTTGAAAATAAAGAGTATTAGAAGTTTTTCTCAGAATTATAAATACCCTGGATTCCAAATTTACCAGGAGTGCGAAACAGAAGGGAAAAGTTGACCCAGTGTACGAAGAACTTAAGAAGGTCAATTTTCCTATCTTGGATGATAGATTCATAAAAGGAATAATGAGAACAAAGGAGTTTGAAGTCAAGAATCCTGAATAATTTCAGTTACCTGTGCAAGCCTCTTTCAGACCAAGAAGAAGCAAATCTTCCTCTCCTCCAATAGGTAGAATTTCCATTTCAACCACTTGTAATTCACTGTTGTTACACGGTATTGCTCTTCCCCTATCAGTTTCCATTCAGACACCTATAAAAAACTTAGCAATAACAAACATGGCAGTCCCATGGGGAAATGCAATAGGACCATTGAACCTTGCAGATAATCATGATTTACCAAGAGCTTCAAGGAATAATTTTCCAAAATTCAATGGTGACGGTACAGTTTCAGTAGAGTAGCATCTAAGTGCTTTTCATAAGGCTTGTAGTGTAGTTAATCCTCAGTATGAAGGAACTGCGGTGAGAATGTTCGTAGATACTCTTGTAGATGATGTTGCAGATTGGTTTCAGGATTTTCCTGTAGGATGTATAACAAATTGGAATGACATGAAACAAAGATTTGAAGACAGGTATAAAAGTACTGAAGATGCTCAAGTCTTGTTATTAGAGATAGCTCAAATAAAGAAAGAACCGTCTATATCTATGAGGGATTTTAATGCCAAATTTAATAAATTGATAAAAAGAATTCCAACTACCAGTACACCTACAGTGGATAATCAGAAGACTTTCTACATCAGTTCTATGCCTCCTGAACTTGGCTACCAAATAAGAAGAGCTAATGTAGCTGATTTGCAAACAACTCAAACATTAGCTGTAGAGATGGAGGATGATATGATAGCTTCTGAGAGATGGAAGAAAGACCTTCATAGTGGGCCTTCTAATAGCACAACTGGCACTTCAAACAACACTGAAACAATGTTATAGAAGTTATCAAATGAACTAATTGCATTAAAGAAATAGGCCAATAAGCTTGCTCATTCTTTTCATTAGCCTTATCAAGGTGGGAATAATAATTTACAAATTCCTGCTCCACAACAGAGGTTGGCTATTGAGGCTCCTCCTAAGAAACATGTGATGTGTGCTTTTCATCTTAGAGCTGATCATGATGGAGACACATGCATAGATATGATCAGGTATAGACAAATGGAAGAAGAGAAAGAACAGAGAATAGAATATCCAGAAAGTGATGACGACCATGCGACTCCGTAAATCTATTTTGTGAGTATGAGTCGGATTCAAAAAATGGAGGTGATTGTTTTGCTACATTGGATGGACTACAGCTCACTGTGATGACTAGAAATCAGAAGAAGAAAAATCAAATATCCAATGTTGTACCTAATAAGAATCAGGCATCTTCTAGTAAAATTGGTAAAGATAATAATATATCAGCTACTTCTTCACACAAAGATCACAGAGGTAAGTCATCTGATTCTTTTGACATTGTACAGTTTTGTGAAGAAAGTAAAATTCAGATTTCTCCCATTGATTATTTGAAATCAAATCTTGATCAACTTCAAAGATTAGTGGAACATTGTACGAATAAGGTTGATGATTTTTTCAATGCTAATATCAATGATAAATCCTTAAATGAAGAAGGTGTTTCAATTTCTAAGTTGTTTCAGGAAGAAGAGTCTACTGTTTTAGCTACTGGTTCAAATTTAAAACCGGGACCCTTCTATATATCTCTTTTTATTAATGGCAATAGATTGAGTAATTGTATTATAGATTTAGGGGCCTCTGATAATGTCATGCTTGCATCAGTAGCTAAAGCCTTGGGATTGCCTTTGATTAAAGCTTTTGGTAGATGCTATTCAATGGATGCAAAACAAGTGCCCCTAGTCATCCAAATAAAAGATGCCCAAGTTGCCCTTGCAGCCTATCCTTCCAAAAGATTAAAACTCACCATACTTGTGGCTGATATCCCTGCCAGCTATGGGATGCTTCTCAGTTGAAGCTTTTGTAAAGACATAGGAGGAGAAATTAAATTAGACTGGTCTGCTGCAACTATTCAAGTAGGGGATAAGAAAGTGAAGTTAGAGCTAGAAGAAAAAGCCAAGTTTACTGTGCTCAAGTCAGATGATCCTAGGTCCCAAATACTTTATCAAGAAATGCAATTTGGTAATTACATGCTTTTCTCTGATGATTCTAATGTTCAGGAAGAAAAAGATCAGACTAATTTTGATGATAAACAAATATGGACATTAGAATTTGATGGTAGCTGTGCTAAAGTTGATTCTGGTGCAGGAGTAGTATTGATTGCTCCTAATGGAGAAATTACATGCTTGGCTTATAAGTTAGATTTCAAGAACACTAACAATACTGTAGAATATGAAGCACTCCTTCTTGGTATGGAAGCGACTAAGCAAAGAGGAGTCAAATTGCTAAAAGTACAAGATGATGTTGAATTGGTGGTAAGACAAATCAAAAAATAGTATTCTGTGAAAAATAATAGATTGAGAAACTACAAGAATAAGGTATGGGATGAGACTGAGAGTTTTGAAGCATTTTCAATAATTTTAGTACCTAGAGATCAAAATACTAGAGCAGATTCTCTGGCCGTATCTGCATCTTTGTTGTTGCCTCATCCTGATTTCAAAGATCAAGTGTATAGAATGGAGGTTTTGTTCAGACCTAGTGTCCCTAATAATGAAGAATCTTGGCAAGTGTTTGATGATGATAAACATATTCAGCAATTTATTGAAGGTACAGGCCCTTTTGCAGACCTTTGTTTTGAAAGTGATCAGCAAGAAGAACATTCATCAGATAATGAAAGGAAAATTAAATCAGGCACAGTTCAATTAAAAGGTAACAGAATTCCTTCCCACTTTGTTTCATTGGAAAAACTTTTCAATAAACATGATGCTTACATAAGGAAATAAAGGAATAAAAAAGGGAAAACTTGTGGGAAATTTGATGGAATTAATATAGGGACAGAAGATAGCCCAAAGATGATAAACGTAGGAAAGTGTTGTACTCCAGAAGAGAGAATAAAAGTCAAAGAATTGTTGATTAATTTTCAAGATGTATTTGCTTGGAGTTATGAAGATCTAAAAAATTTTATGAATGGAAAATTCAAACACACAATTCCCCTTAAACCTGGAGCCACACCTGTCAGGCAAAAATAGAGGAACTATAATCCTTTGATAGAAGGCACAATTTTCAAAGAAATTGACAAGATGCTGAAAGCCAGGATTATTTACCCTATTCATCACTCTACTTGGGTGGAAAATATTGTGCCTGTGAGGAAGAAAAATGGAGAGATAAGAATTTGTGTAGACTTCAAAAATTTAAATCAGTCATCCCTCAAGGACAACTATGCCTTACCTAACATGGACCATTTATTGCAGGTAGTTGCAGGATCAGAAATGATGTCCATGCTTGATGGATTTTCAAGATATAATCAGATACATGTAGAGGAGGAAGATCAATATAAGACAGCTTTCACTACACCTTGGGGCACCTTCGCATATAACAGAATGCCTTTTGGTTTAATAAATGCAGGTGCAACTTTTCAGAGGGCCATGAATCTATCTTTTGGTGATTTGAGGAATAAGATTATTGTGATATATCTTGATGACTTGATTGTGTTTTCTAAAAAAAGGAAAGACCACATTACAGATTTGGCAAAAGTGTTGCAATGGTGCAAAGATCATGGTATTTCATTGAATCCAAAGAAATCAATATTCTACGTTACTGAAGGTAAACTTTTGGGCCATATTGTTTCTCAAGAAGGAGTGAAAATTGATCCAGATAGAGTTAAAGCTATTCAACAGTTAAGTTTACCTTTGAGTAAAATAGGAGTTAAATCTTTCTTTGGCCAGGTGAATTTTCTAAGGAGGTTTGTGCCTGATTTTTTTGAGATTGTAAAAAGTATAGTTGATATGATGAAAGGAAATCAAACTTTCAAATGGACTGAAGTTGGTAAAAAATCTTTTGAAAATATAAAAGAGGCTATTGCAAATGTGCCTGTTTTAGTTCATCCTGACTACAATAAAGAATTCATCATATATTGTTATGCTTCAGAACATACTATTTCAGCCATACTAATGCAGGAAAATAAGGAAGGCATACAAGCTCCTATTGCTTTCATAAGCGTGCCTTTGAAAAATCAGGAATTGAAATACTCTCACATGGAAAAGCATGCATATGCAGTTGTAAAGGCATTGAAAAATTTTAGATTTTACATTTTGCATTCTCGTTCAGTTATTCATGTGCCTGATGTTGCAGTAAAAAGTATCTTGACTTAGCAAGAAGTGGGTTGTAATCATAGAGGAACATGGATTGCTAAAGTATAGGAGTTTGATATAGACATAAAACCAACGAAGTTAGTAAGAGGAAATGCACTTTGCAAAGCTATGGCAGAGAATCAGCACATTGAAGATGATCATAAAGTGCTCATGGTGAGTTTACAAGATCCTTGGTTTTCCAACATTGCCTATTATCTGACATATGGTGAGTGTCCTGATGGTTTAACAGCAAAACAAAAGAGAGATCTAAAAAATAAAGCTTTGAAGTACATAATATTTGATGATGTTTTTTACAAGAAAGCAATAGATGGCACTTTCTTAAGGTGTGTGGATAAAGAACAGCAAGTAAGATTATTGAAGACTTTTCATGATGAAGCCTGTGGGGGACATTTCTCTTCTACTGTGACTGCATTTAAGATTCTCAGACAATGCTATTACTGGCCGGGTATGTTTAAAGATGCGTATAAATGGGTTGCAAATTGTGAGAAATGTAAGTTGTTTACAGGAAAGCCAGAATTGGCCACTTTACCTTTAAGGCCAGTGATAATAGATGCTCCTTTTCAGCAGTGGGGTTTAGATTTTATAGGACCTATAAATCCTCCTTCAAGTTAAGGACATACCTATATCCTAATAGCCATAGATTATTTTAGTAAATGGGTAGAAGCAAAGGCAATGAAAAAGACTACTTCTACAGTGGTTTATAAATTCATCAAAGAACAAATATTGGTTAGATTCAGAGTTCCTGCAAAACTGGTAATCGATAATGCATCTTACTTTACTTCTGCAGAAATCATTGCTTTCTATTATGATAATGGAATACAGGTTGGTCATTCGTTAGATTACTTCCCTCAAGGCAATGGACAAGCAGAGTCCAGTAATAAGAATTTAATTAACATCTTGAAGAAGTTGGTCTCAGATAATCAAAGGAATTGGCACAAGAAACTGTATGATGCATTGTGGGCTGATAGGACTAGTCTGAAAAGAGCTATTGGGATTTCACCTTTTGAATTAGTTTATGGTGTTGAAGTTGTCTTACCATTACCACTTGAGTTAGCTACCTGTAAATTGAAGACTATGATTGAAGATGGTGTGTTCAAGGAAGGATTAGAAAGGAGAATTTTGTATTTGAAAAAGCTACAGGAAGAAAGAGAAGATATGGTAGATAGAATTACAGAACACCAAAGCAGAGTCAAAAAGTTGTTTGATAAAAGGGCAAGGCTGAGAAAGTGAATGGAAGGTGATCTGGTATTATTGTGGGATAAAAGACAGGAGCTTAGGGGAATCAATTCAAAATTTCAATCATTGTGGAAAGGCCCATTTCAAATTGTACAAGAAAATTAGAATAATTCATTCAAACTGGCTTATCCTTCAGGTGAGCGGCTGCCATACTCTTATAATGGGCAGGACCTAAAATTGTACCAAATGCAATAATGGGAACCAGGTAACCCCTGCATAGTTGTTAGTTAGGTAGGTTTTCCTTTTTCTCGTTCTTGGTTAATGTGTTTTGTTCTTGTTTTTGTTTTCCCTATTAGGTTAGTTTTCATTTTCATCAAGTTGCTGACCCATGTGTGAAACTAGAGATGATCTAAGCCCTTTCAAGCATTATCATACTTAAATCCCCAGATGGAGCCAACTGTTGCCTGAGTTTCAGGTTTTCTATGCTATGAGTTGTGTTAATGGTCATGTCAAGTAAATCAAAAGAGTCTAGGTCTAAGTCTCCTTTAGGTAGGTTGTCCTTGTCGGGTTTCCCTATCATTTCCTTTTCTTCTCTAAGCCGGTTGGGTTGTTCTAAAGGTCTGTTCATATTGGGTAAATTGTAGATCCCAACCCAGCAAGGATATCGTGCTCTTATTGATGATCTTTTCCAAATGAGAGTTGTGAAATGTTCTCCAGACATGTACAAGGGAGCCGATGAGAGTCTTTCTCAAGATGATTGATGCACTATTGTTTCTAAGCAAAATTCATAAGGTCATGGAGTTTTCCATGTCCTCAGTATTCAAAAGTTCACCTATCCTTGGCATAGATGAGGAAGCGGTAGATTATCACAAAGCTCTTCTTGGAGACATGCATCGCCAACTTCTAGTTCATCATCTTCTGAACATTCTTGGAGGAATCAACCTTCTAGTCCTTCCAATGTCTCACGAGGGGGCACTTCCAGAAAATCTGCTATCTAGAAAGGGGCAGTCCTTACATTTAGACATTTGTTGTGGCAAGGTTGTGATAAAGCCAATTTGTCCAGGATCAAGCATTGGTATTAATGTTGCCTTAGGTGTTGATGATGCCCTTAGAAAGGAAGATAAATTGATAATAGAGGGTATAGATATAAGATTTGTAATTGAAATATTTCTTGAAGAAGGGATGGAATTTATAGTTATTGTTCTTGATCTTGGCTACGGATCTGATTCTTTTCCAGTTACCCTTCTTCCAACTAAGGTGGAATTACACTTTCATGAAAGCTTAGTTGTGGATGAAAATGAAGGAATATTCAATTATCAGTGCAAATATTTTCCAACTTTATAGGTTACATATCATACACCACATCGATTTTCAATTGATGTTATTGATCATATTCGCACGGGAATAGCAATGCATAGTGTAATGAACGCCCAACAAAAATCCATAGTGTAATTCATTTTGCATGAGGTCAACGGTAGGAATCCATAGTGTAATTCCTCTCTTGAAAAGCAAATCTTTTAAAGGATCCACTCCAAGGTTCAGTGTTTGTCATGCGACGTACCAAAATTTTCTCAGTAGAAGATAAATGTGAATGTTCACGAGGAGGCCTTTGCTGGTTCCAAAAACTCTTTTACCTTCAAAAATATCACACCAAAGGAATAATATTTTTGTATTTTCTTATTTTCAATGAATGCAACTCTAACAATGTAGCTACTATGAGGTCCTGTTCTAATAGGGGGGGTTAGCAAAGAAAACAATGAAACTAAAAGCAAATAACATGAAATCAAACAACTTGAAAGTGAAATTCCTAAACGGACATAAGCTACAGAACACAACACGCTGCGAGTTAAACCTTTGAAGAAATTGGTAGGAAACCAATGAAAATAGGAGCAACGCTTCCTAGAATCCACTGATGCAATCATCGGTGAGAATCTGTAACAAATTGAATGATGTTTCACTCTTCATCAAATCACAAGGCCACGAAAAGTGCACTCATGCGAGACAAAAAGGTATGTAGACACAATCGGGTGATCTCTTCTCAAGCTCGTTACGTCAACGAAATTCATATATCTGTAGCAAACACCAAAACTAAAAGATCGCACAACTAGAAACAATGCAATAAACTTTTGGCTCAATCACAATCTCATGAATAAAATCCACAAAACAATGACACATTCAGGCAAGAATAACTACACTCTGAATGCTAGCACCAAAAGCATAATTTTATTGCATAATAATAGTGGCATTTGTTACATTTTACAATGGGGTATTTATAAGAAATCATCTCCTCAATTTGTGTTGAGAGTGAGAGATATCTTGATGCAATAAAAATGCTTTTAAAACATTAAAACAAACTAAATATATACAAACTGGTAATCTAACTGGTGCTTAGAGTGACTCCATCCATATTTTATTCATTAATTGGATGCATGAGCCCTTTATATGTCAAAAACAATGAAAGCATGATAGAAAAAGTAGGAGGAAGCCATCAGTCAAAGTAGAAATGCATGGAGACACCAAAAATAAAAGCTAGCCCTTCATTTGATGTGTGTCAGAGTTAACTTGCCATCAAAATACATTTCCAATGCATGGAAAGTGCTATTTTTGAAATTGGCAGTCAACTGTCGGTGCACCTTTGAATTGTGGAGCTACATGAAGATGTGGAGCTGTGGACCTACGGATCTGCGGAGCTATGGACCTCGACTGAGTCAAAAATCTCAAAAAATTTCTAAGTGTCAAAATTGAAATTCTGGCATCTGGGTTTTGTTCATCTTCATCCTAAAGATATGTTTTGATATCTGCCCTTGAATTTCTCTGTGATCTTAGAAGCATCGGAAAGATCCAAAGCCTCATACTTATCTTTGAACTTCTGTCTGTAGTTGTCCACCTCAATTCGAGTTTCTGCAAAATCCCCAAGTTTGGTATCCAACTCTAACAATGCTTCTTCTGTCCTGAAGGCTTGTCTGATGTCTTCATCACTAGATGCTTCCTCTAAAGTCTTTATAAAGTTTTCTACAACCACCTCAACTGGTAAAAGCTTCTCTCATTCTTCATCTTCAAAAATATCCAAGCATGCATCACTATATAACTTTTCTGCTCCCAAAATTCGCTCTCGAGCTTGGTTCTTGAGCCTATGTATCTCATTATGCAATGTTTCCATCACTTTATTTCCCTCTGCAATCTTTTCTATCCAATCATCTATCATGTCTAGCTCTTCACCAGTATATACATCAATCAGAATACGGTACCTTTGTCCTTTTATGGCCTGTAGAATTTGCAAATCCTTGCTCCAAACCCGTACCTCATCCATAATGCTGAAGTCTTGCCTCAAAATTGCCACGATCTTATCAACATTGTCTTGTGTAGCATGCAATAATTTAATACTTCCTATAATTATAGTAATACCCCTATCCTCAAGGTTGTCTTGCCAATCCTGACAAGCTCTCAGAAATGGATTGAGCTGTACACCTTCCCCTTCTTTAAGAATGGTAGTCAAAGTCTCCTCGGGGTGTTCAGAATCAAGAGGACCAATAACTTCAGCTAGATATCCTTTCAAAATCTCAATTTGCCTTCGAAGTGATCTGATTTCAATCTCATCACACTCCATCTGATTAAGAACCTTTTTGACTCTTATAGTCATCATTTGTCGAGAAGTATCCCGTGTAGGTTTCACTAACATGATATCCTTTACTTCATAGTCCTGAAGGCTGACAGCTTCTTCATCTGTACCTTTTGGGGGATGAGTAACTTGTGCAAATAAGTCTTGATTCTGAATAGTGGTAATGAATGCAAATGGTGTTGCATCCTGTAATGGAGAGTTAGGCTTGTTCAAAATATCTGCAATGTCACAAATATCATCCTTTGAAGCAAGGAATTTATGCTTAACACTTCTCATTATTTCCTTCCGGAACCATCTCAGGATATGTATTTCTTTAACCTTGGCTCTAGATGATGAAGGGATGTGTTCAACTACCTCCTTCCCTCTGTTTCTTTTGCTTGGAGTTTCCTGTTGAGAGGGTTCTTCTTTTGTAGTCTCAGTTTCTGTAGATCCCGTTGTTTGATCCTCAACTTCCTGGGAAGGCTGTTGTATACATTTCATTCATTGTGCCTCTTTCAGTGGCTCATTAGTAGTCCTTGGTTCTGGTTCTCCTTGTAATGATGATCCTTTCTGAACATGTTCCTTTGAACTCGCAGGTGGAGGTGTCACTGAAACATTATCTACCATCATAGCTTGAGGTGAAGATGGAGGCGTTGGATGAGGACCTTGTGTCTCAGGTGGCATCTGCATCCAATCTTACTATTGAGATTCACCTGTAGGAGTATCTCTAATCTTATCTCCAACCAATTCTGTACCCACTGGCATGAAATCAAAATTTCGAACGGAGAGAATATCATCACCTAGCTCTCTTTTCTCATTCACCCATCATTGTACTTCGTCTTTCAAAGAAGAGAGCTCTACCATTTCAGCTTGGGTGGGTGGTGGAGTATTTGTGACATTCTTCTTTCTTTCCAATTCTGTGGCTTTGGAAAATTGAGTTCTCCCTTGTAAAGGCACTTGTTCTTCCTCCCCATCTGACTCTGTTTCATCCTCAGGAATGGTTTCAGGAATAGATGGATTAGGCACTAATCTTTTATGAACTCTCTGCCTCTTGTTCATTCTAACCTTAACCCTCCTTTGCTTCTATGGAACCATAGGAGAAGCAGATTCTTCATGCATCGGATGAATGGATGTCTTTGGAAGCTCTCCTTCTTCTTGTTGGCTTGACAAAATAGGAGGTAATGGAAAATCAACCTAGATATGAGAAATTGCAGGGTCTCAAGGGTCTTGGGAAGTAGATTCATGTTGCCACACAGGGGCCTGTTCTTGAACATGCTCTATCTGGATCCTCTGAGGAGAGGCTCTCTTCCTCTTTCCTTTCTTCCTCTCTGAAGGATGGTAATATCCCACTGGACAATCAAGCTAGTAGACCATTTCTGGCCTAATAGGAGACTAGAGTGCAAAGATAGGAATTGTGACCTTCTTCCCCTTTACCCTTTCTGGGTGAGCATGTGCATGGAATATCACTGTGTCTGGATTCGGATCAAGTGTAAAGGGTTTCTTAATCCAGCTCTTTGTCATTCTAATGACATGTCTTGCTCGATGATTGATAGCATCTCCTTCCTCCCTATCAACTTCTACATTTAGGATGGGCCTCTTGCCAACCTTATTTGTATTGAATAAGGGATCTAGTAGCTCTTGTGAATCTTGTAGCCTTATCTCATCCAGGATGGTCAAATGGAGAGCCTTCTCTGCTAAATATAAAGTCATTCTACAATAATCCCTAATATGGACATCATAGTCATTTGTGGCATTCATCCAATGATCTTCAATGGCATCCTCGTGGTAGAACTCTTTTCCTACCAGATTTTCCACTTTACCAACATTGTCGAAGAATGGTCGAGAAGAGATATATTCTTCAAGGGGATAGTTCTCCCATTCCCACTCAAAAGTCCAGATATCCTGCTTTCTCTTTACCTGGTATGCTCCTATTACAAATGGCCAATCCCAACAAGGTCTTCGTTGTTTCTTGATCCTCTCATATGCTAACTCAATCTGCCGAGAAATTTCCATTAGAACCAACTTGTCACTTAGGTACCTTGGGAGCTTCTTTGGATGAATAGATGCACCACCAACCTGAATGTATGTGAATTTTTGGAACTAGATAAAATATGCACCGAGAGCTATGATCTGTGCCTTGGCCTCATTAGACAATCTCTTTCCATAATCGCCTTTGATGAATCAAATGATGTCAAAGATAAAGGCATCATTCACAATCCTATACTCTTTGCTTTGTGGTGAGAGCTTCTTCTTAACTAGCTGAGGATAAACTATATACGGCCATGCATTAGGGTCCTGCATACTGCCCTTTTTGTACAATCCGAGATAGTCAGTGGCTCTTGCTACAAGTATATATACCACATAAGAAGTCGTATAAAACTTCTTCTTGTCCTTTACTATCCACAACTGATCACACACGTTCTCACTAAGTGCGGTGGCCCAATCCAGTGGAATTTTTGCGTGTCTGATAGTTTCAATGAAGTTAACCATGAATGGATCGAGATGACCTGCTGTAGGCAATCCCATAACTCTACTCAGAAGAATGATTGAATATCCAATGTCACCCTTCATGTATCCTCATGCCATATCTACTTTGCTGATTGTCTTTCCCCGAGATGGCTTCTCAATGAAGTACAAGGAATATATGACATCCATGGCTTCCTGGTGATGATCCTTATGCCACCTCTCAGTTGCTTCATATGAAAGTCTGATAAACTTATCAGCTCTAGGTAAGTGAAAAACTCTCTTGATATTATCAGGTCATAGATCTAACAACACTTCCCCAGTGATGCTCTTTACCACCCTTTCCTCGGGAACAAAATGTCTAGATAAGGTCAAAATCAATTCAGCTGACTAAATGGTCCCAGGATGTGATGTTGCATTTACCAATCCAGACCAGATTAAGGCAGATCTGAAAGAAGATCTTTCAGTTGGGTTGTTACAAACCCTCAAAAATTCTCCCAAGTCCATGTGTCCAAGTTCTGTGTCTTTGATCTTAGAGTGTTCATTGTGCAATCGTGACTTAGGGGTTACGCCTTGGAACTTGTACACAACTGGCTTTGTTATTGATCCTGATGTGGACGCCATTTGATTATATTACTTGTACATCACAAAGGGAAAAAAAATGATTAATCGCTGGATACATATAAAACATTAAAAAAAACAAAAAAAACAAAAAAAAATGATACTCTTTATTTATTTTACTTCATTCTTTTTATTAATTTTTTTTAAAATTAAATTTTATTTTATTTATTTATTTATTTATTTATTTATTTTTTTTTAATTTGGTTTTTCAGAGATCAAAAAATAAATAAACAAACAAACAAATTTTTATTTTTATTTTAGAAAAAAAAGTTGGGGTTTGAAAACGCAGCGGTGGCCGTGCGCGCGCTGCCCAGAAGGCGCATGCCGTGGTGGCCACATGTGCCCTGAAGGCGTGTGCACACGCTACTGTACGCCCAAGAGGGTGCAGCGTTTGCGGTGGTCGCACGCGGCCCTAAAGGAACATTGTCGTGCGCCCAAAAAAGGGTACGACATCTGCGGTGGCCGCGCGCAGCCTTTAAGGTGCACACGTGCGGTGCACCACTACATGACCTTGAAGTAGCGCGTGCACGTCACACTGCAGCACTCCCAAAAAGGGCATGGCATCCGTGGCCAGTGTGAGTCCAAAAAGGGCACGCCAGCAACAGTCGTCGCACAACCCAAAAGGGTGTCGCGGTGGCACGACGCGTGTGCGTATCCCAGAAGGGCGACACGGCACATGTGCGTCCTTAAGGGCATGCGCAGCGCCATGCCATGTGCTTCCTCTTCTAGTCGCACGCGCATGAGCACAAAGCCTGTGTGCAAGTTGGAGGGGTTAAGGTTTCCATACCTTTCCCTCCTCAGCTCTACCTCTTCAACATTGAAAAATAAAAGAAAGAAGGGGGGAGGGGGCATTTTATAACTTCCCTCCCCTCTTTTTTTTGCATGTGTGTGTGCCTTAGTATGCGCACGCGCGCGAGTTTTTTTTTTTGTTTTTATTTATTTATTTATTTATTTTTGAACTTTTTCCACTCTAACTGATTTAATCGAGACTTTCTCCTTCTTTCAATTTCTGAACTATGAGTTCGGGAGTCGGAAGAAAGTAGGGGGTCCCCATTCCTAGTGAGGAATGGGGCATGTGTTATGGATACCACAAAAAATAGCCCTGAAAAAAGGAAGAAATGACCAAGACATTTCTTCATTAGCAAACATTCGTCCACTGTGCGTCAAACACCAACCGAACTTCAAAAAACTCGAGCGTATCTCAAATGACCTTGCAATCCAAATTTTTGAAGTCTAAACCTTCAAACTCAATGTGTGCATTGTGTATTCATTCTCTTTGACATATCAGGATGTCATCAATCAAAGTTCTCTGTCAACTTAAAACAATCTTCCACCCCTCCCAGTTCATTCATTCAAATTTTTCACGAAGGCTCCTTGTTAATCAATTGCTTGACCAAATAAGAGAATTAGTTCGAGGGCTCTTGGCAGGATGTCACGTTCTTTTATTTTAGGCCATTTGCATAATTTCTCCATTTCATTTAAAATGTTACTTTTGATGAAACAATACTTTTGACTACCAAGTGCTTTGTTTTGTAATGCACCTCTAGCCTTTTCAGATCGGTAGAATCCTTCTGACTTAACACCGCCTCTCTCCTCTCTTTTTTTTAGTTTCTGTATCCTAACTACACTTAGATTGTGTAGCCTGAACATCGGTGTCATTTCTTGGATTCAATCTCTCATGAACATCCCTTGCATTCCTCTTTTAGAACTTTTTTTTTAATTTTTTTTAAAGAAAACTCTTATGCCAAACAATGATCTTAGAAACCCTTCGAGGAGACCCCTCTGGTTTGAACCAGTTAGAATTTGGATTATTTCTCGTCATCTTTGACTTGAAATTGAACAACACCTAAAACCATCAAACCTTTAAATTTGCAAAGTGTTGAGATCTTGTTAGTCTAGGCTTCTGATTTCCAGACTAGAAGTCCCTTTAATTCAATGAGAGATATATGTTGCTTGGTTGGTATAAAACACACAATTGTCCAAATGTTTTGACAAAGAAATACCTCCTCCTGAAATCGGGACCAAAGAGTGGTTAGTGAAATCTTGAGAAAATTCCCAAGTACACCTTACCCCCTAAGACTGATCTAACTTTAAAAGAAAACACATGACTGAAAGTAAACACACAACTTAGAAAAAAGGAAACACACCATTTTTGAAATGAAAATTTAATCTACGTGCGGAAATGAAACCTAACTAATGCTTCTTCTTTTTTTTCTTTTTCTTTTTCAGGCTTCAAAATAATGTTTTAGAAATTGCCCATTTATGGGCAAAGGTAGAAACTCCCCCTGTAAGGAACTTAGCCTAAATGTGTTTTCTCTGAGAATTTCCACAATCTGATATGGGCTTGTCCACAAGTGTTGAAACTTGGTATGGCTTCCTGGCATTTCTTTCGCCTTATCCCAAAGTAGGACTAGGTCAGAAATCCTAAAGGATTTTATTGTGGCCCTCTTGTTGAACCATCTCTTGACAATGGCTTGATGTTTAGCCATGTGTTCTAATGTAGTTGTTTGTTTCTCATCCATTTCCAAAAGATTTATCAATCAAATTTGGACTTTGTCAGTGTCATCAACATACTCGCTCATGAATTTTAAAACAGGAATCTTGAGGTTGAGCGAGAATATCGATTCTTGCCCGTAAATAAGTAAATAGGGAGAAGTACCCAAGGCCTTTTTCACTCTGACTCTATCTGTCCACAAGGCGTATTTCAATTGTGTATGCCAATCCCTAGGGTTCTCCTTCAATAGTCATTTTATTATAGTGGTCAAATTTTTGTTTGTAGACTCTGCTACCCCATTTCCTTGTGGGTAGTAATTTGAAGAGAATCTAATGATGAATTTGTTTTCAAATGCCCATTGTGTCAAAAATGCAGATGCAAATGCAGATCCATTGTCGCATACAAGAGGAAATGGCATTTCAAATCTGGTAACAATATGTTCTTCCAAAAAGTCTATCACCACCTTAGCAGTGCAATTTTTGAAAGTCTCAGCCTCCGTCTATCATGTGCAGTAATCTGTGGCTGTAAGGATGAATGCGTGTCCAGTTGATGACGGTGGGTTTACTGGACCAATCAAATCCAGTCCTCACTTTGCGAAAGGGTGCACCTCATAGACTAGTTGCAGTGGCATTGTTGGGTGCCTCTCTTTGTTAGCACTAGTTTGGCATGTATGATAGGAACACACATGTTCAAAAGTATCCTTGAATATTGACGGCCAAAAATAACCTAATCTTAAAATCATGTGAGCTATTGCTTCTGCTAAACCATGTCCCGTACCATACTTATCAAGAAAATGTTCCAAAGATATCCTTAGCCTCCTCACATCCTAAGCATTTCAAATAAATCCCTTCGTAGTTTCTTTTATACAACTTGTTACCAAGTAACTTGTAAGACTCACATTTCATCTTAAGTCCCCTACATTGCAAACTATTCATCCACTTACGGAATTGATCTTGTAGGAGAAAATAGACAATATCCTGGTACCACACATCTATCACCACACCTTGATTGATATCAACTTGTGATACAACCATCATCTTTTGATCATCTTCATCAATTTCGTCATCAAATTTGAATTCCTTTTGATTTCCTTCTTGGTTGTTAGCAATCATTTTGGATAATCCTTGGCCTCTAACTAATCACATAGGTTGAATCTCTAGATCGAATTCTTGAAGTATTGCCATCCACTTTCCTCTTCTTTTGCCAAGTTCATTTTGCATCAAAAGTGTCTTTACTGCTGGGTCAGGTACAATTGCATACACCTTACTTCTGAGTATGTAGTGACGAAACTTCTTCACTGCCTTGATTAATGCAAAGGATTGTTTATCAAGATTTGAATATTTTAACTCAGCATTCTTTAGAGGAGAACTCATGAAAGCAATGGGTCATTCATCCTCCTTTTCTCTTTTTTGTGTCAAGATCCCTGCGCAAGAATGTTCGGAAGCAAAGGAATAGATCTTGAAGGGGAACTCGTAATCTGGACTTACCAAAACTGAGGCTGTGGAAATGGTGACCTTAATATCTTGGAAGGATTTCTTTATCTCTGGTACCCATTCTGTTTTAGCCCCTTTTTTGAGTAAATCATTGAGGGGGCGTACTATCTCTGCGAAACCACTTATGAATTTTCGTACAAAGTTTATCTTTCCAAAAAAAGATTTCAATTCCTTCCAGTTATGAGGAGGTGCTAACTTCAAAATAGACTCAACTCTATTTGGATCAATGGAAATTCCAACTTCAGAAATGACATGTCCCAAGAGCTTTCCTTTAGTAACACCGAATGAACATTTCTTGGGATTGAATGATATGTCGTACCTATGACATCTATTGAATACCTGCCTTAGATCAGCAATATGAGTACTTTGATCCTTCAAAAAGATAGTCAAGTCATCCATGTAGATGACTATACACCTGTTTATCAATCCTTTGAAGGCTTCATCCATTGCTCGTTGAAATGTAGCTCCCGCATTAATCAACCCGAAAGGCATCCTTCTGTAGGCAAACGTTCCCCACTTTTTTGTGAAAGCAATCTTTAGCCTATCTTCTTCATCGACCATCACCTGGTTATATCCTGAGTAACTGTCCAAAAATGACATCATCTTTGAACCATTAACAATTTGCAACACTTCATCTAACGAGGGTAGAGGGTAGTTATCCTTTTGAGATGCCAAGTTCAAGTTATTAAAGTCAACACAAAGGTGAATCTCTCCGATCTTTTTCCATACAAGGACCAAATTTGCTACCTAGGTGGAATGACGAATAGGGAATATGATCTTAGCATCTAGTAGTTTTTTTACTTCTTTCATAATCAGTGGTTCAATTATCGGATTTTCCAGTCGTTGTCTTTGTCAGAAAGGTTTAGCAACGGGATGTCGTGTGTGATAATCTTAGGATCATAAGTCTTTAATTCTTCATAGCTCCAAGCAATGACATCTTTATACTCGATGAGCAATTTGAGCATGTCATCCTGTTCCTTTTCATTGCATGCTTTTCCGATTTGCACCATTTTTGGTTCTTCATTAGTACCTAAATTGTAGGAGTCACATTCTTTGATTCCTTTCTCTTGAGTTTCCCTTCTATTGAGTGTTGATTCATCACGGTTGAAGATGCGTTCAAGTTCAACCATCCCTTTCAAAATGCTATTGGTTTTCAAATTAAGGATTCCATCATCATCCTCAAGCTCATCATCTTCAAGCTTGTCTTCAAGTGTATCATCAATCTCTTGTCCTTGGAAATTGTGACTGCACATAATAAACTCGAGTATATGTTGATCATCTTGGAAGACCTAAAAGTTTGTGATATTGTTTGGAATGGTAGGAACAACAACTAATTCAACTGAGAATCTTTTCAACTTTGTTCTTTCTACTGGTTGTAAAGCGCTGGCTGAAATAGCAAGGGCATCTGCTACCACATTCTTTCTTCTGGGAATGGATTTGATGTTCAAATCTTCAAAATCATCCATTATATCCCATACCCTTTTTCTGTAAGTGATTAACCTTTTGTCATTGCATGAGTATATAGATTTTACTTGTCTTATCACTAGTTGAGAATCCCCTTCGATTATAAGAGTAGTGACTCCTTTTTCCAATGCAAAGAGAAGTCCTTGAATCAAGGCTTCATATTCTGTGCCATTATTAGTACATCTAAACTGCAATCGATATGCGGCATAGAAAGACCTACCTTTTGGGTTGATTAGTTCAATACCTGCACCAGCTCCTAATTTGCATCTGGAACCATCGAAGTGGAGTGTCCAAACTACATTTTCCTTGGGTTTTCTGACTTTGTGTTTATTTGTCCTTAACTTTTCTTTTACTTGAGCCTTAAATGACTGCTTCTTGGGCACCCATTGTAACTTTTCTTGTTTAGGGCTTGATGAACCTCCTTCATACCCCATGGATAGAGGAAGAGTGTGTTTTTCTTGCTCCTCCTAAATTTCCTCTATTGGCTTAGTGATTTGTTCAACTTTAGGTTTTGGATGAATGACTATTGAGGTCCATCCTTTACCTTTAACATATCCTCTTCTTCTCTGAACTTTAATCATCCCAGGAGGAGGAGAAGATAAACCTCCACCATCTGAAGAGGTATCGATGTATGATACATTTAAATCTTCACTTTCCCCTTCAGCTTGCTTAACAAGGTTGGACGAATTCACTAAATTTTGACTTTGGATAACTTCATCACTTGAGGTCTTCATACTTTTGTTTCCCATTATTTGTGTCAAAACTTTTGCTACTGCTTCTTGGCATGCTAAACATTCGAACTTTGAATGACTAACTTTGTGCAACCAGAAAAATCCTGGAAGGAGGAGGGTACTGGGGTCAGCTTCCTCTCCTAAACACTGTAGATTAGTCACCATACTTTCTATGAATTGTGTCACGGTCTCATTTTTAGGTATCAACACCATAGGTTCTTCATTTTGGTCTTGAGATCTCTTGTTAGGAACCATGTCCAATGCCATTACTTTGTATGAACCCAAATCAGATTGTAAGAATGCTACCTCATTCGAGGTGTTGTAATCTATGATCATTATTTTCAGTTTGGGCTTGGCATCTATCTTGATTTGATTGTTCAGACCTTTCCATGGTAACCATAATTGAGTGAAATCTGTGGAGAACCATCCTCTAAGACATTTTGTCCATTCTCTGCTCAGGAGTAATCCATATGTTTCTGGGATGTCAACCACATGTATGTCAACAATATCTTGGATCCGAGGATCAACTGTTAGCTATATCCACACATCTTTTAATACTCCAATGACTTTTACCTTTGTTTTATCCAACTGTATTACCACTCGGTTAGAGGGTTGAGGATTAACTCCTAGCCTTTGAGCTATTATAATGGCATCACATTACAAGAAGCTCCCGAATCAATAAGACAATTGTGTAGATTCTTTCCATATATCCTTATGCTCAACAAGAATGGAGGTACCTTGACTTTGTCCTTGAACATAGTAGGCATCGCTTTTGTAGTATTTACTTGTTGTGGCACCGTCTTTTGGGGGACATTATTCATATTATGGGAAACCTTTGTATTATCCAATGTCTTCATGAGTGCTTCTCTTTGTTGTGGACAATTCTGTAACATGTCGAACATGGACATATTGGATTTTTTTTTCTTCAGGTCTTCAACCGCATTATATTTTACAGTAGACCAAGTAGGGTTCCTTAGTATTATCAATATGTTTACTTGATTCTGATACTATGGTCCTCCTTGGGCTGGCCTTATCGGTGGTGGATTGTTGCTTTCTCTAGGATTAGGTGGGGTTGGTTGCAAACCAAGAGGAATTCCATCAGTCAAGGGATCCTTTTTGTTTCTGATATTATATGTGTTTCGATTATCATTTCGAAAGCCAAACATCTCATCATGTTGAAGATTGGATTCTTGACTAAAAGGGAATGAGAATTCTTCATTTTCTTGTTGTTCCACTTGTACATTCTGTGTAGAATCATAAGATTCTAATAGCATTGTGTTGAATTGAATAGAAGGTAGATTATCATTCATTGATAGGTTTTGATTCACATCCTGATTACCATTGTAGTATGCACCATCGTTACTAGGCATATTTTGACTATCTTCATACTGATTAATGTTAGCATACTGAATGTTGTTGTTATTGGAAGGAATGCTTCCATTATTTGGTCTAGTGTTCCATTGTCAGTTTTCTCTTTGGAACCCATTGTTGCGATCAGGAGGATTGAAGTTGTTTCCTCCCCCGTTGTTTCTTGCATTGTTGTTACCGTTATTGTTGAAGTTCCTATCGTAATTTTGACCAAAACTGTTGTTGTAGGGGCCGACATTGTTTCTCTGGAAGTTGTTATTTTGTCCTTGAGACAATCTAAGATGAGTCAATTCATTGTTAATTTGCAACATGGTTTTCTTCATCTGACCAACTTCTGAAAGGAGATTGTTATCTACTTCCATAGGAACTGTCACCTTTTGTTCAAAGAAGGTTGTTTTTGGGGGCTCATACCCTAGATATGTTATCGCTTGAGTTTGTGGAGTGGGTACCTATTGTAATGGAACTGGATTCATAGGTATGAACTGACTAGGTACAGTGGGTGCTCCCACAGGAACCGTTGGTATGGTAGGAACTGTTTGCGTAGGAAGCATCATTCCCCCTCCATTAGGATTAGCTTGCTTTGTGAATGTGATTGCTTCTGCAAAGACTTTGTCCAATGTGTCAATATTTGTTGCAGGAAGTCTTCTCAGAAAATTTCAGTAAGAGGATCCATGGCATTGAAATAAACTTGGATGGCAGCTTCAACCAAAATTGTGTACGGTGTTTCCAACTTGCGGTAAGCCATATGAAAACGATGATTGAAGCATGAAACTGTTTCAGCTAGATCCCTTTTTATTGATATGAACTATTGATGTATCACTACTGGATTGATGAATGTTTTGAATTGTTCCAAAAATGATTTTTCAAAAGTGTCCCAGTCTCCAATGCATCCTAGTGGTAGGTTCACGTACTAATTGAAGGCAATTTCCCCCAAAGAATAGGGGAATAAACGAAGAACCACATCTTCATTGGCAATTTGCTTTCGGTTGCAAATTTCCTTAAAAATCTTGACATGATCTTTGGCGGTTCTTGTTTCTCTGTAAATAAACCTTGGACAAAATTTCTCGAGATTCTTAGGGAGGTCATGGAGGGCACCTCTCAAGCTAAGGGGTGAATCAACTACATTTGCGAAAAAGGCCATCAGAGGATTTTGTTGACCCAAAGGTGGGTGGAAAGGTGATGGGAGTGTTGGAATATGTGGAGGTCCACCTGGTGGTTGAATGGGTGGTGGAGTAGAAGAAGATGATGAAATTTCTAATGGAAGTGGTTGAATTCGGGGTATTCCTTTGTCACTATGTGGCTTACGAAAATGAGTAAGCTCTAGAAATTCTTGGGCACTTGGTGAAGATCTTAATGCTCGCTGGAATGGGGATTTAGGATCAATATCTTCTAGCTTGTATCAATTTTGGGAAAAGCACACCTCTACAGAAGTACACTTCCTCACTATTCTAAATTTGGGGACCACAGAGTTCTGCGGACCTGCAGACCTGAATTTTTGAAAATTTCAGAAGTGATTTTTGAACCTTTTACATAGTGTAGATTATTGCAAGGGTGCAAAATTTTTGAAATTTGATCAAATCTTTCTTGTTTCTAATAGTATGTTCTTTGTAGGGACCCTCCTTCTAGCACCACTTCTGTTGGGTGTTCATTTTGCACGAGGTCAATGGCAGGAATCCATAGTGTAATTCCTCTCTTGAAAAGCAAATATTTTAAAGGATCCACTCCAAGGTTCAGTGTTTGTCTTGCGACGTACCAAAATATGATTAGTAGAAGATAAATGTGAATGTTCACGAGGAGGCCTTTGCTGGTTCCAAAAACTCTTTTACCTTGGAATCAAGTAAAATATGTTTGTTGTCTCAAAAATATCACACCAAAGGAACAATATTTTTGTATTTTCTATTTTTCAATGAATGCAACTCTAATAATGCAGCTACTATGAGGTCCTATTCTAACAAGGGGGGTTAGCAAAGAAAATAATGAACCTAAAAGCAAATAACATGAAATCAAACAACTTGAAAGTGAAATTCCTAAATGGACATAAGCTACAGAACACAACACACTGCAAGTTAAACCTTTGAAGAAATCAATAGGAAACCAATGAAAATAGGAGCAGCACTTCCTAGAATCCATTGATGCAATCGTCAGTGAGAATCTATAACAAATCGAATGATGTTTCACTCTTCATCAAATCGCAAGGCCACAGAAAGTGCTCTCATGCGAGACAAAAAGCTATGTAGACACAATCAAGTGATCTCTTCTCAAGCTCGTTACGTCAACAGAATTCATATATCTATAGCAAACACTAGAACTAAAAGATCGCACAACCAAAAACAATGCAATAAACTTTTGGCTCAATCACAATCTCATGAATAAAATCTACAAAACAATGACACATTCAAGCAAGAATAACTACACTCTGAATGCTAGCACCAAAAGCATAATTTTATTGCATAATAACGGCGACGTTTGTTACATTTTACAATGGGGTATTTATAAGAAATCATCTCCTCAATTTGTGTTGAGAGTGAGAGATATTTTGATGCAATAAAAATGCTTTTAAAACATTAAAACAAACTAAATATATACAAACTGGTAATCTAACTGGTGCTTAGAGGGACTCCATCCATATTTTATTCATTAATTGGATGCATGAGCCCTTTACATGTCAAAAACAATGAAAGCATGAGAGAGAAAGTAGGAGGAAGCCATCAGTCAAAGTAGAAGTGCATGGAGACACCAAAAATAAAAGTTGTCCCTTCACTTGATGTGTGTTAGAGTTAACTTGCCATCAAAATGCATTTCCAATGCATGGAAAGTGCTATTTTTGAAACTGGCAGTCAATTGTCGATGCACCTTTGAATTGTAGAGCTACATGAAATTCCAGAGCTGTGGACCTATGGACCTACGGACCTGCGGACCTACGGACTTCAACTGAGTCAAAAATCTCAAAAAATTTCTAAGTGTCAAAATTAAAATTCTGGCATTTGGGTTTTGTTCATCTTCATCCTAAAGATATGTTTGGATATTTGCCCTTGAATTTCTCTATAATCTCAGTAATCTTAGCAACATTGGGAAGATCCAAAGCCTCATACTTATCTTTGACCTTCTGTCTATAGTTGTCCACATTAATTCAAGTTTTAGCAAAATCCCCAAGTTTGGTATCCAACTCTAAAAATGCTTCTTTTGTCCTGAAGGCTTGTCTGATGTCTTCATCACTAGATGCTTCCTCTAAAGTCTTTTTGAAGTTTTCTACAACTACCTCAATTGGTAAAAGCTTCTCTCATTCTTCATCTTCAAAAATATCCAAGTATGCATCACTATATAACTTTTCTACTTCCAAAATTTTCTCTCGAGCTTGGTCCTTGAGCCTACGTATCTCATTTTGCAATGTTTCCATCACTTTATTTCCCTCTGCAATCTTTTCTATCCAATCATCCATCATGTCTAGCTCTTTGCCAGTATATACATCAATCAGAATGTTGTACCTTTGTCCTTTTACGGCCTGTAGAATTTGCTAATCCTTGCTCCAAACCCGTACCTCATCCATAATGCTGAAGTCCTACCTCAAAATTGCCATGATCTTATCAACATTGTCTTGTGTAGCATGCAATAATTTCAGACTTCTTGTAATTATAGTGATACCCCTATCCTCAAGTTTATCTCGCCAATCCTAACAAGCTCTCAAAAATGGATTAAGCCGTACACCTTCCCCTTCTTTAAGAATGGTAGTTAAAGTCTCCTCGGGGCATTCAAAATCAAGAGGACCAATAACTTCAGCTAGATATCCTTTCAAGATCTCAATTTTCCTTCGTTTCATCACATTACATGTGGTTAAGAACCTCTTTGAATCCCATAGTCATCATTTGTTGAGAAGTATCCCGTGTAGGTTTCCCTAACAAGATATCCTTTACTTCATAGTCCTGAAGGCTGACAGCTTCTTCATCTGTACCTTTTGGGGGATGAGCCACTTGTGCAAATAAGTCCTAATTCTGAGTAGTGGTAATCAATGCAAATGGTGTTGCATCCTATAACGAAGAGTCAGGCTTGTTCAAAATCTCTGCAATGTCACAAATATCATCCTCTGAAGCAAGGAATTGATACTTAGCACTTCTCATTATTTCCTTTCGGAACCATCTTGGGATATGTATTTCTTTAACCTTGGCTCTAGATGATGAAGGGATGTGTTCAGCTACCTCCTTCCCTCTGTCGCTTTTTCTTGGAGTTTCCTGTTGAGAGGGTTCTTCTTATGTAGTCTCGGTTTTTGTAGATCCTGTAGTTTGATCCTCAACTTCTTGGGAAGGCTGTTGTATACATTCCATTACCTGTGCCTCTTTTGGTGTCTCATTAGTAGTCCTTGGTTATGGTTCTCCTTGTAATGATGATCCTTTCTAAACATGTTCCTTTGAACTCGCAGGTGGAGGTGTCACTGAAACATTATCTACCATCATAGCTTGAGGTAAAGATGGAGGCATTGGATGAGGACCTTGTGTCTCAGGTGGCATCTGCGTCCAATCTTGCTATTGAGATTCACCTATAGGAGTATCTCTAATCTTATCTCCAACCAATTCTGTACCCTCTGGCATGAAATCAAAATCTGGAACGGAGAGAATATCATCACCTAGCTCTCTTTGCTCATTCACCCATTGTTGTACTTCATCTTTCGAAGAAGAGAGCTCTACCATTTTAGCTTGGGTGGGTGGTGGAGTATTTGTGACATTCTTCTTTCTTTCCAATTCTGTGGCTTTGGCAAACTGAGTTCTCCCTTGTAAAGGCACTTGTTCTTCCTCCCCATCTAACTCTGTTTCATCCTCATCTGATTCTTCCTCAAGAATGGTTTTAGGAATAGATGGATTAGGCACTAATATTTTATGAACTCTTTGCCTCTTGTTCATTCTAACCTTAACCCTCCTTTGTTTCTGTGGAACCATAGGAGAAGCGGGTTCTTCATGCATCTGATAAATGGATGTCTCTAGAATCTCTCCTTCTTCTTGTTTGCTTTACAAAATAGGAGGTAATGGAAAATCAACTTGGATATGAGAAATTGTAGGGTCTCGGGGGTCCTGGGAAGTAGATTCATGTTGCTAAACAAGGGCCTATTCTTCAACATGCTCTATCTGGATCCTCTGAGGAGAGGCTCTCTTCCTCTTTTCTTTCTTCTTCTCTAAAGGATAGTAGTATCCCACTAGACGATCAAGTTGGTAGACCGTTTCTAGCTTGATAGGAGACTGGAGTGTAAAGATAGGAACTGTGACCTTCCTCCCCTTTACCCTTTCTGGGTGAGCATGTGCATGGAATATCACTGTGTCTGGAATTGGATCAAGTGGAAAGGGTTTCTTGATCCAACTCTTTGTCATTCTGATGACATGTCTTGCTCGATGATTGATATCATCTCCTTCCTCCCTATCAACTTCTGCATTTAGGATGGGCCTCTCGCCAACCTTATCTGTATTGAATAAGGGATCTAGTACCTCTTGCGAATCTTGTAGCCTTATCTCATCCGAGATGGTCAAATGGAGAGCCTTCTCTACTAAATATAAAGTCATTCTACAATAATCCCTAATACGAACATCATAGTCATTTGTGGCATTCATCCAATGATCTTCAATGGCGTCCTTGTGGTAGAACTCTTTTCCTACCAGATTTTCCACTTTACCAACATTGTCAAAGAATGGCCGGGGAGAGATATATTCTTCGAGGGGATAGTTCTCCCATTCCCACTCAAAAGTTGGGATATCCTTCTTTCTCTTTACTTGGTATGCTCCTATTACAAATGGCCAATCCCAACAAGGTCTTCATTGTTTCTTGATCCTCTCATATGCTGACTCAATCTGTCGAGAAATTTCCATTAGAACCAACTTGTCACTTGGGTACCTTGGGAGCTTCTTTGGATGAATAGATGCACCACCAACCTGAATGTATGTGAATGTTCGAAACTAGATAAAATATGCACTGAGAGCTTTGATCTATGCCTTGGCCTCATCAGACAATCTCTTTCCATAATTGCCTTTGATAAATCGAATGATGGCAAAGATAAAGACATCATTCACAATCCTGTACTCTTTTCTTTGTGGTGAGAGCTTATTCTTAACTAGCTGAGGATAAACTATATACGGCCATGCATTAGGGTCTTGCATACTGCCCTTTTTGTATAATTTGGGATAGTTAGTGGCTCTTGCTGCAAGTAGATATACCACATAAGAAGTCATATAAAACTTCTTCTTGTCCTTTACTATCCACAACTGATCACACACATTCTTAGTAAGTGTGGTGGCCCAATCCAGTGGCATTTTTGCGTGTCTGATAGTTTCAATGAAGTTAACCATGACTGGAGCGAGATGACCTACTACAGGCAATCCCATAACTCTGCTCAAAAGAATGATTGAATATCCAATGTCATCCTTCATGTATCCTCGCGCCATATCTACTTTGCTGATTGTCTTTCCTTGAGATGGTTTCTCAATGAAGTACAAGGAATATATGATGTCCATGGCCTCTTGGTGATGATCCTTATGCCACCTCTCAACTGCTTCGTATGAAAGTCTGATAAACTGATCAGCTCTAGGTAAGTGAAAAATCTCTCGATATTATTAGGTTGTAGATTTAAGACCACTTCCCCAGTGACGCTCTTTACCACCCTTTCCTCAGGAACAAAATGTCGAGATAAGGTCAAAATCAATTCAGTTGACTGAACGGTCCCAGGATGTGATGCTATATTTACCAATCCAGATTGGATTAAGGCGGATCTCAAAGAAGATCTTTCAGTTGGGTTGTTACAAACCCTCAAAAATTCTCCCAAGTTCGTGTGTCCAAGTTCTGTGTCTTTGATCTCAAAGTGTTCATTGTGCAATTGTGACTTAGGGGTTATGCCTTGGAACTTGTACACAACTGGCTTTGCTATTGATCCGGATGTGGATGCCATTTGATTATATTACCTGTACATCACAAAGGGAAAAAAAATGATTAATCACTGGATACATATAAAACATTTTTTTTTTTTTTTAAATGATATTCTTTATTTATTTTACTTCCTTTTTTTTTTTTTAATTTTTTTTTTTTAAATTTATTTATTTATTTATTTATTTATTTTTTGGTTTTTCAGAGATCAAAAAAATAAATAAATAAAATAAACAAACAATTTTTTATTTTTTTTTAGAAAAAAAAGTTGGGGTTTGAAAACGCGGCAGTGGTCGCGCACGCGCTGCCCAGAAGGCACGCGCCGCGATGGCCATGCATGACCCTGAAGGTGTGCGCTCATGCTACTGTGCACCCAAGAGGGTGTGACATCCGTGGCAACCGCACGCGGCCTTGAAGGCAAGCACGAACCTGAAGGAGCACCACCGCGCTCCCAAAAAAGGGTACAGCGTCTGCTGCAGCCACGCGTGGCCTTGAAGGCCTGCCACTATACGGCCCTGAAGGAGTGCGCGCGCATCGGGCCGCCATGTACCCAAAAAGGGCGCGACATCCACGTCTAGCGCGCATCCAAAAAGGGCACACCAACAACAGCCGCCGCGCGGCCCAGAAGGGCGTCGCGGCGGCACGGTGTGGGCGTGTGGCCCAAAAGGGTGCCATGGAAGCACGGCGTATGCGCGTCCTTAAAGGCACATGCTTCCTCTTTCGGTCGCACGCGCGCGAGCGCTAAGCCTACGTGCAAGGTGGAGGGGGGAAGGTTTCCATACCTTTCCCTCCTCAGCTCTACCTCTTCAACATTGAAAAATAAAAATAAAAAGGGGGGAGGGGGCATTTTATAACTTCCCTTCCCTCTTTTCTTTGCACACGCATGCACCTCGGTATGCGTGCACATGCGAGTTTTTTTTTTAATTTTTTATTTTTTATTTTTTTTGAACTTTTTCCACTCTAACTGATTTAATCGAGACTTTCTCCTTCTTCCAATTTCTGAACTATGAGTCTGGGAGTCGGAAGAAAGTAGGGGGTCCCCATTCCTAGTGAGGAATGGGGTGTGTGTTGTGGATACCACCACAATTTTCTTTGTGAACTTTGAATTTATGTTCAAAATTGATGCTTAAACCAAATTGATTTTGGACACAAATGAGACTTTAATTTTGTTTTACTTTAAATCAAACTAACCATAATTAATCACATTTAAGCATGAAACTAAATCAAAATATAGGAATTTACCATTGTTAAATAAATATTGATAATATATCCGATTAGGTTTAATAATACTTTAGATCCAAATTAGCTTTTAAGAACTTTAGGGGTGCTTTTTTTTACAAAAAATGGTGCAAATATATTCAAATCCAAAACACTAGCATCAAGTTTAATAGGACATTGTATACATGACATCATCTTAATCTTCTCTAATTTTATTTTGCTAGCATAGTTGATAACTCTAGATCTAACCAATTTTTTAACAATTTTCAAGGTATGTTGTATCTTTGAGGCACTAGGGTAGAAGTATAGAATGGTCTCATTATTTTGGACAACTTATCAATATAGCTAGATTTAAGCAATTCCATCTAAAATTAAATTGTAAAATTTAGTCAAATGTGTCATCTATCTACATTCATTCTAGCTAAGTTAGATATGGGCCATAAATTTTCCAATTAAAAGTATTAACTAAATGCATATTTTGTACCACTTTGGGATAAATTCATAAAAATGTTCAAAAAGTTTAGATTTTAACTCCGTACTCTTATAAAAATAGTCCTAGTATCTAATTTTCTTATTTTCTATGTTATTTGAGAAAAGAATATTATTGAATAAGATATGTTTAAGTATTTATTAAAGGATAAAAGTAGTCTTTTTTTAAAAACCATTTTAGGGTGCAAGTGAATGTTTATTAAATTTCTTCATAAACAACAATCAGGCATCTAACATCATCTTTGGCTAGTCAAATTACCCTTTATAGAGGAACATCGTAGTAATTCAAAAGAAAAATTTGCCCAGAATTAGAGAAAAAGATTCACTCTTTGTGAATGGAAATGTATAGTAATTCAAAATCCAATGGAGAACTTAGAAATAAAATTAAAATTTGATTCAACCAATGACCTTTCCTACAATCAGGAAGAACTAAATTCATTCCCATGAGAAATTTATGCTGAGAAGTTTATTGTTCAACAATGATATTTATTTTAAAGGGGCAAAGAATGTAATACCTAATCCTAAAAATAATTAAGACCAATTATCATTAAGAATTATAAGACATTGAATATTAGAGCATAAGGTAAATCATATTCAAGAAGCAAAAAATTAGAAGGGAAGATTCGAAGGGTAAATTGGAAGCAAAGACAAATGTGAGAATGAAATATAAGATTGGGTTTGCGTCTAAGTATTGAATTGCATCAACAAGGTTATAGTTTCTAAAGATCCTTGCTCATTCCCACCAAAACAATCTCTCCATAGCAACAACTAAAAAAATTAAGGATATTCGTTGAAAATGCTCTGTCAAACCTTTAAATGTCACAATCAAGTGATATAAACTTAACTCATCTTCCCAGTATAGATTATTTTCATTTTCTTGAAATTAAATGTTTATTCCTATATCTAGTTAATAATTTTTTTAGTTATTAGCTGAATATAATATAAGTTGTGAATATATAGTTACAAATTAACAAAATTGGTGATCTATACACATGGAGTAAAAAACTAATTTAAAATTAGCAAAGGTTTACAACCCTAGATTCAAAATCATTAGAAAAAAAATATGGAAAGTTCCTACAGAAACCCTAGTGAATCTAATCATTAGTTCATCTAATTAAATCAAAGGTGATTTAATTCAAATTATTAAGTTATCTTCTACAATTATTCAATAGTATATAGATCAGTATCTTTACCAACATTATAAGAACATTTTTCCCACTCAATTTTTCTAGTTTTAGTATAATAATCAGATCAATCTTAAAATAAAATATGTAATTGTTAATAATTATTACTTCCCTTTCTATAGTTGGGGGTGGAGAGTTTGGATAGTTTCCCTTGACCTGTAGGTTGATTTCTCTCCCACTAGCCAAATTAAAATGTGCTCCCATGCAAAAATGAATCATGCAAACTCTGCATTTTGTTTGATCTATGTGAATTGGGCCTTAAAGGAAAATGTTGACAGACAATGTTTTATCTTTTAGCACACCAAATATGCCCTCCCCTTTTACTACAAACTAATTCCATAATTAGTTTCCTGGAATCATCTGAACTAGCAAAAAATGAACTTGAGGATGAGGGTTGGATTATGTATAATTAAACAATCTAGACAATAAGGAGAATTGTTTAATCCCCCAAAACTCAAATTTCTTCCCACAGTAATCCTAAGAATTAAGATAGGTTAGAACCCCCCTCTTCAAGAAGACCAACATTGAATTACTTTAGATGTCATTTGGATTATAATCCTTTCATTCCTCTAAGAGATATGGTTTTGAGTTCACCCTTTCCTAAAAATAAATTTGATCTCATACCTTAATCGACTAAGAAGAAGAAAATATAAAGTTGATCGAGTAGTGATTGATGAGGAGAAAATCCTCACTCTATATCTTTAAGGTTATGAAGTGGAATATACCTTATGACAATATCAGAAGTATGGAATCTATGTTTGATGGATGGGAATAAGTATAGAGATAGAATCTATTGTGAGATGGGTGAAAGAATATTATGGTAAGAAATTAGAAGTAACTATCTTGGAAAATGATTTTCTTTATATTGATTATTGTTGTTCCAATTTTCAAAAAGAATTTTTATTTTAAAATGTGGTAGTTTCCAAAAAAAAATCTTTTCGAGTCATTGACTAGGAGCCTTTATTTAGCCCAAACAACCTAGGATCCTTCATAATAGATCATAGCATTAGTTTTACAAATTTCCCTGTTGAACTACTAACAAGAGAGACTCTTATATTGATAGGTAACAAGTTAGGGAGTATGTAGGTTTTGTAGAAAGTAAATTGAGGTTCTCCAATTCAATTATTATAGTCATTATGAAGGCCAAAATCTATAAATATGATCCTGTAGAGATCTACATTAAGGTAAGGTCACTCATAATATAATTGAGATTCACAAAAGGATCTTTCATAGAGGAACCTACATCAGCTTCTTTGGTCCTAAATAGGAGCCCTTCTTTTCCTTATCCTCCTCTAGACATGTAGATTTCCTTAATAAGGAAATGGAGGCTTTGAATTTGTATAATCCTCTAAAAGGGATGATTTTTAAGAGTGGGAAATAAGAAAGTTGCACCCTTACTACACTCTGTTATAGTGGGAACTATTATCTCTACAGATTAGGGAATGGAAGCTTTAAGATTCATCATAAATGCCCCCTTTTTAGCTAAATCATATTTACAGATAATTGTAGACAAAACAAGGGGAGTAGAAACCACAAAGATGGAGGTTAGAGATTCCTAATTGGATAAGCCTCATAAATACATAGAAATTATACTTAATGAGGAAGATGGATACTTTAGAAGTGAAACATGTCAAAGGATAGAGGAAAGGAGTTATGGAGGAGGGAGTAACCTAGATAATGACATAGATATCCAAAAGGAAACATTATTTCTATCAAGCCCTTCAAATGAGGAACCCAATATCCAATCCAACTTGGACAAAGAGGTTACAGTCATTTATGAGCATTTATATGAGTTTGTAGTTAATGAACTAATGAATGAATTTCTAGATGAAATATGTGATGAGGAAGAACTACTAAGACATAAGGATTTTTTTAATCAAGGAAATTATAGAAGGTGATGATATAGTGGAGAAAGTGAAAGTGGAAAAAGTTCTAGTAGAACTAGAAGATTAGGAACTTACAACCAGGAATAGATGGGGATAGCCATGACTCGACTAAGTAAGAACAATCTTGATTATGCAAAAAAATAAAAAAGAGGAGAAGAAAATCCCTACATGAACTGAGAATGAGAGATGGATGTGCTCATGGTCAATGAAAATTAATTTATATCTTTAATTTAGGGAAGGGGAATATCCTTCTCAAGTCACCATGAATGTCCTAACTTGGAATGTTAGGGATTTAAATTTCTCTACAAGAATCGGGTCTTAAAAAATTACATATCAAAAGAAAATTTATAGCACATTATATTAATTTAATCATTAAATCAATTCAACTTTTAACAACTTCAAACAACTTATTCAAACTCATAAATCCACTCAACCAATATAGCAATTCATCAATAATCTAACGTATTCATCTCATCACTTAGCTCTATGTTTAGTATATGCCAAATAAAAAATACATATAAGAATAAATATCATGAAACATGAAAACAATATTGACACATGTATGAGACTAGGATTCAATTTGGAAATCCAATTTGGGAAAAAGACCAAGTAATATGCTCACACTTTTAACTCTTCTCAAGTGAGAATGCTTTAGAGCCAACCTTGTTAAAGGTTACAAAACACACTATTAGGTGTGACCCTATTAAATGATTTAATCACCCTATTAGAAGTGTCCTTGTTAGAGGTATTTAGAAAATTCCATTAGAATGTCACCTTGATTAAAGGATTTACAGTATGACTATTAGGTCAATCTTGATAAAATGATTTTACTGTCACAATGATTAGAATGTAACAACTAGGTTAATTTGATAAAATATGACTTACTTTACAAATTAAGATCTCCATTCAGCTCATTCATGGATCATTGACTAGACTTAATCATATTTTCATCTTTAATACGCTTGAAAAATCTTTAGGCAATCTCATTTTACCAACTTCTCATTCTTCCTCTGTAATATTGTTCTTCACAAATTCACTAGTCCAACAACTACAAAACATCTCTTGTGTCTCCTTAAATAGATAGGTTTAATATTTTTCCACTTAAACATAATCAAATATCTTAGGGTTTAATCATATTCATTGAATCTATCCATCATTTTGTCCTTCTACTTCTTTCTTGAAACTTTTGGAAACTTCTCATTGAATTCTTTCCTTAGATTTCTTAACAAAATCAATTCGTGCATTAGATATGTTAGATCATCAATCCTTGTCTTTTACACATTTTTACCAATTCATAAATTCAACTATTTTGACCTCCAATCTTGATTCTTTCACAAACTGTTAATTTGCTAACACTCATGCAGCACTATGTTCTTCAGCTCAGTCATCACCGGGTAGCTCGATCTTTACTAGTCTATCTCACTCGGCTTACACTTGCTTTCTTAGCTATCTCTATGCTTGGTTGCTACTACAATTTTCTCTTCATTTTTCTCATCAATTACTGGCTAATACTATTTTTCTCATTTAATACTTAAGTTCCTTAAACTTATGCTCAGTAATGCTTAATTTCAATCATTGACCATAAGATACTAGGTCAATTTTTTTCTTCTTAGCTTCAATCATTACTTCCTCACTTCATACAATGATAAAACAACATATTATCTTTCTGAATACAAACTAATCAAATTCCCATTGTGATTCCATCATACTTACACTTCTTTACTCAACAACTTTACTAGTTCATCATATTATTTCTAGTTTCAAATCTTCTTCATCAATCAACTAATATGACACTCTTCACTATTAGTAAATGTCGTACTAGTAAGGTTTGATATCAATTAAAACATAACAATTGTTCCAATTGTGGTTTTCAACAATAAAAAACCAAACAATTGTCCTTTCAAATTTTAACAAATGTGGTTTAAGGATGAGGGTTTTCTAAAGATGATAGAAAAATAATGGAAAGAAATCATATTATTTGGGTCTAAACTTTATCAAGTAGTTTAAAAGTTTAAAATTATTAAACAAAGGCTTAAGATAAATTGGAGAATCTAAACAAGGAGTTCGTAGAAAAAGGAACGAATTTAGCCTTATATATAAGAGAGAAATTCCCAATGAAGGATTATGAAGACATCTTAACCAAAGAGGAACTATTTTGGAGACAAAAAAAGAGGATTATGATTAGATATAGGGGACAATAGCATGAAATTATTTCATAATAGTAGAAAACAATGTAGAGTAACTAATAGGATCACTTCCATTCAAAATAAGGATGGGGAAAATTTGGAGGACCCAAATGATATTGAAAAAGAGGCAATAAATTACTTTGAATAAATCTTCAATAATAATGATAACCATAATCTAGGGGTGCAATAAAGTGTCATTAAGAACATCCCAAAGCTTATATCCAAAGAAAGAATAAAACACTATTGAAAAAATTTACATTTGAGGAAGTGTGGCCCTCAAGAAAATAAATCAGGATAAATCTCCAAGGTTAGATGGGTTTCCAAAAATTTTCTTATAAAGATGTTGAGAATTCATTGGGATGGAGATAAATGAGGCTTTAGGAGTACCAAATTTGGGAAAACTCCTCATGAAGGTGAATAATACCTCTATCACCCTTATCCCAAAAAGGAAGAAATCAGAGTCCTTTAATGATTATCATCACATAGCTCTTTGAAATACTCTTTATAAATTACTTACTAAGACTATGGAAGTGAGAATCTAGAAACTTCTCCCAAACTTAATTAGCGAGGAACAAACTGTTGGAAATATAGGAGTAACTAGGAGGGGTGGGGGGGGAGACGTGAATCAGTTACTACTAGAATAAATCCTAGATACCTTAGATGTCAACAATAGAATTTAGACTAAGAAAACTAATTACTGCTATTACTCGGTAACTTGGTAAATCTAGAGTGTGATTTACTTTTAAGAGATCTTAAAACATTGATAGTAATTAACTTGTAAGCATAAGAGAAATAACATGAACACATGAGACACCAGAATTTAATTTGAAAACCCAATTTGGAAAAAACCACCAATGTAACTAGTTACTATTTTTCACTCTTCTGAAGTGAGCCCTGTTAAGAGCCAACCCTATTAAAGGTTACAAAACATACTATTAGGTGTGACCCTATTAAGGGATTTAATCACCCTGCTAGGAGTGGACTTGCAAGAGGTCTTAAAAATAATTCAATGGAATTTTTACCTTGTTGGAGGATTTACAATTGGTTGTTAAACCAACTCCGTTAAGAAATTTTAGATCACTGCTACAATGGTTAGAGAGTAATAATGAAATGACCTGATTGTGATGCAACTGAATTGCTGAATCTAGATCTCTTTTCTACTTAAACTTGATCCTTCTGATCAAATATTACTTTTTTGCTCCACAAGGATACCTACTTATCCTTCAAGTTTGCTTCCTCTCTTTTCTTTTCAACTCAGTCAATACACTTGCACACACACTAGAAATCTCAACTTGACCTTTTATTTATACCTTTTAGATTGTCAAGTCAGCCCAAATTCAAATTACAATAACCAATATTCATCACCATAGTCAGCTAGAATCAATACATAATGTAATTAAGCTTCATATGCCAAAATAAGAAAAATCCTTCGTAAGTTGACCCTTCTTAGTAGAAACAAACTTTGAAATGATTCTTTGTGTTAACCAAAAAAAGCTCGATTAACACTGTGAACTTGTAGAAATCCTTTGGAAACTGAGTGAACTTGGTGAATACTAACTCTGTCCAACTTTCCCTTCATTAACTGAGTGACCTTGGTTAACATTCTTTTCTACCTTAATTCCTTTGATGCCCTAATGAGCTCGGTAGACACTGTCATCTATTCACAGCAAACCTATAAATGCTCAATAGATAAGGAAAACTATCTTCATTGACCAAGTGAGCTTGATAAGCACTGACTTACAACTGATATGACATTTTTGTAACATCAAAGACAACACACAATTAATCAATTATATCCAAAAATCTCCCTCTTTGGCATTGATGGGAACACAACATGTCATAGCATAATGAAATTTTGAAAACAAGATTCCTTTTGATAGAAAATGTCTCCCTCTTTGATTTTACACAAGAGCTTCTTCTTTATGTTGTATTCTCCCTTTGCATAACTTCTTTTCAAACTTCTCCCTCTACAAAATTTTAGAAATATATAGATATGACAGTAAACTTCTCCCTCTTTAACAACATATGCCAAAGACAACACATGCCAAATCTGTATTAATGTACCTTGAGTGCTGATTCATATGCAATATTCTCTTGATTATGCTACATCAACTGATTGATCTTTAACTTGGTTCTTGTTGATGCATCACTAAAATTTATTTAGTGAGTTTTAGATAGGGGAATGACCCCTAGCTTACCTCTTAGATACAAGAATGCATCCATAGGTAATGGCTTGGTGACTATGTCTGTAATGTGTTCTTTTGTATGGACATATTCCAATCTAATTTCTTTGTTCTGCACTAGTTCTCTAACAATGTGATATTTTATAGCAATGTGCTTTATTTTGGAATGCATTATTGGGTTCTTTGATATGTTAATTGCATTGGGGTTATCACAATACATGACTACTGGCTCTTTGATTTCAACTTTCATTCCTTCCAGTAATTGTTTGAACGAAACAATGTTAGAACAATTCACTGTTGCTACTACATACTCTGCTTCTGCTATGGATTGGGATGTGTAGTTTTGCTTCTTGCTTGTCCAAGATACCAACCTTTTTCCAAGAAAGAAAGCTCCACCACTTGTGCTTTTTCTATCATCAAGATTTCCTGCCCAATTAGCATCAGTGAATACCTTTAGGTCTAGGTTTACTCCAAGTTTGTACCATAAGCCATAGTCCTTAGTACCTTTCAGATATCTCAAGATTCTTTTGATTGCCATCATATGATTTTCTCTAGGTTTAACTAAGAATCTTGCCACTATCCCAACTACTAAGGCAATATCAGGCCTTGTGTGAACTACATACTATAATTTTTCAATCATTGATCTAAATAAGGTCTGATCTACTTCTTTGGAATCATCATCTTTGGTAAGCTTGAGTCTAGTACACATGAGGGTACCAACTAGTTTTGAATCTTCCATACTAGACTTCTTGAGTATCTCTTTTACATACTTGGATTGGGTGATATAGATACCATTTTTGCTCTACTATATTTGAAATCCAACAAATAATTTTATTTCACCGAACATGGACATCTCAAACTCTTTGTTCATTTGTTCTAAAAATTCTTTGCATAGATCATCATTTCTTGTAAATAGAGTGTCATTCACAAATATCTTTGCCAACGCAATTTTGTTATCTAGTCATTCTTTGATGTACAAACCATTGTTATCATTTGTTCTCTAAAAACCAATTTGTATCAATTAGTTATGTAGTCTTTCATACTAGGCTCTAAGAGCTTGTTTGAGACCATATAGTGCTTTGTGTAATTTATAGATCATGTCCCTTTTTTCAGGATCAACAAAACCTTTTAGTTGTTTAATGTAGACTTCTTCATCAAGAATTCCATTCGGGAATGCAAATTTAACATCCATTTGATATACTTTGAATCCTTTGTGAGTTGCATATGCAAGTAGGATCCTAACACCTTCTAATCTTGAAACAAGAGAAAAATTTTCACCATAATCAATTCTTCTTCTTGAGAATACACTTTACACACTAATCTAGCTTGTTTCTTGATACTTGTCCATCTTCATTCAACTTATTTCTGAATACCCATTTTTTTCCAATCACATTTTTATCTTTAGGCCTAGGAACAAGAGTCTAAGTTTTTCTCTTTTCTATCTGTCCTATTTCATTATTCATTTCCTCAATCCAACTTTCATTTTCTATAGCATCCTTAACACTTCTAGGTTCAAAATCAAAAAGTAAACATGTTCCTTTCAATTTGCTTCGTGTCATAGTACCTTCTTATTTATATCCAATAATCTGATCAGGTGCATGATGCCTTCTGACATATTTGGCCAATACAGGTTATTTGCCTTTTGAATGAATTGTACTATCTTCATTATGAATTTCAACTTCAGGCTTAGGTCATTCAGACTCTATAGAAATTGGCTTGGTAGCTTTAGAATGTGACTCAAGTCCCTGTGACTCACTTTGTACTTCTTGCAACTTGGTAGCTGTGGAAGACTTGGGAGGTGAAGTATCCTTATTGTCAATTGTTCCTGGCAATGCATCAGGTTCGAAGTAGACAAATCTTTTGTAATCATATGGTTCCCTTTTGCTTTCTTCTTCAGTCTTTTTTGCAAACTCATCAATTCTCACATGTGCACTTTCTATGATTTTATGAATAGAAAAATTCAAACATTTGTATACCTTACTTCTGCAAGAATATCCTAAGAATATACCTTCATCGCCTTTTACATCAAACTTTCCTTTTCTAAACTCTTTCAAGATATAAGATTTACTGCCAAATACTTTTAGCTAACTTACATTGGATTTGTAGCCATACCAAATTCATAGGGAGTTTTATGTGAGTCCTTCTGCAACCATACTTAGTTCAAAGTATGAACTGTAGTGCTGATGGCTTCCTTCCAGTATTTGATAGCAACATTCTTTTCAATCATTAGAGTCCTCGCACAATCCATAATGGATCTATTTCTTCTTTTAGCTATTCTATTTTGCTCAGGAGTACCAGGGGTTGATACTTTCCTTTTGATTCCTCTTTCAATGTAGAAATTATTGAATTCATTGGAGATGAATTCACTAACTCTATCTAATCTTAAGTATTTCAATCTTTTTTCAATTTCTTTTTCTACTCTTGCTAGATACCATTTGAATTTCTCAAATGCTTATGAATTTTCTCTAAGATACATAATAGTCATCATTCTGGAATAGTCATCAACAAAAAGAATAAAGAATTTTTCTCCACTATAACTTTCTATTCCAATGGGTTCACACAAATCAATATGCACAATTTCCAAGACATCTTTAGAATGATAGTTTTTGCTCTTAAAACTAGTCTTTCCCATTTTGCCAATTTGACAATATTTGCATAATCCAACATCTAGTTTCTTCAAACTAGGGATACCTCTTACTTTTCTAAATTTTCTTATCTTGACCATTTTACCAAATTTTACATACATAGTCTTCTGTGCCATAACCAACTTTCTTCCATTTGAGCAATAAAACATGAGCAATCACCAAGATAAAGATAAAATAGGTTACCTCTTGTTTGTTTACCTAATCCAATTAGATTTCCTTTGTCATCCAACAATCTTGCCTTGCCATGCATGAATTCTACCTTGAATCCAATGTTGATTAGTTGTGCCACACTTAGAAAATTATGTTTTAGTCCTTAAACCCAATAGGCATTGTCACATACAAGTTCATTAGTTAATGAGATTTTGCCTTTCCTTTTTATGCAACAAAGTTCATTGTTTCCATACCTTACACTACCTCCATCATAGTGTTCAAAGTGTTCAAATTTTTTTTTTTTCTCTAGTCATATGATGTGAACATCCACTGTCTATGATCCATGTGTCATTTTTACTAACATGAGAGATAAGTGCCATCTTATCTTCTTCTTCATCAGATTCATCTTTTACAACAATGTACACTATTTCATCTTCATTGTTATTAGAATCTTTAGCCATAAAATAAGTCTTCTTACCTTTTTCTTTGAAGGATTTGTGACTTTTGGATTCCTTTGTGCCTTTGTATTTGTGGCTCTTCTTCTCATGCTTTCTTTCTTTGTTTGGGCACCTGGCAGCAATATAACCAATTCCTTCACATGAAAAACATATTAAAGGAAATTTACCTTTTTACTTTCCTCTACCTCTAGAATATTTCTTTGCAAGTAAAGCTTCAACAACTTCAAGATCACTGTCACAAATTTCCTCTATTTTCTCTTCACTTTCTAACTGAATGTCTTTTATCTTCTTGCCTTTCTCTTTGAGTGAAAGTTCAGCTTCAAATGCAAACTCAAATTTTTTGGAAGCTAGAACATAATTTTCAAAGTTGTCTAGCTCAAAAGTTGTCAATCTTCCTACTAAGACATCCAAACTTAACTTGTGATTTGGATCACACCTCTTTTCTTGAATAGTAGATACTCTAATTGCATATATAGGAAGAAATGTTCTGAGAACTTTACTTACAATAGTTTCTTCCTTGATTTCTCCTCCAAAAGCTCTGATTGCACTAACGCTGGCTTTGATTCTTTCCACATATTTGGCAACATTTTCATCTTCTCTCATTCTCGTCTGATCAAACTATCCTCTAAGGCTTTCTACTTTGGCTCTCCTTACATTTTCATCACCATCATAGATGTCGTTTAGCTTGTTCCACATATCAAAAGTGGTTTTTTTGTCTTTGATCTCAATAAATTCATCATAGCTGAGAGTAGATACAATATCAACCATCATGATGTTATGGTTCTTTTTCTCAGCAAGATCTCCAACAGATAATGTACCAGTAGGAGTTTTGTATTCTTCATTAAGGTATTTGCAGCCTAAATCACTAATGGTGGCCAGATGAAGTCTCATGAGTCCCTTCCATGCTGAAATTTATCTCTATTTAGCTTTGGAATTTCTCTCTTGTAAGACATCTTGATCTTTAGCTTAGCTCCTTGAAACCTTTCCTGCAAGCACCAAATGCTCTAATACCAATTGTTGGAAATATAGAAGGAGTAGCTAAGAGGGGGGGGGGGAATTAGTTACTACTAGAATAAATCCCAAATCCCTTAGATGTCAACAATAGAATTTTGACTAAAAAAATTGATTGCTTCTATTACTCGGTAAACACATAGAAAATGTTGTAACTCGACAAATATAGAGTGTGATTTACTTTTAGTAGATCTTAAAACATTGACAGTAATTAACTTGTAAGCATAAGAAAAATAACATGAACACATGAGACACTAAGATTTAACATGAAAACCTAATTTGGGAAAAACCACCAATGTAACTAGTTACTATTTTTCGCTTTTTTGAAGTGAGCCTTGTTAGGAGCCAACCCTGTTAAAGGTTACAAAACACACTGTTAGGTGTGACCGTATTAGGGGATTTAATCACCCTACTAGGAGTGGCCTTGCAAGAGGCCTTAAAAATAATTCAATGGAATTTCCATCTTGTTAGAAGATTTACAACTGGTTGTTAAACCAACTCTGTTAAGAGATTTTAGATCATTGCTAAATGGTTAGAGAGTAACAATGAAATGACTTGATTGTGATGCAACTAAATTGCTAAATCCAGATCTTTTTCTACTTAAACTTGATCCTTCTTGATTGAATATCACTTTTCTGCTCCACAAGGATACCTGCTTATCCTTCAAGTTTTCTTCCCCTCTTTTCTTTTCAATTCAATCAATACACTTGCACACACACTAGAAATCTCAACTTGACCTTTTATTTATACCTTCTAGATTGTCAAGTTGGCCCAAATTCAAATTACAATAACCAATATTCATCATCATAGTCGGCTAGAATCAATACATAATGTAATTAAGCTTCATATGCCAAAACAAGAAAAATCCTTTGTAAGCCGACCCTACTTGGTAGAAACAAACTTTGAAATGATTCTCTATGTTAATCAACAAAAGCTTGGTTAACACTGCAAACTTGTAGAAATCCTTTGGCAACTGAGTGAACTTGGTGAATACTAACTCTATCCAACTTTCCCTTCATTAACCAAGTGGGCTTGATTAACACTCTTTTCTTCCTTAATTCCTTTGACACCCGAGTGAGCTCAGTAGACACTATCATCTATTCAGAGTAAACCTATAAACACTCGGTAGACAAGGAAAACTATCTTCACTGACTAAGTGAGCTCTTTAAGCACTGACTGACAACTGATATGACATTTTTGTAACATCAAAGACAACACACAATTAATCAATTATATCCAACACAAACATGGTTTGTACAGGGAAGATCTATCTTTGATGGAGTACTTATATCCCAAGGGGCCACACATATCATTTAAAAAACAAAGAGTTTAGTATGTTAATTAAGCTAGATATTAGAATGGCATATGATAGAAAGAATTGTGGCTTTTTGAGGAAATTCCTCAAATACTTTGGGTTCACAAAAAAATGGGTGAATATGATCTTTGAATGCATATCCTCCCCTAAGTCATCAATGCCAGTAAATAGATCACCTAAAGGATTTTTTGAAATTAATAGGGGACTTAGATAAGGGGATTTGATATTCCCTTATCATTTCATCTTAATGGTAGAAGTGTTAGGAAGATCAATAAAAAATACCAAGTATGAGGAGACTATTAAAGGAATTAGGATTACTAGTGACCCAGATCCAACAACCAAACAATAGTTTGTTGATGACACTATGCTTATTGGGGAAAGTACCATAGAGGAGGAAAAATCATTTAAATTAATTTTAAGTCAATACACCAGTTCTTGGGTCAAGAGATTAACCCTGAGAAGTTAGAAATGTTCTTCTATAATACCCATCCTAATCTAGAGCAATAGATATGCCAAATGTTGAATTTCAAAAAAGGAAGTGTACCTTGTGAATTCCCTTTAGAAAAAGGGGAATTTTTGACAAAATTATGGGATAAAATAATAGAAAATATTAAAAGAAAATTGGATTCCCAGAAAGGATTAATATACGTCTCTTCTATAGGTAGAGCAAGAATGATATAATATTTCCTTTCAATACAACCTATTTATCAATTATCTTGTATTGATCTCCCTGAAACAAGTAGGGATGAATTCAATAGACTCCTTAGAACTTTCTTTTGGCAAAGACCAAGGGAAAAGAAAAGAAAAACTGGTTAGCTCGTGATAAGATATACAGAACAAAATATTAAATAAGTTTAGGGATCAAGGACATCAAAATCCAAGGTAAAGCTTTAGGAGATAAACTAGTATGGAAAATGTATAGAAATCCACACCTCAAGTGGGAAAAGACCCAAATAAAGAAATATCTGAGAAATATATATCTAATCAGCATATTCAAAGAGAAATATTTGCCTAGAGGAAAAATATTGATAGAATATATGACCTTTAAGGATGGACAAAAAGGTTACAAATGGAAGTATTTTAAGAACATGAAACTCCCACCTAAGGAAGTGGAAGATCTAAAAAGAACCTTGTCAAACAGGAAAGTAACTTTCAATTTTGACAAGGAAAATTTGGTGTGGAATGGAAGAAAGAGAGGGAAATACAACTCAAAGGAGGGGTATAAATTCCTCAAGTCTATCTGAATGAGCATAAAGGACACCCTCCTACAATATTATATTGGAATAAAGTTTGTCTACCTAAGTTAGGATTTTTCCCTAGGATAGTTTTAAATAAGCTCCTTACCTCATAAATATTTAAGAAAAAGGGATACCAAGGCCCAAATAGTTGTCCTTTATGCAAAAATGAGGAAGAATCCATTGACCGCCTCTTTTTTCATTTCCATTTTTCATTTCAATGCTAGACATGGCTCTATTCACAATTAGGATGGGTATCAACATATCCAAGAACTATAATAGATATGCTACATAATTGGCCCCTCCTTAGAAATAATATTATTTATATATCTTTATGGATATCTACAACTTCCATAGTCCTATGGGAATTATTGAAGGAATAAAACTAAAGATTTTTTGAGGATAAGAAGATGAATATAGAATAACTCTTGATTAAAATTGAAACTTATTTCATTGAAGTAACCAAAAGTAAGGTTTTAAATAAACAAAAGAAGGAGGCTACAATGTCTCATTGGGATAAGAAAATGAGATGCAAGTGGAGTGGTCTAAAATTATCACACTTTATAGGAGTAGGGGGTAACTTAAAAATATATAAAAGATATTGCCAGTGACAACCACCTAAGGTAGGATGGTTTAAACTCAATTTTGACGAAGCTTCAAGAGGGAATCCAAGAAGAGCAAGCATTGGTTGCAGTATCCATAACTTTTAAGTCGTGGACATAAAAAATTTAGCAAGATATATAAGTATAAAAACTAATAATTGGGCAGAATTAACAACTTTAGTTGAAGGACTAGAACTGTATAAAACTCTTGGTTGCAAGAAAGAGGAGATTGAAGAATATTTTTAAATTATAATAAATGCTATAAGGAAAGGATCCCTCATTAATTGAAGACTAGATTCAATTTTATCTAGAGCTCTCTCACTATGTAAAACTTTTGACAAGATCAAAATCAATCATATATACCGAGATGGAAATAAAAGAGTGAATGAATTAGCTAATATAGGTATAGAAGTAGGCCAGATGTAAGAAATCAAAATATCAATATAGGAACTCCATCTAAATTAGGGATGGTTTATACTTATTAAAATATCAACAACAGTTTACATCTCATTATCCTAAGGAAGATTCAAGGGTCTTTCTTTATCTTTTACGTATTGCATACATCTTTCCTCCCAAGACAATATGATTGGATAGATAGATTTATTGTGGAAGATAGTGTTAGGCCTAGGAATATGAGTTTGAGGTTGATTTAGAGGTTCTTGAATCATCCATTTTGGACTCAATGAACATTTAGAATGATGGGGAGCCTCTCTCCCCACATTTTATGCTAGTAGAGTAATATAGGCTTATAAATGTTGTATTTTTATATAACTAGGCTAACAAAACACCCTCTGGTATGAAAAAATAATAAGTATGCTACTTTAGATATGTGTTCTTGGATATGGAATGACTACTTCACTCTATTAAATGTATTTTATGATGATTTAGATGTATGTTTTATTTTTGTTTAAGAAAATGCTTTTATCACTTTAGATTTTGTTTCTATGACCTTTTTGTATCCATGTTTCCTGACTTTTTTAGAGATCTATCCTTAACGTAAGTGCAAGATGTAGTGCTTATATTGTATACAGATTAGGATCAGATACAACAAAGACAGGAAAGGATAAGGAATGACCTAGAAGGAAGGCAAAAAAAATAGACTTGGGACTAAAAGTTGATTATCTAGATGTATCTATGTATTGTATGATGTATCAAGGCTTAGGTTGTTTATCTATTAAAAAAAATTTAATAAAAATATAAAAAATATAGTTTTGTTGATATACAAGGGCTATTTTATTAGTATCTTTTAATAGTTTAAATATTTGTCTATATTATAAATATTTTTATTTTTTTCATAAATTGATACCTAAGGGGGTAGCTCCCTATACCAATATAGATAATAAATATTACATATGAGATCTATAGATGGTGAAATACAAAAATTAGTCATTTACTTAGCTCAAAGATCATTTCCAATTGTTCAATGGTAAGTAGGGTGTTATTCTCAACTAGGAAGTTATTGAAGCTTTTAATATCTAGTGTTACAATCCTTATTTTAAAAGGTCCATGTTTTTCACATTTTGACTTTCTTTCTTTCTGCTTCTAGGGTAAAAATGGTAGTTAATTCCTCATTATAGGAGTTGCACTTCTAATAATGTTGTCCTCACTATAGCATAATGTCCATCTCCTTTCATATTTGCAAATTATTTCCCTTAAATGTATGTTCCTATAATTTGGACAATAGGGGGTACAAGTTTTACATATATGTCTTAATCATGAATATGGACATCTTTTTTTTCCCACACTTTTCTCCTTATGACCTTGATCACAACTTGCTCTAATTGTTGGTTGTGCACATGGGAGAACAATAGTTTAAATAGATATAAGTATTTTTAGTAAACACAAAAATATTATTAAATATTTTGCATTCAGACCTTAATTTTATATCACTTTAATATGTAATTCATTTAGTGGGATCAATGTAGATTAGTTTTGTCTAGATATCTCTCTCCAAATAATTTTTAATTTTTTTCACAAAAGTAATTGTTTCTATGTTTTTTTTTAACTACTAGATTTTATCTTTGTGATTTGTTCATGGTGTATTGTCCTCAAGATCACTTAGAATATAATCTTACGCTTGGAATTTATATGGATACAATGGGACTGATGGAACCTATACTTTACATTCTTTTGGTTTTAGCATTAACCTCTATGGTCTCTATTTTTACTAATCCCTAAAAGTCACAAGTTTGTGTGTGTGTGTGTGTTTATCTATTTATCTGTATACATACATACATATATATATATATACATATGTATATATACATACATATACATATGTATGTATACATACATATACATATGTATATATACATACATATACATATGTATATATACATACATATATATATGTATATATATGTATATATATACATATATATATGTATAGATATATATATGTATATATGTATATATATACATATATATATGTATATGTATATTATATGTATATGTATATATATATATATATGTATATGTATATACATATATATATGTATATACATATACATATATATATACATATATATATATATTTATGTATACATATATATGTGTATATATATACATATACATATACATATATATGTGTATGTATATATACATACATATATATATGTATATACATATATATACATACACATATATATGTATATGTATATGTATATGTATATATATATACACATATATATGTATATATATATATATATATATACACATATATATGTATATATATATATATATATGTATGTATGTATGTATATATATATATGTATATAGATATATGTATATGTGTGTGTGTGTGTGTGTGTGTGTGTGTGTGTGTGTGTGTGTGTAGGAGTGTGAATATTTACCTTTTGTTATTTTAATTGGTTAGTGTTTACTTAGTTAGAAGTCTATGTTCTAAAGTGTTTAGTTAAGGATCTATTTGTCGTCTGATTATTGGCCCAATGCAATTAGAATACTTTTTCTCCAACCAAACATCTTTTGTTTCCTAATTCACATACAATTTATGTTAGGTGTGTCCTAATGATGACTCATCAAAATTTCAAACATAAGTGTATAGTAAACCATGTGCAATATTGAACTTAGTAAGTGAGTTTATCTTTGTATCTTTTTAGTGAATGTATGATTGCAAATCTCTTGGACATAGAATACAACGTAAAAAAAATTATGAGACAGAGAGAGAGGTCCTTCATTCCCTCATAATTTGGTGTCTATTGGTATTGATGCATGTGGGATAATGGAAGATAAAAGGGAATATTGAAAACAATTACTTCACATACCCTTATAGTAACTCACTAAACAAAATTGGCCAAGGGAATGTGTGGTAGGCAATAAGTAAGATGTTAAAAATCACCCCATGAACCCTTGCAATTAAAATAAATATTGAAGTGAGATCAAAAGATTGGGGGGTGATAAAGAGAGGAACAAGAAATACTTCCCCACATTCAATCATGCAATTTTCTAATTTCAATAATTGGATTATGCAAAGATGATAGTAAACAAATTAAAGAGTATGTTAGCTATTTTTAAATGAAGTAAGGTTGGACTTTACAGTATGAATAAAGGAAATGGGATTATAGCCACATGCTTCCTTATTAGATTTAAGAGAAGGGTGTATGATACTATGGGATACTAAGATAATTAAAATTAATTATGCGATGTACACTCTGCATTCCCTCAAATACATTGGCAATATCAAAATTAAAGCTAAGGGGTTATAGGATAAAAGGAAGACAAAATCTAACATCACCCTATGCTCCCTCTATGATAAATAAAAGATTCAAATTTATTTAAGTCTTTCAAGATAAAATATTATGAGAAAATATGTATCACATAAACCTTTGTTATATTTATTGTTAATTTTATTTTGGTCACAGTCTAGCTTGGGATAATTTATGTTTTTTGTTCTCTTTATTTCCTCAGTGAATATGTGATTGTAAGTCTATTAGTAACGGAAATGTAGGGTGATATTTTATGTAACATGGAGAAGGATCCATCATTCCACTCACAATTTTCTGTTTGATGGTATTAATGCACGTATAATTGTAATATATAAAATATAATATTGAAAAAAAACTACCTTAGTGACCTTTCATAGTTAAAATGAATGTTGAATTTCAAATGTTGGATGGTGGGGTAATAAAAAAAGGAACATATAACACTCACTCACGATTCTTTGTATGATTTTGTAATTTCAAGAATTGGATTGGGAAAATGTGGCATTGAAGAAAATTACCACCCCATACTTGCATGGGGTGTTAGCTATTTTGAAGAGAAATGAGGTCAAACTTTAGGTTATGAATTAAGAAAAGTAAATTTTAGCTCCATGTTTCCTTAACATATTTAAGAGAAGGCTATATGATATTGCAAGATATTGGGGTATTTAAAATGAAATAGGGTATGTACGTCCTAGATTTCTGCAATTACTTTGGCAATTTTAAAGTTCAATTGAGTGGTTATGGAATAAAAGGGAGATAAAAACTAATATCACATTGTATTTCCTCATTGGAAGAAAATATTCAAAGTTTTATAATTGTATATGAGCTAAAAGGTTATAAGAATTTTATAGGTATACCTAGCACATTCTTGTATTATTTAATGGTGATTATTTTGGTCCTAGGACTAGGATACTTTATGTTTTAAGATGATATCAATGATTTCCTTGATGGTTTTGAATTCTGTGTTTTGTAGTAGGTCTATCATGTGACTTAATATTCTTGAGGTAGGCTAAAGATTTATTTACAAAGGATGTATATGAGGATTTTTTTTTCATGCTAGAGTGTTTGAAAATACAATAAGGATTTCATATTCATTGTATTAGTAGAGGGGGGTCTATTTTTTCTATAAATGACAGTTCCAATTAGTCTAATGGTGTAATCAAAATTTACTAATTACACTTTACTTAAGTTTACTTAGGATAATAAATTTTCATATTAGTTTTCATTAAGGTACCTAGGATTTTACATTTTATTTTAGCACCTGGTGTAGGAAAAATCCACTTTCATTTTATTATCTCACACCTCTTGTTTGTGAGATCTAATTTTTCATTCTTATCACATTATTATCATCTTGTTGTTGTACATACTTTGTTTCAAAAAGGAGAATGATCCACCTTTGGTGGGTATGTGATTACACCTTGTCTATTTGATAGTTTTATAACTTATATTTCTCCTAGTTATTATGCATTACCTATATGTTGAGGCACATCTATGATGTATTTATCTATTATCGTATGATCATTATTTACTCTCTTGGTTGTGCTATCTTTTGAGCTTCTAGATCTTGGAATTACATTCATTTCCTTAGGCAAATTCTTAAATGGTATCAAAGATAAAGGAGTGTTCATTTCATAGCCATTAGAGAGCCCTAGTTTCTTTAACCTTTAAAGGGCCACAATTCAAATTTGGGATCAAACTTTTGAGAAAGATTGAACCTCCCCATTGCATTTGGGTGGTCATTCCATTGAATTTTGATTATAAATTTTCCTATCTTGGGAAATACTCAAATTTGAGGAATTAGTCTTTTGAAAATAGGACTTCTAAGGCCTGATCTTGAAGTTGGTAATCATTTTTGGTGATTTTTAATTTTAGATCTGAAATATTATTTATTTTTATCATTTTTTATTTTTGCATTTGTGTTTCTTGTATTTTTTTGTTTAAATACTTTTTAGTAAAAATTGGCTTATTAGCCCTCTATTTAATATTTTGCAGGATAGATCAAGGTGTCAACTCCCGCTACACCCCAAATTTGGATAGGGATAATCAAAGAATTAGATCTGCTAAATATGGTGAAGCACAGAAGTCAACATCACAAGTCAAATCAACCTGCATATCATCTCAGAAATCACAATATGAATTAGTGAGTGGGGAGATCTAAAATGACTAGAGACTACAGTGATTATTCACCAATTGTAGATCTGTGGACTTCAGGTTTTAGGTAGGAAAATCTTCCTACCAATGTGAATGTGAGACTAAACTACTATACCACATTGCCACCAACTACCACCTACCCCATGCCAAGGCACTACCACCCATTGGTCTATTGATAATCACCACCAATGTGGCCTATTTGATTTTTGTACAAGTGACCTCCTAGCACATCAACAAAGGACATGTCAATGTTATCTAGTAAGCTTTCTTTTTTAGATACTTGAAACCATACTAGATTAAATGTGATGACCATCTAGTTGTCAAATCTAGAGAGTTTTTTTGGAATTTGGCAAAGAAGTATGATAGGTTGTCATTGTGGAAACTCTACAAATACAGTTATAGAATCACAATGGAAAAAATAATTGGTATGATCAATGACACTTGGTCACAACCTATAATGTAAGGAAAAGTAACATGTAACATAGACCTATGATAGGAAGCATAAAGAAATATTTCCTACAATCGATAAGGTCAAAGATGAGGTAGTACTAATGAACTTTCTTGAAAGGAGTGGTATTAATTTGGTAGATTGGAAAAATGAAGCAAGATAAGTAAAGATAATTTGATAATGAATACCAATAGGTCAAACACATTTTCACTTATCCTAGAAATCACATAAGAAGATCCAATGATAATTAAAGGAAAATACTGAAAATGGTTCAAGGATGTGTTATGTAAAGGCAATAAGTTACAAGTGTGGCAATATTGAAACTTGAACGAAGGGATGAGGTTAAGTGGCAATAGAATGCAAGTGGAAAATCAATGAATATAGGTTAAGGAATGAAAGTGGTGAGAATAGACATAGTGAGAAAGAAAAATACAAAAGAATAAGATGAGCGATGATCAAGAGAAAGAGGTGTGAGACAAAGGCAAGTGATGATTATGGAGAAATGGGTGATGATAGGAAGATAAAGAGGTGAGTAAATTGGTAGAATAAGAGTTTGAGAAGAAAGAAATTGTAGAAGAGAGAAGATAAGAAAGGATTTGAAAGCCAATAAGTTCCATAGATAGGTCAATCATCTTATTGTTTCCTAATAATTTTAATAAGGGAAATCCCTTAACTGAGTGGACCCTAAGTAATCTCTTAATTGTGAATCCTTTAATAGGATGGACTCTTAGAAGGATTACTAAATCATGTTACTAAGGTAGATCCTAATAGATCTTATTGTAATCCTAACAATATACAAACACTCTTAACAAGGTGAACCCTAGAAAGGATCAATGTAAGCTTCTAACAAAGCAACCTTTTAATTGAAGTAAAAGTCTTATGGGTATCATCCCCATTGTAGTTTCTACCTTTTAAGAGGGGCTTTTTTAATACCAAAATGTTGTTGGTATGTGTTGTGTGTGATAAATGAATTGTGAAGCATCTTTGTTTTATTACAATTGTTATTTAGTTTTATTTGATGAAATAAGTTCAACCAATAGTTTAATTTGGAGGATTCCATATTGTATTCATTCACCCCCTCCCTCCTGTAATGCCCCACTAAGGAACCCAAAATAATAAGTATAAATGTTAGTAAGTTTAGTGAATAATTTTTTAAAACATATTTTACTTGCTAATTTCACTTAATCATACATGTAAAAGTCCTAACAAGTTCCTTAATATCACCCTTAAACAATATTGCTTAATTTCCTTTCTGATGTTTCATCCTTACCACTTAAGTTATTCCATCTATTAGTGTTATGTCTACGTATGAGTTGATACATTATCCATCCTAATACTCATTTCCAAGTTAGGATCTAATATCCTGGTCCTTAAAACCAAATGTATCTACTTAACATGCAATGAAGATACATGAAATAGATTTAACCATCAACCATACATATAAAAAAAATTATCTTCTATTCACTAATTACATTATAAAGAGTACATGGTTGTTTATTTCATCATATATATTATCATTATCACCATTGAAAAGATAATATATACAATACCATGATATCATCATAACTTTTCTAATCTTTTGAAATAATACAATATGTTCACATTTCCCTTTATTTCTCCTAGAGATACCCTTTACCCTTTTACATAGCCTTTCATTTTATTGTGTGTGTGTGTGTGCGTGCATGCATGTGTATGTGTGTGTGACTTGGACTTTCTTTAAGATTCTATATTAAAATATTACATAGATTTCTTCCAAGGGAGTGCATCAAATAGACTTCAAAAATCAATCTTCAACACCTGCTCAACAAGGGTCCATATAAATCCTGCCACGAAAACTTGAACAATAGGTCTCAAAAACATTTTGTAACCCCTTTTCTTATGCCTATAATTGAATTTATGTTCTAGTCTTATATCCTTCCACATGGGTAACACTTATTACCTTTTTCTCTTGAATGCATGTTATTTCTCCTCTTCTAAATAGTTGTGATTTTTATTTTACCCCTTTTTAATTTATTTATTTTTATATTCTATTAAATTTCCCTTTATGTCTAAGTGTATAAATAAATTTCTCACATACAATTTATTACATACACAAATACTTAAATACATTAACTATTATATAGGCATATATGTATGCACTCATATATGCTTATATATATATACTATGAAAATATCATAGACAATTTACATTAAAATATAAGTATCCAAATCATGAACACATAATTCTAAACACTACAATCCACCAATCAAACAATCAAAAGAAATTATAAAAATCTCAACCTTGGACTAGGTTACTAGCTTCCTGTTAAATTTGTAAGGATATAAGGATCCCTATATGGATCATAGTTCTATCTCCTTTTTAAACAAAATTGGTTCGAGGATTTTGAGGCGTGCTCAGAGCTATGTGGCCAAGTAGAGTTTATGTTTGGTACTTGTACACACATACATCACCAACTAACAAGATACAATGCAAATGCATATATATACAAATAGTGATAGATAAGGAAGGAGGAGTGTGACATCATGTAAGTCTCCTAAAGAAGTGACTACAAATGCCTCCCCTCGTCCAAAAGATACACAAAGAAGAGTAAAATATGCATATATAAGGCATCATGGGTTAGTTAGGTTAGCTTAATAGCCAATAATAATCAGAACATTATAAACAAGGTATTGAAAGCATAAATAATGAATTTAGATATAAAGCATGATACAAATCAACCATCTACATAATCTCTTAAAGACATTAAATAGAACATGATCAAGTGTCTAATAAAAAGAATTATCTAACATCATAAGAAAGAAAGGGTGTGTTTGATCGATATAAACCTATTTCTAAACATGTTATAACATATGAATCTAGTTTATTACCAATTTCTAAGTAGATAGGTACCATTCTTTCATGTTAAGATTGTGGGACAGTATCTTTTAGTTTTACCTGTGCATGAATTTTCAAAGTTGTGTAATCAAGGAGTACTATAAGTAACCTTATCTCTCAACCTAGTCTAAGTGTACTTATATTATCTTATAAACCCTACTAATAATTATTAAGATAAGAGGGGCATTACATCATTCACCCCTAAAATTGGACTTTCTCCTGGAAGTTATCATAATCATGTAATCAAATTTTAGGGTAACCTACCTCAAAGTGAATTGCATGATCATAGTTAAATGCATTATTTTATTATGAGGAAAAATTTATTATAAGGAGTTCTCAAATGCATGGTCATAATCATGTTTATTTCCATGAATTAGTTATCTAATTTACCTAATTAGATTCTAGGTTTTTCACCTCCTTCACTAGGCCTGATGGAAAATCCTTTCTTTGTAGTTATATCTGAAATTCTAGTTCATGCATTAACACAATTTATCTAGAGACCTTTATTTTTCCTAATCTCTATCATTTAGGAAATATATGAGGACAACATTTATATGTAGATGTTTATAATTGATTCATATGATATTTTCAAGGAATCTTGAATGGTAATAAGTACCTTTAACTAAATATAGGTACTTATTACCATTCAAGGAGGTAATTACAAATAGTTTCAAATAGATCTTGTTTACCCATATCTTCTTGATTTTAACTAGCTAAGAATTTCTTTGTTTTAACTTTCTATTCATTAAATATCATAAATCCCTTGGTGGAATATCATCTTAGTAAATCTATTTTCATGGTTAATTGTCTTATTGTTTTCTAAAACCTAAATAAGAGTTCTACTAGAATCCTAACAGGTTCCTTAATATTTACCTTAAATAATATTATTTCATTTCATTTTTAACATTTCATCCTTATCACTTAAGTTAATCCATTTATTAGTGCTACATCTACTTATGATTTGATACATTATCCATGCTAGCATCTATTTCCAAGTTACGAACTAATGTCCTAGTCCTTACACTCAAATCTATCTACTTAACATGAAATAAAGATACCTGAAATAGATTTAAACCATCAACCATACATGTAAACCAAATCATCTTTATTCACTTATTACATTATGAAGAGTGTTTGGTTCTTCATCTCATCATACATATTATCATTATCACCATTGAAATATAAGAGAATATACAATGCATGATATCATCATAACTTTTATTATCTTTTAAAATCATACAATATATTCACATTTCCCTTTATTTCTCCTAGAGATACCCTTTACCCTTTTACATAACTTTTCATTTCAATATATGTGTGTGTGTGTGTGTGTGTGTGTGTGTGTGTTTGTGTGTGTGTGTGTGTGTGTGTGTGTGTGTGTGTGTGTGTGTGTGTGTGTGTGTGTGTGTGTGTGTGTGTGTGTGTGTGTGTGTGTGTGTGTGTGTGTGTGTGTGTGTGTGTGTGTGTGTGTGTGTGTGTATGTATGTATGTATGTATGTATGACTTGGATTTTCTTTAAGATTATACATTAAAATATAACAAATATTTCATCCAAGGGAATGCAAAAAATACACTTGAAGAACCAATCTTCAATAATTTCTCAACAATGATCCATATAAAGCCATCCATGAAAAATCAAACAGTACCTTAAAAACATTATTTCTACCCAATCGCATGGAGCCATAAATGGTACACTCCCCCAAGCTATGAGATAAGACCATAATCCACATAAAGCCACATAAAAGAACAATGCTCAAAATGAAATCACTAAGCAGATGACCAACTAGAGGCAAAAATAGAGTTAGGGGTTCAACTATATCTAGGTGAGTGTCATCATACATTATTATAGTATTAGGAACCTTCCCTTGATCTAAATATCATCATGGCACAAAAAACATCTTCTCCTTGAGTACTCCAATAGGATATGTACAGTCATGTCATGTTGGGATCGTTCCCCTGAGTCAAGGACTATCCTACTACATAGTGAATCTTCTCTCTAAGTACTCCAACAATATATCCTTAAGATGAATTCTTGAACCCCCATAACTCATTATTTTATTAATGTTTCCACTTGATTACAAAAACTCACATGTAGAGCTAGCCTACACAAGGCCATGGTCTATAACACATAGGATCCTCTTGTGTTCACATATGAGCCCCATCACCTATGGTGAGATAGTCACCTAGGGCCTCTACCCTACTCACAAGTCCAAAACCAAAACCATAGAAGAGTTTAGGGAAAAACATTCCTAGGGTCTCATGCCTCTGGTCTAAACAAGACCCTAACTCATCATATAAGCATAATACATAAACAATAACAAGGCACAAAGATTATAAAAATATTCCTTTACAAGAATTTTCAATTCTAAATATAATTTTTTTATAACACATAACAATTTGGCATACCTCTGGTGTCTTAAACAATAATTGGGAGCACGAAAACCCAAGTAAGAGGTCAAACTAGTTTAAAATACCTAAATCAAGCATATATAGTTCCAAATTTTATAATAAAAACATGTATGTACAAGAAATCATAGACAAGAAAATATAGAAGATATTATAATACAATATTCCATGACTCTAGTTACCAACAACCCTCTAACATAAAATAACATATCTCCAAAAACTAGTGGCTAAATATCATAGGAAAATACCTAGCTATTTTTAGAAAAGGAACTCAGAATCTTTGAAAAACTATAGGAATTGAATGTATAAATATAATAAATCATGAGAAAATATAAGTAGATTTATATCTTATCAAATAAATAATGCAATAGACAAGTTTAATCTATGGTCTCAAGTTCTATAAAGATTCAACAGAGGCCGAAGCAAGGAGACAAAGATGGGAAAATAAATCCAACTTGAGATGCATCATTCAAACCCACTCTAATTTTACAAATATCCATGGTAGAAGAAGATTCAATTTCACATTAATAAATCACTCTCTCAACCCTTGAAACTCTACATATAACTCTTTTCCCAAAGGGGAAATAAACTTACAAATCGTTAAAGAATCATACTCACAACCATCATTCATATATCATTAATTTTTCTCCATAAAAACATCCATGGAAGGTACAATCAATCTCTTATCTACCTTTCAAGCATTCTCCCCCTTCATATTTATATTTTACACCACATATAGATAGATAGATAGATAGATAGATAGATGTTCTTGAATAGATTTCACACCCCTTAGACCACCATTTTAAATAAAAGTAATTCCAAAATCCAAAATTGTCTTAGTTTATGTAATTAACTACCATTTTACAAGTTGTTTAAGCATATTAGGGGTAAATTAGGGCTATTATAGGGGTATATAATAAATAAATGGTCCAAAAATGATGTAAATACCCTCTCTGGTGCTTTTTTACCCATTTTTTCATGCCCATAATTGAATTTATGTTTTGGTCTCATATTCTTTCACATGGGTAACACAAATTACCTTTTTCTCTTGAATGCATGTTATTGCTGCTCTTCTAAATATGTATGCTTTGTATTTTACCCCTTTTTAATTTCTTTATTTTTGTATTCAATTAAATTTCCCTTTATATCTAAGTCTCTAAATAAATAGCTCACATACAATTTATAACATATACAAATACTTAAATACATTAACTATGTAACAATGTACATTTATATAGGTGTACATGTGCATGCAGCCATATATTCTTATATAAATATACCAAATATATATCATAGAAAATTTAAATGAAAATAAAAATATCCAAGTCATGAACACATAATTTTGAGCACTAGAATTCACAATTAAACCATCAAAAGAAATGATAAAAACATAAACCCCACACTAGTTGACTCACTTCATATTAAATTTATAAGAATATAAGGATGCCTATATGGATCATAATTCTATCCCCTTTTAAACAAAAAATGGTTCGAGGATTTTGAGGCACGTGCAGACCTATGTATCTAGGTGTTGTCTATGTCTAGTACTTGCACATACTTGCATCACAAACTGACAAGATATAATAAATGTAAATGTATACAAACAATGACACACAAGGAAGGAGTAGAGTGACATCATGTATATCTTTTGAAGAATCGACTGCAAGATCCTCCCCTCATTTAGATAACACACCAAGTAGAGTAAACACAGACATATATAAGGCATCATGGGTTAGCTTGGTTAGCTTAATAACCAATAATAATCATAATATTATAAACAAGGAAAGCATAAATAATGAATTTAGATATAAAGCATGATACAAATCAACCATATACCTAATCTAATAAATATATTATGTAGAACATGATTAAGTGTTTGATTAATACAAAGCAATATCTAACATCATAAGAAAGAAAGGATGGGTATGATAAGTATAGAACTATTTCTAAACAAATTGTAACATAAGAACTTGGTTTATTACCAATTTTTGAGTAGATAGGTACCACTATTTTGTGTTAATATTGTGGGATGTTATCTTATAGTTTTACCTATGCATGAAATTGTAAAGTTATGAAATCAAGGAGTACCACAAGTAATCGTATTTCCCAACCTAGTCCAAGTATACTTATACTATCTTTAAAACCATACTAATAATTGTTAAGGTAAGAGTGTATTACACCCCCTCTTAGTACCATTTCATACAAATAATTGATATTAGAGAAGAGTACTCGAAGAAGATTAGCCTAAAAGCTAGAGGTAAATATTCCTAAAGATGGATAGGTATAGGTATGAAGAAAAGCTTTAGGATCAAGCTACTTGAAACTGTGAGAACTGCAAAACCCAAAAATCATTTCGCTCTAGGTGTCATATCCCCATTTTAAGATAGAAGTTTAATAATTATTAGATAATATAGTGTTATTAAATAAATAATAAAGTTATATTAAAACTAATACTAAAATATAAAACAAGAAAATATTATTTATTTAATCTATATTATTAATAAAATAATATTTAGTATGATATTTTAAATAATTTTTTTAAAAAAATTCAATGAGTAAAGAAATAAATAATATAACATATAATAATATAAATTAACTAAATCTAATAAAAAGTCAAGAGATGTTTAACAAATAGACATGACTCCTTAAAATTAAGATATAAAAGGGAGGAGAGTTTATTTTAGAGAGTAGAAAAAAAGGAAGAGAAGAAGAGAGGAGTTCAAAAAGGAAAAATGGAAGAGGAAAGTAATATGAAGAAAATAAAGAAGTGACTTTCTAAAGAGGTATCAATGGTATTGAAAGGATGTGAATCTTTGAAAGGGTCATAATTATGAATAGTTGTGACTCTTCAAAAATATTTTGATTATACAGTATTTGGACTTTTCCAAAGGATTTTGGTTATGAAGTGTCGTGACTTTTTGAAAGAATTATAATTATGAAGTGTTGTGACTTTTCAATGGCTTTGTATTATGAAAGGGTGTGACTCTTGGAAAAGAAGGTAAGAAAGGTATGTTTTTGAATTATATTTATGAATTTATTTATATTAATGAATCATACTTGTGGATAATACTGTGTTAACCTATGAGGTCAATACCATGGTTACCAATGTTACTTGTAGCATGGAGCATGTGAGATATTCAAGATCTCTGTTGTCTACCATGGCCAAGTGTCGATATCGTAGCATGGAGTATGTGAGATATTTAAGATCTCCATAGTTTTCCATGGCCAATAATCAACCTAGTAGAATATTCTGAAGTTGTCAACATATGCATATGTGAGTAGCCTTGGATAGACAATTCCCATCCAAGAAGAATCTTAAGGGTGTGCTCCTGGGAAGACGACAAGGTAGCTATGAGCCAGGAAGCCCAACTTGGAGACATCCTTAAGATTGGGGTTAAATTAGAGGGTAGAGTAATATAGTTAGTTGTGTTATTATTGTGATTCTAAAATTTATTTTGCAAGTATTACGTGTCCCTAACTAACCCTATTAGTGGGGACATTGCACTAGGATAGAGATGATTATTTAGGATGGAGAAGAAATTATTCCTAGTCTAAGATAGAGACATGACTTTCTAAAATAGGGAAGAAATGTGTTGTTGTCTAAGATGGATATGTCTTCCCAGAATGGGGAAAAAATGCATTGCATTCCTTTTATTCTTGATCGCATAACTGATTTTGGATGTCTAATATTCAGCAAAATGGGCATCCATATCTGTACTATATTTTTCTTTCCAAGACCTATAAATTGAAAGAAAAAATTTTTTTATGTTTATTGTTGGGGGGCTTCTTTTAGTCAAACCCCAATTTAGGAATCAACCTTGAAAGTGAATTTAAAATATAAATGCTAGCAAGTAGTAGAAGTATATCTAACATTAAACTGTTAGAAATAGATAACACTGAGAGGAGGAGTGAATCAATATTCTACAAACTTTTTCCCACAACTGAGTATTGTTAATTACTTTATAACTTGCATATGAAAGTAAACCAACAATGTTGAATAGCAAATATAACCATACACATAGAGAACTCATAAACTATTATTTGTTAACTAGGGAAACCCTGGCCAAGGGAAAACCTTAGTGGGGATGATGCCTGTTGGTGTTTGAAAATGCTAGAGGGTTTTCAATTATCCCAATGAGAATATGACATATCTAGGGGTAGCTAACTCCCATTTTCAACATGCCATTTCAGACACCGGGCCAACTATAAGGCTCTGACCCTTCTTCTACTTCAAGCTCTACTAAACCTAGGCGAGTAGACCTGAGATTCAATTGATACCGTACTAGTGCAAAAAATATATCCCTGAATCAATTAACCAAATAAAAACTCTTATATCTCCTAATACTTATGCAATAACATAGATCTACAGTAGAAAATTGCAATTCTATGATATTCATAAGCTGATTGAGGGCATTCTATTTAGGTCCTTCAACATAAAATGGAAAGACCGTTTGAATAATAATGTTGAATTCAACAAACCCTCGGATATGTAGTAGTAAAACTTTAATGATCCTGTAAGTGACCAATGCCTAATCCATGAATAAAATGCATACATATGGATATCTGATACTTATTTATATATTCAAATATACGATCTATCTATTCAACTTGTAAATAGACATCAATGCTCAATCTGAACCTCATTCTTACATGATATCCCCATCAGTAAACTTCCAACCCTATTGATTTCCCTGAAGCATTTACATAACTACTTGAGTTATAAGCAACAATGAAATAACATACAACCTTAAGGGATTGCAACTACGATCTAGGCTCTTTGTTCAAAGACCATAAAACATTGAAGGTCACTAATAAAGGAGACAAGATTCAAGATGAAACTCATAAAATTTTGCTATTCTTTGTATTAATTTCCTTGAAACAATACAACCATATGCATGAAATGAAAGCATGAAAGCACCTAATAGATTTGAACTATCTTTATTATCCTTCTTAGTGTTGTTCATATAAGAGAATATGTTGAAGAATGAAGCTGGAATCACAGTTTTGGATCCAAAGAAATGGTCTCACTGAATGACTGAAAATTTCCTACCAACAATGGTCTCACAGTGAAAAATTGGAACCCCGATAATGAGAAAGAATGAGAAAGATATAGGTTGAAGAAATTCCTAGATTGAATCTGTAATCGACATGTGTCCCTTTAGGATTCTCCCTCAAGAAGTTGAAAATAATCTTTATACCTTCTCTCCTTAACTGCCAGAATCAAATCTTTTATGTTTTGCATCTCCAAATGCAAAATATCTCAGTAAAGACAAATATCTACTAATGAACCTAGATACGTACCAATTTACCAAATTGAAGCCAAAAACATCATAAAAAATCAAAATAATTTGATACAATAATTACTGAACACTTTCATGATGTTTTTTCACTGAATTCTACAAGTGGTGACCTGAAATAGTTGATAAAACATACAAAACAATCAGAGAGACAAAACCTCCTATAGCGTGTACTGGTGACATCCTGTGCAAAAAAAAGCTCCAAAAATAGATAGCTCATCTTTTTTTGATTCCAACGGTATATTGGAGTCTATGTTTTGCCTACAGGAAACCCCCAGAATCTTATTTTGAAAACATCCCCCTCTGCTAGAACACTCAAGTCTACATTTTTTAAATTTTGCAAAAATTTAAAAAATTCCTAAGTTTGAACTTTAGAAATAATCCTCTTTTGAATTTAAAATGATGCACGTCCATTCTTTTGAGAAAATAATAAAAATAATTTTTTTTTATTAATTTCAAATTTTCCTATCCTTCCAATCCGTGGTCAACCCTCTGTTTGACCCTTGCCTTTCTGCCATGTGGTAGCCTCTGATTGGCCAACCACTACTCATCAAATACCACATCATCATCTGTGGGACCCACACCACATGTAGCCATTCCGCAATCCTGCATTATTTATCCCATGAGCACTTCTGTTTTGCAGAAATGTGCTATTTGCACGATCTTGACACGTGGCGACATCTGGTGAATCTGTTTGAACCTACATGTCTTTGCGACATCATTGTTAACTAGGACCCTCTTGCCATGCGTCGCAATCCTACAATCCCACATTTTTTAACTTGTGCGCATCTCTGAAATGTGGGCATGCGCTATTTGCACAATTTGGACACGTGGCAACATCTGAGCACCTCTTGCCTAAACTTGCTCCTAATCGCCACTTTATTGCATGCGAGACCGGCAATGGCTACCCAGGCAGGAGGATCGACTGCCTGGGTATTCCCACCCCCATCCTCATGCATCCTCATGCCGACATGCCATCCTGCGTCCATGCCATCCTCCCTCTGCAGTCATACTCATGTCTGTCGCTGACAGAGGGAAGTACCTGAAACTAAACCATCGCTCATCACATCCCGCAGTTGTACTTTGCAACAGACTGACAAATGAAAGTACAGACGTGTAGAAGAAGGAAGGTGGTGCGTTTAGGCAGCAATTTATGCTGAGATGGGATCGCCAGCACCAACCAAAATTTACACACCAACTTGATATCAATATCACTGAAGTCCACACCAACTTCATTAAAAAGAAGACGCGGGAAGCCTGCTCTTTTCATCTGTGCGTTTCTTGTTTTTTATACCCATCTCTGTTCTGTTTGGAGCATTTTGTGTGCTGCATATTGTTTGGAGCATGCCGTGTTCTGCTGAAGCTTCTCAACCCTGCTGAAGCTTCTCAACCCTCCAAAAATCTTACTGTTGCTACGCTGGTAAAAGGTATGTGCGTAGCATGTTTTGTTTTGATTTTTCCATGTCCATATAGTTTTGCTTCAAACATGCATTTCAGCCATTGTTGAATTCAAACATGAATATTGTATACTGTCTTCTCGTCACAGTAACTGCGGATAGTATATTGTCTTTAGATTCATTTTTAGATATAGAATATCACCAAATTTTTTATTTTTAAAAATTTAAAGTGATTTCCATGTTAATATTATGAATATCTTCCCCCACTCACTCGGCAATGAGTCATCAAGGGTTAATTCTACTTAAAGATTTGGATCAATGGAGAAAACAAGAAGTGGGATGAATCAACATCAATTTTTATGAGACATCAAAAATATTATGTGTGACATTATTTATAGTTGAACTAGTGACTAGGTTGAAGTTGTAGCATTTACTTTCGGAAGGGGACTCTCACATAATCAGTGCCTTATAAAAAATTTAACTTCAACTTTAATTCAAACATGTGTAACTTTAAATAGAAACGATGAAAGCTATAACATTGAATACAATGCACAAGCAAACACCATATTTACATGGAAAACCCAATGAGGAAAAATAAATATTGATAATTAACTCACAATGATAAATTTTTTGCAAGAGGCTTATTACCAAACTTACTTCCAAGATACATTATATTAGGAAAATGTATAGAGGGTTTATGTCAAATCAGGTTTGACCAAACCCATTTCAGCCAAAATTGCCTATTTATCATCCCATGTGGCAGCCAAATCAACAAATTTTGTAGAATTGTAGAAATTTAGACTTCTAAAACCAAGTTCATAAAAAACCAAGTTTCTAAAAAACTAAAAATATCCTTTTATAGAGCTTGAATTCAGGATAATGCTCATATAAATTTTATAGAGTTTTGACTACATATAATATATTTTAATTACAAGATATTAAAAGTGGTTAGTTTAACATAAAGAAGATTCTCATTCAAAAAAAGGAAAATAAAACTAGATGATATCAAAAAAATAAAAAACTATACACTACCCTAGAGGAGAGATTCCTCTTTGATAATGTATAATCTTTTCTTTGATTGACGTAGATTTGATAGGGGACATATGGTAGGAGGTGAAAATTTGACTTTGAGTAGTTATATTAGACAAAATATACATCATAGACCAATCTCTCTTTTTTTGTACAAGCTATATATGTCATCTAAAACATATTTTAAAATCAGATAAAAAAACCTTTATTAACATATAGTTTTATGGTGGGAATTATACCCCCTCATTTGCAATATCTTTCAACAACTAAAAAATGGACATTAAAATTAAACTAATGTATCAAATTTTAAACTTTAAAAATTAAATTAAATTAAATAGGGATAAACTTCATCTATTTCTACCCATTTTATCAATTTACATTAACTTTTAATTTTGAACACAAATACCATTTTTAAGCCATGTTGAAGTTTAACAGATTTGGTGTTGTTAGCCTTTTTCCTTCATAAAAGGGTGGCACGAGTTTGCACTTTTACCTACCAACATATCAAAGACCATAACCAAGAACATGACATAAAAAAGAGAAAAACCCCTATGAGTTAAATAGTCATAAATAATCTTATAATCCAACTTCACACATGGTGCAAGACCAAAGAGCTCAATTATTTCTATTTGAATCAAGTAGAGATGTTCCTTGAACATCTAACACAATTCCCAAGATCGTGTGTCATATTTACTAAATGATCTAGGATATAACATCTATTCTTGCATAAAATTCTTCAAAATTGGACAAGAAGGAAAGCGTAGTCATGAAACATATAATAGAAGACATTATTGTGGTACACATATCTACTATAAAACTTTAATTGACACAAATTACATAGATATTTTTAATATTCCCTCCAAGGAACAACACTACAAACTTTAATGAGGAGAAATTCAGAGAGAATTTATTGGACCATTCCTAATAGGCAATATAATTGCCAACAAATCACACTCTTCATGTCATTTGTGGAAACACTAGGAACCTAAAAATATAGAATTTCCACATTCTTGAAGAACATATAATCTACATGCCAAACTAAAAGGATATATAATCAAACATGGAAGAGTGCAAAATATTCTTCTAGGTAGTTTCTAGAGTGCTTCTTTGAAAACACACACTTCGATATTCTATAATGATTAAAAAAATACCTCAATTGTTCATCAACAACATTATGCTATTCATGCTAGTGTAATATTTCTAATCCCCTTCTTAACAATATCATTCTTCTAACCCTCATCTAAATTGTGACTCTAATCATTAACACATGCATATCATTCTTACTTTAACACTTTTGTTTAGCCAATAATAATATTACACAAACACCACAACATAGAGAAAACCAATACAAGTTTATACCACCTATAGTACCTCAATACCAGAGTAAAAATACATATAGTACACCAATTTGCATTTTAACAACCATATCGTTTCTTTTATGTAGAATAACTAGAACTATTATAAATAGACCAACCATGATGAAAAAAAATGTTTTCAAAAACTATATATGTAAAGGTTTTTGGTACACAACTATATGATTAAGGAAGGGTACTCCCCCTCTTACCGCAAATACACACAACAAAATAGAGAAATAGCAACAAATTGCAAGAACATGAAACTTGTTTAGAACTATTATCTCTAATACAATGGAATTACAACATTAAAAAATGTGACATGAAAAACCACATGGGAACTTTGCTTACAATATTCTACAAGCTAGAGCTACCATATCATGGACCCCCAGAACTGACCTAGACAATCCTACATGCCTTATTTTTATCAGCAATTTTTAATCGCCCAAGAAGGCTCTAGAAATCTTAACCCTAAAATTTGAGGTTGATCATCCCTAAGATATTATTATTCATATTTTTCTAGATTAGAACAAGCCCCAACAAATTTCATAACTCCAAAGAAAATTTGAAGGAATTTCATTTTCTTGTATTTAAGGTAGCACAATTTTAGAGACCATAACACATCACCAATTGTCTCAATAGGATATTATAACCCCATTTTAGAAATGACACAAACTCCACTATAATGCTCAACTTGTGAAAGATCTAGTCATTTGATGTTTTACCCCTTTTTAGAGCCTTTAAATCCTTAAAAGTTGACTTCAAAATTTATGTATCCTACTACTAATGCACCAAAAAAAAAATCTTCAAAACCAAACTTGATCTTGCAATGAAACTTTAATGGTAGACTGATGTATCTAAATGGAATCTCCAAGTAATATATAGCTGTTATCATAAACATAGCATCATGACTCATAGTTTAACCTTCCGATAAATAGGTGTTATCATTTATTCATTTATCCTACTCATTTATTTACTAAACATATGTTACTCATTTATTCACATAAATAGGTGTTATCATAAACATAGCATCATGACTCATAGTTTAACCTTCCGATAGAATAACAAAATTTAATTCATACTATAACTCATCTTTTACTCAATCAATATTTGGTAACATGCTAAAAATACTACATCAAATAGTTGACATCAATGAAATCCAAATAATTGATTTACCTATTATCAAATCAGTATGAATGCATCATAAACTCATCATGTAACACCACTTCAACAATCTCTTAATCAATTGTGCCAATAATCTCATCATTAATCAGTTATGCCAAAAAAAGGGATTCCATAATATTGGAGATCTTTGGGATTGCCATACTATGTATCTGCTATCATGATAGTCTATTAATATTAATCTATAAGTACAATTAACATAAAGTCTTTTTTCATATTTAATCAATCTTTAGTATTGTTGTAAATGAGTATGAAACTGTGCATCCCTATTTAGTGTACCTTCTACAAGGATTGAATGATTGAATGAAATACTTTAATAATGTTTAGGAGGCCAAAGCAGTCTATATGACTCCCTAGAAAAAGAAAACACCCCAAAATGGGGTGATAGAACGTCTGAACCTTTGTAGCTTCTTTAAATCTCCTTTTCGACAATGAATTTTGATCGCTAAGTCTAATGTCATGTCTAAGTATATGTTTTCTTAAAATGACTGCCTACATTATCTACTTCTAAAATCTCCTTATAGTTGGAGTGATTGGAGCGAATATTGTTCTATATTGGGATCTCCTTGATAGAATGTCACTTTGTCTCTACAAATCCCATGTTGTAAAATAAATATATTCTCTCCTCTCATTCTTCCTTGGTATCGTCCATCTACTTGTTTCATGTAATTAAAAAATGTTTTAGTAAAGCCCTAAAAGTGCAACTTCTTGGAGAGTGTCATTGTGATTATTAAAAATAGATTACATTATATCTCCAAATGTGGAAAAAAATGGCATGTCTAACTCTATCAAAAATGATATGAACACATAACCCCAAGGGTTTCTTTCCAATTAATTTTATGTTCAAAGATAGTTTGTAAATCATTATAATCTAAAACCATTTTGTCTCCTCCAATTGATCATGGTTATCATCATAATAGTTTCTACATTTTCCTTTAATAAAGGTATATTTACAACTATTTGCTAGTTTGCCCTTTAAGTCAAATTGCAAGTTTGATGACAAATATAGGTAAGCTATCTGCTCAAATATAGATATCAAAAGTGAATTTAATTGCTTAGAAGATTTTATATTGTAACTTCCCTCAAACATATGATAGTCCAACCACTTTATTGTCCATTCTATCAAAGGGCTGAAAACATACTAAACATATGTATAAGCTTGTCAAGAAACAATGGTTTTTAATTGATTACTTGGAATAATTTATATGGAAAACTGCATACAATTTATTTTCCCTCTAATCTAGGAATACCTCTTGGCTTTGTTATATTATTGCATATCTTGTGTTTGCTTGTTGCTTTGTTCATTATGAGTGAGCGTTCAAGCATAAACGAAAGGTACAACAGAGAAAAATGCATTGCAAGGATTACTAGGTATTTTGTTGGATCTCTATAACACTTGGATTTGGAACTAAAATGAACATCTCATGTGTTTGGCTTGAGTGCTTTTACATGCTTTCATAGATTCACACTTCATTTGGTGCTCTAAAATTGGATCTAGATTTGCTTTCACGCATATATGTTTCACATAGTAATTAGGCCCTATGAACACTATTTGGGAGATCTTGAGAGACTAAGCTTCATTCGCTTGCTTTAGATGCAAAGCTCCTCTTGACGACGGATCCCCTTGTAGGTAGGGAAGGATATTTGTTATTGTCTCACTATTCTACTTGGGTTTGTCCTCAACATCCACTAGTACTTTCTCTTTTGAGAATGGTGGTGTTTGTTGTTGGATTTTCCAAAAATTTGGTGAGGTGATTTCAAATTAGTGTGTCAAAGAATCTTGTTTGCTATGTTTGGGTAAGGTGAAGAGGCTAGAGGAGTATGCTCTGTTCCCGTTTGGGCACATCAGAAACTTGGAACCCTTAAATCCAAACCAAGTCCTCATGTGGTACAACTTTGTGAGTCTTCTTTGATTAGAGAGGGTTAAACCATAGTGGACATTCCCTTTATTGGGTCAACCATGTGGATGGTACCTCAAGCGGTAATAGCCATTTTTGACGTGGTAGTAGCAACCGCTATATAAATGTCCTTGTGGGGGAAATCCCCACAGGTGTAGTCTTTTGTTGGGTTGTCAGATCTCCTCAGTATCTCCGATTGATTAAATTCTCAGAATATGTCAAAACCCTGGTACACCAAGATTGGATTTCACCCACTCTAGATTGCAAAAGCTGCAGAGTTGACCATTACTAAGAACCTTAGTGCTGCCAATTTTTTTTTTTTAGGACTATGTGCGTGATTGAAAAATATTTTGAGAACATACACAGTAGTGGTTCTAGGGATTAGATTCATACTATGACACTATTTTTGTTCATGCTCAAGGTTGCTTTGTCCCTTGACCATTGCTTGTAAATGTTTGCTTGAAATCCCTGATTGTTGTTCTATGTGCCTGATTATTATTTATAAATATGAAATTGATCTTATTTGGTTAAGTGGACTCATCTTGTACCTTTTGTATTATAATAACAACAGTTGAATATGCATTCTTGAGAAGTGGGCTCATCTTGTACCTTTTGTATTATAATAACAACTCCTAATAGGGTTGAGGCTTCTAATAAGGCCTAGTTCCCTAACAATAACAGATAAACTATATAGTTGTAATAGATTCCTAATAGGGTCAATATCTTTCACGAGATACTTTTGATTATGAGATACTAAATGGACTTAATCGTGGAAAAACTCCATAACTTCACTATAGTAGAAAGCTAAATGGACTTAATCATGGAAAAACTACATGACCTAGACCTAGACCTTGATAATTAAATGGACTTAATCATGACGAAACTCCATAAGTTCGCTATGTGAAAATGACCATAGTGAAATGACCTAGACCTTGATGCAATGAACACTAAGTGGGGTTAACACTAAATGGGTTGAAATTTAGTGGATTGAATCGTAAAGAAACTCCATAACTTAAACTAAGTAGGCTTTAATCATAGAAGAAACTCCATAATTTCACCTTGTGAACATATAGCCTAGATGTTATGCTATGAGTTATGATCTAGTGTCAATAAGACTAGAGTTCCATAAAGTTTTCTCCTAAATTAGATTAATAAATGATGGATAATATGATAGTTTTATCTATTGATTTAATTGTTCATGTTCAACTAGAAAACAATTTCTTTACCTTCATGAGATGAACGCTAAGTGGGCTAAACACTAAATGGGCTAAAATTAAGTGGATTGAATCATGAAATAAACTCCATAAGGAAAAGCTCCATAACTTCACTATAGTGGCAAACTAAATGGACTTAATGGTGGGAAAATTCCATAACTTCACTATGTGAAAATGATTGACAAAATGATGGGAAAATTCCATAACTTAACTAAATGACTGACAAAATCATAGAAAACTACATAACTTCATTAGACCTTGATAACTAAATAGACTTAATTGTGGAAATCTCCATGGACTTAATGATGGGAAAACTCCATAACTTCACTACGTGAAAATGACAAAATCATGAAAAACTACATAACTTCATTATGTGCAAATGACCTCAAATGGCCTAGACATTGATAACGAAACATACTTAATCATGAAAAATTTCATAACTTCACTATTTGAAAATGAACACTAAGGACCTTAAACACTATGGACCTTGATAACTAAATGAATTAAAGCTTGATAACTAAATGTACTTATCCACAGATACAGTGAAATGGACTTAAGTCATGGAAAACTTCATAACTTCTCTATGTGAAAATGACCTAGACCTTGATACAATGAACACTATGGACCTTGATAACAAAATGACTCAGATCTTGATTGCTAGGAAGGCAGGACAATTACATCCCATGTTAGTTGTACTCAAGTTCATTCAAAATTATTTTAAGCTTAAATTAATGTACATACATAACACAAAGCCTAGTATTAAAAAGTAAATTAGGTGATCATCTTTAATGACACAATAAATGAATTAGTTAGTGATAAATAATGATGAATTAGAATATATGACTAGTGGACTAATCATATTAGATTTTAATAACTATAGATTTATAAGTGACAACATGATTTCCTAGTAAAGGTTTTGAAATTATAGAAATTTATTTTCTATATAAGAGGAATTCGCTTATTAGGGCAATATGAATCATGTGTCCTAGGCTTGCAGTAACATGCATCTCATTACTAGATCACAAGATTGGAAAAATATAGAATAAAATATATAATATCAACTTCTAATATAATTTTGAGAAATCATTTCATTGATGGTATAGTGAAATTATTTCATATCGAGGATATAATTGTATTTATTGTGATTTCAATATACTAATTGTTTTATCGAGGCTATATGTAATAATTCGTATTAGTTTTTTTTAACATGTTTCAACAAGTTAAGGATCACTAACCATATTAATATTTCTCAGAATGGATACAAAGTTTAAATGGCAATCACTCATCAAACTACCTGTGCAAGATGTCCCCAATGAAGGAAATGATTTTTCAAGCGCACAACTAGAGTGGACACCTATTGGACATCATAATGCATTTATGGATTTATGTGCTACTATCCCTCTTGAGAGATTGTCTCACTTTGTCAAGGGAGAAGGTCTACTGGATGGTATAGAAACAACGTTCATATGAAAAGAACATAATGTGATGAACTTGACAAACCCTAATAACCAAGCTACCAAGATGTATTCAAGGTTTGTTTAGATTTAGTATAATAATTAAGCATGCAATATTTTAATTTTTTAAACTTTATTGATTATAAATTGGTATAAATATATTTGTACATGTATATACAGATAACAATGTGCATTTGGACCTGATGATAATAGAAGAAAACCCCAAACAAATATGCAAAGGTTACCAAGGTTTGCAAAGAAAAGGGGTTGTAAAACACACTTTTGTGTTAGAGTTATGTATGGAAGACCAGATATTTCCATCATTACTTATAATGAGTTTAGTCATCAAGATGCTAATGGTGAATTTTTTCATGGAAAGGATGACCCTTCTGGTGATCCAAGGAGTATGGTTGCACCGAGATTGTCAAATGAATATAAATCTTATATTGAGTCATTGTTATTGATGGGTGTGGGGGTTTCCACAATATGTGAGCAACATTATTTGGATCCTAGTCTTACAAAGTTAATGAATAAGAGGGACACATTTCTACTAAGAAAAGATGTAATGAATGCATGCAATAGGGTGCGTTCCCTTCGATCACAAAAAAATGAAAATGATGCCAAAAGTGTAAGTTTATAGCATGCAGAGGAGAAAGACAACTTCTTCTACTATAAAACACCCAATAGTAGAGAAAACATTCCATTTATCATAGGTATTCAAACACCATGGATGCGAGAGATGATGGTGAGATATTCACATAACTCTATTATAGCAATGGATTCCACTTTTTCAACAAACAAATATGTTGTGAGTTTACCAATGTCAACTATATTAATATATTTTAGTTTAGTTCATCTAAAATTTATCTAAAATCTTAATTTATTGATTTCTTCATGTGCAGTATGAGTTATATTCATTACTTGTATTTGATGAACAAGAGGCCGGCGTACCTATTGCATGGGCCATATCTTCAAGAAATAAAATTGATGATATACATGGGTGGCTAGCAGAAGTTAACAAAAGAGGCAAGCAATGTAAAGATGATTGGCAAGTCAATGCATTCATGACTGATGACGCTAGTGCCGAGATTGAAGCAATTAGGTTTGATTATCCTCCAATTATATTTGATATATAGGTTTTCAAACTATACATTTCATTATTTAAACATATAATTTTAGTTTAATAACTAATTGTGTTTGAATGCTACTTATTAATGCTTATAATGTAACTTGTAGATCATCCTTCAATTGTCGAGTAGTTTTATGTATCTGGCACATACGTAGGGCATGGTTGAAGAATGTCTAAAAGTGAGTCATTTCTACTTAAAATACATGTAAAGTTATATTTGTTAACATCATAGGTTGATATTATCTTTTTTATTATAGGTTTGTAAGCAATAAGGATGTTGCAACAAATATGTTCACTAGACTAGGTGAGATAATGTATGCCATAAGTGATGATGGAGATGTCACTACTCATCTAATAAAAGAATTTATGGATGAATTCAAAGAACAAAAAGAGTTTATTGATTACTTTAGAAAGACTTGGTGTCATGATGAGAGATGCATTGGTAAGATCATATACATTATTCATTACATTATATTTTTATTTTTATTGCTTGGTTCTTTTATTATATATATGCTAAGACATTATCATATTTTTGTCATAGAAATGTGGGCAAAAAACTTTAGAGGTTTCTCCCATGCAAATCAAGATACTAATGCTTCCATAGAGTCATACCACATGCACATCAAGAGTCACCACTTGACCGACTGTTCTAGAAAATGCACAAGGAGAATGGATTGGCTCATTCATGTTCTTCTTCATAGGGTAGAGCCATACTATAAAAATAAGAGATACTTGCAGTTATCTGGGTTTCTAACCAACTTCAAAAAGGAAAGATACTACCTAACTTCTTTAGAGAGATCAAAGAGAATAGCAGATACAGATTGCTACCTATATCACCTTCCTGATACATTTAAAGTTAGAAGTCAAACGATTTCAACCAAATGGTATCTTGTAAGAAATTTTGGACCAAATTTGCAAGTGTGTGATTGTGAGTGGGCAAAAAGAGGTAACACATGCAAACATGTGCTGAAGATTTTAGATCTACTAAAGAGAACCAATACAAAACCAGCAAGGTCAAGTGGTTGGTAAGTATCATTTGAGAGTTAATTTTAATTATTTATATTATATAATTGATTATTATATTGTTAAGACCTACTTAAACTGATCTTAAATACAGATGATGTTACTGCATTGGTTGAGGATTACGACAAAGTTGGAGGGAATTTTGGTCATAAAAACTATAACATTGGTAATAAGAATGTGTGTTTACAAGTAAATATTAAATTATTTTATGGATGAAAAAGTTAAGTGATTTTTTTTCCAATTGCAGATGGTTCTACACCTTCAGAAGATCAAGATGTGCTTGGAGTCAACATTGGTGAAGATGAGAGAACTGGTAAGTTTTAATACCAATTTTTTTCTTAAGAAATATATAGTATTTTAAAATAGTATTTTGACTTTACAATTTTATTTTTTTTACTACAGATTGTGTGAGATCATTTGATACTTCTCATGATGAACTTCAAAATTGCATTGATTATGTAAATTCATTTATCCAAAATTTTTCAACTAGAGAAGAATATGAAAAACAAATATTCATTCAACATGTTGGGAGATTTAGAAATGAGATACATGCATCGCTTGCTTCAAGTTCCAATTTTGAATCAATTCCTGGTTCAGAGAACATGCCTATGAGGCAAAAGAAACCATGGTTTAGTCCAAGCAAAATGTGTAAGCGTCGATTTATTCATGAAAAGAAAAAACCTATGACTCAAAACTTAAGTAAAAGAGTTGATGATCATGAAAATTTTCAATTTCCCTCTATACGTTCTAAAAAGAAAAAGGGAAAAAAAGCCATTAATCGTTCAGGCATAGCAATACAAGGAGAAAGAGTTATTCTGTCGCAACAAGGTGAGTACATTTATTTAAAAGTACTTTATTACTTTCAACATATAGCTCAATACTTGTTATTTTTATTTCATGTGTCAATATAGGTTTGGTTGATCAAGGAGAATCTCCATGACGTCGATTGCCTTTCTCTATTGATTTGAACCAAACAATAATAGATGACACACAAGTACTAGATGGTAATTTACTCACTATTAACTATTTTTATTAAAATTGATTACTTAGTTCACATTTCTAATTGCATTTAATGCTTTATCAAATAACCAAGATGTAGTTTGTGGAGATCAACCATCAATGCCAAAGGTTATTCATCCTCAAACATTTCAACAAACTTGTGGAGGTAATGGAATTTTGATTTTTCTTATTGTTACATAATGTGATATAGATTATGAGAACAATATTCTGATTTAGAATTTGTTATGATAGAAAAAATAAAAAATTTGAAATTATATTTGAGTTTTTAGTTTATAATTTAATTTTATCTAAATGGATGTGTTAAATGTGCATTGTTGTATTAGATGATCAACAAACTAATCAACAATATGGGTTGCCCTTTTCTATTGATCTTAACCAAAACACAACAAGTGGAGATGGTAAGGAAATTATGAAATGATATTCAATTTTCTAAGACCTTATTTTTAAATGAATTTTATAACTAACTCATTCATTTTGTAGGTATTGATGATATCTATATGGAGGATTATGGCCAATAAATTTTGAGACAATCATTAAAGTCTATAAAACTTTACATAAACGTATTCATGAGTATATTTGTACGGGCACTTTATATGGCTATTTTATAAAGCCTCATTAGTGTTCCAATATGTGGTTAGAGTTTGAATAGCTAAAAGATATAAGGGAAGCCTTTTGGGTTTCTTAACAATTTTAATTTAGGGATTACACTTTACACATCTTGAATATTATGAGTAACGAATGAGGATTTTCTTTTTGGTTCTTTCCCTCAGGAGCTCTTTTTGAACTAGTTTATTTATTATAATATATGGTGATATTCTACTCTTGTTAAGAAAAATAATAACACTCATTGAAATAAACCACTAGTATGTACATGGAAATTCCACCTCTTATTTATTATTTGGGTATAGCTGATTTGAATTATAACCTGAATTTGGGTTTTTATGAACGCATTTTAATAAAACCATCAAGTCCACCAAAATCGTGGTTAGGTTTTTAGAAGATGAGAAAGGCATTTGGGAATAGGGTTAATCGGGCGACATTGTTCTTTGCATTGTTCTCTGGCAATGGTTGAATAGGGTTTCTCTGCATCACCAACGATTGTGCATTGCATTCCACATGCATATTTACCATAATCATAATTTGACTAAAAATACTGTAAATTTGTATGACTTATTAAAATCCAACTTTGAACATTTACCCATAAAATAATTTTTTTTTACTTGATAAGTTTGTGTTTAGATGATGATTTATTTTCAAAACATGCATGTCATATAATTGATATTCAAATCATTATTGATCCAAATTGGAGTTGCTTCTTTGTGCTCATTCACCATTTCTTTAATAAAAGATGGTCATTGTACGTTCATATAGTTCACAATCAAATGCTCAAGCATGTAGTATAAAGAAGAATCGTGTGTCATGATCAAATACTCAAGACATTGTGAATGAAGTTTAGATTATAACTGATAACTAAAGAACCATTGATGCAAAATATGATTGCCTTCCCATTTTCCACTTATCGGTTCTATAATTCTTGTGATGAATGAGTACATGTTTAAGGCAAAGTGAATTACATTAGATTCCAATTCCTATTGGATAAAAGTATTGTCTATTTCTCCTTGTCCAATTTTTTAAAAAAATGATAATTCATACATTATAATGAAGAAAGGGTGAATGGAAAATATGCCATCTTTTTTTTCAATATTTGAATCAAATATGATGTAATCTTCAATACTATTTTAAAGAAGATCATAATCAATACTATTTAATGTTTATGGTTAAATGTATTATTAAATAGACATCTAAAAAGAGGAGAGGCATTTTTAAAACAAAGGAATGGTTGCAACATGGACAAACATCAAGAGTCTTGTCAATCCACTCAAATTTTACACACTACTATCTTTGTATATTCTATTTGAGACAATTGCTTAACTCCACTAATAATGTCAATGAAACTATATAGTAACATATAGTAAATTGTAGAAAATCATGATGGGCACGGTGAGAGAGAGGGATGGAGCGGGCGGGAACTGCAATTCGAATAACATTGTTTCGAATCTGGAGAAAGGCGGGAGACAGGAGACCACGTCTGTAGGAGGGCATGCAGCAAGCGTAGGGCAGGAAATGGAGGGGAAAGATGAGGAAGCCTCAAAGGATGGGGACCCACGAGTTTTGATGCCCCATCCAGGTGAGAAGATTCCCCCTCCCCCCCATGTGGGCAGTGGGCCGTCTAGGGCATGGGGACGCTGGTCGAATCTATTTGGGATAAAACCATCAGGTAAATCGTCTTTCCCAAAAGTCATTGACAAATCTGATAAGGAGAAAGGTATTTTTGCTCTGGAAATCCCTAGGGAAATTATTGACCACAATATCCTAAGCATGGCGAACACTTTGGTAGGAAAATTTGTAGGGCCAAGACCTAATATTGATGTAGTGAGGACATTTACCAGGAGAAAATGGGACCTTAAAGGGCATGTAGATGTGACTGCTATGGCCAAAGGCTTCATGTCTTTCGAGTTCTCTTGCTCGGAAGATTTTTCTCGTATACTATGTGCTGGGAACTGGTCTTTGGGTAGATCCAACCTAATATTGCAAAAATGGACATCCAACTTGGATTTGAACAATGATTTCCAATCTCAGGTTCCAGTTTGGGTAAGACTTCCGAAACTTCCTTTGGAATATTGGCATGAGGATGTCTTTGATGGCATAGCCAGGATCTTTGGAGAGCTCCTCTCCATTGACCCTGTCACAGCAGCTAAGAAAAGATTGAACTACGCAAGAATCTGTGTAGGAGTCTTCGAAGGCCAGGACATGCCTCAAGTTTTAGAACTACAATCTCGTCTAGGAAACAGATCTCAAAAGATTGACTATGAAAGTGTGCCTTTTGCTTGTTTCCATTGTAAAAAGGCTGGCCACAAGGCTGGATCATGCCCACTTTTCAAAGGGAAGAGTACGGTGGGAAAGGCTCGTCCACAAGGGGGGATAAAAGATTCTCTAGATCCCAAAAAAGAATGGAGGAAAAAAGCATCGCAAGTCAAGGCAAATGGAGAGGCAGAAGGAAAAACAAATACTGCCCCTAATGCGCCCCAAGAGGAATCAGGGCCTCCTCGGGCGACTGGAAACGTAGGAGGGGGAGAAGAGAAAGGAGTGAAAGATGATTCAACACCTCTCCCCAATGCGAAGGAATCTGAGAAGAAACCTGAGGAGACAGGTGAAAATATGACTCTTCCCCCTCTGGATTCTCAGGAGGATGACTTGAAACTATCCTTTGTCCCGAACTCCATGGAAGAACTAAAGGAGGGGGAACCCATGTCCTAGGACCCTAACCCGGTGTGTTGTCCTCCCCCTTCAACAGTAAACAGAATCATAGAGAGGCTGTCTGCATCGACAATGGAAGATTTGGCGAGAATTGATGCTTGGCTAGATAAAGGACTAGAGGGAGAAGAGAATCCCTGGACGGAAGTCAGGAGTAGAAAGAAGAAGAATAGCAGGGACCCTTCTCCGGTATCTCCCCCTTCTACTAGAAGCATGGCCAAGGCTGATCTCGGCCAAAAATCTAACCTAGTGGGAAGGAAAAACAAGAATGAAATCAGGAAAGAGGAAGCTAGAAGAAACATTAAGGATGGTACGCAGCGCACCATCCAGGAAGCATGTTCAGTAGTTAAATCATGAAGATCTTATCTTGGAATATTTGTGGACTCAATGGAATCCACAAGCAAGAAGTTATTAGAAATATGATAAGGGACCAAAGGCCTGATGTGTTTCTAATCCAGGAAACTAAAATGAAGAAGGAAAGGATGGAAAATATTAAGTTCAACAATAGCATGAAGGGCATAGCCTCTAACTCTGAAGGAGCGTCTGGAGGACTGCTGTTACTTTTCAATGATAAGTATTTCAATATAGTAGCTGAGTATGATGAAGATAACATTCTTTTCTGTAGAGTTCAACATTTGCACACCAATGAATCCTGGTTTTTAGTAAATATTTACGCCCCCAATAATAAGAGAGATAGAAAAAACTTCTGGACCAAAGTTGGTAATATGGTGCAAGATTGTGACATTAAGAAAGGTATAATCATGGGAGACTTCAACACTCCGCTAGAAGATAAAGAGAAAATGGGAGGTATGCCCCCGGATTGGGAAAGTAAACAGGATCTTTCTAACTTCATAAATAATCTGGCCCTTATGGACGTAGAGCTTAAGGGCGGATCCTTTACTTGGTCAAACAAGAGAAAAGGCCATGATTGCATTCAGGTTAGGCTGGATAGAGCTCTTATATCTTCGGACTGGCTTCAATCCTTCAGCTGCAGACTATCTCTACTTCCCAGAATTGGTTCGGATCACTCTTCCATCTCTCTTTTAGTTTCCTCTCTGGTACATAGGAGATACCATCCTTTCAGGTTTGAGAAAATGTGGACCTCTCACCCTAACCTCCTGGATAATATCAAGAAATGGTGGGGGATAGAGGTGGAGGGCTCAGCCATGTTCAAAGTCACCAGAAAACTTAGCAATGTGAAGAGGATGATTAAAATTTGGAACAAGTCTGATTTTGGTCACATCTTCCATGAAAAGAAAGAGTTATTTGATAATCTAACTATTATCCAAGATTGCATTCAGAAGGAAGGTTACACTGAGTCCAACAGGGTTTCAGAGCTCGAGACCCTGTCTGGAATTCATAACATTATTAATAAGGAAGAAAAATTTTGGAGGCAAAGATCGAGGATCACCTGGCTAAAGGAAGGAGATCGGAACACTAAGTTTTTTCACCTAACCACCCTCAAGCACCGTGCTAGTAACAGGATCTATGGTATCAGAAAGGGGCAGGAGCTGTTAACTGAAGAATCTGCCATCTCGGAAGAAGCTGTTTCCTTTTTCTCTAGCCTTCTCTCTGAGGACCCTATGCTTTCCAACTTGGACCAGGAGGATTTGTTACACTGTATCCCTCAGCTCATTCAACCTATCCATAATAAACAGCTCTGTGCTATTCCTAATGCTTTGGAAGTTAGAGAGGCTCTCTTTTCTCTGGCTGCTGACAAGGCTCCAGGCTCGAACGGTTTTCTCACTTTTTTCTTCCAAAGGTTCTGGCCGGTGATCATGGGAGAGGTTGTTCAGGCTGTCCAGGAATTCTTTGGAGCCAAATCTATTCTCAAGGAGCTAAACTCGACTTTTGTGGTTCTCGTTCCTAAATCCCCTGGGGCGGACTCGTTGGACAACTTTAGACCTATTAGTCTGTGCAACTCTCTCTACAAGATCATCTCTAAAGTTCTCACTTTAAGAATGCTCAAGATATTGCCCATGATAATCTCGCAGCATCAATCGGGTTTTGTTCCAGGGAGACAAATTTTGGATTCTGTCCAGATGGTGCACGAAGTCATCCACTCTCTTGAGGCATCCAAATGGGAAGGTATGTTTCTCAAACTGGATCTTTCTAAAGCTTATGACAGGGTGGACTGGTCTCTCCTTGGGAAGGTCCTCTCGACTTTTGGCTTTGACAGTAAAGTTTGCAAAATTATCTCTCAATTGGTGTCCACCTCCTCCTTGGCTGTTCTGGTTAATGGAGTCCCTTCTAATTTTTTCAAACCTTCCAGAGGCCTCAGACAAGGAGACCCCCTTTCGCCCATTTTGTTCATCATTTTAGCTGAATGTTTAGGAAGGGTTATAGACTGTAGAAAGCGTGAGGCTTGTATCAAAGGGATCCTTCCCTCTTCTAATTGCGTTCCCTTCACTCATCAGCAATTTGTTGACGATACTATCTTGGGGGGGGAAGCTTCTGTCAAAGAGGCCAGAGCCCTAAAGAAGATTCTTGATACTTACTCCAGTGGGACGGGTCAGCTGATTAATTAGAACAAAAGCTCGCTCTTTTCATCAACACCTCTGAGTTTAGACAAAGAAAAATTGCCAGGATTCTGGGTTGTGGGGTAGGCTCTTTCCCCTCTACCTATCTTGGTCTTCCTTTGGGATCCTCACCCCCGGAGTCTTTTTGGAATGGTACTTTGGACAGATTCAACAGGAAGATGGCTGGTTGGAAAGGGGTCTCTCTTAGTCAAGCGGGGAAATGCCTCTTAGTCAAATCTTCTCTTCAAAATCTGCCAATCTACGCCCTGAGCCTCTTTGGAATTCCGGGGAAAATAGCTGAAAGAATGGAGAAAATCCAGAGAGACTTCCTTTGGAATGGTAATGAAGGGAAGAAAAGATATCCTCTTGTTGCTTGGGAGAAGGTTTGCCTCCCTATGAGGTACGGAGGTCTAGGCATTAGAAAGATCACTCACCTCAATAAGGCTCTCCTAGCTAATCAAATATGGTGGATCTTCAGTAGCACCGGTGAATGGAGGGACACCCTGGTAAACAAGTACCTTAGAAGACCCACTCTTCTTTTCACCCTTTGTAATGAAGATATCCCAAAAGGATCGAACATTTGGAATGGGTTCATGAAAGCCAGGGACCTGGCTAAGGCCAGGATATCATGGAAATTGGGAAATGGGAAGGACATCCAGTTCTGGTCGGATAGATGGCTTTCCCAAGATCCACTTATCAATAACCCTGTTTTTGAGAGATGGATGCAAGCTTGTACTGATCAAATTGGGTCCAAAGTTTGTGATTATTGGAATGGCCAGGAATGGAGTGACCTATCCCTCATCTCTGAGGACTTGAATCCTATAATGCTTATGCTCAATTCCATGATTCCTATCAATTTGGGGGATGAGCTGGTCTGGAGGGATAATCCCAATGGAAGATACTCTGTTGCCTCAGGCTATAATTCCCTTTGGAATTTAAAAGAGAATGCCCCTTGGGCGGAGGCTTGGATTCCGGGTCTCACTCCAAAGATCAACATTTTTTACTGGCTGGCTCTTCAGAACAAAATCCTTACTCATGACAATCTCATGAAGCGAGGACATGTTATGCCCAGTAGATGTCCCTTGTGTAAGAATCAGGCTGAGACCGGAAATCACATTTTCATCTTATGTGACTATGCCAGGGAGGTGTGGAATGTCATCACACATGATAATGAAACCCTCTGGTGCAAACCGGATAATCTCATGGATTTTTTCCATCAGTGGAAAGGTCTTTGTAAGATTGCTGGTCGGCAGGATCACTCGGACTGGATTTTACCCCATTTTTGCTGGGGAATTTGGAAGAAAAGGAATAATAGAACATTTAGAGACAGAGAGGAGCTGGCTATAATCCTTGGCAGGAAGGTCTCGAAGAATATAAAGGAAAATCTCCAAGTGCTGAAGGAGGAAGAAGAAGAAGAAGGGTACATAAAGATAGCTAAAGAAAAAGACAGGAACCTCAAAAGGCAGGATGCTAGCTGGCTTCTCCCCCCAGATGGTTGGTCAAAAGCCAACTTTGATGGGGCTTCTAAGGGTAACCCAAGCCCTTCAGGTTGTGGTGGAATCATAAGAAATAGCTATGAGGAGGGAATAGCTGCCTTTGCTTCCCCGCTGGGAATCCAGACTATTCATTTGGCTGAAGCTAGAGCTGCGAGTAAGGTGGTCAAGTTGGCTTTTGAAGCCGGGATTACTAAACTCTAGCTTGAGGGGGACTCCAAAAACATTATTAATACCATTAATGGTATTTCCCCTCCCTCGTGGATGATTGCGAACATAATTGCTGAGACTTGCGCCACTCTCACAAAGTTCGATAAGGTCCACGTCACTCATGTTTACAGAGAGGCAAACCCATTCGTTGATTGGTTTGCTAATAAAGGGGTTAACGCCACCAATAATCTAACCTGGCATGCCGAAAAAGATTTTCCGGCGGAGGCAAAGTTGCTCATCGACCAAGATAAAATCTTGGGAAGGACGGCTCAAATCCAATGTAATTATGGATAATAAAGATTGCTTAATAAATGGTAAGTGCCATTATTGGCATCGGGATTTTCACCAGCAAAAGGGGTTTCCTCTGACTTTTCGACACGTTCGAAAGGACGATACCATTATTTTCAGAAAGGGTTATATTCACGGGTATCATAAAAGAAACATCACCATTTTTTCGAATGCTAATAACTTGGACAGATCAGAGTTCATGAGAATTGTGGAAGTTGATCAGGTAAACATGATGGGTGAGAGGAGCAGAAAGGAGCCGATGGGGGAAGTTCAGAAGTGGAAGAACAAGGCCAAAGTTTGGAGAGAGTTGGAAAAGGGTGGGGTTATTAATTTCTTCGAGAAACTTCATGGCTCGGATCCTGAGATCACTAACAGCATGGTGAATTCGTGGAATAATGGTAAGGTTAAGGTGAACGGGGTCTACTTTCAAATTACTGAGGATGTGGTTGTTGAAGTCACGGGGATTCCGATGGAGGGGCATAAATTCTTCAGAGACAAGAAGATGTCTTCAAATGCAATCAAGGATTTTGTGAAAAACACTGAAGAGCTGAACAAGCTGGGCAAGAAAGAGACGTTTTTTGTAACGGATACTATAAAGAAGCTCTGGAGGTATGTTCTCTACGCTGTCATTGAATATATAACCCTAGACCCCAGGTTTGATAGGGTTAGGACTCACCATTTTGTGATTCTGAATCATTTTCGCCATGGTAGTAAGATCTCCTTCCCGTATTATCTTTTTAACTCGATGAACAAGGCCATTAATAGTTTTAAAAAGAAAGCTACCGTCAACCCGGCACTGTATGAGGGTCTTCTGCTTCTGATTCATGAGCATTTCCACGCTCAAACCTTTAGCAAAAACCCTATCCAGGGGGTGGATGTTGACAAGAGCAGCTCCAGTTTTTCCTCAGATTCCGACGATGTCGAGAGCATCAGCTCTGATGAGGTTTTTGAGCATTCAGGTAAGAAGACTAAAAGCCATAAGAAGGATTACCCCTCTATCAAATTACCCAGCAGAAAGAGCCCTAGAGGTCATACCCCAGCTAAAACTAGCTCTGCTGAGGTGGAGGAGGAAATGGATACTGATGATTCTGACAAGGTTTCGAAGGAGGAGCTGGATGAGGAGAAACTGAGAAAAAGACAGAAGAGGGAGGGAGAGAGCATGGAGTGCTCCAGTAGTCAGGGAAAGGATTCTCTGCCCATTCCCCTCTCCCCTATACATCCTCAGCCTCCTTTGGAGGAAAATGACAACTCTGGACAGATTGAGGGGGAAGTGCAAGTTAATAACAGAAGGAAGGCTTGGAAGAACTTCAATGTGAGAACGACCACTATGGGAATCTACAGAGAGGCGATGAACCCCCAACTCCTGGTGGACGACCTCGAGAAGCCTAGACTCAATGAGCTAATTGACCCGGCTATGGTGGCTATTTCTGATAATGCAAGAGAAACGGGCATGAATATGTTGAACAATGCCCACAATAGCATGATCGACAACTTCAGATCAATTAAATGGCTTTTCCATGAGCTTGAGGATGTCAGAGATAGGGTTTTCCAAATGGAAAAAACCAAGAGCAAGATAGGTGCAGAAAGCCAAGGCGACCGGAACAGCTGGGAGACTCTGATGGAGAGGAGAGTAAAAAATATTGAGAACTACAATCACAACCTGGCAAGTCAAATGATCTCCCTCCTCGCTTCGATCAACGACAACATCCTCTCTCTCCTGGAAAATCTCAAAGACAGGAACCAGATGGAAGAAGATGATAAATAGAATAGAGACAAAGATAGGCTGGATGTGGATAAAGCCAAGGACAACACTATGGAGCAGGATTTGACGAACGCCCAGGATCATAAGGTAGAAGAGCAACAAGAGTGCGCCGAAGCTGCCCAGACCATGCTCGAGATGGAGAAGTAGTCTACTAGGTTGGGTCTCTGTCCTTTGGTTTTTGTTTCTCTTGGCTTTGGCTTTTTGTCTGGTCTCTATTTTTCTGGTTGGTTCTCTGGCCTATTTAGTGGGCAGTTGTTTCGGGCTGGGCCTTTGGGCTTATTTTCAGCCGTAAGACTTATGTTTTGGCTGGGCGTTTTTTCGCTTATTTTCAGCCTTTCTTGTTGTTAAACTTATGGGTTTCAGGACCCCTTAAAACCTGTTTACCTTATCAAAAACATATAGTAAATTGTTAAACTTTTGTATCATATATATCTTAAAAATCTAAGGGATGGGCTAATCTCCATCCAAAATGCATTAAAGAAAAAACAAAGTTAAAATATTTAATAGATTATATAATGATTTCAATCAGATTGATTATTAAAATTATGACTTTTATAACCTTTAAAACAATAAAATAATAATAAATATGAAATTAGAAAAAATAATTTTAGAAAACTATTTTAATTTTGTTGTATGAATTTGTACAAGCATTAAAATCTAATTTGAATTTTAATGAGTTAGAAAGTATAAAATTTATTTTGTATTAAAAAGTCAGATTTTAAACTTCATTAAACAATTAATTGATATGGGGTCCAATTACACCACGAAATGAACATTACAAACAAAAGCTACGAAATGAACATTGCAAAAAAAAGCTACAAGTGGAAGCTGCGGGAGAGAATGAGTAACTGTCATGTCATACCATGTGGCTTCTAAAGTTTAGTTTCAGGTACTTCCCTCTGTCAGCGGCAGACATGAGTACGACCGCAGAGGGAGGATGGCATGGACACAGGATGGCATGCCGACATGAGGACACATGAGGATGGGGGTGGGAATACCCAGGCAGTCGATCCTCCTGCCTGGGTAGCCGTTTCCTGCGAGACCCATTTTCCACATGGCACAATCCCGCATGCCCACACGATTTAACTCTCGAGCAGGTTCACCTTGCAAAATTGCACGCACCACATGATTTTGACACGTGGCGGCCTCTGGACACATCTCTATTTTTTGACATGTCAACTCACTCGCACTTTGGCTCAAAATTTGTTGCATCATCCTTCACCTATCTTCCTCATTCGGTGTGCAAGGGGCCCACCAACGCAAGCAACCTTTCAAAAGGCTCTTGTCTTTTAGATATAATGCATAGTGAATCATTTGGTATTTAAATAGAAACAAAAGATCCCATACAGCGAATGTGGGACAAAGGTTTTAACCCTTTTCCTCTCTGCTCTTGTGCATGTGACGTTCCTGGGTTCCTTTCGATGGCTAATTTGATTGTTCTTTTGCTGAGATGATGGTCCACTACTGGTCTTTAGTTTTGCGTGAGCAGCAAGACCTCGAGAGGAAAGTTTTTGAGAAGGGTCGAATATTCTAATTACGCCTTGTTCCTATCCTCCTTGTTCAAATGTGGATACCCCTTGCCTTTTTCTGGCCTGCGTGGGCTTTCAAACCTCATTTCTTGTGACTCTCCTTCCTTGTAGTCACCTTGACAACCTTTGCTCTCATTTCCATAATAAGCCACTGTTGTAGTCCACCTCCACAAGATCATGAGCCATCCCTTCACAATTAATGGAATCTTCTTCACGTGGCAGAACATTTTAAGTCCAGCAGACCAGTTGCCCTTTGACTGCGGGTCCTCCTTGCAACATTCCCCTGCCACCTGCATTATAGCCGCTTCCTCTGTTTTATACATTGCATGAGGCTTTCCATGCATGCGGCTCTCTTTTGTTCACAAGGCAGCTTTGGAAGGCAAAGGTAACATAAATTGCTCCTGCATGTAAATCACTCATGGCCAACATGCTAATTCTTACAAATACACTTCTCACAGGACACACCAAGATCTCTATGTGATTGACAAGAACACATTTCTTCTCAAAATTGAACGACAACATTGATCAATCTAGTAAATTGTATAGTTTCTATCACAATACCCATTTACATAGAAAACACACATCCTTGTATCAAACACTTAACAAAATATTTTAACTGAGGGAGTCATTATGCACTTGGATATCCAACGCAACACCATGCATAACTGAGGTTATTTTAGGGAATGTGCACATTGATATCTTCACATTTTGTCAAACAATTCACTGGTTTCTCTTCATTTATGTCCTTTTTTCTTATGGCAATCATTGAGCACTCTACTTTTATTGATATACAACTAATGCATGATAACCTGTCTTTGAAATGTCATCATTACACACTATCAGGATGATTCATGGGGTCTCTATCATTACTGCCATGTGCATCTCCTTCAAACTTTATAAAATTTCTTAATAGACACCATTCTATTTGCAATCATGTTAACCATAAGACAATGTTCCTTGGAGGCTGCTTGCTAGATTTTTCCTAACTGTGAGTATCATCAATCAATATTGGTAGTGTGTACTTGGTGTTACATGTGAGGTCTTTCATTAGATGGACCCCAGAATATAGGTGTTCCAAGTCTCCATAACCTTTGGAGACCTCTTCTAATTTTCACTTGGTTCCAAGAAACCTCCATATCCTTTAATAAATTGTGCCTTGTTCTCATAAGCTGCAGCTTCTAATCATTATTACCTGCTCTTGATCATTTTAATTATAGACCTGAAGATTGAGATGATGCACAAATAAAAACATATCTTACCATTCTCGGATGGAAAACCATTTTCAATGAGCTCTCTTCCTTTTAAACATTTTAAAAAAACCAAATGTCTTATTGATCAGACAGAAATAGTCGGGCCCCGGCTAAAAAAATTTTGTTTCCAAATGACTGAACTGCAAAATTGATTTGTTCATCATCTAATACTGATTAGAATAAATTTCGATCACTGAACTACCAATTAAAACTCATTTTATCACCCTTTCGTCAATTGTCAACTTTGTGCCAGGAGGTCTTTTGACTGGCCTTAAAAATTGACCAATACACATGATCGGGCTCTGGGATCTCACACATTGATTCTCTGTTCTGCACACTTGTACCATGTTGAATCTTGTCTCATGATGAATTCGAGGTCAAAAGATATTCCCTATCAAAGTTGACCTTTCAGAACTACCTGCAAGTAAACACGTCAGAAAACACTAAATTGGGTTTGGATTTGGCTTTGAAAACTAGGCAAATTGACACTTTGGAGAATGAAAATTGGGGCATTTGTTCACTCTTACGAGGAGAGTATGGATCTATGATTTGGGCTCATGAAAAATAATAGGGCGTAAATGGTGAGCAGTCAAAGTGGGCTACTTGGATTTGTAGAATGGAAATAATGGCAGAAAAGCAATTTTTTGCAAATGAAATTGACCTAGAAAAGTGTGCTAATGGATTTTTCATGACTTGCAAACTGGCACAATTAGAGTATTTTTGGAGGATAACATAGGGTTACAATCAATTCGATCTCACTAATCACGAATCTCAAGTTATAACATCACTAACAGGGGTTCCAATCAATCTGCATTTTATGACATCGGTAAAAAGTTAAAAATTCCATTTGGAATCGCGTTTGAAAACTGAGCAAACGGATTTTTCATGAGCTGAAACTTGAAACTTAAAAAGTCTCTGACATCTACAATGCAACTCAAAAAAAAATTATCATTTTGATCAACTAGGTCAAAGTTATAGCACGTCAAACAGGGCCTCCCAGAAATGTGTGCAATTTGCAAATGTGTGAAAACAGTAAACTACCAACTTGAGGGATTCAAAACCTAGTCAAACGGATTCAAAATGACTCAAAATTTGAAACATAGGTTCTCGGGTATGGACACTAGACACTACCAAAGCGGTGATTCCTAAAACATTTTTAGGTGCGAGATATTCAATCACAAACATAGTCTCATGTCGATGTTTGACACTTGGGGTAAAATGCAGATTAGAAATGCACTCAAAATAGGACTTCGCAGAATGGTTCAAAATGACAGTTAAACTTCATAGAACACTTAGATGCACTGAATGCAAGGTGTTAGAAACATTAAACACCTTAGGGGCCTCAAAGGTATAGCCAAGTAAATATGCATCTAAAAGCGTTTATAGGGCTCAAAATTTCAAAAGTGCTCAAAATTTGGGCTACAATTTTGAGCGCCAACAATACCTACAAGATGATTCACTAAAAAAAAAGATCCGGTTAAGGATATTGACCTTGTTAGCAATCTATGAAATATATATAGTGTCTCGAGTCCTTTTTAGAAGACTAGGCCCTGTTAGAAGCCTCAACCATGTTAGGAGTTGCTTCAACCATATTAGGAGTTGGTAGATCAAATAAAATGTGTGCAAGAAGATCCCACTGCCCTGACATGCAATTATACAATCAAGTTCTTCACAAGAGTAGATATACATACAATACTTTCTCACTATTGTAATTCACACTTTATCTGATCATACATCAGATCTCACATCACATAAGGCTCATATATATTTCAAGCTATATGTACAATAGTTCACATGTCATATAATTTCACCTCAACTTCCATTCTTTGTGCAAGATAAGATCTCTTCTTATAACTCACAAATTAATATTTGTCTGCTCAGTCATCCTTCATGTCTTCACATGCTTGATATAATATAAAATAACTTATGGATTAACATCCAAAAATTTGGCTCATCATGACTTAGTAATTATTTTGTTACTAAAATAATTTCTTATGTCATACAACTCAATTCTCTTCTATGCTATATTCTGCTCTATTACATACTCATATTGGTATTTCAACTATAACTTGTGTCATACTATCCATACACATCTGCATGCTTAACCATGTCATCATGACATTTTCATAAAGATATCCTCAACAACGCATAAGATAATTTGAAGTGTGTCATCTGTACACATCATATCTATCTTTGTGCTACTACAAATTGTCTAACACTTAGATAATTTTCTAACCCTAAATGAGTAAATGAAATGTTGAATATGTGTTGCCATAAATGACAACCATCAAGAGATCTTACTGACCATATTTCCAAAAATCTCCCCATTTTTCATTGATGGCAACATTTGGGATAATTGGCTAAGTCCCAAAATAATTCCATACATACACTAGTACATTTGACCTCATTTTTTGATGAATATTGGTCAAAATTTTGACCCAGATTGGTTGAAATATCAACCAACGAGTTCATCAAAAAATTTCTCGTCAAAATTTCAACCAACTCACTGGTTGGTCAAAATTTTGACCAATCCGTTGGTTGAAATCTTTCAAAAGCCTAGTGCAATTTCTACCAAGCATTGGTCAAAATTTTGACCAATGCTTGGTAGAAAACTACCAGGCATTGGTCAAAATTTTGACCAATGCTTGGTAGAAAACTACCAGGCATTGGTCAAAATTTTGGCCAATGCTTGGTCGAAAACTACCAAGCATTGGTCAAAATTTTGACCAATGCTTGGTCGAAAACTACCAGGCATTGGTCAAAATTTTGATCAATGCTTGGTCAATTTTTTTTTGAGTCATCATATGCCTTGCCTATGATTTGACATTTTGCATCCATCCTACACTCTCTCATCTTGATGATGGATTACAAAGAGTGAACTGAAATGATAATGCTAAAAAACACACACAATCAATTCCAAAATGAACTTGCCTTACAAATGGATTGTGGAAATCTGATATTGTTAATTTTGCATGCATGTCTACTAAGACAATCACAACTTAAACATATATATAATCTCATCAAATCTATTATGTATATGTTTAAGTTGTGATTGTCCTAGTAGACATGCATGCAAAATTAACAATATCAAATTTTCACAATTCATTTGTAATGCAAGTTTATTTTGGATTTGATTGTGTGTGTTTCTTAGCATCATCATTTCAGATCACTCTTTGTAATTCGTGATTAGGATGAGATTGCAGGATGCATGCAAAATGTCAAATCATAGGTAAGGCATGTGAAATGTTTTATAGAATGCCTCAAAGAAATGTGGTCTCTTTGCAATCTATGATTGTAGGATACACAAAAAATGGATTAAGAACTCCTCCTCACTAATTAACTTGCATCATAGACTGACAGTCTTCATCTTTGTTGTGGGCTCCTATCCCCTATGTGAGTGTTGATGTAGAAGTCAAAGCAGAAAAATAAGTGAAAGCATGTTGAATAAGGTTTCTAATCTCAACTTGGTCAACATTATTTATTTAAGGGCTATGGACTGGGAAATTCTTCAATGTCCAATTAGGGGTAGCATTGCATCCTCTTTAATTGTTACATGTATAGCCCTAGGAGGAAATAGGTTGTCGGTTGCTTCTTCTGACCTTGCACTTTCTTCTTTGTGGGTTTTTCTTAAACACAACTCTACATCCATCCCCAGTCGATTTGGCAATGCATCTATTTGCTACAAAAAGAAATACCCATTTCTTGTTTTAGTTTTTGATAGGTCTTGCTCAACTCTTTCATTTGGAGAGAAGGTTTTTGTTATGGCAACAATACATAAAACATCTCAAGGCAAAACTAAAGATGAAAATGAGTACAAGCATACAGTTGACTTACCTTAGACAAGCTTCACCCTCAAAGCCAATTCAACAGCACATGAACTAGAAATATAGAAGCTGTGGGATGAGAAATAGATATTTTATAGGGTTGCAAACAAGAACACGAGGGATATTTTTACTCTTCATGATGGTCCCCCTTATGCCAATATTGGGCATGCATTGAACAAGATATTGAAATATTTTATCAACAGATATAATCTTCTTGAAGGGTATAAGGTGCACCATGTGCCTGGTACCCCTATTTGACACTTGCTCTAGAGTATATATGAAGTTGTACATATTGAATTATTTGTACAAATTGGAGTCCCTCATCTAGCATGGCTTTGGCTAAGGCTGAGTTGGAGTATCCAAAGGGACACATATCAAGAAGTGCTTATGTTATCTTCAAAGTGGTTAACGTAATAGACACAGCTCCTAACTTTCTCAAAGGACTTCTACCCAGTTTGGTTTGGCTATCTGGACTAAAACACCATGGAAAATTCCTACAAATGTTGTTTTTGTAATCAATGGTCAGCTTCTTTATTCAATGGTCGAGGTAAGAACAAAATCATATGTAGATATTGCTACAAAAGGTGTTAAAAAGCCTATTTTTAAAAGTAGCCAACCTATTGTTGTTGCAGCAAATTTAGTTAGTACTCTACAATTGAAGTGGGGGGTACTTGAGCTTGATGTTTTGGGAACATTTTGTGGTTTAGATCTTGAAAATTTCAGTTATATCCATCCCTTATAAATAAGGAATGCCATATTGTTGTGGGTGAAGATTACATAACGATGGAATCTAGAACAAGGTTGATACTGTCCCAGGCCATGGCCAAGAAGATTTTTTGACTAGCATGAAATATAAGCTTCCAGTATCATCTCTAGTAGATGATAATGACAAGTTTACTAAAGAAAGTGGGGAGTTTTCTAGTTTGGATGTCTTGGGTGATGAAAATGTGGCAATTTTCAAGAGCTTAGATGAACACTCATGCCTTATCATGGAAGAAGCGTACAAACATAAATATCCTTATGATTGGAGGACAAAAAATATTGGCAAATCAAATTATGAACTATTGAGATTAAAAACAACAGGAAAAGATTAGAGAACCTATTAATGACAAAGAAACCTGAATTACACTCAGGAATAGGAATCTTCTTTGTTATGTATTCACATACAACATCAATGTTGTACTATAGTTGTGTAGATATTGGTACAACTGGAGCTCCATCAGCAATGGTACCCTAATAGAACCAAAATATTTACAACACCTTAGAGTCACAAGGAAAAAAAATGTCGATATCAAAATTGGTAACAATAATCAATGCATTTAGCATTGAGATTAAATATATTTAAAATACACAGAATGAATTTCAACTTACTTGAATAAATTTTTGAATTTCCTTGTGCTAGTTGTTTGCTACACTCTCCTAGATCAAGTCAATTTTTTTCTGTAGAATAATAATATGTTGAACATTTGCATAAACAAATTACAAATCACTAAACTAAGTTATTATTATACACACCGAGAAATCAACAAATGAAAAATATTGTAGAAGCTTCATGTGTGCATTTGCAAATCTAGGGACATCACACAAAGGACTATCTTCCTTTCCCTACCATATGCCATGCAATGTGAATTGAATGATGTTAGTTATTTACCATGCTCCAAACCAAGAAAAAAGCATCATTCCACTTTCATAAACCTTTCAATCGTCCATTATGAATAAGAAATAGTACTTATCCAAACCATCCTTGTTCACAATGTCCTCTATACATATGCATGAGAGCCTAAAAATTTAGAAAAATTTTAGATAGAACCCAAGTAGGAAACAATAACTTATTGGAACAAAAAGATGTGTCAAGTTTAGCATATGGTTGACTTACCTCAAACAAGCTTCACCCCAGAGCCAATTGAAGATGAAGATGATAATTTCTATTTCATACAAAATTAAGAGAACTACTAAAAAAACATTAATAATAAAGGAAATAAGGTATGTTAGTTTGAGCTTCACTTCATTTCAAGAATACTTTAATATTCTCTATTTAAAAAGGCCAACCATGTGAAGGTGGAAGCTCATCTAACCTCACCCCCCCTCCCCCTAACATCAATCTAAATTCCCCATTAACATCTAATTATATACTTCATTCATTTCATTCATCCATCCATTTATGAACTATAACATTCAATCAATACAATCACATAACATTCATGAATATGATATAAAATTCATTAATATGCAATAGTAATCAAGACTTTATATTATATTATCAAAAGATTTTACAAAAGTTTTGCCCTGTTCAACTACAGGCACCGGGGGAAAAAGAATAGGGCAAAGAAAACCCTCGATTTAGCTCAGGACCGGAGTCCTATATACATTATAGATGCCCTTTATAAGGGTCTTTAAGAAGGCATACCTCCTTTTATACAAGGGGAGAATTTTTGATAGAAGAAACTCCAAAAAAAAATACAAGGTTGGATCAAAATCTATCTCAACCATATCCCCTTCCCAACATATTGGAGATTACAAATAATAGCGGCTGAGACGGTCACAAATATTAATGTTGGAGAAAATTGGAGCGACAAAATTTTGAGGAGATCTCTAGTCTGGTTAAAGAAATGGTGGACACTGGAGGTAAATGTTGCAATCCTTGAATAACCTACAATAAAAAAACAATATTCCATGGCAATGAAAAGAAGGGGGTAAGGGGTTAATAGGTCTTACCCCCCTAAAAAAAATATCTGACAAGTCACCTATTCTCAAAATATGAATCCATAAAACTATTTAGCACTTTACACTTCTAGCTTTGGTCACAAATAGAAATATACATATACAAAGGAGAGCATATGAATGATTTAGATCTACATATGTATACATATACAGGTATATATACTTATGGGAGATAGTTTGTATGTATGTATGTATATATATATATATATATATATGGAAACATACATTTAAACAGATATATCTACATAAACACAATTGTGTGTGTGTGTGTGTGTATATATATATATATATATATATACACATACATATATACATATATGGAAACATACATTTAAACATATATATCTACATAAACACAATTGTGTGTGTGTATATATATACACACACATTTATATATACATATATACATATATAAATCTCTATACATACATACATACATATATATATATATATATATGTATATATGTATATATATATATATATGTATATATATGTATATATATATATATGTATATATATGTATATATATATATATGTATATATATGTATATATATATATATGTATATATATGTATATATATATATATATGTATATATATGTATATATATATATATATATGTATATATATGTATATATATATATATATGTATATATATGTATATATATATATATATATATGTATATATATGTATATATATATATATATGTATATATGTATATATATATATATGTATATATATATATATATATGAGATTAACTTGCACTAGTGATTAACAGTAATTAATTTGCACCACAGACCGACGATCTTCATCTTTGTTGTGAGCTATGGACTGGGTAATTCTTCATTCGGAGAGAAGGTTTCCATCATGGCAGCAATGCATAAAATATCTCAAGGTAAAACTGATATAAGCTGCTTGAGCTCAAAGTTCTACAGTGCATAGACCAAGAGGCAAGGAAAGAGCTCACACCATTGAAACTAAGAAAGAAGGCTACTCAATTTGCCAAGAAAATTGTTGATTCTCAAAGGAAAACATTTAGGAGATAAAGAAATCATTTAGAAGATACAAAATATGGAGAGAGTGGGACAATTCCTATCTAACACTTGCTCCAGAGTATGAAGCTACACAAATTGAAGTATTTGGGAAAATGTTTTTTTAGGGCCACATTTATAGAGGCCAAAAACTAGTTCATTGGAGTCCCTCGTCTGGCACGACTTTGGCTAAGGTTGAGTTGGAGTATCCGAAGGGACACATACCAAGAAGTGTTTATGTTGTTTTCAAAGTGGTTAACATAGCAGACACAACTCCTGATTTTCTCAAAGGACTTCTACCTAGTTTAGGTTTGGCTATCTGGACTACAACCCCATAAATAATTCCTAGAAACACTATTGTTGTAGTAAATGGTCAGCTTCTTTATGCAGTGGTCTAGGTAAGAAAAAAATCAGTTGTAGATACTTCTATAGAAGGTGTTAAAAAGCCTATTTTTGAAAGCAACCAACATATTGTTGTTGCAGAAAATTTAGTTAGTACTCTACGATTGAAGTGGGGGGTTGAGCTTGATTCTTTGGGAACATTTTTTGGTTTAGATCTTCAAAATTGTAGTTATATCCATCCCTTAGAAAATAGGGAATGCCATGTTGTTGTGGGTGGAGATTACATAATGACAGAATCTAGAATAGGGTTGGTTCATACTGCCCCAAAATATTGTATAACCATTCGATATCAAACTTTGTCTAAGATAAGATATAGTCTAATCCACCATTGGATGCCATAATAAATCATAGAAATATCAATGATTAAGAACCAATCTGATGCAGAGTCTATAGCCTTATATGCCCACTTGATTCCTAGACCTCAAGTGGCACCCAAACCCACTGCAAAACCAAATCTTGATCTTCCAACTTTTGCCAAAGGTGACTTCTTCCTTGATGTAGGAGTACCCTTTAAAGGCTCCCACCATATCAAATTTTTGTGTGATGAACTTCTTCTAAGAATTATGTAGATAGAATAAGAGTTTCTAACTCATTTGGTGTGTTTTGCTCTAGTTTAGGCTCTTGGTCTAGGTGACTGGCAATCTATTGTCATTTTGTGATTTTTTGATCTTTAGGTGCATAGGGTGTTCCTAAAATATTGGAACTATGCATTTGGGTAAGTTTTAATCCCAATAATACCTTGGTAAGACCCAACAATGGTCTTGGTGAAGGAATTCCAAAAAAAAGCAAGAAAGAAAAAAAAAGAATCTCTAAATTCTAGCAACTTGTGTAAAAGTACTTTAGAAAGAAAGTTAACTTGTTTAATTGGCTAAAAATTCCCTAAATCAATCCATAAACCAAGGAGGATCCTATTTAAGGGCTATGGAACATTATCCAAGGGTTCGTAATCATTTCTTTGTACGGCATAGTGTTGCTACAATAGACTGTGCATGATTTTGCATTAGAAAATACTGGTTTTTGTCTTATTTGGAAGCAAGTTGCAATATGGTTCTCATAATTATGGATTGAGAAAGTTTTTACATAGTGATTTTTTCATTTTATTGGCATTGGATTACTTTAGTTTTAGTGCATTAGTGTTTTGTTTCAAACTTTCAAGTTTTGTTTGTAAATTCCTAGTTTTGAGGTGTGCAAATGGAAAATGGGTTGTAATTCTTGTTTCCACCATGGGAAAATCTTGGTCCTTTTGATTCTAAGACTATAGACCCTAACTTGTAACATTATGCAAGCAAGGGCTGAGCAAGCAAGTGCAGGTGATCATTTGACAAAGCCCTGGGCGAGCTAGGTGTTGCTCGGTTAGGAGCAAGCAGCAAAGAATTTGTTATCATAAGCAATGTGAGTAATATCAAGAATTTCCCTTTGGAGAGGATGAATGGGAGTATTTAAAGGTGTTGTGTGCAAGAGGAGAATTTTGTGTGAGTTGTGGAAGGAATTCAAAACAAGAGGACAGTAGGCAGTCCTTAAAAACCCTCCTAAACCCTCATTTCTACAAAATCTATTGTATGGCCTTCTTGGAGCCCAAGACCCTAATAATCTTTTAGAAGGTGTCTAGGGGAGAAAATTTCCTTATTACTAGATATTTTGAATCCTTAAGGGTAGTAAGTTATAAGCCCTACAAATCTAGGTGGAGGCCTAATTTGGGGCTCTTTTAGTAGCCTTTTTGAGAAGAAACTACTAAATCAAGTATTAATCCATCAGTTTTATTGTGTTTTGAGTGTTCCAATATCACCTTAGGACATCATGGAAACCTTGGTTGGAGTTGGGAGTGTTGTGGCACCCTAGTAGACCTATAAAACCTTTGGAGGGATAGTGTTCCTAGAAGAGCAAGGGAGTGATGGTGCAAGCTTGGATCAGTTGACCTAGTGAGGAGGTTAGGAAAGGTTAGGGTTTTTTCTAAGTAGAAAGAGATCCTATAGACCACATAGGTGTAGAGAAAACACCAAGGTCCTATTGTTAGATGAGAGGCATAGACTAGCTAGTCTATCCTAGCTTGTCACATCATTCCTTCTCAAGTGGATTACACTTCCCTAAGGCTACTCCACTTTTCCTAGGGAGTCTTCAAAAACTAAGACCAAATTCATGCTTTAGGGACACTTTCTCTCAATTTGGCCAAATTTGGCCAATTTGGACAACATACACACACATGCATACATACATATGTAGATATGTACATATATGTATTGTTAGAAATGCTTTAGAATAACTAAGAGGGGGGTGAATCAGTTATTCAAGTTCCAAATTTCCTATTCAAACTTTTCACTAAGTATAGTGAGCCCATTCAACCATTCATTCATCCAAGCTTTAACTTTTCTAACCAGCAAGTTACTATAAATCAACATGCAAGCATAACACATAATAAATCAACACATAACACAATGATTTACATGGAGACCCAATTTGGGAAAAACCACTAGTAACATGCTACTCAATTCTCACTCTTCTGAAGTGATGCCCTGTGAAAGGCTTGCCCTATTAAAGGCTTACAACACACTATTAAATGTGACCTTGTTAGAGGATTTAACCACCCCGTTAGAAGTGGGCATTGTTATAGGACTTTAGAACATTCTCTTGGAATGCCATCCTGTTAAAGGATTTACAAATGGTTGTTAGGCCAACCTAAGTCCATAGGATTTTCATATCTAATAAAATTGCTAGAGAGTATTAGAAAATCTTTGACCTAACTACAACATACAACTTATCTTGTAGATCTCAGATCACTTCTTAGCTCATATCATTGCCTAGCCTTCAATCTCTGCAACTCTGACAGCTTGGCCTCCTTTCAAGCTTAGTCTCCTTGAGTCTCCATGGTCAATGTACCAATGCAATCATCTCTTCTTAACCACTTGTAGAAGTAGAGCCTCTGTGCTCTTCCTTGTTCTAGATGTCTTCTCCTTGACACCCTACTAACTACTTCGCAATTTGGCTCTTTGGCAGTAGCAACATCAACAACATTTTCTTCTTGGTCTATGACTCCTTAAATAGAAGTCTTGGAGTTCTTTTTCTCACTTTATTCTTCCATTCTTTAATTTCAATTCGTATGAATTAGGTTGGATTCATTAAATCTAACCCATATTTTGTTTCCTCTAGAAACTTCTTGAATAATCCTCTTGATTTTGCCCAAAAATGGTTTACATAGAATTTTGTGCCACCAACTCATCATCCTTATCCTTCAACTCATTCACAAAATTCAAGGTAACCACTTTATCAGCTCAGATTTGGCAAATCTTCATCATTTAAAATAACGTAGCAGCTCAGCACTATTGAAATACTGGTGCTCGGCACATACTATGTTACTTGGCATCAACTGTATTTTTCCTAATGCTCGGCACCTAAAGATCACTCGGCACACACTAAAATTTCTTGTTACTCAGCTCCAATTGAGAATTTTCTCGGCTTCAACTAACTTTCTCGGCACCCACTAATGATCTTAGTTTAAGTTTTGCAGTCAACCTTGTTACAACTTCTTCCTCCAATGTTTCTAAGTGTGACCAACCTCTGTATCTTTGAGTATGTTATCAATACATCATTTGACCATTGTCTTAATTAATCCTTGCACTTCATTACAACATCATAACTCAACCTTTCCCTTCTGTACTTTTGTTACATCTTGTTGATCAAATCCTCTTCATCAATCAACTAAGTGATAGTACTTGGATCTTATAAGAAAATGTCATTCCTACAAATAGCAAGTTTGACATCAATGACAAAACAATGATTGAAAACATTCTTTTAACAACAATCTTCCTTCTTTACAACAATCTCCTCTTTGATCTTCATCAATGAGCTTTTCAATCAGATTTCCAACATGTATATATGTTTAAACACATATATAACATGTGTGTTTATATATGTGTTATATAAACACTTGCATGTTGTGTTTAATCACACAACCTTTGCCAGCATTATTGATGCATGTGCCCAAACAAGAGCTTTGGAATAAGCTATGGACATGCATTAAAGAATAAAGATTTTTCGTTAGATGTTGTAGTTACAATTGCCATGGTAGACATGTTTGAGAAATGGAAGCATAGACAAGGCATGTGAATTTTTTAACAAAATTCATGAACAAAGTGCGGTCATGGCATGCCATGATTGCCAGAAATGCATCAAAATAGATTTGATGAGATTATATATATGTTTAAGTTGTGATTTTCCTAGTAGACATGCATGCAAAATTAACAACCCCATGGAAAATTCTTGGAAACACTATTGTTGCAGTCAATGGTCCGCTTCTTTATGCAGTGGTCCAGGTAAAATAAAAAAAGGTTTTCTATTTCATTGTTTGGTTTTCATGGAGTGCACGAAGGAGCTGGAGCATGTGATTTTGTTGTTGTCAAAGTTTAGCATCTGTCAAAGTAATTATCTAACTCACATATACATACTTGTGTATATATATGTCTGCATATATGTATATGCATACATATATACGCACAGATATGTATATAGATCAATCGAGTATATTTGATACCTCTGATTATAGTAGGCTTACTAAAGACACTTGCTATACTATCATTCTGCATATGTATACATATATAGGTATATATACTTATGGGAGATAGTTTGTGTGTGTGTGTGTGTGTGTGTGTGTGTACATACATACATATATACATATATGGAAATATACATTTAAACATATATATCTACATAAATACAATTGTAAATATATATACATATAAATATACATTTATACATATATACATATATAAATCTCTATACATACACAAACACACACATATATATAACTAATTAGGTTTCTAATCTCGATTTGGTCAACATTGTTGTCTTAAGGTTGCTTCTTTTGGCTTTGCACTTTCTTCTTTGTGAGTTTTTCTTAAACATAGCTCTACATCCATCCCTAGTTTCAAGTGATTTGGCAATGCATCTATTTGCTGCAAAAAACAATACCCATTTCTTGTTTTAGTTTCAGATAGGTCTTGTTCTAGTTTCAGATAGGTCTTGTTCAACTCTTTCATTTGAAGAGAAGGTTTTTGTCATGGCAGCAGCGCATTAAGCATCTCAAGGTATATATATATATATATATGCATGCATTTATACATATATACATACATACATATGTAGATATGTGCATATAAGTATATATGTTTAAACACATATATAACATGTGTGTTTATATTCAAGAAAATGCAATTAGCAGGTATAAAGCTAAATCACACAACCTTTGCCATCATTGTTGTTGCCTATGCCAAAACAAGAGCTTTGGAATAAGCTATGGACATGCATTAAAGCATAAAGAATTTTTGTCAGATGTTGTAGTCACAATTGCCATGGTAGACATGTTTGAAAAATGGAAGCATAAATAGATAAGGCATGTGAATTTTGTGACTGAATTCACAAACAAAGTGTGGTCATGGAATGCCATGATTGCCAGAAATGCATGAAAATAGATTTGATGAGATTATATATATGTTTAAGTTGTGATTGTCCTAGTAGACATGCATGTAAAATTAACAATATCAAATTTCCACAATCCATTTGTAATGCAAGTTTGTTTTGGATTTTATTGTGTGTTTTTTTTAGCATCATCATTTTAGATCACTCTTTGTAATCCATCATCAGGATGACAGAGTGCAGGATGCATGCAAAATGTCAAATCATAGGCAAGGCATGTGAATTTTTTTATAGAATTCCTCAAACAAATGTGGTCTCTTTACAGACATAGCTTTCTATACATATAATATTGGTATCAATTTCATGATGTATTTTGGAAATTTCAATTTTACAATTGCAAGATTTGACAACCATCTCATAAAGTGGGTGTTGCTAGTGTTCTCATATATTTGTCAATAGGCATGGTATCTAGATGGTGACTAAGAAGAATTTTTCTACATTTTAGTCTTGGTGTTTGAGTTGAATTTTAAGGGTTTACATATAATTTTTTTGTAAGGGTTTACATCACTATTCTATAATCATATGGTGTTCTTCATATTGATCCATAAACACACATTTCTACTTTCATTGATATGCCTACCTTTACTGGTTTAAAAATCATTATTCCAAACTCTTTAAGAATGACAAAGCCAACTTTCCTTTAGATCAAGGGTAAGTATCCTTTTGGTGATAGTGTTTTGATCTTCATACATTTGACTATAATAAGGAATTTTATGTTCATTTATTACTTATCTATTCACCTAGAATGATAGAACATCACTTTCAATATTCTCCATAGTGTATATGACCTTGGTAACCCGCGGACCAAAAAGAACCAAAAATATGAAGAAACTCTAGCTGGAGAAATAATGTCATCCTTCTACTTTTAAAATTCTCCATCTATTCATTTTGAAGGGAAATTTTTCCATTTCATTGCCTTTTTACTCTCTCTAAGATTTAAAGTTTAAGCCTAGTAGAAATAAACATAAATATGGTTTCAACATCTGTAGAAGTGCATTCATATGTTGTCTTCAAACTGTGACAATCTTTATGTTTCCACCACAACATTTTTAAGCTTTGGATCTAACATTCACTTTGATTTTATTGGTATCAATGTGGATTGAAATATATCCCATCCATTAATCATTTTTTCAAACATTCTTTTATTTTTATCCCACATTAAAATTCATAATAATAGTCTTTTCATCCATTCAATGATAGCAATTGTTGTGATGTCACTAATACCAAGTGTGAAATAGATTATTATCCTCAAATTTTCATGTAGACACCAAATAGGGATAAAATCTATATTTTCTATTTTTGAATCACCCTCTCTTATCAATAATAGATGTTAGTTACCAAGTGAGTAAAGAAGACATCTGAGAGGTGAAGTATAGAGAATATAGTAGTAGATTTGTGCTGGATGACAAATCACACCATCTAGACATCATAACAATAGCTGAATTTCATCAAAAGAAAATAGGTTTTCACAAAGAAAATTTGTTTTCAATCTCTTTCTGAGCCTGATATAGGTCAAAACTTTGTAAAAAATTCTTGCAATATATTAGGCAATTTAGGTATAGAAAGGATGTCACCCTAGAATCCATTTCATATATCCTCTTTGACTAGCATTTTTGTGTATTGTAACACAAAAAATATAGTTGGGAGTGTGATATCATCAACAAATGCATCAAAATTGGCAAACTCTATCAATCTGCAGAAGGAAATGAGCCAAAAGATTATATCTAGTAACAATTCACAATTAAAACAATTTGAGGAATCTAATTCCACATCTATAAAAGAAGTGTTATTTGATTCTTGGCCACCTACAATACATACTTTCAACACTGTAAATATAGAGATAAACCAGAGAGCAATGGCAGAGAAATACTACTATTCTTGATTCCATCAATAACTTGCCTACTTCCATTAATAATTTCTGAATGAAGGGTCTCAAACATATTCATATACTATAAGTATATAATTATATGGAGAATATTGTTTGTTCTTAGGAAGTGGAAAACAATAACCTGTACTTAAGTCCAAGCCATCATCTTCACCATAGGAAGAAAAGGAAATGGAATCCATCCCAAAGTCAATAAATAGTATATTTAGTATCATATTATCAACAACTTGATTTCACCTAAAAATTATACTTCAAAATTCATGTTTTTGTTGACAAAGTTGAAATAGATCACAAAATCTGAAGATTCCAGAGGGTAAAGAAATTGTATAATCAATAGGATTTTTACCCAAGGAACATTATTTGGAGTTGAATGGAAACATCAAAAAAAAATTGTCATTTAATTTTAGATTAGGACTCAGTAGCCCTACATAGGCTTCAAGACAAATGTCATTTGTAAGAACATCTTAAGGAATGTCACCATCAGAGTCAAATTGCAACAAGTTCCTAGCTTTGTTGCTTCACCTAATCCATTTACTCAAGGTGCTAACTTGGAGAAAGAAATAGTTTCAAATTTTGAGCATCATTTCATTAAATTGAAAGATTCTTTGAAGAGATGCAATGAATAAGATCAATACTATTCCCAAGGATTCCATTCCAGAATCTATCTACAACATATCAAAGTATCACTGCAATTAAGCTAGAAAACAAAGCGATAAAGCTCTCCTTGGAGGAGGTTAAGGAATTTTATAGGACAAAAACACTCAATATATTCAAAAATCCCTCTATAAATATTTCAAATGATGTTGGAGATGCATTTATTCTAAAATTACTTTTACCCAGATCTTCCTAACTAGAATAAGCTGAAAAGTATCCATGGAAGCATACGGTTGACTTACCTCAGACAAGCTTCACCCTTAGAGCCAATTCAATAGCATGTGAACCAAAAATAGAGAAGTTATGGGATGAGAAACATATATTAAATAGGGTTGCAAACAAGAACACAAGGGATATTTTTACTCTTCACAATGGTCCCCCTTATGCCAATGGAGATTTGCATATTGGGCATGCCTTAAACAAGATACTTAAAGATTTTATCAATAGATATAAGCTACTTGAATGGTATAAGGTGCTCTAGCTCCTTCACTCTTGCAACTCCCATGCTCCATAAAAACCAAATTGAATGCTTGTGCAACTCCCACGCATGCTCTATGAAACATAACAATGAAATAGGAAACCCTTTTTCATTTTAACATGTTAAGCTCATGTTGGTCAAAATTTTAACCAACACGAGCATGGATTTTAAAAAAAGATAATGCTTCCTTCTATATTCTAACTAATCTAAAATATTTTAATACATGGTCAAAAATTTTGGTCAAAAAATGAGGTCAAATGTACTAGTGATAACAAAATAACTACACAAAAATTGCCTTCAAAACATAACAATTTTATTCATGTTTGGATGGATCATTACATTCCTTATCACTCCTTACATTGATACATAACTATACTCTTCCTTATATATACATAAAAAAATCCTCCTTAGTACATATAATCATACAATTTTTCTTACATATTAATACTCCCTCTTTGACATCAATGGCAATGGTGTCAGAATTGTATACAAAAACTAGGTGGCCTACTACTAATCACCTTGATATTCTCGAAAAGCAATCTACATATAAAAATTTTAGTCCTTCCACTTCCTTCTCCCAATTCTCCTTTACTATATCTAGGATGTCACTTCAACTACACTCAAGTCAGTATAAGCAAACTTATCATAGGAAGTTTTTGCTGCAAGACATTCTACTAGTTGCTTCTGCAAAATGTTGATCTTAGGTGACAAGATTTCTCTAAGAGTAGAGAATCTCTTTACAACCCTTTCTTTATCAGACCCCAAACCTCTGATCATATTATGAATCTTCTCCACTTCTGTTCCATAATCTTCAATGCTAGCCTTAGGGAGTTATATCTTTACAACGAGTGTGACAAGATCACTCAACTGACCCTTTATCTAATTCTCAAATCTGCTAGGTACTTGTATGATAGTGTGAACTTTCCATAAAACTTCTTACCTTCATCAAAGTGTTTTCTCAACTCCTTGATGCATACATCAAGTGCCTTTAGATCATTCCTTACATTTGTGTACATTGTATCAAAAAGTGTTGCATCATTCTTCACTTGGGCTTGCGCTAAAGCTACCTCAGATAATGTTGCAAATTCCTCATCAAAGGTCTTGAATGACTCCTTGGCCTTTCACTACAAGTCTAGAATAACTATTGTTGTAGTAACTATCTTCTAGATTTGCACCAAGAATTTAGTTAGAGTCTTCTCCAAAGACATCATAGATTTATTTTTCTCAATGAGCTCATCAATCTCTTTTGATCATCATCATCATTAGATAATGCTAAAAATGCAAGTATGATTGTTTGGGATTCATAGGTTATGTTAGCCTCATGCTAAAACACTACCTTCCTAAGGTGTGACCCCACATGTTTTAGATTGGGAAAGAATGTTGATTCTTGTGTTAGAATCTTCCACCTGTGCTTAAGTCCAGAACCTTCTTCTATTATCTTCCTCCTTTACGCTTCCTCTTGCCTCTTCTTTCTTCTTTTCCTCAGCATGTTTCTTCTTATCCTTTCTTCTTCTTCATCATCATCATAGCTTTAGTAAGATGTGATATTGCCAACAATGGATGCACCATACCCTACAAATGGGTTCTCCTTTGTATCCACTATTATATGTGTATTGTCCACTTGCATGGATTCAATGCCCATAACTATGTTTGGTGGTGAGGGTACCTATTGTGTCTCCTCAACTTCTTCCTCATCACTGGAAGGTGTACTCTCCTATACATACATTGGGCTCTCAGGTTTAGATTGTGCACTTTAGTTTGCTACTGTAGGTATTGAGGTCATGTATTTCATAGTGGCCTCGTCTATTTCCTTCTTTACATCTTCATAGTTTCCTCCCATCAGAAGAATTGTTCTTCTTTTGTTCCTCAACAAGGGTTCAATACCCTTCAAAATTTTGTCTGAGTCCTCCTTAGAGTTCACTTCACATAATTTAATTATCATTGTCTCCCTCAACTTGGTGTCCTCCTTTATCACTCTTTTCTTTCTATTCAGTAACCTATTATATAGGTCCCTAGAATCTTATTCTAAATGTTGTCAAAACTCTTGTTTCGCAAAATCCTATTCCTCACTATGGCATTTTCTAGTTTTCTTCTATTCATGTTATTATACAAACTATAATACTTATTTAACTATAAAAAATTGTCATCATTAATAATTTGCATGAAGTTTTTCTACCTTTGGCTTCCATGCTTTCTTCCCTATTGGAGTCATGCCTTCTTTCATTGCTTGTTCCACTAGTCTATCCTTGGTTTCATCCTTAGAATCACTAACTTTTAAAATTTTCCTTCTTTTACTAGGTCTACTTGTGGTCTTATTAACCCTTTTCTTGGTGGATGATGCAGATTCCTTCTTCACCTTTACCACTCTCTCTGACTTTCTCTGTGTAATAGTTGTCTCAACCTCTAGTTACCTCTAAGCTCTCACTAGTTGCACTTGTGCAACTGCTACATAAGGTGCCTGCACACTTGGCTCAATAATAGTTACACCTCTAGAAGGTGGTGCAATAGCAATAGGTGTTGTTGTTGCTATTACCTCAGATTTCCCACTTGCCTTCATTTCAAGTGCAATGCCTTTAACTTCATTAAATTCTTCTCGAGTCATTCCTAACTCCTAAAGGATGGATTCTATCACTTTTTCTAGTTTCTTCTTGCTTTCTTTGCTATGAAGTCCAAAATGAACTTCTCTCACTTTCTCATCATAGGTACCCCATCTAGGGCACTTAGTATCCCTTTCTTATTATAGTATGATCTGTGCATACCCTTCAATGAGTTCTTCACTCATTTCATAACCCATCAGCTCAATAAATTTTACCCTTGATTTAAATGCATCCATGCATGTATTATTTGTTTCCACCATGAAGCATAAATAATCTTTATTCTTCTTTGTCATGGAAGGAGGTATTTTGTACCTTTGTTTCATCCCAGTCTAAAAAATCTTCATCATCTTGTCAATGCTACTATCTTTGACATTATCCAATTTATCCCTATAACACTGAGATACCATCTTCATTTTCCACTCATTACCTTCCCAATTTTTCATCCTTGCTAACTTCCTTGATGCATAGAAAAAAAAATGGGTTAATAAAGTCTCAAATTTGAAGACTACATTCTTGCTCTTCTTCAATTTTGCAATTTTGTCCAGTAACCATAATCTAATTATCTCACATAGATTCACTTTCCTTCCTTGAACTACCATTACATAAGCTACATGTAAGAATCTAGATGGTACTAAGTTAACCCTAAACCATTGTTAAACTTGTATCCTAAAATCTTACTCAATAACTTTACCCCTTTTTCTAAATTGTATCCACCTTCATGTTTCTTCCATCAAATCTAGTATTTAGGTTTGTTTCAACCATCTTCTTTACATTCTTTTCATTTATAGGGTCCCTCATTACTTAGTCCTATGACCCTATGGATTAAGTCATTATCAATTGTGACATGTCCATCTCCTAACCAAAGCATTTCATCATGTACTCTACTCAGAATGATTTGGGTCCAATCATGGTTGTCAAACTCAATATAAAACATATACTTCACTAGGTTCAACTCATTCAAGTGTGCATACTTAAACTTCAAAGTTAGGTTATTATTATGCATGACTCCTAAGTCCTTTTTTATATCTTCATCCCCTATACTTACAATCTTGCAGTGGATATAACTTGCAATATCTTCTACACGAAGCACATTCTGCGGTACTTGTGAAAATGTGGCTAATGTATCATCCATGAGAGAAAAAAATGGATATTTCTTGAATACATATCTTTTCCTTTCACTAACATCATAAACTAACTATCTAGCCATTATATCTATAACATTATGCACTAAAAACTTAATATGAGCTCCGTAAAACACCTTAAAAGTCATGTTTAGGGCTTCTGCAACTTTGCACTTCAAGAACTTTCACACTCCAAATTATTGTCAAATCACTCTTCAATTTTCTCTAGACACTTCACATGATCAAATGGTACTCACAATGTTTTTTGAAATTCTTAAATCATTTCAAATTGCACTTCACATTAAATGCATATCTACAACAAATTCAAAAATTGTCTCTACTTACTAGTAACTTTTTTTTCTTTCTCAAATCTTCCTGAGATCATATCTTTGCTTGTGCACTTGACCATAGCTTCCTTTCTATTTATTCTACCTTCTATTAACTATGCATATTCTAATCCTTTCTCTACCATCAATTATGATCGATGCTCTGTCTCTGCTACAACTACTCAATTCAGATAGGATGAGTCACAAACAATTGTTATCTTCAATTTCTCATTAGTTGTATCAAAATAATGTTCCTCCAAAATTTTATAAGAACTTTTTGGATCCTTGGCTTTCACAAATTCTTCCTTGAATTCATCAGCATGTTCCTTGATTTCTTCCTTCTGATTGTTATCATTGTTGTTATCATTCTTCCTATCATTTTTGTTGTTGTTTCTTCTATGATTGGGATTCCTATTGAAGCTCCTTCTGTCCATTCTACAATATCTTTTTGTAAGTCCAAAGTTATTACATAACTAGCATATAGGTGCATTCCTTCTCTGATTGGTTCCATTATGACTATCTAGTGCTTTGAAGTTCTATACAATGTGTCTAGGATTGTTACACTTGTAAAATACAAATTGTTTCTTTTCTCCATCAGATCTTCCTCCATCATTGGATCTACTCTGTGATCTTCCTCTTTCATCACTTGCAGGGTTAGTGTTCCTAAACATTCTACTATTTGCATTATTACCATCAAACTTAGGTTTCTTACAATCTACTGCTTTATGTCCATAACCATGACAATTATAATAATAGAAATTAGTAATAGGTTTGAAATACTTACCTGTGCAATCTCTTTTCATATGACCAACTTCATAACATATGAAACATCTACCTTTGAATTCATATCTTATTTCCTTGGGTGGTTCATCTTTCTTAGGTTTATTAACTTGCTCTATTTTCTTAGGTTCATCATGTTTCGCTAACAAATCAACTAATTTAAACTCTTTTGATACTTCAGTTATTGTGCTTGATTCTGCCTTACTTAGATCAGATTCTTTAGGGGATTCAACAATTGGATCTAGTTATCTTTTAATTTCAACTTTCTTTGCTGATTTCTCAACAATAAGATATCCAAGTCTTTTCTTATCATCAGAAGGTCTCTAGTAAAATATATGTTCATCAATCTTCTCATTGCTAGAATAAAGTTTCTCTAACTGTTGCTTAGCTTGTGTCAATTCTCCTTTCAGAATGATATTGTATTTTTCTAATTATACATGCTCAAACTTAATAGAATCTAATTCAGATCTTGCTTGACTTAAGTGGGATCTAAGGTTTGTATTCTCATATTTCATATTAGGTTCATTCTTACTACCATCTTTCTTAAGATGCAACTTAAGTTCCACAATTTTCAACTCATGTTTCAAGATCTCATTTTCTTTCTTGAGATTTACTACTTTGATCATTGTCATTAGTCTGGACATTTTTAGATCATCAATCTTATCTTTCAATTTGCCAATGTAGAATTTTGCATCTTCATACTGTCTTTCAGGTTATCTCTTTCTTCTATAAAAAGGTCAATCTATTCAAGAGCTTCTTTAAATTTCTCTTTAACTATTCCATATGCATAGCAATCTTACTCAAGTTGTTAATCTTCTTCAGAGTAGCTATGCTCTAATACCAATTGTTAGAAATAGATAATACTAAGAGGGGGGATGAATTAGTATCCTACAAACATATGCTCACAACTGAATATTGCTAATTACTTTATAAATTTCATATTAAATTAAACCAACACTGTTGAATAGTAAATATAACCATAAACATAGAGAACTAATAACACCATTATTTTTTAACTAGGGAAACCCTGGCCAAGGAAAAACTCTGGTGGGGATGATACCCACAAGATGACTCACTAAATAAAAGGATCTGGTTAAGGATATTGACCCTGTTAAGAGACTATGAAGTACATATAGTGTCTTGAGTCCTTGTTAGAGGACTAGACCTTGTTAGAATCCTCAACCCTATTAGGAGCTTCTTCAACCCTGTTAGGAGTTGGTAGATCAAATACAATGTATGCAAGAAGAGCCCACTACCCTAACATGCAATTATACAATTGAGTTCTTCACAAGAGTAGACATACATATAATACTTTCTCACTACTGTAATTCTCACTTCCTCTGATCATACATCAAATCTTGCATCACATAAGGATCATATATCTTTCAAGTTGTCTATATAATAGTTTGCATGTCATATTATTTCACCTCAACTTCCATTCTTTGTGCAAGATAAGATGTCTTCTTATACCTCAAAAACTAATAATTCTCTACTCAGTTGGCCTTCATGTCTTCACACGCCTAAGATAATGTAAAAAAAACTTATGGATTAATATCCAAAAATTTGGCTCATCATGATCGAAGAATCATTTTGTTACCAAAATAATTCCTTAAGTCATACAACTCAATTCTCTTCTATGCTCTGTTCTTCACTGTTAAATACTCGTACTGGTATTTCAATTGTAACTTGTGTCATACTATCCATACACATCTTCCCACTTGACCACATCTTAATGAAATTATCATAAATATATCCTCAATTGTGCATAACCTAATTCAAAGTGTGTCATTCATACACATCATATTTTTCTTTGTGTTGTTGCAAACTATCTAACACTTAGACAATTTTATAACTCTAAATACATAAATGAAATGTTGAATAGATGTTTCCATAAATTGACAACCATGAAGACATCTTATTGACCATATTACAAAAAAAAAAAATGTAAATCTATTAATATGCTCTTTAATTTACAATGTAATAAAATATGTTGATGCAATAGCCTTGACTCAACTTGAAAACCTTATAAAAGGAAATCAAAGAAAATCAAAATATTTGTAAATGAATGTGCTTGAAATTTTCCTTAGGAATGAATGTAGACCTTGGAGAGGTGGATGTAGAAGATGTGACAATGGATTTCAAATCTATGAAGGGATATCTTGCATGTTCAAAATGCTGTGAAAGATCTTGCATAAACTCCTTCAATTTCTTGATGTCATGAATCCTTGATCTTCAATGGAGAGTTTTCTTGAGCACATAGAATACTTCTTAAATGCTTGAATATTTTTATGCTCATCAATCATAGATGTTATATAATGGATTAATAGATAGATGATGGATATTGTTGACACAAAATTTTTCACCCCTGGCTAATGTGTTATCCCCAGGAGATCTTGTGTAACATGGAAACAATCTCAAAAGTGTGGGACTTGAAATTAGAGATTGAATCTCTAGAGAAAGATGGCTTCCTCGCTATTAGGGTACACCTAAACCAAGACTTGGAAGAAAAGGGGAGAAGGAGAACTGAATATAAAATGTTGAAAGGGGAACATGGTGATGCACCAAAATAGATTTTTGATCTATTCCTTCTACTATTTTCACTAAGATTTAATAGAACTCATAAAACATACCACTATCTACATTTATCAACCTCAACATCATAGAAAAGTCAGGAATCAATAAAACCATGCAAGGAATACAAAATATTTATTTAATGTATTAGTTAATTAAAATAAACATAATCATAGAGTGTTGTAAGTGCCAAAATACATTGAACTGGCCACTTTGCAAAAAAAAATAGACCAGGTCACTTAGTCAAAGAATAAATTGAGCCACTCAACACCAAAATAAATTGGTAGTCAGCAAAAGAGAAAACTGAGCCAAAATAAAATGTTAACCTTCAACTTTGGTGTTAACTCAATGCAAAGAACACAACCTATTGAAGATCTCTTAGATTGGTTATCAATGATGATCTGAATTAGGGAGAAAATAACAAACATTCTTAGTGACTCAACGAGATGCTTTTTTGGTAAGCATAAGATCTATGGAGTTAAGCAATCCATTGTACATAGAATCACCAAAGAGAATGAAATGTTATCCCACCTACAATTTCAAAAAATATATAACCAACAAAAAATGAAATATCCTAATGACTTTGGATAGCTCAGGGAAGCTCCAGAAAAGGGGAAAGTGCGCACGTGCACTTCTTGAAAAGAATTAATTCTTCTCTAATATGTACACAAAATGTTTAACATCCTCTAGAAGCAAGGTTTAATATGAATCTCATCGATTGGGATTGGAAGAAATTCACCATCGAGCCTAGATAATTGAAAAGCTTTGGCCTCTTTACAATTAGTGATAATATATGGGTCATTCCACATTGCGTCAAATTTGGAGTGCCTACCTAGTTTAGCTATATCAATATCCTACTTGAGGAAAAGGTCTCCTTCATTGAAGACTCTAACCATAGACTTCTTGTCAAAACTTCTTTTGTGTTGGAAATATAAGAGGAGTAACTAAGAGGGGGGGGTGGGGGGGCGAATTAGTTACCACTAAAATAAATCCCAGATTGCTTAGATGTCAACTATAAAATTTAGACTAATAAAATTGATCACTGCTAAAACTTGATAAATACACAAAAATTGCTCTAACTCGATAAATGCATAGTGTGAATCACTTTAGTAAATCTTAAGATGTTATTAGTAATTACTTGCAAGCATGAAGAAAAGAACACATAAGACACTAGGATTTAACGTGGAATCCCAATTTGGGAAAAACCACCAATGTAACTAGTTACTATTTTTCACTCTTTTGAAGTGAGCCCTATTAGGAGCCAACCCTATTAAGGGTTACAAAACACACTATTAGGTGTAACCTTGTTAAAGGATTTAATCACCCTATTAGGAGTAGCCTTGAAAAAGGTCTTGAAATAATTCAATGGAATTTTCACCTTGTTAGATGATTTACAAATGGTTGTTAAACCAACTCTATTAAGATATTTTAGTTCACTACTACAATGGTTAGAGAGTAACAATGAAATGACCTAATTTGTGATGCAACTGAATTTTTGATTACAGATCTTTGCTCTAGTTCATATGTGATCCTTCCTTGATCCTTCCTTGCTCTAACTCGATAAATGCATAGTGTGAATTACTTTAGTAAATCTTAAGATGTTATCAGTAATTACTTGCAAGCATGAAGAAAATAACATGAACACATAAGACACTAGGATTTAACATGGAACCCAATTTTGGAAAAACCACCAATGTAACTAGTTACTATTTTTCACTCTTTTGAAGTGAGCCCTGTTAGGAGCCAACCCTATTAAGGGTTACAAAACACACTATTAGGTGTAACCTTGTTAAAGGATTTAATCACCCTATTAGGAGTGTCCTTGAAAATGGTCTTGAAATAATTCAATGGAATTTTCACCTTGTTAGATGATTTACAAATGGTTGTTAAACCAACTCTATTAAGAGATTTTAGTTCACTGCTACAATGGTTAGAGAGTAACAATGAAATGACCTAATTTGTGATGCAACTAAATTGTTGATTATAGATCTTTGCTCTAGTTCATACTTGATCTTTCCTTGATCGAATGACATTTTTCTACTCCACAAGTATATCTACTTATCCTTCAAGTTCACTTCCTCTCTTCTTATTTCTTTCAATACATTCAACTTGCATCACACACACACTTTGAAATCACAACTTGACCTTTTATGTATACCTTTCACATTTCCAAGTTGGCTCAAATACATATTAGAATATCCAATATTCATCACCTCAGTTAGCTAGAGTAAATTGGTAAAATAATTAAGATTTACATGCCAAAATAAGAAAATCCTTTGGTAGTCGACTCTGCTCAGTAGAAACCGATTCTAAAGTGATTTCTTGTGTTAACCAATAGAAGCTTGGTTAACACTGTGAACTTACAAAATTCCTTTGGTAACTAATTGAATTTGGTTAATACTGACTCTATTCAAATTTCTCTTTATTAACTGAGTGAGCTCGATTAACACTTTTATGGTTAACTTGCTTCGATGCTTGAGTGAGCTTGATAGAAACTGCCTTCTACACAGAGTAAACTCAGGAACGCTCGGTAGACTAGGAAAATTGTCTTCACCAACCAAGTGAGCTTGGCATGCACTAACTATTAACTAATATAAAATTTGTGTAACATCAAAGATAACACACAATTAATAAATTATCTCCAACAATCTCTCTCTTTGGCATTGATGGCAACACAACATGTCATAGCACAATGAAATTTTGAGCACAAGACTTCCTCTAGTAGAAAGTTTCTCCCTCTTTGATTTTGGTATTCTCCCTCTATGAAGGAACTACTTAACTTCTCCCTCTACAAAATTTTAGAAAGATGTGACAGTAAACTTCTCCCTCTTTGACAACACATGCTAAAGACAATTCTAATTAGTGCCAATGTACCTTGAGTATAGATTCATCTATAATATGTCTTTGTCAATACTGCATCAATTAATTGATCTTCAACTTGGTTCTTGGTGACGCATCACTAAACTTTACTTAGTGAGCTTTAGATAGGGGAATGAACCCTAGCTTAGCTCTTAGATTAAAAAAAGCATCCTTAGGTAATGGTTTTGTGAATATATCTACAATTTATTCTTTTGTACGCACATATTCTAATTTGATTTCTTTGTCCTGTTCTAATTCTCTTACAAAGTGATATTTGATAGCAATGTACTTTTTTTTGGAATGCATCACTAGATTCTTCGATATGTTGATTGCACTTGTGTTATCTCAATACATCACTATTGGCTCTTTGATTTCAACCTTCATTCCTTCCAAAAACTATTTGAACCAAACAATGTTAGAACAATTCATTGTTGTTGCTACATATTCTACTTCTATTGTAGATTGAGATGTGTCATTTTGCTCTTCTTGCTTGTCCAAGATACCAGCCTATTACCAAGAAACAATGCTCCACCACTAGTGTTTTTCTATCATCAAGATTTCCTGCCCAATTAGTATCAGTAAATAATTTTAGGTCAAGGTTGCCTCTAATTTTGTACCATAAGCCATTATCTTCAATACCCCTCAAATATCTCAAGATTCTTTTTATTTCCATCATGTAGTTTTCTCTTAGTTTAGTTGAGAATCTTGCCACTATCCCAACTACTAAGGCAATATCATGCCTTGAATGTATCACATTCTATACTTTCCCAATCATTGATCTATATAGAGTCTAATCTACTTCTTTGGAGTCATCATCTTTTGTAAGCTTAAGTCCAGTACACATGGGGGTTCCAACTTGTTTTGAATCTTCCATTCCAAATTTCTTGAGTATCTCTTTGATGTATTTAAATTGAGTGATATAGATACCATTTCTATTTTGTTGTATTTGTAATCCAACAAAGAATTTTATTTCACCAAACATGGACATTTCAAATTCTTTATTCATTTGTTCTGAAAATACCTTGCATAGATCATCATTTCCTATGAATAGAGTGTCATCCACAAATATTTCTACCAACACAATCTTCTTATCTGGTCCTTCCTTGATGTATAGTTTGTTGTTATCATTTGTTCTTTGAAAACCTATCTATATCAAATCGTTATGTAGTATGTCATACCAGGCTCTAGGAGCTTGTTTTAGACCATATAGGGCTTTGTGTAATTTGCAAACCATGCCCCTTTTGTCTAGATCAACAAAACCTTCTAGCTACTCAATGTAGACTTCCTCACTAAGTATTCCATTCAAAAATGTAGATTTAACATCCATCTGATATACTTTGAATCCTTTATGAGCTCCATAAGACAATAAAGTCCTAACACCTTCTAATCTTGATATAGGGGCAAAAGTTTCACCATAATCAATACCTTCTTCTTGAGAATAACCTTTACATACCAACCTTGCTTTTTTTCTTGACACTTCTCCATCTTTATTTACCTTATTTTTGAATACCCATTTTGTACCAATTACATTTTTATCTTTGGGCCTAGGTACAAGAGTCCAAATTTTATTCTTTTCTATCTGCTCTATAGCCTCACTCCAACTTTCATTTTTTAGTGCATCTTGAACACTTCTAGGTTCAAATTTAGCACGTAAACATGTACCTTTTAGTTTTCTTCTTGTCATTGTTTCATCATATTTGTCTCCAATAATCTGATCAAATGCAGGATGCATTCTAACATATTTAGCCAATACAGGTTCTTTGACTTTTAAATGAGCTTCTCTGTCTTCATTTTGAATTTTAACTTTTGTCTTGGGTCCTTCTATCTATGGCTCAGGTTCTTTAGACTCGGTATGCACTTACTCGATAGCCTCTAAATGTGACTCGGGTCCTTATGACTCGATTTGCACTTCCTATAACTCGGTAGCTGATGGAGATTTGGAGAGCTCTCGGGATGAAGTCTCTTTTTTTTCAAATGTGTTTGGTAATGTATCAGGTTCATAGTAGACAAATCTTATGTAGTCTTTTGGATCCTTTTTTCTTTTTTCTTCAGTCTTTTTTGCAAACTCATAAATTCTCACATGTGTACTTTCTATAATTTTGTGAGTGGATAAATTTAGGCATTTGTATGCTTTTCTTTTGTAGGAATATCCTAGAAATATACTTTCATCACATTTTACATCAAATTTTCCTTTCCTATATTCTTTCAAGATATAACATTTGCTGCCAAATACTTTCAAGTAACTTACATTGGGTTTGTAGCCATACCATAGTTCATAGGGAGTTTTGTTTTAGTCCTTCTTCAACTGAACTCAGTTCAAAGTATGAATTGCAATTTTGATAGCTTCCTTATAGTATTTGATAGTAAAATTATTTTCAATCATTAGTGTCCTTGCACAATCTATGATGGATCTATTTCTGCTTTCAGCTATTCCATTTTGCTCAAGAGTACCAGGGCTAATACTTGTCTTTTGATTCCTCTTTCAGTGCAAAAATTGTTGAATTCATTTGAGATGAATTTGCCACCTCTATTTGATCTTAAGCATTTCAATCTTTTTCCAGTTTCTTTGTCTACTCTAGCTAGATACCATTTGAATTTCTCAAAAGCTTCTAATTTTTCTTTGAGATACATAATAGTCATCATTCTAGAATAATCATCAACAAAAAGAATGTAAAACTTTTCTCCGCTATAGGTTTCTATTCCAATGGGTCCACATAAATTAGTATGCACAATTTCCAAGATATCTTCTTATTGATATTTTTTTCTTTTGAAACTAGTCTTTCCCATTTTACCAATTTGGTAATTCTTGCATAATCCAACATCAAGTTTCTTCAAACTAGGAAGACCTCTTACCCTTCTGAGTTTTCTAATCTTGACCATATTATCAAAGTTTACATGACATAGTCTTATGTGCCATAGTCAGCTTTTTTCTACTTGAGCAATGAAAGATGAACAATCACCAAGATCAAGATAAAATAGGTTACCTTTTGTTTGCCTACCTAATCCAATCAAATTTCCTTAGTTATCCAGTAATCGTGCCTTGTCATTCATGAATTCTACCTTGAATCCAATGTTGTTTAGTTGTACCACACTCAACAAATTATATTTTAGTCCTTCAACCCAATAGGCTTTTTCACATACAAGTTCATTGGTTAATGAGATTTGGCCTTTCCCTTTTATGCAACAAGGTTCATTGCTCTCAAACCTTACACTACCTCCACCATAGTGCTCAAAATGTTCAACTTGGTTTTTTCTTTAATCATATGGTGAGAACATCCACTATCTATGATCCATGTGTCATTTTTGCTAACATGAGAGACAAGTTTCGTCTTATCTCCTTCATCATTAGATTCATCTTTCATAGCAATATATACTATTTCATCTTCACTATTATTAGAATCTTTAGCCATAAAACAAGTTTTTTACCTTTTTCTTTGTAGGATTTGTCACCTTTGAATTCCTTCTTTCCTTTGTACTTATGGCTTTTCTTTTCTTTCTTGCCTTCTTTTTTTGGACACCTAGTAGTAATATGACCAATTTCTTCACAAGAAAAACATATTAAAGGGATCTTACCTTTGTACTTTCCTCTGCTTTTGGAATATTTCTTTGCAAGTAGAGCTTCAACAATTTCAAGATTAGTGTCTGAACTTTCTTTAGTTTCTTCCTCACTTTCTGAGTGATTATATTTTATTTTCTTACCTTTTTCTTTGAATGAGAGTTTAGCTTTAAATGCAAACTCAATATTCTTGGAAGCAGGAACATAGTTGTCAAAGTTGTCCAGTTCAAAAGTTGTCAATCTTCCTACTAGGGCATCCAAACTTAGCTTTTTATTTGGATCATATCTCTTTTCTTGAATAGAAAATGCCCTAATTGCATAGATAGGAAGAAAAGTTCTAAGAACTTTACTCACAATAATTTCTTCTTTGATTTCTCCTCCAAATGTTATGATTGCACTAACATTGGCCTTGATTCTTTCCTCATATTTTGCAACATTTTCATCTTCTCTCATCCTCATTTGATCAAATTATCCTCTAAGACTTTCTACTTTGGCTTTTCTTACATTGTTATCTCCTCCATACATTTCTTTCAGTTTGTTCCACATATCAAAAGAAGTTTTAGAATCTTTGACCTCATCAAATTCAGCATAATTGAGAGTAGATGCAATGTCAATCATCATGATGTTATGGTTCTTCTTCTTAGCAATAACATCAACTAATAATGTTCTAGTAGGAGTTTTATATTCTTCATCAATACATTTACATCTTGAATCACTAATGTTAGCTAAATGAAGCCTCGTAAGTCCTTGCCATGCTACAAAGTTATCTCTATTCAGCTTTGGAATCTCTCTCTTGTAAGACATTCTAATCTTTAGCTTAGGTCCTTGAATCCTTCTCTGCAAGCACCAAAAGCTCTAATACCAATTTTTGGAAATATTAGAGGAGTAATTGAGAGGGGGGTGAATCAGTTACCACTAAAATAAATCCCAAATCCCTTAGATGTCAAATATAAAATTTAGACTGATAAAACTAATCACTACTGAAACTCAATAAATACATTGAAATTGTTGTAACCTAATAAATGCATAGTGTGAATTACTTTAGTAAATCTTAAGATGTTATCAGTAATTACTTGCAAGCATGAAGGAAATAACATGAACACATAAGACACTAGGATTTAACGTTGAAACCCAATTTGAAAAAAACCACCAATGTAACTAGTTATAGTTTTTTCACTCTTCTGAAGTGAGCCCTAGTAGGAGCCAACTCTGTTAAAAGTTACAAATCACATTATTAGGTGTAACCCTATTAAAATATTTAATCATCCTATTAGGAGTGGCCATGCAAAAGGTCTTAAAACAATTCAATGAAATTGCCACCTTGTTAAAGGATTTAAAAATGGTTGTTAAACCAACTATGTTAAAAGATTTTAGTTCACTGCTACAATGGTTAGAGAGTAACAATGAAATGACCTAATTTGTGATTCAACTAAATTGTTGATTATAGATCTCTACTCTAGTTCATACTTGATCCTTCCTTGATCGAATGACACTTTTTTGCTCCACAAGGATATCTGCTTATCCTTCAAGTTTGCTTCCTCTCTTCTTATTTCTTTCAATACATTCAACTTGCATCACACACACACACACTTTGAAATCACAACTTGACCTTTTACTTATACCTTTCACATTGTCAAGTTGGCTCAAATACAAATTAGAATACCCAATATTAATCACCTCATTCGGCTAGAATCAATAGGTAAAATAATTAAGCTTTACATGCCAAAATAAGAAAATCCTTTGGTATCCGACTCTACTTGGTAGAAACTAATTCTAAAGTGATTTCCTATGCTAACCAATAGAAGCTTAGTTAACACTGCGAACTTACAAAATTCCTTTGGTAACTGAGTAAATTCAATTAACACTGACTCTATTCAACTTTCCCTTTGTTAACTGAGTGAGCTTAGTTAACACTCTTTTTTGGTTAACTTCATTCGACGCCCGAGTGAGCTTGGTAGAAACTGCCTTCTACATAGAGTAAACTCAAGAATGCTTGGTAGACTAGGAAACTTGTTTTCACTAACCAAGTGAGCTCGGCATGCAATAAATGTCAACTAATATGACATTTTTGTAACATCAAAGACAACACACAATTAATTAATTATATCCAACACTTTTGACCTATTGTTGATGTGCCTTAACTGTATGCATAACTTGCTATCTATTTTCTTCTAGTTCCATTACCCTAGCTATCTTGACTATCAAAGCATAATTTTCAACTAGCTCTGATTAATGGGCTAGCTCAAGAGAGGGGAACTTAAGAAAAATAGGGATCCTTGATTCCCTTCCATATACTAACATGAAGGGTGAGTTTCCAATTTCTCTGGGTGTAATTCTATCAACCAAAAGGGTTTTTCTCAATTTGGTATGCCAACACCTCTGATTATCTTCAATTTTCCTCTTTATTATTCTAATGAGGTTCTTATTGGAGGACTCAGCTATGCCATTTCCTTGGGGATAATAATTTGAGCGAGTACTCAAATATATTCCATGTTCAATAACCCAAGGGCATATATGATTTCCAACAAAAGATTTAGCATTATTTAATATGATAGGTGAAGGGACACCAAATCTGGTCACTATTCCATCAAGAAACTCAACTACTAAAGCCTATGTGGCATCTCTCAAAGCTACTTCCTATATCCACCTTTTGAAGTAAAATGTGGCTACCAAGATCCATTTATGACCAAAGCTAGAGGGTGGGTTTATTGGACCAATAAAATCCAAACCCCATTAGGAAAAAGGTTGGTCTAATTGAATAGGATGAAGAGGAAGGGCAGTCAATCTTTGTTTTCTTGAGAAGAAGGCACATTTTCTCGCCCACTTATGAGAATAATTGAATAAGGTTGGCCAATAATAACCAGCCCTCGTTATATTTATTGTTGTAACCCTAGCTGAGAAATGACTACCAAGAAGGCCATCATGGAATTCATTAACAACCTATTGATCTCATCTATATTGATACACCTCAATAGGACTCCTTTAGAATCCTTCCTAAATTAAATTTTACATCCACCAAGACATAAGGTATAGACTGTAACGTGAACTATCTTCTCTTATCTCTATTTAGGTCTTATGGGTATCTTTCTTTCACCAAGAAGGTAGTCTTGTCATGCAACCAATCATTCTAATTTTCATTGTCTATTGGTTTCTCATATTGTATTAAGAGGGTAGCCTCCTTAGGTGTCTCAAAAGATGATATTATTTTCTCACACAATCTGTTTCCTCTCACAAGCTTGGTGATCTTAATTTCAATGACATACTCCATGACCTTGGTTATCCACCCAACCCTCTTTTCATTTATATCCTTATTTAAAATGAAATAATTTAAAATTTCATGTGGAACCAAGAGATGGACCTTGTTATTGGACAGAAGATGTTTGAACTTTTTGAGGGCCCTTACAATAGCAAGAACTTTCTTCTCCACATAGTTATATCTACTCTCATATTCTTTAAACCCTTCACTAAAGAAGGCAATAGGCTTCTCTAAATTATCTTTATTTAATTATTTTTAAATAGTTGATATACTTGATTCTACTCTAAGAAAATAGAGAATAAAATCCTTATCAAACTTGGGATTAATAAGAGTGGGAGATGATGCAGTTGATCCCTTAATCTCTTAAAAGAGGTTTTTTCCTTCCTTTTTCCAAGTAAACATCATATTATTTTTCAACATGGTTGTAAGAGGCTTCACCATAGAAGCAACATTAGGGATGAACCTTCTCATGAAGTTGGTCCTACCAAGAAAACTCTGCAAATCTTTCTTGTGGTTGGGAAGTGGGAGAGAGAGAATTGCTTCTACCCTTTCTAGATCTATTGTTAGTCCATCTCTTGACAGAATTTGTCCCAGGATCTTTCCTTGATTAGCAAAAAAGAAACATTTTCTTGGATTTAGAGGTTCATCATACTCTCTACATTTGATGAATACATGCCTTAGATAATCAATTGATATATTGCATGCTTTGAATAGATAGTTATATCATCAAGATATATTAGCACAAAATTTTCAAACACACCCTTAAAATCCATCTCCATTGTCTTTTGAAATGTAGCATCTACATTAGTTAGTCCAAATGGAATTTTACAACAGGCATAAGTACCCCACATAATAGTGAAATCTGTCTTGTATCAGTCTGACTCTTGGACTAAAATTTTTTTATAGCCTAGAAAACCATCTATGAAAGAAAACCTCTCTGAACCACTAACCTTGGACAGAATTTGTTTTATAGAAGGAAGGGGATGGTGATGTTTAAGAGAAGCCTTATTAAGGTCCCAAAATCTACACATAACCTAATTTCTACATTCTTCTTTCTAATAGGAACAAGATTGGCTACCCATGAAGAGTTCTTAATAGGAAAAATAATATTAGCCTCTATAAGTTTGGACAACTCTTTTTTGATTAAGGGTTCGATCTTGGGGTTGACTGGCCTTTTCTTTTGTCTAACGAGCTTTGCATCATACTTTAAATCTATATTGTGCTGAAATTACCTTGGGTCAAAACCCTTTAAGTCTTCATATGTCCAAGAAATAACATAACTGAGTTCTTGACATAATTTAATGAAAACTTCTTGTTCAGTCTTAGAGCATACTTTTCCCAAGTCAAGAGTCTTTCCATTAGTAATGGTGCTAGGAATGTAGTCATCCCTCCTTACAGTCAGGTTTGAGCCTTTTCTTCTTTCTTGATCATCAGAGTTAAATATGCCCTCTAAAGTGACTAGACCTTTAGGTAACTTTTTGGAATTAAGATTCACAATCTGATCTCCAACCTGACTTTGTAGCTTGGAATGATTTTTAGCAGAGATCTCTGCTTCATTTTACAGAAAATTAACAATTTTGTAAATCAGAGTCAAAGAATTGCCAATTCACGCAGTTTTTTGGGATAGTAGGCCTAATGAAAAGTTTGATATGTTGTTCCTTTTCATCTACAACATGTTCTAGTATATTGTAGTGAGAACCATTTGTTGTAATTCTATCAGCATATTTATTTTTATTTCTAGGAACACTTTGAATATTAAATGCTTGAAAAGCGTCAAGTAGATCCCAAAATCTATGGTCATATGACTTGAGAAGTTCATTCTTTATGAAATTCTAATTCTTTATTTGATTTAAAACCAAATCATTGTCCCCATATACTTTTAAGAGCTATATACCCCTTCTTTGTGCAAGATGGAGACCTTGGATCAAGGCTTCATACTCAGCCACATTGTTAGTGTAGTTGAATTGAAGTCTATATGAAAAGTAGTATTCCTCCAAACTAGGGGAAACAAGCGTTACACCAACACCTAAGCCATTTGTATTCCTTGAGCCATAAAAGAACATGTTCCATAATCCATTATATCTATTCAGCTATCATTTTGCATGATGCTTAACGACAGGAATCCTTTTGAACCCCTCTCTTGAAAAGTTGATCTTGGATCAACTCCAAGTTTCTAGGTGATCTTGAAACCTACTAGAACCCACTCAATTGAAGATAAATGTGAGTGTTCATGAGGAGGCCTTTTCTAGTTTAAAAAAATTGGATAAGGTTTTGAATCGGCTTGTTGTTTCAAAAGGATAAAATACAAAAAAAAGAAATATATTTTTGTATTTTCTATTTTTGAATGAATGCAATCTAACAATGCAACTATATGAATTCTCAATTTAAACAAGAGGTTGGTAAAGAAAATAAAAATATAGGGTAACAATAAGTTTAAGAAAATAACATGAAAAGTAAAATCCTAATGAATAGAAGCCATAGAAACAAAGTTTTTGCGAGCTAAGTTTTCAAAAAGATCTATGGGTAACCAATGAAAATAGGAGTAGCACTTCCTTAATTCCACTAATGCAATCATTGATGGGAATTCAGTAACCATAAGATGTTTCACTTTTCATTAGATTGCAAGGCCAATGTGCTCATGCAAGAGAAAAAGCTATTTAGGAACAATATAGTGATCTCTTCTTGAACTAAGTATATCAATAAAATTTACCATAGCAAACACCAAAATTAAAAGATCGCACGACTAGAACAACACAATAAAAAAATTAGCTCAATTACACTTCATGAACATACATCCACAAAATATAACACACTTAAGTAAGAATCACTACACTTCAAATGTGAGCACGAACAACATATATTATTGCATCAAAATAATGGTGGCCCAAAATACATATTACATTCTTGAATTTATAAGAAATTTTCTCATCGATTTTTTTTGAGAGTGAGAGATATCTTTATGCATGCATATGCTTCTAAACTAATAAAACAAATCTATTTATGTACAAACTGACTATCTAACTAGTGCTTAGTAGGACTCCAACCATATTTATATCATTAATTGGATGCATGAGCCTTTACATGTCTTAAAACAAAGAAAACATGAGAAAATGAGAAAGAGAGTGATTAGATAATGGGGAAGTATCTGCAAGTGCCAAAAGTAGAAGCTCCATCTTCCCTAGGTGTCTATAGGAGTTAAACTATTGTTAGAATGTGTTTCTGATGTATGGAAAGCTCTAAATTTAGAACTAGTAGTTAATTGTTGGCACACCTCTAAATCCTTCAAAATCTTCCAGCACACTACTGAAAAAGTGCACATACACACCTCGCACACCTATACACCTTGAAAGTAGGTTCCAAAATTGCAAAATTTCATCAAGTGTCAAAATTGAAATTTCGGCTTCTGGGTTTTGTCCCCCTTTATACTAGGGCTATGTATGGGTACATGCCCTTGAATTTCTCAATGATCTCAATGACTTGAGTTGCATCCAAGAAATCTAAATCTTCATACTTGTCCTTAACTTTCTACCTATAGCTACCCACCTCAATGCGAGTCTCCACAAAATCATTGAGTTTTACGTCCAATTCTAATAATGCTTCCTCTATTATAAATGTTTTCCTAATTCCATCATCATTAGCAGCCTCTTCAAAAAAATTCCAAAATTGTTCAACTACTACCTCTACAGCTACTAAATTCTTCCTAGAATCATCCTCAAAAATGTCTAAACATGCATCACTATAATGCCTCTCTGCCTCCAAAATTCACTCTTGGGTTTGATCCTTGATCTTATGAATCTTTGGGTGTAATATTTCCATTACTTTATTGCCATCTACAATTTTCTCTATCCAATCATTGATTTTATCTAATCCCTCAGTTGTATATACTTCCATCAATATGTGATACCTTTGTCCTTTGATAGAATATAATGCCTGCAAATGTTTGCCCCAGGTTTGCACTTCATCCATCAAACCAAAATCTTGATTCAAAATGGCCACTAGCCTATCTACATTATCTTGCATATGGTGTAACAACTTGAGATTCCATTGTATAATTTGTACATCTTTCTCCTCAAAACTTTCTCACCATTGTTGACAAGCTTTCCAAAATGGATCTAATTGGCATATACCCTCATCTCTTCTTTCCAATGCTTCATTCACAGTCTCTTTGAGATTTGTAAGATTTAAGGGACCAACAACTTCACTTAGATATCCTTTTAGGATCTCATTTTTCCTCTAAAGTGTTATCAATTTTGCCCCATTTTATTCTAAGTGTCTAAACACTTCTTTGATCCCATTGTTACCATCAATTTAGTAGTACCTAATGTGGGTTTTCTCGACATTACCTCCCTGATCTAATAATCTCTTGGAGTTAATCCTTCAACATCTATATTCAAAGGAGGTATAGCTACATGAGAAAATAAGTCCTAGTTCTGATCATTCATGATGAAGGCTAATGTCTATGCATCATTTGGTGGTGACTGAGGTTTCCTTAGAACTTCAATTAATTTCATCCTATCCTCTTCCTCAGTGGTGAATTGCTTCCTTTTTTTTCTTATGACCTCTTTCCTCAACCATCTTGGCACATGCTCTATCGAGGATCTAAGTTTTCTCAGCTATGCTCTTTCCCTTATCTCCCCTTTCTGGAGTCCTCTCCTTTTGTACAAGATCTGCATCGGGAGTCTTTATGTTTGTAAAGTGCACAATCCTTACCTTTGTGTCTTGGGAAGTTTTCTGAGGTTGTTCACTTATCTACCCTTCCTCTAATACTTCCTTGACTAATGCTTGTTGTGGCTCTTCCTCTTGTTCTATCAAAACCTATTCTCCTTCAATGCTTGAAGCAAGAGGGGTAGCTTATCCCTTGTCTAAACAAAATGTAACATGAATGGGTGATGGTAGGGCTACTTCTAGTCCTTATGGATTGGGTGGCAACTAACTCCAATCCTCTTGTTGAAGGTGATTGGTTGGAGTATCTCTGATTTTATCCTCAACCAATTTAGTGCCCACCAACATAAAATCAAAATCTGACATCTGAAAGACATCAATTCCCTCAACATCCTACTCATCTATCCATTGTCTCATTTCATCCTTAGAGGTTGTAGACTGAATCAGTTTCTTAGGAATGAATGGTGGTGTTATTATAGAGCTTCTTCTCCATTTTGAATCTATGGCTCTAACAAGATGGGTTCTCCCATTCAGTGGAAGCTTATCCTCTTCTTCCTCATCATCCTCTTCTTCATCTTCTTTTGGGATAGCTTCTAGTACTAATGGGAAGGGAATCACTCTCCTAATGATATTTTGCATCCTCTTGACTAAAGTCTTAATCTTTCTTCCCTTAGGAGCAAAAGGGGAATCTTGTACCTCTTGTTGAGGTGGGGATACCTCTTGTACTTTTTTTTTAGCCTCTCCTTGGCCATGTTTAGCTAGTAGCACTTGAGGATTATCTTGGGCTTGTGTGGATTCCACATTCTCAAACCCTTGTGCATTTTGTTCTCCTAGCTATGGAGGTGCTTAAGTCGCTTCCTCTTTTGGGTCAGCCCATTGAGAAGAAGTTCTCTTCCTCTTTCCTTTACCCTTATGAGCCCTATAATATCCAAGTAGTCTATCAAGTTGGTGCACCCTTTTTGGTCTCACTAGCAACTGGGCTATAAATGTAGGCACTATGACCTCAGCTCTTTGATCTTTAGCTGGGCAGGGTTAAGCATGAAAGACCACCGCTTGAGGAATTGGATCAAGTTTGAAAGATCTCTTGATAAAATCCATTTTCAATTTGATGAAATGCTTCACCCTATGATTGGTGTCTGAGTGTTCTTCTTTATCAATCTTGAAATTCATGATAGGTCTATCACCAATCTTGTCCCTATTGAACGATGGATCAAGAAGATCCTTTGTATCCTCTTGCACTACTTTCAAAGGAATCTTTATCTTTAAAAAACTTCCTACCACATAGAGAGTAATCCTTTAATAATCCCTTATACAGATATCATAGTCATCTATTGCATTCATTCAATGATCTTCGATTGTATCTTCATGCTAAAATGTCTTGCCAACTAGATATTGCACTCTTCTGATGTTATCAAAATAGGACTAAGGAGACTTATATTCTTCTAAGGGATACTAATCCCATTTAGACTCAAAAGATGGAATGTCTTGTCTTCAAACCACATTGAAAGATCCTATAGTAATAGGCCATACCCAACATATTTTGTGCTACTTCTTGACTCTATATGTAGACAAGAATCACCAAGTGATCTCCAGTAGAATGAGTCTATCACTTGGATACCTAGGGAGCCTCTTGGGGTTTATAGTTGTACTAGCTATCCTCAACTATGTGAATGTTCAAAACAAGATGTAGTAGGCTCCAACCTATGATATCTTAGTTACTATCTCCTTTGACATCCTCTTTGCATAATCCCCTTCAATGAATCGGATTATTGTGAATATAAATGTATCATTCACAATCCTATATTCCTTGTTGTGCTTTGGAAGCTTCTTCTTCACTAGATGAGGATATATTACATAGGGCCATGTATTTTCATCTTGCATGCTACCCTTCTTATAAAGCCCTAGATAATCTATTGCCCTTGTGACTAACAAGTATACCAAATATGATATCATATAAAACTTTCAATTATTCTTCACTACCATTAGTTGCTCACCCAAGCTCTCACTGAGAATGGGAGCCCCATCAATCGGCATCTTCATTGTCTTGATAGTCTCAATGAAATGGAAAATGATATGTTCAAATGCCACGATGCTAACAAGCCCATGACTCTACTCAAGAGTATGATCAAATATCCAATATCCTCCTTCATATATCCTTTTGTCATGTCGATGTTTCCTACTTTATGGCCTAGAGGAATCTTCTCAATGAGGTATGAGGACTGAATGATTTTGGAAGTTTCATCAACATGTTCCTTGTACCATCTTTCTGCTTGATAATAGGTTAATATGATAAATTGATCTACCCTCAGAAGATGGAATGCCTTCTCTATGTTATTGGTTCAGAGATCTAGGACGATCTCTCCAGTTATGCTCTTCACGACCCTTTCTTTTGGAACATAGTTTTATGCTATTGTCATGATCAATTCTAAGGATTGCACTGAAACTGGATGTGATGCTGCATTAACATGTCCTTAGTGGATCAAATCAGATATCATTGGAGACCTTTCTATTGGTTTGTTGCAAAATGCCAAGAATGCACTCAAATCAGTATGACCAAGTTTAGTGTCCTAGATCTCTGAATAGTCATCTTGAAAGCACGACTTGGTTGGAATACCATAAAATTTGAACACCACGAGTTTTGGAACCATCTTTGTAGCAAGGGAGGATGATAAATAATCCATTGAATCTATACAAAAAGAATGCATATTAGTCTGGGGTCAAAGAAAAATTGATTAATGCAAGCCCTAATACTGATACGGAAGAACAAAAAAACCCTAATTTCTTGAAGACACCTAAAAAACATAATTGTAACCCTAGAATGAAAAAATAATTATTTAGCAAGTGCACCTCTTAAATGTGCCTGGTGTACCTTTATTCTTGTAAAACCTTAACACATGGGGTGCACAGCAATGCACCTCATGGGATATGCTAATGCGCACCCTATATACATTTTGGCATACAAAGGTGTTTTTGCATTTAGGGGTGCATAGTAGTGCACCTAATTAGGTGAGCTGATGCACACCTTAAATTGTTGTGTTTTGCTTATGTTTTTTAAGTTTTTTGAGTTGATATAACAAAAGTGTGCAACAATGCACTCGGATAGGTGCATTGATATGCACCTTTGGGTGTTTTTAATGTTTTTTTATGTATTAGATGATGATGAGGAGTGAAGGAGGGAGTGGAGTGGAGTAGCACACCTATTGAGGTGCAAAGTTGCAACACAAAAGCTTGAAAGGAAAAATGACAAGTATGGAGGGAGGGGAGGGATCTCGGAGACCCAGTGTATCCTTGGTGTTGTGTAGCTATGCTATTGTGCATTACAAAGGGTGATGCTTTTTCTAGGTGCTTTGGTGCACTAGCACACCTAGGGAGGTGCACTGGTACACCTTTTTTCTTTGCAAAAAATGACTTATGCTCTTTGAATTTTGATTTTCAGAAACTAGGTTTCCAGTCTGGACCCAGACCAATGACACTAGGCAAAGCCCTAGAAAATACTTGGACCCTAGACTAGGGATCCAGAAAGCTAAAAAATAAAGTAGGGGGTCCCTATTTCTAGGTAGAAATGGGGTGTGCATTGTGAAACCATAACAAATAGCCCCGAAAAAAAGGAAGAAATTTGACAAAGGTATTTCTTCACCAACAAGCATTCCCCTGATATGTGTGAAACACCAACTAAATCCTGAACACTCTAGGCATATTTTGAGTCACTTTTTAGTCAAAACCTCAAAATCTTGAATCTCCAAGTTCAGTGTGTGTTTAGTGCATCCATATCCTTCAACATCTATCACTTTTTCATTTGAAGTCCTGGGTAACCTTTTGAATACTTGCTTCACATAGCTCACAATGTCACCATTTGATTCTTTGATGAAGCAATGGTTTTGATACTGGATAGCTTATTTAGAGTACATATCCCTATAGTCAGATTACTTTTCTCAAACTTTGTAAAATCCTTCATTCTTAACACCTTTCTTTCTTTTTTATTTTCTTTCTATATCTTGACCATGCTTAGACTATGTGGCCAAGACATTGGTGTTGTTTCTCAGATTCAATCTTTTATGAACATCCCTTGTGTTTCTCTTTTAAGAAATTTTTAGAAACTCTTACACTGAACAACGGTCTTAGCAATTCCTTTGAGAGGACCCTTCTATTTGAACTAGTGAGGTTTGGACCATCCCTTTCTACCTTCAACTTTGGTTTGAAAATACCTAAGATAATCGATCTTTAAATTTGCAAAGTGTTGAGAACTTGTCAATCTACAATTCTAAATTCTAGATTGAAAGTCCCATATTACTGCAAGTGACATCCCTTCCTCAATTGGCATAAGAAACAAATTATCAAAATGTTTTGACAAAGAAATGCCTCTTCCTAAAAATTAGAACCAAAAGAGTGGTTAGTAAGATACATCAAGATAAAATCTTGAGTGTACCTACCCCCTAAATTGACGTAGCTTTGAAAACAAACACACAACTAAAAACAAACACACAACCAAAAAGAGACACACTTGCAAAAAAGGAAGTTGTAGTTTTTCTTCTTTTCTTTGTGTATTTTTTAGGCTTCAAAGTAATGCTTCAAAAATTGCCCATTGACTAGCAACAAAACCAATTCCCCCTATAAGGAACTCAGTGTAAAAGTGTTTTCTCCCAGAATTTCCGCAATCTAATAAGGACCAATCCATAAGCATTGAAACTTAGTGTGCCTTCCCAACTTTTCTTTTGGCGTGTCCCAAAGTAGAACAAGGTCAAATATTCTAAAATAATTTACCATGGCCCTCTTGTCAAACCACATCTTGATAACAGCTTGATATTTCACTATATTCTTCAAAGCAGTTGTCTATTTTTCATCTATCTCTAAAAGATTTATCAATCTGATTCATACTCTGTCAACATGTTCAACATATCTACTCATGAATTTCAAAATAGGAATCTAGAGGTTAAGTGGGAATGCTAGCTCTTGTCTATAGATAAGCATATATGGAGATGTCCCCAAAGCATTCTTGACCCTAACTTGATCTATCCATAGAGCATATTTGAGTTGTGTGTGTCAATCTTTAGGATTCTCCTTCAATAAATATCTTATTACCATGATCAAGTTCTTGTTCCTAGATTCAGCCACACCATTTCATTTTGGATAATAATTTGAAGAGAACTTGATAATAACTTACTCTCCAGTGCCCATTGAGTTAGGAATACTCATACAAAAGCTAATCCATTATCGCATACTAGGGAGAATGGCATCCCAAATCTAGTAATAATGTGTTCTTCCAAGAAGTTCGTAACCACTTTAGCCATTCAACTTCTTAATTTCTCTACTTCTATCCAACTAATGATGGTGGATTCATTGGACCAATAAAATCCAACCCCCACTTTATGAAGGGATGTATCTTGAATATTTTTTGTAATGGCATTGTAGGTTATCTTTCTTTGTAAGCACTAGTTTGAAAAACTAGTTTGACAAATATGGAAACTATGCACATATTCAAAAGTATCTTTGAATATCGTAGGCTAGAAACAACCTAATTTTAAAATCATATGAGCAGTTGCTTCTGTCGAACCATGCCCTATTCCATACTTATCATGAAACTGTTCCAAAACTTCTTTTACTTCCTTGCATCCCAAGCATTTCAAGTAAATCCATTTATAGTTACTTTTGTATAATTTTCTATCATGCAACATGTAGGATTCACACTTCAGTTTTAGTCCCCCATGTTGTGAGCTATTCATCCAACTGGGATATTGATTTTTTTAAAAATAATAAACAATATCTTTGTACCAAGCATCTATTATTACACCCTGATCAATATCAACTTGAGATACTACAATCTTCTTCTGATCTTCCATATCTATTTCACTATTGAATCTAAATTTCTTTTCATCCTCTATCTGGTTATCTGCTATCATTCTTGATAATCCTTGGCCTCTTACTACCTTCATGGGTTGGATATGTAAATCAAATTCTTGAAGTAATGCCATCCATTTCCGTTGTCTTTCACAAAGTTAATTTTGTATCAACAATGTCTTAACCGTTGGATCAGGCACAATCGCATATATCTTGTTCCTCAGTATATAATGCTGGAACTTCTTTACCACTTTGATTTTTTAAAAAGACTATTTTTCGAGGTTAGAATAGTTTAATTCAGAATTTTTAAGAGGGAAACTCATAAAGGCAATGGATCTTTCATCTTCTTTTTCCTTCTTATGTCTAATAATTCTAGCACATGAATGTTCAGAAGCTGATGCAGGGGACTCACCTTAATACCATAAACTCATAACAGAAATAAAGAAACAACAGCAAATGTGAGAACAAAATATGGGCATCTTATTTGCGCTGCAAAAGCAGAATTATATAATTCATAAGTAAAATATGCTAACCTACATGGGTGCCTTCAGTACAAAAATTTGTAAGACAAGTTGCAAACTATCACCCAAAGTTGTCCTAGACAATGTTTGGGCCTTTCTTAAAAAGGCAGTTTTATGCCACTCGAGAAGGTTCTAGATGCTCAAACTTAATACCTAGGGCTGATAGACCCTAAAAAAACATATAGAGTCAGCCAAATACATCTTTGACAATTATTTTAGAAATTTTATGTAGCCCAACTTTGGAAGGCCATAACTCATGAACTGTTACTCCGATTAGCTATTATAACCACTTTTTAGAAATACCAGCTCCTTATCTTTAGGCTCAAAACTATGCTAGCACCCTTTTGTCAAGTTTTTGGACCTCATCTAAGCACTCCAAGGCCTCCAACAGTGAGCCTAAAGGTTTTTTGCAAATTTTTCCACTGAAAATTCAAAATAACATCTCTGATACTTAAGCTGGAGCAATGAGATTTTTATGGTAGGCATATATATCTAAAATGAACATTCTTGTAGAAAATGAGAACATTCTGAGCTCATATGAAAAACTTACTAAAAATAGAAAGTTCCCATAAATAGTAACCACCCTATCTAATAGACCTTATTAAAATAGAAAAGACTAAAAATAAAGTATTTTTGGGTAATGAGAGATTGCTCTTACACCCAGAATGCTCCTACATTAGAAGCAAAAGAGTATATTTTGAAGGGTAGTCCATAGTCTAGACTCACCAATACTAGGGCCCTAGAAATGGCCACTTTGATATCCTCAAATGATTTCTTAATCTCTGGAACCCATTCTATTTTAGCTCCCTTTTTGAGTAAATCATTAAGGGGGTGAACAATCTCTGCAAATCTGCTTATGAATTTTCGTACAAAATTTATCTTCCCAAAGAAAGACTTAAGTTCTTTTTTACTGTGAGAAGGTGATAACTTCATAATATCTTCAATTCTATTAGGATCAATGGAGATTCTAGCTTTAGAGAGGATATGACCTAGGAGCTTTCCTTTAGTAACCCCAAACGAACATTTCTTAGGATTGAGTGATATGTCATATTTATGACATCTATTGAAAACTATCTTAAATCAAAAATATAAGTGCTTCGATCCTTTGAAAAGATAGTTCATTCATCCATGTAGATGATTATACACTTGTTTATTAATCCCTTAAAAGCTTTGTCCATGGCTCGTTGAAATGTATCCCCTGCATTAATCAACCCAAAAGACATTCTTCTGTAAGCAAAAGTTCCCCATTTAGTCATGAAGGTTGTCTTCAACTTGTCTCCTTCATCAACCATTAACTGATTATATCTTGAGTACCTATCCAAGAAGGACATCATTTTTTAACCATTTATAATTTTTAAAACCTCATCTAGTGAAGGCAAAGGGTAGTTGTCCTTTTGAGATGCGAGTTTCAAATTACAAAAATCCATACAAAGATTAATCTCTCCAGTCTTTTTCAGTATAGGAACCAAATTAGCCACCTGTGTAGAATGGAAAATGGGGAAGATGATCTTGGCATCAAGTAGCTTCTTAACTTCATTATCAAAGGTTCAATAATGGGATTGACTGGTCTTTGCCTTTGGCGGAAAGGTTTTGCATCTGGTTTTAATGGAATGTCATGCGTAATAATCTCAGGATCATATGATTTTAGCTCTTCATAGCTCCAAGAAATAACATCCTTATACTTGGTAAGTAGTTTGACCATGTCTTCCCTTTCCTGTGCATTACACACCATTCCAATTCTTACCATTCTAGAATCTTCATCAATACCCAGATTGTACGAATCACATTCTTCGATCCCTTTTTCTCGTACCATTCTTTTGTTAAGTGTTGATTCATCATGATAAAAAATATGTTCCAATTCAACCATTCCCTTAGGAATAGTGTTGTTTTTTAAATTCAAGATCCCATTTTCATCTTCAAATCCATCATCCTTAGGTTTATCGTCTGGAGTGTCATCAATCTCTTGCTCTTTAAAGTGGCCATTGCACATGATAAATTCAAGTATGTGTTGTGTTGTGTTTACTTAATGCACACCCCATTCCCTACTAGAAATGGGGACCCCTTACTTTTTTCAGGTCCCCAAATTCACAATTCGGGGTTCAAGAAATGTTAAAGGGTCAAATAGTCAAAAAATTGAAAAATCAAAAAGTGTCATAAAAAATAAAATAAAAATTGAAAGACATAAATTTTTTTACCCCTGCACATTTTGCATGGTGCACAAGGGGCGCACCACCCATGGTGGTGCGCAGCATGCACCTGTGCATCTACGTAGGGGTGTGTCACCCACCCCATGGGTGGTGGGGGTTATATAAACCCCAGCCCCCTTGAATCACTTCACTTTTTTTCACTTTGTTTTCCAACTTCAAAGTACATGCTCCCTCCGACTACGATTGTCTCTTTGCTCACTTCTGCACCCAAATAGGTGCACAACTTAATTTATGCAGCTCTGCACTTTACGGCCCTTCGCCTCATCAACATGCTATGTGTGCCCCGCATGACACAAATCATCGCAACTCCACCATGCATCACACACCTACTTTGTGTCCACTACACTGTGCACCTCCAAACACTCCACCCACGCTTCATGCATCGTGCCACCCCACGTCTTCATGCATGCTTCACTCTGTGTTGTGTCCCATGAACCCTAACCTACGCTCATATCCATGGTGCACCTTCACACAAACACAACCTTCATGTCATCATGCACAAACACAACCCCTGCCATATGCAAAACACAACCTCCACTGCTTTGCATGTAAAAATTAATCTCTGTTGTTGCACCCATACCATTGCGCCTGCACTACAGAACATCTCTACATCATGCACAACATGTAACCCCTAACATCATGCCTTCACTCCACCATACACCATGCACCACGCATGCCACTTCACATTCCCTGCAACATGCACCGCGCATTCCACATTCACTTTCAAAACCTAGAAAACCTTAAAAACTTTTAAAAAATCCAAAAAATAAAATAAAATAAAATAAATAAATAAATAATTTTTAAAAAGATATATATATAATAATAATAATAAATTAATAATATAAATAAAAGAACCCAAATTGAGCACCTCATTTTTATTTCTTATTAATAAAAATTGAGTGCTTTTGCATTGTTTTAATTTTTAGGTTCTCACTATTTTGAACTAAAAAATATTTTTTCTCATTTCTTGCAGATATTATGGCATCCACATGTGGAGAGAAAATGGCAACCAAGCCCGTTGTATTTAAGTTCCAAGGCATACCATCAAAGTCGAGCTTCCATGATGATCATGTAAAAATCAAAGAGAATGATTTGGGATATATTGACTTGGGAGAGTTCCTTAGGATCTACAACAAACCCATTGAAAGATCAGCTCTAGTATCTGCCTTGATCCATTCAGGTTAATTGATTATGTCACTAGCTCAATATTTTGTTCCTGAGGAAAGAGTGGTTAAGATTGTGATAGGAGAAGTAGTCCTTGACCTCTGACCTAACAACATCGAAAGAGTCTTTCATCCCCCGAGGGCAGATCAGTTCATCAGACTCTCCTATGAAGTAGTAGAGAGATGGTATAGGGAGCACCCCAAAGAAGCATTGAAAATCATCCAATCCACTTATCTCATTGAGAAGACTCCTTAGGGCAGGGTCACAAGAAAAGTGGACATGGCTAGGGGATACATGAAAGAAGATATTGGCTATTCCATCATCCTTTTGATGGGTCTACCAACAACTGGCCACCTCAGCACTTTCATGGTCAACTTTATTAAGTCAATCAAGATGGTGAGGATGCCACTAGAATGGGCCACCACACTAAGTGAAAACTTGTGTGAGAAATTAGGGGTAGTTAAAGACAAGAAGAAGTTCTATATGACTTCTTACATGGTATATCTACTTGCAGCAAGGGCAACAAACTACCTCAGTTTGTACAAAAGATGCATTATGCAAGATCCTAATGCCTAGTCCTACATTGTCTACCCTCAACTGGTAAGAAAGAAGCTCTTGGCATAGAGCAAGGAATATAGAATCATTAATGATGCATCCATCTTCATGGTTATTTGATTCATAGAAGGTGATTACACAAAGAGGTTATCTGATGAGGCAAAAGCATAGATAACAGCTCTTAGGCCCTACTTCATCTAATTTAATACATTCATGTATCTGTGTGTAGCTGGTGCCTTTGTCAACCCCAAGAATCTCCCCAAATATCCAAGTGACAAACTGGTGTTATTGGAGATTGCCCGGCAGATTGAATCTACGTATGAGAGAGTGAAGAGATAGAGGAGACCTCTTTGGACATGGCCTCTGGTCATAGGATTATACCGGGTCAAATGGAAGCAAGATATTTTGTTCTTTGAGTGGGAATGGGAGAATTATCCCCTCGAGGAGTATAATTCCCCCATGCTCTATTTTGATAATATTGGGAAAGTGGAGAATCTGGCTAGCAAGGAGTTTCACCATGAAGATGCTATTGAAGATCATTGGATAAATGTAATAAATGACTATAATGTCCACATAAGGGACTATTGTAGGATGACTTTATATCTAGCAAAGAAGGCTCTCAAACTAGACATTCCAGAGGAAGTAAGGCAACATGATTCATGGGAGTTTTTGGACCCCCTATTCAACCTAGAAAAAATAGAAGAGAGGGCTATTATAAATGTCAAGGTTGATAGGGAAGAGGGAAATGATATCAATCATTGGGAAAGGCACATAGTCAAAATGACTAAGGATTGGATCAAGAAGCCTTTTCAACTTGATCCAATATCAAACACTATGATCTTTCACACTCAAGCTTTCCCTAAGAAAGGTAGAGGGAAGAAAGTTACAATTCCTACCTTTGTGGCCCAATCTCCCATTCAGCCAAAGACGATATAACAACTTGACTGCCCAGTTGGAGACTATCATCCTCTAGAGAGGAAGGGAAAGAATAAAATGAAGAGGAACTCCCCTCAAAGGATTCAAATAGAATAGGGTGAAGCACAAGTACCCCCTCAGTAACAGGAGGAGAGTTTAAAAGCGTCAAAGGATACTAGAGCTACTCAAGTCCAGGATGACCCTCAATTACCTCCCTTTGTGCCTAGCCAATCAGAAGAGAGAGAGAATCAATAGGTTTCTATTCCTCCTTTGTAAGAAGAGCCAACATCCCCTTCTACCTTCACAAAAAAAAAGAGGATTAAAATCCAAATGAAGAAAAGGCAAAGGGTGACCAAGAGAATGGTGCCTTTTTTGTCTATTCTTGAGACAAATCTGGAAGAAGAAGAGGAGCAACTACCCTTCCAAAGAAGAACCTAGCTAGCTAGAGCCCTAGAACAAGAGAGGAGAAGGAGTACCATAGGTACATTTCCATTCACCCCAATAGGGCCCTTGGAAGTCTCTTCTTTGAAAGATGAAGTACAACAATGGGTGGATGAGTAAGGTGAAGAAGCTCGTCAGAATAGAGTTAATTGGGGACAATATCAAGGATACTCCTACAGGTGAACCTCAACAAGAAGATTGGACGTAGATGCTGCTAGATTCATAGGGTCCCCATCTTACTCCCTCATCTCCACCACAAGTCACAATGGTAGATAAAGGCTCTGTTACTCCTCTACCTCAGAGTTCAGAAGAGGAATAGGTTCAGAAGAAACCATCACAAGGGGAGGAACTAGAACAAATGGTGACTGATGAAGTGTCAAAGGAGGGACAAATGGTGGAATATTCTCAACCACCTTCCCAAGACACTAAGGTGCAAACTATAGGGTCTACAAAGACAAAGGCTACAGAAGAAGGGCCCACACAAAGGGGAAGTACTCTAAGGAGGAGTGATAAGGGGAAGTAGGTAGCATAACATACTCCTTAATCCTCAAGAGGTAGGTCTTGACTGAGCACATTCTAAGATGGCTTTGGAAGGAAATAATGAGGAGCACCAAACCTTAATTTTGTGCTAATGAGGAGGACATTTTTGACATTGCAGAGATTTTAAATAAACTTGAGTCCCCATTGCATGAGGGAAGACCGTTGGTGTTTATCACCAATACACAGGACCAGGAATTTTTTATGCAAGTGGTTGTCCCTCCTGAAGACACAGATGTAGAAATATTTGGTCCCCAAGATTATCAACTCAAAGAGGTGATGCTGGAAAGACCCACATAGGATAAAACCTGATTGATGGTGGCCATGGGAATCAAAGAGGTCTTCAAGAGCATGGAGCAGGAAGAGGTCAAACTCTAAACACTTTGAAGGTAGAAGGAGATCCTAAGGGGATATTTAGCCAATGTGATTGGTCCTCTTGATCCTGAGCACCCTAAGGATACATTGAATACCATTCTTAGAGAAGGGGGAGCTATACATGTAGATCAATTTTTAAAAGCCTATCAATAATGGTGGGAAATTTTTAAGGATAAAGGAACCTTGATAATTTAGGGGAATGTAAAGTTACTGCATGCTACATAGGAGAACATGAATAAAATGGTAGCAATTTTGAAGTAGGACTTTACCATTATGGATGAGGTAAGGGCCTAGAGTAAGGACTTACAAATTTTGTAGACAATAAAGGGACAGAGGTATAGGATTTTGGTAGATGTGTACACTGCTAAAGAGTTAGATTTGATCAATGATTAGATAGAAAAGATCGTTGATAGTAATAAAGTAATGGAAACATTACATGTGGAGATTCATAGCTCAAAGACCAAGCCCGAGAGCAAATTTTGGAAGTAGAGAAGCATTACAGCGATGTTGGCTTAAGGATTTTTGAAGATGAAGAATGAGAGAAGTTGCCTATAGAGGCAGTAGTGGAAATTTTTAAGAAGATTTTTGTGGAAACTGGTAATGATGAGGATATCTGACAAGCCTTTAGGACTGAAGAAGCTTTATTAGAATTGGATACCAAACTCAAGGATTTTTCTAACACCCAAATTGAAGTAGACAATTATAGGCAAAAGGTCAAGGACAAATATGAGGCTTTATATTTATTGGATGTGGCTATAATTACTGAGATTATAGAGAAATTCAAGGGAAAACATCCAAACATAGCTTTGGGATTGTAAGAAATGATAATATTGAGCAAGGAACGAGAAGCAATCCAAGTAAGTTAAGTGTGAAACAATATTACCATAAGATAAGCAAACTCCAAGAGCATACACCAAGATGATTCAACAATGGAGACAAGGATTTATAATGGGAAAGCAAAGAAAACCCCTTGTGAGTATTATGAATGAAGTCAAATGCCTAGAGAAGAGAGAGAGAGTGTGTTGGAGAAAAAGTAGCTCAATACAATAACATCAAGTGCTAAGAGTGTGTAGAAGAAAGAAGGAGGAGCATCTCTTATATAGAGATGAGAGAGGAGTTGCATTTATAACTCCCATTTCTATGAATGCCACATTCATAATAGGTGTGTGCAAAGTGTCACAATCCTCTTAAGGAGGATAAACTAAATAAAGAAATAAACAAGAGTTGTCCTTACATGTGGAATAAAGGACAAAAAATGACATGTCCTCCACATGTGTACAAGAGGAAAAACTACATTTAGGGACCCTTGGAATATCCCAATTAATATATCTAAGGAAAGATTAACCTTTCTAACACCCCCCCTTAATCTTTACTTGGGGAGTTTACATCAATGGGTTGTAAACCCAAATTTTTACAATGGAACTGAAATCTCTCTTTAGAAAGTGGTTTGGTTAAAATATTAGCCACTTGATCTTCTCCTTTACAATAAAGAAGAATAATTTGATTGTCTTCAACTTGTTCTCGAATGAAGTGATGTTGAAGTGAAATATGTGTGGTTCGTGCATGATAAACTGGATTCTTCGCCAAGGCAATAGCACTTTGATTGTTACAATGTATAGGTGTAGGTGATTGTTGAGGTAGACCCAAATCATCAAGAAGTCTTTGAATCCACAAAGCTTCCTTAGTTGCATTGGTACAACCTTTGTATTCAGCTTCAGTTGAGCATAGGGAAATAGAGTGTTCTTTTTTGCTTTTCCAAGAAATTGGACCTGAACCAACAAAGAAAAAATAACCACAAGTGGATTTCCCATCATTGGGATCTCCACCTAGATCGGAATCAGTATAGCCATGTAAAATAAATTCAGAATTTGCATCATAAAATAATCCCATATTAATAGTTCCTTTAATGTACCTTAAGATGTGTTTAGCAACTTTAAAATGAGTTTGTTGAGGTTTAGACATAAATCGAGAAACTAAACCAACACTATAAGCAATATCAGGTCTAGTAAGAGTTAAATAATTTAAACTTCCTACCAACTGTCTATACAAGGTTTCATCAACAAAAGGAGTATTCATATCATTCATTAATTTAGTTCCTAATTCACATGGAATTGAAACATGGTTAGAGTCATTCATCTTAAATTTTTCTAAAAGATCATACGCATACTTGCTTTGAGAAACAAAGATACCTTTAGGAGTTTGAAAAATTTGCATACCTAAGAAATAATGTAAGATACCTAAATCTGTCATCTGAAATTTCTGTTTAAGTTGGAATTTGATATCAAAAATCAAAGTGTGTGAATTAGAAGTGAGTATTAGATCATCTACATAAACAATAACAATAATAATGTCATCGTTAGTATGTTTAATATACAAATTTGGATCATTCTGACTTCTAGAAAAACCTTGAGAAATAAAGAAAGAATTAATTTTAGAATACCATTCTCTAGGTGATTGTTTAAGACCATAAATAGATTTGTTCAATTTGCAAACCAGATTTTCACTACCTTTCTTAACAAATCCAGGAGGTTGAGCCATATAGATTTCTTCATGTAAATCACCATTTAAGAAGGCACTTTTAACATCCATTTGATGAATGGGCCAATTCAGGTTAGATGCTAAAGCAAGAACTAATTTGATAGTAGGCATTTTAGCAATAGGAGCAAAAGTTTCATTATAGTCTAATCCTTCAATTTGGGAAAAACCTCTAGCAACTATTCTAGCCTTGAATTTACTAATTTCATTATTAGTATTCAATTTTGTTTTGTATAACCATTTACATGAAACTAGATTCTTGCCATGAGGTAATTTGACTAAGTCCCAAGTTTGATTAGCAAGTAAAGAATCATATTCCTCTTGCATGGCTTTCTGCCAATGAGGTTGAGAGTTAGCTTGATCAAAAGACTTAGGATCATTAGAATTCATAATAGTAGTCATCAAAGCATAATTACAATAATTAATCCTTCTATGTTTAATTCCACCAGATCTAGAAATATAATCATCAGCTTCATTGATTAGGTTTTGAGCCCATTTAGGTTTATGTTTAGTTGTGATGGAATTATCAGTAGAGGAAGAATCATTAGTAATAAAAGTATCATTAGTATCTACTTGAGTATCATGAGTTGTAGGAGCAAAAATAATCGGTGGTACTTGATTTGAAGGATTAAGAGAAAGAGTAGGGTTAAGAGAAGGAGGTTGGTCCTCCACCAGCACAATTTTAGTGCCACTGAATTCTTCATCATGTGTAGTAGAGCAATCATGAACTCCATTTTCTGCAATACAAACATCTCTAGCAACTTGAACTTTGTTAGTAGTGGAATCATAAACACGATAACCCTTAGTGTTTTCATCATAGCCAACAAACATATAAGGAGATGACTTAGCATCTAATTTATGCCTTTTTTGTTTAGGCGTATGAACATAAGCAATAGAACCAAATATCCATAAATGATGTAAATTAGGTTTCCTACCAGAACAAGCCTCTTCTGGAGTGATAGCCTTGAGAGCTTTGGTAGGAGTCCGATTAAGAATATAAGTTGCAAAAAACATGGCTTTAGCCCAAAATTTATAATGCAGATTCTTAGCATGCAACATGCTTCTAGCCATTTCAACAATGGTCTGATGCTTTCTTTCTGCCACACCATTTTGTTGTGGTGTATAAGGAATAGTAATCTCGTGTTTAATTCCACATGATTTCAAATAAGAATGAAAAGCATTATTCACATATTCCTTCCCATTATCAGTTCTAAGAATTTTAAGTTTAAACCCAAATTGCCTTTCAACATATAACTGAAATTCAATAAATATATCAAGAACTTGATCCTTGCTATGCAAAAAATAGATCCAAGTTCGTCTAGAAAAATCATCAACAAAGGTAAGTGCATACCGAGAACCTTGGATGGAGGTATTCTCCATGGGGCCCAAAAGATCACTATGGACAAGATGCAACTTATGAGTTGCCTGCCATGATTTTCCACTTGGAAAGGGCTCCCTATGCATCTTACCACTCATACAACCTGTACAGGCAATCTTGGAAGGAATAATGTGAGGCAAGCCATCAACCATATTATACTTTTGCATGAAAGTAATATAATCAGAATTTAAATGGCCAAGTCTTTCATGCCATATATTGAAATCAATAGAAGTATGTAAAGAATATTGTGAACTAGAAAATTCATGGAATTTAAACAAATTGTCATTATCCATTTTAGCATGAGCAATCACTTTGAGAGTTTGAGGATCTATGATATAACATGTATCTTTGTAGAATTCAACTTTATAGTCCTGACATAACTGTGAAACAGAAAGCAGATTAGTTTTCAAGTCAGGTACATATAATACATCATGCAATCTACCATTAGGAATAGTAACATCACCTAATCCTTCAACTTTACAAGTCTGATTATTAGCTAACTAAATAGGAATGTTAGCAATATCAGGTTGTAAAGAATCAAAAATTTCTTTATGAGAAGTGACATGTTGTGATGCACCACCTTCAACAATCCATTCTAAAGGTCTACAAAGATTAAAGCTATAAGTAAAAGCATGACGAGGATTAGAACCTGTAGAGTTACCTTTTTTATGGTTTGAGTTTTGATGATTGTTACTATTATTCATAGGTTTTTTATCATTTTGCTTTTTAAAATAGTTATTGACAATATGACCATCTTTGCCACAATAAGAACAATGAGGTTTGGAATTGGAATGATTCCTTTGATTATTAGTATTACAAGTATTATTAGGATGAGTGGTATTATTATTATATTTGGCATATAATTTATTGTTGGAATTATTTGAATTAGTATTATATTGTTTGTGATTATGATTATTATTATTGGAAGGAAAATTATTAGTTGAATTTCTAGACACAAATGCATGTTCAGTTGATCTAAGGGTACCAAACTGAATTAGCTTAGCTTCTTCCTGTCTTAATAAAGTTTGAAAAATAACATAAGTTAACTGAGAAGTTAAAGTAGGAATAGCAAGCTGTGCATGTGAATTCTACAAAGATACATGTTATATCATAGATCCTCAAACTCTCAAAGTGATTGCTCATGCTAAAATGGATAATGACAATTTGTTTAAATTCCATGAATTTGCTAGTTCACAATATTCTTTACATACTTCTATTGATTTCAATATATGGCATGAAATACTTGGCCATTTAAATTCTGATTATATTACTTTCATGCAAAAGTATAATATGGTTGATGGCTTGCCTCACATTATTCCTTCCAAGATTGCCTATACAGGTTGTATGAGTGGTAAGATGCATAGGGAGCCCTTTCCAAGTGGAAAATCATGGCGGGCAACTCATAAGTTGCATCTTGTCCATAGTGATCTTTTGGGCCCCATGGAGAATACCTCCATCCAAGGTTCTCAGTATGCACTTACCTTTGTTGATGATTTTTCTAGACGAGCTTGGATCTAATTTTTGCATAGCAAGGATCAAGTTCTTGATATATTTATTGAATTTCAGTTCTATGTTGAAAGGCAATCTGGGTTTAAACTTAAAATTCTTAGAACTGATAATGGGAAGGAATATGTGAATAATGCTTTTCATTCTTATTTGAAATCATGTGGAATTAAACATGAGCTTACTATTCCTTATACACCACAACAAAATGGTGTGGCGAAAAGAAAGCATCGGACCATTGTTGAAATGGCTAGAAACATGTTGCATGCTAAGAATCTGCATTATAAATTTTGGGTTGAAGCCATGTTTTGTGCAACTTATATTCTTAATCGGACTCCTACTAAAGCTCTCAAGGCTATCACTCCAGAAGAGGCTTGGTCTGGTAGGAAACCTAATTTACATCATTTACGGATATTTGGTTCTATTGCTTATGTTCATATGCCTAAACAGAAAAGGCATAAATTAGATGCTAAGTCATCTCCTTATATGTTTGTTGGGTATGATGAAAACACTAAGGGTTATCGTGTTTATGATTCCACTACTAACAAAGTTCAAGTTGCTAGAGATGTTTGTATTGCAGAAAATGGAGTTCATGATTGCTCTACTACACATGATGAAGAATTCAGTGGCACTAAAATTGTGCTGGTGGAGGACCAACCTCCTTCTCTTAACCCTACTCTTTCTCTTAATCCTTCAAATCAAGTACCACCGATTATTTCTGCTCCTACAACTCATGATACTCAAATAAATATACGAAAAATAGATTGGTTAAAGAAAATAATCACCTTTCTATACTTAATATTTTGGAAAGTCAATTTATAAAAAGTCACAATATTTACCTTGGTTCAAAATAATAAAGTAATAAGAACATAAAGTCATGGGGCAAGAAAAGATCTCCCCATTTTTCTCATACTATGCCTTCAAAATTGGAAGTGATTCAAAAAGAATTTTTTTTGAAATAAAACATTAAGAAAAAAAACTTAGTAATTAATGATAGAGTTCAGATCTGGCAGATAAGAATATACTAAAAAGATTTAAGAAACAATGTAAGATACCTAAATCTGAATTTTTTTTAAATGGAGTAAGAAAATTAGAGACTTATTGAAAACTTTACTCATATAATACTTCTTGTTTTGGCGGCATGCCGTCCAAAACAAAAAAAAATGAAATTTAACAAGAAAACCCTTCGGCGGCAAGACTTTCAAAGAGGGTTAGTAAAAAATATGAAACCTTACAAGAAAACCCTTTGGCGGCAAGCCTTCCAAAGAGGGTTAGTAAAAAAATGAAACCTGCATACACAAGATTTGTTAAAAAAGAGCTAAAATCACAACACAAACTTCTTCTCTCAATAACGTCTCCAAATAAGGTGTGCTCCAATGAATGGTAACCTTCAACACAAAACTTAAAACAAGGATTAGATAGCCAAGCTCTGATACCATGTAAGAAATGATAATATTGAGCAAGGAACGAGAAGCAATCCAAGTAAGTTAAGTGTGAAACAATATTACCATAAGATAAGCAAACTCCAAGAGCATACACCAAGATGGTTCAACAATGGAGACAAGGATTTATAAGGGGAAAGCAAAGAAAACCCCTTGTGAGTATTATCAATGAAGGAAAATTCCTAGAGAAGAGAGAGAGAGAGAGTGTTGGAGCAAAAGTAGCTCAATACAATAACATCAAGTGCTAAGAGTGTGTAGAAGAAAGAAGGAGGAGCATCTCTTATATAGAGATGAGAGAGGAGTTGCATTTGTAACTCCCATTTCTATGAATGTCACATTCATAATAGGTGTGTTCAAAGTGTCACAATCCTCTTAAGGAGGATAAACTAAATAAAGAAATAAACAAGAGTTGTCCTTACATGTGGAATAAAGGACAAACAATGACATGTCCTCCACATGTGTACAAGAGGAAAAACTACATTTAGGGACCCTTGAAATATCCCAATTAATATATTCAAGGAAAGATTAACCTTTCTAACAGGGATGAAGAAGAACAAAATCCAGATGCCATAATTTCAATTTTGACATTCAGTAAAATTTTGAGATTTTGGACCATTTTGAGGTGCGCAGCTCCACAGGTCCACAAGTCTATAAGTGCACAAGTCCACAACTCTGCAAGTGCACATTTTTGGAAGTTTCATCGACAATTAACTACCAGTTCCAAGAATAGAGCTTTTCATGCATCGAAAGCACACTCTGACAGTAGTTTAACTTGAACAAATGCCTAGTAAAGAATCAACTTCCAGTTTTGGCACTTCCAGACACTTCCACTTTGACTCAGAGCTTTCTCATACTTTCTTCTCTCATAATTCTTTGTTTTTTAACATGTAAAGGCTCATGCATCCAATTAATGAATAAAATATGGATGGAGTCCTACTTAGCACCAATTAGATTGTAGTTTGTATATAATTAGTTTATTTTATTATTTAAAAGAATTTTTATTGCATGAATAATTTCTCTCACTCTCAACACAAATTAAGGACATAATTTCATATAAATACTCCATTGTAATATGTAATCAGGGCCACCGTTATTTTGCAATAAAATCATACTTTTGGTGCTCGCATTTGGAGTGTAGTAATTTTTGCTTCAATGTGTCATATTTTGTTGATTTACATTCATGGAATTTTGATTGAGCCAAAAGTTTATTGCTTTGTTTTTGGTTGTGTGATTCATTAGTTTTGGTGTTTGTTATGATTTTGACAAATTATGCTGATGTAACTAGCTCGATAAAGAATCATCTAATTGTGCTTGCATAACTTTTCATCTCGCATAAGTGCACTTTCCTCTGCCTTGCAATTTGATGAAGGGTGAAACATCATATGATCACTAAGTTTCTCACCGATGATTGCATCAGTGGAATCAAGAAAGCACTACTCCTTCTTTCATTGGTTATCTACCAATTTCTTTGAAAGCTTAACTCATAGACGTGTCATTTTCTATAGCTTATGTCCATTAGGATTTCAATTTCATGTTATTTGCTTTAAATTTTTCTTATTTTCTTTGCTAACCCCCCCCCCCCCCCCCCCCCCCCCCCGTTAGAATAGGAATTCATACTAGTTGCATTGTTAGATTGCATTCATAAAAAATGTAAAAAATACAAAAACATAGTTCTTTTTTTGTGTGTTATTTTTAAGCATTGTGCAGATTCTTCATCTCATCCAAAATCAAAATGAACCAGCAAAGGCCTACTTGTGAATGTAGACACCTAAAAACCTTAAGAAAATAAAGTATTTTTATTTTCTGAAAAAATTTTGATGACATCATCATTTATTAATTATTTATTTATTTAATTTATTTATTTATTTTTATGCCATTAAATCCCTTTATCTTAATTAAAAATATTTAATTAAGGAATCCCTCACAAAAATGTTTAAATCTTATTTAAACATTATTTCCTTATTTATTAATTATTTAATTAATAAATTGACCAAAAAACCCAAAATAAATAAAAAAATTTATTTATTGCCCAAAACTTGGCCAATTTCCTTAAGACCACTAACCTCGTCCAAAATCTTCTAATCCTTCTTTAATTTTGATTAAAGGCTAATCCCATCATTTCCTACCCCTAATCCCAACTCAAAATATTTAATTAAGATTAAATATTAATCCTCATGTTTATTAAAAAAAGTTTTAATAAATATCTCCTCAACCCAAACCCTTGAAATAAATAAAACTTTATTTATTTCCTAAAAATCTAATTTATCCTTGCCCTAAGAAGTTCTAGACTCTTCTAGAAAGTCTTCATCCTCATCCTAGGAAGTTCTAGACTATTCTAGAAAGTCTTTATCCTCATCCAAAGTCTAGACTCTTCTAGAAGATGTCTTTAAACCTAATCCTAATCCCCTCCTAACCTTGTCACATTCCCTAAACATGGGTTAAAACTTACTAACCCAAGCCAAAGTTAACAAATATCTCCTCCTTAACCCACCCTCATTAAATGTCATCCACTTGCCTATCCCTAAGCTAATCCTAAACCATCCTAATCCATCCTCTAATCATTTGCACAAGCCTAAGCAAGCTTAAAACCTTCCTAATCAAGCCCAAGTCAAAATTCCTCTCATCTCCCTCAAAATATCCCAACCATAAAACTTTATGAAGCCCACTAGGCCATAAATGACTCTTCCAAGCCCTTTTATTGCTCTTACAAGCCATTATGAGGGTCTTTATGAATATTTTATCCCTTGAGCCTCCTTTGTTGACTCATACTTCCCCTTTCCTCCATCCTCTCATCCTGTGACATGTGTCACTCTCTGATTGGTTGTAAGGAAGCACAATCCATGTGCTCTCCTCTCATGCAATCTGAGCCCTCCATGAGCTTTTTCCCATCCTTGCATCTTAGCCCTCAATCCCTCAAGCCTCTTGCCTATAAATTGGATCTTTCCCCTTTGCAAAACAACACAATCCATGAAGTAAAGTCATAATGCCATTTTAAAAAGCCATTTTACATCAAAACCATACACTCACACCCAAATTCCAACTCCATTTGAAGCCCTTTTTGAAGCATAAGCTTGAGCATACATCCTATCTATTTAGACAAAGCCACTCAACAAGAGAGCTTCTTATTGAGAGAGCCCATTAATGGCTCATATTCTTAATTGAGAGCTCATCTTAGTCTATCTTGAAGTTTATGAATTTTTTTTAGTTTGTAGAAGCTTTATTTAAATTTGGTTTCTATTAGCATACTAACATTTCTCATATATAGTGAAAAATCACATTTATCTTCAACTAAATGGATTCTATTAGGTCACAAGATCAACCCAAAACCCTGGAGTTGATTCACAAATCAGCTTTTCAATAGGAGATCGCAAGAATTCTTGTCTTTTAGCATCGTGCATAATGACAGCTCAACATGTTGATCGTCTTGAAAGACTTGAAAGTTTGTAATGTTTTTTGGGATAGATGGAGTAGCAACCAATTCTACTAAAAACCTTTTTAGTTTTGTTCTTTCGACTAATTGTAATGGACTAGCTGAAATAGCAAGAGCATTTACTACCATATTTTTTCTCCTTGGAATTGATTTTATATTCAAAGCTTCAAAATCATTCATTAAATCCTATACTATTTTCCTGTAAGTAAGCAACCTCTTATCATTGCAAGAGTATAGTGATTTTACTTTTCATCTGACCAACTAAGAATCTCTCTCAAATATGAGAGTTGTGATTCCTTTCTCTAGTGTGAAAAGAAGTCCTCAAATCAATGCTTCATACTATACAACATTATTAGTACATCTAAATTGTAATCGATATGTTCTGTAGAAAGACTTACCTTTTGGGTTGATCAACTCAATACCTGCACCAGCTCCTAATTTGCATTTGGAACCATTGAAGTGAAATGTCCAGATTGGATCTGCCCTGGGTTTTCTAACCTTATGCTTATTCATCCTTAGTTGTCCTTTCACTTGGGTCTAAAAGGATTATTTCTTGGGAATCCAATGTAGTCTTTCACGGGGTGAACTTGATGATTTTCCATTGTTATTCCTTGACACTAGAATTGTACATTTTTCTTATTTTTCCTAAATTTTTCCTAGCAATTCTATAATTTCATCCACTTTTTCTTTAGGAGGGATGACTACTAAAGTCTATCCTTGACCTTTTAGGTATCGTCTTCTTCTTTGAACTTTGATCATTCCTGGTGGAGGAGAAGAAAAACCTCCACCATCTAAAGAGGTATCACTATATGATACATTTATATCTTCAATTTCCTATTCAACCCTTTCCATAGATTTGGATATGTTTATAGGACTTTGATTTTCTACAGGTTCATCTTTCAAAATGTTATCACTCTTTATTCCCATTATCTATCTTAATACCTTAGCGACTGCTTCTTGGCACAATGAACATTTGAACTATGAATGATTAACTTTATGCAATTGGAAAAATCCTAGGAGAAGTAAGATACTAGGGTTAGCTTCTTCTCCTAAACATTGTAAATTAGCCACCATGTTATCTATGAACTATGTCATGATCTCTAGCTCTAGGATTCGAATCTTGGATTTTCATCTTGATCATTTAATATTTTGGTTGAAGTTGTATCATATATCATCACTTTGTAAGAACCCAAATCTAATTGTGATAATTTCACTTCATTTGGGGCGTTGTACATCATAACCATTGTTTTTAACTTTGGCTCGGCATCTATCTTGATTTGATTGTTCAATCATTTCTAGGGTAACCATAACTGAGTAAAATCCATAGAGAACCATCCTCTTGGGCATTTTGTCCATTAATTTCTTAGAAGTAATCTATATGTTTCCAAAATATCAACCACATGTATATCAATGATATCTTGAATCTAGGGGTCAACTATCAATTGTATCTAAACATCTTTCAACACCCCAATGACTTTCACCTCTATTTTATCCAACTGTATCACTATTCGATTAGAGGAATGAGGAGTGACTCTAAGCCTTTATGCAATTAATAGTGGCATAACATTACAAGAGGCTCCTAAATCAATGACGCAATTATGAAGACTCTTCCCATATATCCTAATGCTAAGCAGAAATAGGGGCACCACAACCTTGTCTTTAAACATAGTTGGAATTTCCTCTAAGGCATTGATTTATTGAGATACTATCTTCTAAGGAATAGTACTCATATTATGGGGTGCCTTTATATTATCAAGAGTCTTCATCAGTGCTTCTCATTGATGAGGATAGTTTTACAACATGTCAAAGATGGATATGTTGGCCTTTGTTCATTTCAAATCTTCTACCACACTATACTTTTCGGTAGACCAAGCAGGATTTTTTAGAATTGTTGGCACATTTCCTTGATTCTAATTTTGTTGTCCTCCATATGGTGGCCTAATTAGTATTGGATTTTTGCTCGCCCTTAGGTTGGGAGGAGTCAGTTATAGTGTTGGAGGAATTTTTTCTATCATAGGTTATTTTCTACTTCACAGATTATAATTATTTCGATTGTCATTATGAAAAGTGAACATCTCTTCAGGTTGAATGTCTTGTTCCTAACTAAATAGAAAAGAGAATTCTTCATTGGGTAATTGTTCCACCTATATGTTCTATGTAGAATCATAAGATTCTAGTAGCATCGTATTGAATTGTACAGGAGGGATATTTTCATTCACTTGTGAATTTGGTTCATCTCTTGGTTTCCATTGTAATGTGAACCATCATTGTTAGATGCATTTTGACCATAATCATATCAATTGACATCTACATACTGAACATTATTGTTATTGTTATCTACACGAATGCTTCCATTATTTGGATGAGTGTTCCATTATTGATTCTATCTTTGGAAGCCATTGTTATGATCAAGAGGATTGAAATTTTTTCCTCCATTATTGTTTCCTGCATTATTGTTTCCACTGAAATTCTTGTTATAGTTCTCACCATAATTATTGTTGTAAGGACCAGCATTTTTTCTTTGGAAATTTTTATTTTGTCCTTGTGACAACCTTAAGTGAGTCAGCTCATTGTTCATTTGTGACCTGGTATTTTTCATTTGACCAACCTTGGAGGCAAACTTGTTGTCTGTCTTAGTAGAAGCTACTACCTTTTGCTCAAAGAAAGTAGCTATTGGAGGTTCATACCCTAGATATGTTAAAGCAAGGTTTTGCAAAGCAGATGCCTTTTGTAATGGAACTGGATTCATAGGTATAAATTGGCTAGGCAGCATAGGTGCTTTGACAAGATATGTTGGCATCATTGCAATAGCTTGAGCTAGAAGCATCAATACTCATCCATTAGGATTGAGTTTCTTAGCAAAGGTAATCACTTCTGTGAAGACTTTATCCAATGTGTCCATATTTTTTGTAGGTAGTCTTCTTAGAAAAATAGCAGTGAGATGGTCCATAGCATTTAGATAAATTTGAATAGCGACTTCAATTGGTATAGTGTATGGTGTTTCTAACTCGTGATATGTCATATGAAGGCAATGGTTGAAGCATGAAACTATTTCAGTTGGATCCCTTTTTATTGATATGAATTGTTGATCTCTCACAACTAGGTTGATAAAGGTTTTTAATTGTTCCAAGAACAATTTTTCAAAAGTATCCCAATTTCCAATACATCCAGGTGGCAAAATAACATACCAACTAAAGGAAACTTCCCCAAAAGAGTAGGGGAATAAATGAAGAACCACATTCTCATTAGCAATATGCTTCCAATTACAAATTTATTTGAATACCTTGATGTGATCTTTAGCAATTCCTATCTCTCCATAGATGAACCTTGGGAAAAACTTCTTAAGATTCTTAGAAAGATCATTCAGTAAACCTGTCAAGTTGATTGGTGAATCGACAACATTTGCAAAAAAGGTCATTGGAGGATTTGTTGGAATAATGGGTGGTTGTTGCAGAGGTGGAACTAAAGAAGTGGTAGAATATGAGGTATTCCTTTGTCACTGTGAAGCTTGCAAAAATGGCTAAGCTCAAGAAACTCGTGTGCACTTGGTGAAGATCTTAAAACTCACTAAAACAAGGATTTTAGATCAGCATCCTCCAGTTTGCATCAATTATAGAAAAAGTGCACCTCTATAGAAGTACACTTTCTCACAAAATAAGATGCACCTTGGGAGATAGTGCACTTGTGCACCTACCACACCTTGAAAGCTCAAAAAAATTTCTAAATTGTGTAAAAAAAATGCAAAATTTTAAATTTGCAAGTTTTTTTCTTCTATTCTAAATGTTAAAAGGCCCTCCTTCTAGCACCACTTTTGTTGAGCTATCATTTTGCACAATTCTTAATGGCAGAAATCCTTTCGAACTCCTCTCTTGAAAAAATGATCTAAGATCAACTCCAAGGTTTCAAGTGATCTTGTGACCTACTAGAATCTTCTTAGTTGAAGATAAATGTGAGTGTTCACGAAGAGGGTTTTTCTGGTTTGAACAATCTGGATAACATTTTGAATCATCTTGTTGTTTCAAAAGAATAAAACACACAAAAAATAAATATATTTTTTTATTTTCTATTTTTGATTGAATGCAATCTAATAATGCAACTATGAATTCCTAATTTAAACAAGGGGTTGGTAAAGCAAATAACAAAGATAGGGTAACAATAAGTTTAAGAAAATAACATGAAATTAAAATTCTAACGAACATCAGCCATGAAAATAACACATCTCTGAGTTAAGCTTTCAAAAAGATCAACAAGTAACAGATGAAAATAGAAGTAGTGCTTCCTTAATTCCACTAATGCAATCGTCAATGGGAATTTAGTAAACATAAGATGCTTCACTTTCCATCAAATCGCAAGGTCACAGAAAGTGCACTCATGCAAGATGAAAAGCTATGCATTAACAATATGGTAATCTCTTCTCAAACTAAGTATGTTGGTAGAATTTGTAAAACTATAGCAAACACTAGAATTAAAAGATCATACAACTAGAACAATGCAATAAAACAATTGGCTCAATTACACTTCATGAACCTACATCCACAAAATATAATACACTTAGGAAAGAATCACTACACTCCAAATGCGAGCACCAATAGCATATATTATTGCATCAAAATAATGGTGGCCCAAAATACATATTACATTCCTAAATTTATAAGAAATTTTCTCCTCAATTTGTGTTGAGAGTGAGAGATATCTTTATGCAATCATATGCTTCTAAACTCATAAAACAAATTTATTTATGTACAGACTGACTATCTGACTGGTGTTTAGTAGGACTCCATCCATATTTATATCATAAATAAATTATAGTAGGAGTCCATCCATATTTAGTAGGAGTCCTACTATAGGAGTTAAACTATTGTCAAAATGTGTTTCTGATGCATGGAAAGCTCTAAATTTAGAACTAGCACTTAACTGATGATGCACCTTTGTATCCTTCCAAATTTTCCAGAACACTATTGAAAAAGTGCACCTATGCCCCTAGCGCACTAGGCACACATGCGTACCTTAGAAGCAAGTTCAAAAAATGTAAAATTTCACCAAGTGTCAAAATTGAAATTCCAACTTCTGGGTTTTGTTCCCCTTTATACCAAAGCTATGTATGGGTACTTGCCCTTAAATTTCTCAATGATCTTGGTGACTTGAGCTGCATCTAGAAAATCTAAGGGTTCATATTTTTCCTTGACTTCCTTCCTATAGTTTTCCACCTCAATGCAAGTCTCTGCAAAATCCCTAAGTTTTACATCCAATTCTAATATTGCTTCCTTTGTTCTAAATGCTTTCCTAATGTCATCATCATTAGATGCCTCTTCAAACATTTTCTAAAATTGTTCAACTACTACCTCTACATCTACTAACTTCTCCCAAGAATCATCCTCAAAAATGTCTAAAAACACATCAATATAATGCCTCTCTGCCTCCAAAATTCACTCTTGGATTTGATCCTTCAGCTTGTGAATCTTTGCATGTAATCTTTCTATTACTTTATTGCCATCCACAATTTTCTCTATCCAATCATTGATTTTCCCTAATTCCTAAATTGTATATACTTCCATCAACATCTGATACCTTTGCCATTTGATAAACTATAATGCCTACAAATCTTTGCCCTAGGTATGTACTTCATCCATCAAACCAAAATCTTGATTCAAAATGGCCACTAGCCTATCTGCATTATCTTGCATATGGTGTAACAACTTGAGATTTCCATTTATAATTCGTACACCTTTCTCCTAAAAAATTTCTTGCCATTGCTGAAAATCTTTCAAAAATGGATCTAATTGTCCTATGCCCTTATCTCTTCTTTCCAATGTTGTGTTTGAAGTCTCTTTGGGATTTGTAGGATTTAAGGGACCAACAACTTCACTTAGATATCCTTTTAGGATCTCAGTTTGCCTCTAAAGTGTTATCAATTTTTCCCCATCCTATTCCAAGTATCTAAATAGTTCTTTGATCCCTCCAATGTGGGCATTCCCAGCATGATCTCCCTAATCTAATAATCTCTTGGAGTCAATTCTTCAACATCTATATTCAAAGGAGGGATAGCTATGTGAGCAAATAAGTCATGGTTCTAATCACTCATGATGAAGGCTAATGCCTATGTATCCTTTGGTGGTGACTTAGGTTTCCTTAGAGCTTCAATTAATTCCATCCTATCCTCTTCATAAGTGCTGAATTGCTTCCTTTTGTTTCTTATGACCTCTTTCCTCAGCCATCTTGGCACATGCTCTATCAAGGATTTTCCTTTTGAGGATGAAGAAGTTTTCTTAGCTATGCTCTTTCCCTTATCTCCCCTTTCTGGAATCCTCTCCTTTTGTATGAGATCTACACCAGGAGTCTCTATGTCCATAGAGTCCATAGTGCTTACCTCTATGTCTTGGGAAGTTTTTTGAGGTTGTTCACTTATTTTCCCTTCCTCTAACACTTCCTTGGTGGATGCTTGTTGTGGCTCTTCCTCTTGTTCTACCTAAACCTATTCTCCTTTGATGATTGGAGGAAGAGGGGTATCTGATCGCTTATCTACACAAAATATAACATGAAAGGGCAATGGTAGGGCTGCTTTGGGTTCTTGGGGCTTGGGTGGCAATAGACTCCAACCCTCTTGTTGAGGGTGATTAGTTGCAATATCTCTAATTTTATCCCTTACCAATTTAGTGCCCACCAGCATAAAATCTAAATCTAAAATCTGAAAGACATCGGTTCCCTCAACATCCTACTTATCTATTATTGCATTTTATCCTTGGAGGTTGTAGATTGAATGGGTTGCTCAAGAATGGATGGCGATGTGATTGTAGAGTTTCTTCTCTGTTCTGACTATGTGGCTCTAGCAAGATAGGTTCTCTTATTCAATGAAAGGTTATCCTCTTCATCCTCATCATCCTCTTCTTCATCTTCTTTTGGGATAGCTTCTGGAACTGATGGGAATGAAATCACTCTCCTAATGATCTTTTGCCTCCTCTTGATCAGGGTCTTAATCTTTCTTGTCTTAGGAGCAGAAGGGGAAGCTTGTACCTCTTGTTGAAGTGGGGATACCTTTTGTATTTCTATTTTAGCCTCTCCTTGGCCTTGTTCAACTTGTGGCACTTGAGGATTATCTTGGGCTTGTCTGTCTTATACATTCTCAAACCCTTGTATATTTTCTTCTCTTGACTATGGAGGTGCTTGAGTCACTTCCTCTTCTAGCTTGACCTATTGAGGAGAACTTTTCTTCCTCTTTCCTTTACCCTTTTTTTCCCTATAATATCCAACTAATCTATCAAGTTGGTGCACCATATTGGGTCTCAATGGTGACTGGGCTATAAATGTAAGCATAGTGACCTTAGCTCCTTGATCTTTAGTGGGTAGGCTTAAACTTGAAAGATCATCACGTGAGGAATTGGATCAAGTTTGAAAGGTCTATTGATCCAATCATTTTTCAATTTGATGACATGTCTCACCCTATCATTAATGTCTGAGTTCTCTTCTTTACCAATCTCGACATTCATGATAGGTCTATCACCAATCTTTTCCCTATTGTACAATGGATCGAGAAGATCCTACATATCCTCTTGCACTACTTTCAAAGAAATATTTATCTTCAAAGCACTTCCTCTGAAATAGAAATTCATCCTACAATAATCCCTTATACAGATATAATAGTCATCCATTGCATTCATCCAATGATCTTTGATTGCATCTTCATGTTAAAATGTCTTGTCAGCTAGATATTGCACTCTTTTGATTTTATCAAAATAGGTCTAAGGAGAATTATATTCTTCTAAGCGATATTGATCCCATTCAAACTCAAAAGATGGAATCTCTTGTCTTTGAACCACACTAAAAGGTCCTATAGTAATAGGCCATCCCAACATATTTTTTGTTGCTTCCTAACTCTATCATATGCACACAAGAGTTGTCAAGCAATCTCCAATAGAATGAGTCTATCACTGGGATACCTAGGGAGCTTCTTGGGGTTGATAGTTGTACTCACTACCCTCAAATATGTGAATGCTCAAAACTGGATGTACGAGGCTCCAACCTTTGATATATTAGCTACGGCCTCCTCTAACGTCCTCTTCACATAATCCCCTTCAATGAACTAGATTATTGTGAATATGAATGCATCATTCACAATCCTATATTCCTTGTTGTGCTCTGGAAGCTTCTTCTTCACCAGCTGAGGATATATAATATAAGGCCATGCATTTGCATCTTGCATGCTACCCTTCTTATAAGGCCCTAGGAAATCTATCACTCTTGTGACTAACAAGTATACCAAATATGATGTCATATAAAACTTTTGATTATTCTTCACCACCACCAGCTACTTACCCAAGTTCTCACTAAGAATGGAAGCCCAATCAATCGGCATCTTCATTGTCTTGATACTCTTAATGAAATGCACCATCCATATGTTCAAATGCACTGATCTTGGCAAGCCCATGGCTCTATTCAAGAGTGTGATCAAATATCCAATATCCTCCTTCATATATCCTCTTGTCATGTCAACTTTTCCTTCTTTATGGCCTAGAGGAATCTTCTCAATGAGGTATGAGAACTGGATGATTTTGGAAGCTTTATTAACATGTTCCCTATAGCATCTTTCTGCTTGATGATATGTTAATCTAATAAATTGATCTACCCTTAGAAGATGGAATACCTTCTCTATGTTATTGGGTCAGAGATCTAGGATGATCTCTCCACTTATGCTCTTCACAACCCTGTCTTTGGGAACATAGTTTTTTGCTAATATCATGAACAATTCTAAGGACTACAATGAAATTGGATGTGATGCTACATTAACAAGTCTTGAGCGGATCAAAGTAGATATCATTGGAGATCTTTCTATTGGTTTGTTGCATAATGCCAAGAATGCACTCAAATTAGTATGACCAAGCTTAGAGTCCTAAATCTCTAAATAATCATCTTGAAAGCATGACTTGGTTAGAACACCTTGAAATTTGAACACCACAAGTTTTAGAACCATCTTTGCAATAAGGAAGGATGATGAAGAAGTCATTGAATCTGCACAAAAAGAATTCATAATAGTCTGGGGTCAAAAAAATTGATTAACTCAAGCCCTAATACTAACACAAAAAACAACATAAAACCCTAATTACTTGAAGATACCTAAAAAACCTAAATGTAACCCTAGAATATAACAAAAGTTGCACAGTAGGCACACCTCTTAGGTGCACCTAGTGTGCCTTTATTCTTGTAAAACCTTAACACATGGGGTATGTAGCAGTGCACCACATGGGGTGCACTGATGTGCACCCTATATACATTTTGGCACACAAAGGTGTTGTTACATTTAGGGGTGTGCAGCAGTGCACCTAATTAGGTGTGCTGATGTACACCTTAAATTATTGTGTTTTGCTTATGTTTTTTAAATTTTTTGGGTTGATATAAAAAAGTGCACAACAGTGCACTTGGATAGGTGCATTAATGCACACCTTTGGGTTTTTTTAATGGTTTTTTATGTATTAGGTGATGGTAAGGAGAAAAGGAAGGAGTAGAGTGGAGAAGTGCACCTGTTGAGGTGTGGAGCTGCAACACAAAAAGCTTGGAAGGAAAAATGAAAAGTATGGAGGGAGGGGGGTCTTGGGTTTTATTGACCTAGGGACCTAGTGCATCCTTGGTGTTGTGTGACTATGTTACTATGCATCACCAAGGGTGACGCTTTTCCTAAGTGCTTTGGTGCATTAATGCACCTAGGGAGGTGCACTGGTGTGCCTTTTTTCTTTGCAAAGAATGACTTATTCTCTCTGAAATTTAATTTTCCAAAATTGGGATTTCCAATCAGGACCCATATTTGACCAAGTACACTAGAGAAAACCCTAGAAAAGACTCAGACCATGGACTAAGGATTCAGAAAGCTAAAAAATAAAGTAGGGTGTCCCTATTTGTAGGTAGAAATGGGGCATGCATCGTAAAACCACAACAATATCTTCTTGTGCTTTCATGAGATTGGGAATAGGAGCACCCTCCTCAAATATACAATATGTTCCAAGGTTTGTCTCTATAGCTTCTTGTATTGGATCAATTTGGAAAGAATTAGCACAATCATCTAAAAGATAATGAGGAACTTATGTTAAGAGAGTAGCATGTTTGTGGGTTATGCACTCCTCATCCTCTTCATGGATGGTGCAATTCATATTTATGGGGCTAGGAGTATAAGTCTCTATGTGGTTAAGATCCAATGGTTTTGCCTTTATGGAAGCCTTTGTTCCATGTCTAGTCCTAAAGAACATGTAGGACTAATTAGATAAAATATAGCCCCCTATTTTTGTAGTAAATTATCTAGATAGGAAAATAGAAAAATGTGGAGGAAGATCAACAACTGATATGTCTTGTATGATAGTACAATCATGACATGCATGTAATGTCATTTTTACATCTTTTAACACTCCCACTTTTTGAATAGAACTACTATCAAATTGAACAACTCCCTTAGGCATTGGTTCATATTTAATACCAAGAAAATTAGCTACACACTTTGGCATAACTGAGCTACTAGCTCCAGAGTCTATCATATAATTGTGAACTAATTTATCTCCTATAATCAAAGATAGATTAAAGGGGAGAGGTTTTATCTTCTTACTTGTTTCATCTTCTCTTATAGGTTGCACAAAGCTTGCTAGTCCATCTATGGTAGCTAGTCCATTCTGCAATTTAACAGTCTTTAATTCTTGTTGTAATAAGTCCAATTGAGATGGTATTGCAAGAACATCCCACATCGAAACACTAACAATGGTCCTCTTCATTTGATCTGCAATATTGAGAGGATTATGTGTTGACTTAGTTAGAATGTTAGTGACTACTAGGACTAGTATATGTATTGGAGTAGCATGTGGCTCCTTAGCCTTCTTGCTGTTCTAATTTTGCAATGGAGTAGCAACATCATGTTGTATATTTTCAATTCTAGCATGTGGAATAGCCTTCAAAGTTGCAGCCTAATTTGATGAAGAGGATGGATAATTCTCTATAGATCTCTTTTTTCTTCTAGTGTTATGAGCTATGCCATCATCACCATCATGATTTATATGGCAATAATCTCCAAACTAATAATTCATAAAGTGCAGTCCCATTTTTGTTTGGATTGAAAACTAATAGTGAGCTTATTAGCATCATATTGTTGTCATATTGTTTTATCTTATGTATTCAATCCTTGAGAAGATTCCACTCTATGAAATATACATTGTTCATATGAAAATTTACAAGTAGCACAATTCTTTTTCTTGAGCCAAATTATTTTGAGCAACTAGTGTCCTTACTGGATTGGTGCTTGTATTTTCAGGAGCAACATTACCTATAAGCCTATTTTGGTTGTATGGAACTTGACTTTGATTTGGTTTCCTATTGAATTGAAGATTCCAATAATTGGGCTAAAAAGACCTGCTAGCCTACCCTCGTTGTCTCTCTAGAGTCACCAATTTGTTGTTCATTTTTTGCACCACTATGGTGTGATCTTGAAATCTCCTTTCTATGTCAACACTATGATCATGAAACTTTTTATCCATATTTTGCATCATGCCTTCAATTTTATCTATCACATTAGAAGATCTAGAAGCTATTGGAGAAGCAATAAGAGGATGACTTGTAGTTGTAATAGGAATAGGAGCCATTGTAAGTTGATGTGTAGGCATGTTAGGGAAGAGTGGCATTGGATGCCTTGAAGATAGATCCCCACTTTGAATTAGGATAGTCTCTGCCTTTATGGAAATATCATATGCACATGGTAGAGTATCTCCTCCAAAATTTTGCAATGTGGTAGAAATTCTTCTATTGAAAGCTCTAAGATAATGCAAGAAAGCATTACTAGGGAAAGGTTTCACTGCAAAAGGAATTCTATCCCATGTCTTTTGAAATCTATAGTTGAAATATGTCATAAAATCATGGGGTGCTCTGTAGTTAGCTACTCCAAAAGTGATAGACAGTCACTTTTATCTTCAAAATGTTTGCATAATCTTTCTCCTAACTCATCTGAATTATGGATAGATTTGTGTGGTAATCACCTATACCATTATGAGGCCTTTCCTTTTAATGATGAAGCTAAAAGTATAATAGAAATATCATCCTTTGTAATACCATGTATATTGAAAATATTTGAAACTTCCTAAATATGTTCTATTAGGGAAATTGAAGTTTCACCAGTAAAATCTGGTAGACTCTTAAGGGTAGCTACTAGTCTATCATGTCTTTGAGCAAAAGAAGTTGTATGCCACCATTAAAGTTAAAAAAATGCCTAATTTCTAGAGAGGGCCATGTGAAAAAATGATCTATTCAAATGAAAAGATTGTGTCATGTTTTGTGATCTATCAACTGGAGGAGTACAAAGAGATCTAGAAGGTTTATGTGTTTCTTCTAAATTCCTAATTGGTGTTAGAGAAATTCTATTTCTTTTCCTTCGAGGATTTGAAAAATGAAAGTTGGGTAACTAAAAATTACCACTAGAAGATGCCCTTGTTTGAACTTTGGGCATGAATTGCAGCAAAAATAGTACAAAAACCAAAATTTGGAGATGGAGTCACCAAGTGCTTGAACATGAGCCTCTTGAAGGATGATGCTAAGAGAAGCACTATCTTCTCAGCATAGAAGTTGAAGTCCTTAAATTGACGCCAGTAAACTAGTAGACTTCTTAGTAAGCTTGAATGCAGTCTCACTATGAGTTCCAAAAACTATTAACACAAAATTTTGCACCCTTGTCTAATGTGTTATCCTTGGGTGACCTTGTGTAATATAGAAACAATCTCAAAAGTATGAGACTTGAAATCAAAGATTGAATCTTTGAAGAAGGCAAGTTTCCTCACTATCAAGGTGCACCTAATCTAAAACTTGGAAGAAAAGGGGAGAAGAAAAATTGAATTCAAATGCTGAAAGGGAAACACGGTGATGCACCAAAATAGATTTTTTATCTACTCCTTCCAATATTTGCACTAAGATTAAATAAAACTCACAAAACATACCACAATATGTATTTATCAACCTTGGCATCATAGAAATGTTAGGAATCAATATAACCATGCAAGCAATATGAAAGATTCACTTAACATATTAGTTAATTGAAATAAACATAATCATAGAATGTTGCAAGTGTCAAAATACATCCAGAAAATGAGGCATAAAAGATTGCACAAATCCAACTAGCTGAAATTTGATACAATAACAGTAATTTTTATCAAAAGAAAGGCAATGACATTTATAGAGAAGAAATCTATAAAAAGATTAGAAAAAAGAGATCCCAAGAAAAACTGCAAAACTTTCCTTTATGGGGTGCAAGCCTAACCCAAATCTAACTTTGAGTTTAAACTCCAACCACAATGGAGTTGAGGTTACAGAGTATAGAATAAATGAAGAATCAGATAGAAATCTAATTTCCATTATCACTTGATTCATGGAAGTGACAAAAATGGCCAAAGAATTCATTTGGCAATTGAAAGGACCATCGTGCCTTTGCAAAAAATATTAAATGAGCATGAACAAGCATTAACATTAGCATTACAAGGTTCAAGAAGTTGTTATACATTAAATAGATAGTCCTTGTAATGTGTCATGGGCATCACAAGTCAATTTGCACTGCTATCAAAAAATGTGGGATGTAATAACATGTAGTTTAACCTGCCCACATACACCTATACAATTGAACTACATGGAAAATATTAGATCTACCCCAAATGTGTTTGACCACCAATGTGGATCTCTCCTATTGAAATGGGCAGCCCAAATGCTACAAACAATCTCCCATTGAATGATTAAAACACCACCATTTATGAAGATAAGCTTCAAATCAAATGGTTAGCACATTTCCCAACACATAGTGGAAGAAAAAGTAATCACTTTCACTATCACTTGGTCAAAGAACAAAATTGAGCCAATTAGCCAAAGAAGATATTGAACAACTAAGCACATTAACTGACTTGGCCACTTAGAAAAAGAATAGACCAAGCTACTCAGTCAAAGAATAAACTAAGCCACTCAGTACCAAAATAAACTAGCACTCAAAAAAAGAGAAAACTGAGAGAAAAAATGTTAACCACCAACTTTGGTGTGTTAACCTAATGTAAAGAATCCATCCCATTGAAGATCTCTCATATCGGTTATCAATGATGGGCTAAATGGGGGAAAAAATAGCCAATAGATATACTTGGTGGTTGTTAGATATTCCAAAATGAAGAGGGAAGACCTCCTTATATACTAAATCTTGAGTGTACTCACAAGAGGACCAACCTAGGAAAAGTTTAATTTTCCAACACATGGGCCTAGGATCAAAGGGTTTTGTCTTGCCAGGGAAAGAGATGACCTTGTCTTTTTTCATTAGGACAGGGTAGAACTCATCACTATAATGGCATAGGGACAACCCCATGCCTATCCTAAAGGGAGGAAGGGACCTTGGGATTTGGTCTGCGGGTTTTGGGGAAAGTGCAAAAACAATGGGAAATTATATAGAAGTGTCCAAAAAGGGGGTGAAGGGTTTAATTAGGCTTCTAAATGTAGGTTAATGAAAATTATATGATAAAAAATAGTAAGAGGTCTCAAAACATCCACTAAAGGAAGGATAAATGGTCTTATAATGGAGTGCATCCATTTTAAGACAATAGAATAATGATAGATCATATCATGATTTATAGATTTGTTGTATTTTTTAGTATGTTCTCAAGGATTATTTATATGTACTAGAAGACATATAATGGATCATCTCATAATATGATTTATAATAAATAATTTTTTTTTTATTAGGTGTTTAGTGAGGCTAACCTTGTTTGTTTATACAAGGCTAATGAATTGTATAGAGGAATTTAATCAATCATAATTATGTAGTGTGTTTGGTGTGTATAAGGATGTGAGCCATGTATTGGTGATTATGTGAATATCTACGAGTGTAATATACCATACATAATTAGAATTAATTGGGCATGTCAAAGATGGTACTAGTCAGTTTATAAAGTTGTGGATTGTTGTCCACCACAAAGTGTTCTATTGTAATTATGACGTAGTGTGTTTTCCTTTAAGAAGTGATCTCTAGGAAATGTTCCTAAATGCAAGTGTATTTCTAATGTAGGATCATCCTGGGTGTAAGGGAAATTTTGCATCACCCAAAAATATTTTTATTTCTATCTTTTCAATAAGAACTATTTTAGTACAAATTTTCTATTTGTGGAAGCTTACTATTTTTAGTAAGTTGGTCATAAGAGCTCATAATATTCTAATTTCATAGGTGGAGTTTTATATTAGATACATCACTCTTCCAAATGAGTTTCATTTTCATTTCACATGTATTGGTGACGTTATTGCAAATTTTTGGTATAAAAAATTGTAGGCTCAGTTTTGAAGGCCTAAGTGGCTCTGAAATGAGGTCAAACCTCAATAGATGGACAACATTAATTGATGTTATTTTTTTATTGTTTTGCTAAAAAAATACGTAGGAGTAAGATCGTGATTCAAGGATTATATCCATGGCCATAGGATTCTATTAGTAGATTGACAATAGTTGATTGACATATCATTGATAGATGTGGATTCACATATTTGCTCCAGATGCCTTATTTTTGGGTGAACCAAGGATTATTGATAGTTATATCCAAGCGATGGTACTCAGACTGCAACATCTTTCATATGCCACTTGAGGAGATGAGGATTACCCTAGAGGATGTATATAGGATTCTCAAGATCCTTATAGTGGGGGATCTAGTATATTATGATTAGATAGATGATGGGACAACCTTCAGAGATCTATTTCTAGATGATGATATTGGGGATGATAGTGTGCCATGGTTCTAGATGCTTCAATATGATCCCTTACCTATTATGTTGCCAAGATTGATAGGAGGATTTCTCCTACCATATAGGTAAGGTCGTGGATGTCCAGTTGGATGGGTTACATTATTCAGGACACAATTGACTGACCCCAAAGATTTTTGTGGGGGAGTTGTATTCTAACCCACTTGTATCATGAATTACATCAAGTGGTGTATTTGAGGGCTACATCACTTTTGGCAGTTGTGGTGTTGTTACAAATATGGACATGGAATCATCTACCCATTACCTAGCCTATATGTGTGCAGATGTTACCATAGGGCATACCTTACATATACATATGTTAGATGATATGGATGAGATTGTGTAGAGGTCTTACAGGTATACAGAGCCACGAGTGGAAGATGATGATTAGATGGTGTATTCTTCTGTCCATGGTATTTTCATGGTTGGATCCCCTTAATGATTGAGAGAATTTTTTTCATGATGGTAGTTAGACAATTTGGATGTCAATAGGTGATGCCACAGGAGGTAGCACACTGTGCCCACATTCATGTGGAGAGGCAAATATGGGGTCCAATAGTAGATTATGAGGCATATCAAGAGGATTTCATTTAGATCATAGGAACTCTATAGAGACGGTCATTGAGGGATGATAAGGTCAATGATGGGATGGAGGGGGGCTATGCTTGGTAGTTTAGAGAGCATCCCTTTTTGAGATATATAGATCCAGATGAGTTGATACTAGGCATTAAGGAGAAGTCAAGTAGGGGAGAGGATGACAATGGTGATGGTGGGTGGGGGAGAGGTAGGGCTAGAGCTAGAGCTAGAGCTAGAGCCAGAGCTAGAGGGAAAGGGAGGTATGGAGTGAGAGGTATGGTTGTAGTGTTTCCCTAGTAGAGAGTTCTACCACAAGTTCCAGGATAGAGACAGATGTCAATGCAAAAGCCAAGAGATGTGGGAAATGATAGACCTAGAGAGGTCTGTAGATAGGTTGGGATGGTGATAAGATCATGCATAGGAGCTAGTATGTGCAATACAGTAGATGGTGGGATCAATGCAAGAGTCTCAGATAGTGGTGCAGGGCCAAGCATAAGGGCTAATGATATGTATTGGAGTAGCATAGTCTAGCACAAGGATAGGATACCAAATGATGTGTAGTTTGTGAGGAGATAGAGGCATCAAGAACAGGAGCCCTCTATAAGGTTACAAAGTGCATAGCCATAGATGTTCATAGCTCTAGCATCATTGACAGCCATACTGTATGGGTCATCTGAATTGGGTGTTTGTATGAGTGTCATAGAGGTATAGGTTAGAGTGATTAGAGTGTAGATTAGTCAATTAGTGAGGAAAGTGTAGGTATTCATAGAAGCAAAAACACTAAGGCCTCAACCTCCACCTCTACCACTAAGCACAGATGGGGCAACCACTAGTCAAGTTTCTCTATCCATACCATAAATATATGGTACAGGTGTAGCAGATTAGGCTCGGAGATATGGGATAAGTATCCCTAGTGATCAGGCACCACTTGATCAGACATAGATAGATGGTACAAGTGGCCCAAGTGACGAGACATAGTGATGAGCCTTTAGGATCATTTTTTATTATATTTTTGGCTATCAGATGTATTATAGATGTTGTGAGGATGACCTTTTGATATATGAGCATTCAGATCAAGCTTTTCACATTTGTGTTTATGCTGGGTTTTTTTGTTTTTTTATTATGGAATTTATATGGTTTATGGTGTTATGTAATAATGTGATGAAAGTCTTTATGTGACATGCATATGTTGTTTCATTTTTATGATGCTCTTATATGTGGATGAAATGTGGATGTTTAATGTAGCTGATGTGTGGATGGATAAATATTTAGTGTAGCAAAAAAAAAATCTAGATGATGAATAGCTAAGTGAAATGGATGAACAAAATGAAATGTAATGTAATAACATGGGTAACGGAAATAGAATAATGGAATAGATGGTAATGTATGTAAATGAAAAATGGTTAATAAAATGATGAAATAAAAATGGTTTAAGAAAAAATGAATGAATTAATGGAAAGACGTGATGAAATGAGATGATCATGATGTGAAATAAATAAATGAAGATTATTAGAGTAATTAAAAAATGGATGTAATGGAATATACTAAAATGAAAATGAGATGAAATTTTTTAATGAAGTTAAAATGAAATGAATTAATATGATGAAATGGAAATGAATTAATGGAATGAATTAATTAAATGAATTTGAAATGATGTAATATGATGGAATGAAGATGGAATGAAAATGAATTAAGGAAATGAATATGAAAAGTAAGAAGATGAGATGGAGACTAGATAATGAAGATAAAATGAAACAAAGATGGTAGAAAAATGAGATAGTGCAATGAAAATGAAGTGATTAGAATAATGAAATATAAATGGATAAATTAAATGAAGATGAAAATGATGTAATATGATGAAATGAAGATGATATGAAAATGAGATAGACAATGACATGAAATAGGTGAAAGAAAAGAAAAATGAAACAATTAAAATGATGAAATAAAGATAAGATGCAATTGGGTAAATGAAATGATAATGAAATGAAGGGATGAATGAAAGGTTATGGAATAATGGAAGATGAGTGTAATGCGATAGGAAAGCAAACCAAATATTTGAGATTCAAAGGCCACAAAGAATGCTCAAGGCACTAGTGATGAAACTAATGAGTAATGTGAAGTAGTGAAGGAATGAAACATGTTTGATGATAAAGAATGGAGTTTATGAGAGGAAATTGTGCCCTAAATTGTTGAGATTCAAAGGCCAAGTAATGCAATTGTCAAAATGAATATTGTGAGATAATGAGGCAATGAAGTGTGATCAAAGGTGGTGATGTGTTTGTGAAAAAAAAAGTCCATAATCTTAAATAGTGAAAGCTCATTGTGATGGTGATGTTGTTGATCATTTTCTACCATGTCTCAGTTGTGTTACCAATCTGTTGGGTGATGTTGTCTAATATTTCTTTTTGAGTCCCCATTTGTGTGCCAACCATTTGTTTAAAGTGACCCCATATGAAATGTAATCTACATGGATGTAGCTAACTGTCATATTTTGTAAAGAGAATCAAATTAAATGTCATCAATGAGTACCTAAATAAAATGGATATAATACAATCACCACTAGCTCAGCTATGGTGATATGAATACTCTATCATGCTAAGAATTTCCAAAGAAAGTGAATAATGTGCATGGAAAATATGGTAACCATTAACAAAAGCTTGTTGCAGTAAAAGAAGTATATAGATAATCTCAATACACATGTAGATAGACACATGTTAGATAAGGAACCTCACCTAATATTTTATGCAAAATCGGTCGAGGTACACATGGCCTTCCAATTGGGAGGTGACACTTATAGACGGACACCAATAAGACAAGAAATCAAAGATCACTAGATCAAAATAGTAAAAGAAGAAGACAAAACAAAATGTCATGGTTCCATCTTAGGCCTCTAGTCAAATACATCATCGAGGTACTAGAAACACATGACAATGAAAAATCCAATATTAGCGGACCATTATGCCAATGTTTGTATGCAACAATGTCAAGTTGGTACATTCTTTGTGGATTAAAGTTGTTGTATGATTTTTTTAACAAGTGTGTAACAAGACATGGAGTGTAATAATGAAAATTTTTTAGTGAGATGTGATGTGAAGATGTTGGAAGATGTATGTTGGTGGTGGATGAGTAGGCATATCGAGCAATAGTGATGTCAAAGTACAGTAGTGAGTGGACTTTGTATTGGTGTGGTGGGTTATGTAGAGTAAATGTGTAGCAAGGCAGTAAAAGTGTAATTCCCATTGAGTGATGGTCATAAAAAGCTAAGCATGTGTATGAAAAATGAAGCACATTGAAGGGATAATCCTCACAACTTTTGTAGGTGTAATTGTTGTAGAGGTGAAGTGAGCATAAGCTTGTTAGTATGGCAGGCTCACCAAACCAGTTGTAATAGGAGGCAGAGATGGGGGATGTCAGTCATGGAGGATGGGTGAGGTAATTGTGGAGGGTGAAGCATGCCTATTATACATCAAGTGAACTAGTGTACCATCCTAAATGTTAGGCACTAGGTTGTGAGTAGGCGAGTCGAGTCAAATGAAACCTATACAAGCATATCTTGGGGGTTTAGAAGCTAGAGTGGAAGAATCTCCCTTGTGAGCTTTGTTAATATTGTTAGGGAGAGCAATGTAGAAAGCACTGTAAGAAGATTTGGGTGTTGATCTCATGACATGAGTGGAAGAAATCCCACTAGGGGAAAAAAAAAAAAGTATGCTAGAATTATCTATGGGCATGGGGAAAATGGACTCTCTTGGGAAGACCATGGGGAAAGTGAAGAGGATGACTAAGGATGTTAGTGTTGGCAAAGTGATGAGTGCATAAAGCCAATTGATTAGCCTCAGAATCCTAATGCAAGGGTCTATGGGTGAGGAGATGGGAACACTAGGTGCGACTAAGCTAAAACTAGATGTTGAAGGTGTGGCACAAACAACATGTGAAGTGAAGGAGCTATGGAAAGTACTATCCATGGAGAGAGTCCGAGAAAAAATGAATAACAAAAATTTTCCTTTTTTTAGGTTTGATGGATGAAGCTTGTGAGAATGGAGCATAAATGAAAGCCAGGAGGCTCCAAGTGGTGTTGAATGCATAATAGGCTCGGGTGCAATCTATGGAAGCTAAGCTATGGGTAGAAAGATCATGAGAAAAGGGAAATGAGGTAGAGATTCAAGCTTAGCAATCACAGGTGCAAAGATTGCAGGATGCTCTAAGGATGGCACAAGTGAGTTTGGAGAGTATGTAGAATTAGCTAGTGTTACTACAAGTACAATCAGAGTCATTTAAGGATGTGGTGTCAAAAATGAATACCATGTCATTGTAGTTGCAAGAGAGGTTTGCGGCTAGCAAGGTAAAGGTGAGGAAATTTTAATAGTAGCTTGATGAGACTAAAGTTTATGTGGAGCACTAGAAGATGGCGGTCAAACAAATGTATCAGAAGTGTGATGTGGCTCAATGGGTGATCATTGCATCGGGTATCAATAAACTGGTGGATAATGTGTTCATAGATATTTAAAGGACTTTGAAAGTGCACTGGGTAGCCGCATATTATATGGGGCTATATTATCATTTGATCTTGTTGGAGTGGTGATGGGAGACTCGGTTTGTGGATAGGCAAGTTACATAGTTATTGAATTCTCAAATGTGCAATGGGAAGTTCCTAATACCAATTGATGGTTTTTGGGTGCTAGGGGATCAATGTTAGTAGCATCATCTTTGGGGATGGTTCCTAGGGAAATGCCCTTAGTCAAGAATTTGACCATGCCACCTCTGCATGGAAGGGCAGAATGAGTGTTCTTCTAGGGGTTTGCATTGGTTGTAATTGTACATTTTCCCCTATGACGAATAAAAAGTGTGTTTTCCTTAACAAACAAAAGGGAAAATTGTATGTTTCATGTGTCTTTGTAGAATGTGTGTAAGAATAGAGTTTGTAAGCAGCTTCTTTGGATACGCTAATGAAAGTGTCTGATTTGTTTTGTTTTGCTATGCTTTAAGAATTTTGTTGGATTTTTTTATTTTAGTGTTTGTTTTGGATGTTTTTAACATTTTTGTTGGATTATTTATTTTTTTATTTTTGATGTTTTTGATATTTTTGGTATTTTTGATTAGTTTTTACTATTTTAGGCCTAGCAATAGTAGAAACAGGAAGGATGTCAAGTTTTTTGGAATGTTGGGACCATATGGGATAGGCATGAAGGCTAAAAGGGATGTTAAGGACCACATGAAGAGTTATAGAGACCAAAAGTCAATTTTTGGGGACACGTGTGTTAGCATGAATGCTGACGGTATTCATTTGGGGGAGTATCCTAAGCATTTCTAAAATACTTGGGGAGATTGTTAGCCTAATTACCATGTTACATTCATGATTTTTTTCATTGATGTCAACATAACAGTAATTCTGTGAAGACTGGCAAAGTAGCAGATAGAGAGCATGGTCGTACAAGAAGTGTTTTGATTATCTAAAGACGTGCAATTAAGGACATGTTCCATATTGTGTTTTGATAGCAAGGTCAAGTGCACATAATCTAAGTTGAAGGTATATGGAAGTTATATGTTATTTACAAAGAGTAGTGCAGAGACAAAGTGCCTAGAAAGTAGTTTATGATGATCATATTATATCTTCTAACAGAGATATAATCTAGAGATGTGTAGTTATAGAGTAATAAAGGACAATTTGATGATGATGTTATTGAGTGTGTAAGCCCTGAAGTTGCACATGTGAGAAGCTATATACACTGTGAGTTGATAGTGCTATATGGTTGCAAAATAATTAATTATGTTATTATGGTCCTATTATAATTAATTGAAAAAGCCTCAAGACTGACTCAAGAAATTTTTTTGAGGACTTGATATAAAGGAAAGTATTATCTTTTTTTGTAAACATATGGAGTATGTGAAGTAATCAAAGAAGAGTGAATAAGAGAAGAGTATTTGAAAATATGAGTAAGTGATCCAAGGGATTATTGAATGCAAATTTCACAATACGGTATTTGGATCAAAAGGAGTAGAGGTCTGTTTGACAGGATAGAGAAAGACAAAGGAGCAGTATAGTACAATTCTATTATTCTAAAAGGAATAATACAAAGATCAATTGGATAGTGGGTCCATCTGCCTTCCACAACTCCTAACAAGGTTGGAATCTCCTAATAGGGATTCAAAGTCTCCTAATAAGGACTAATATGCATTGAATGTATTTCACAGACTCCTAACAGGGTCCATCCCCTAACAAGGAATATTTATATTAGTACATCATCTTGTGGGTACCATCCCCACTGGGGTTTTCCCTCTAATCAAGGGTTTCCCTAGTTAACATATTTGGTGTTATTGTGCATGATTATCTTGTTGTGGTTTCTAATTATATTGCTCATATGGTTAAGATTCAATAATGCTAATAATTGTGATAATAGTTGGATAGCTAATTCACACCCCCCCCCCCCCCCCCCCAAGTTATATTGGTGGATTATATATTCTAACAATTAGTATCAAAGCTTCAAGTCCTTGAAGACAAACCTTAACAACTTTGGGAGATCACTGGTGTGTCATTTTAGAAAATATAGTCCTAAGTTAGATGGGGGAAATTTTGACACCTAGAAGATGGAGCTTCTTGGTGAGACATCATAAAGCGTAAAGAATTGAACATCAAGCTTCCTAATTCAAAATCATTTTGTTGAATTCAAAAGAATAGAAGCATAAGTTAAAGTAGATTCAAATCCATAGAAGACATGAAGATCAAGGAAGGTATTGATCTTCTTATGAAAATAGAGCCTGAAGGTATGAAAAAATTCATTTGTTGGACATGTAAAGAGTTTGGTCATTTTTCATCTAGATGTCCTAAGAGGGTAAGAAAAACTAGAAAGAATTTACTTTCTAATGATGATAAAGAATTTAAAGAAAGTGTGGAAAGATTCTTAAATGACTATGATGAAAAAGATAATGATCTTGAATTGGTTAAGAAAGATGAAGTAATAGAAGAGATGGCTTTGGTAACTATTATTGATGATGATGAAGAAGAAGATAATACTGGAATTGTTAGATAGAATGTAGAAGTTATCATTGAGACTAACAATGATTTGTAGAATAGAAATTAGATTGAAGAGCAAAGATCTAAGCCTAGAGTAGAAGAAAGAGTTGAGTTGACAGCTCCTAGCAAAAGTATATCAAAGAATCACCCTCCTAAATAGATCATTGGTAGTAGAAACAGAGGAGTTTAGACAAGAAATTAGGTAAATGAAAAGGTATGTAAACTATGTTTGATTTCTCAAGTTGAACCTAAGGGTGTAAATGAAGCATGTAAAGATGATCATTGGATTCAAGAAATGAAGGAAGAATTAGGCTAGATTATGAAGAATGACATATGGAAATTAGTTCCTAGACCTAAGGACAAGAATGTCATTGGAACAAAATGGGTATTCTAAAACAAGATGAATGAACAAGAGAAGTTATAAGAAACAATGCAAAGGATATTCACAGCAAGAAGGAATAGATTATGAGAAGACATATGCCCCTATAGCTAGAATGGAAGTAGTATGAATGTTCTTGGTTTATATAGAAATTTAACAAATTCAAAATGTATGAAATGGATGTCAAATCAGCCTCATCAACCTTCCTAAATGGAGAACTTGAGGAAGAGGTATACAATGAATAGCCTGAAGGTTTCCCTCTAACAAAAGAAAAAGAAATGGTATGTGTATTGAAGAAATCTATGTACGGTCTAAAGCAATCACTTAGAACCTAGTATGCAAGGTTGCAAAAGTATTTGGCAATGCTTGGACTTGCTAAAGTTATGGAAGATAGTAACCTATATTTGAATGAAATTGAGAATGGTTTGTTGATAATAGTAATATATTTTGATGACATAATTTTTGGATGCAATGATGAAGCAAGTAATAAGTTTTTTGAAGAAATGAAGAATGAATTTGAAATGAGTATGATAGGAGAGATGAAGTCTTTCTAGGTTTGCAGATTGTGCAAAATAGTGATGGAATTTTCATTTCACAAGCTAAGTATTTGAAAGACTTGTTGAAGATATTTGGCTTGAAAAGTTTTAAGCTTGTTAGTACACCAATGATAACTGGTCACAACTTATCTAGCAGAGATGAGACACCTGTAGTTGAGTAGAAGAAGTACATATCCATGATTGGAGGTTTGCAATATATGGCTCACACTAGACCAAATACAGCAAATGTTGTTGGGATTGTAGCTAGATTTCAAGTTGATCCTAAGGAGTATCATTATGCAGCAATAAAGATAATATTAAGATATTTGAAAGGAACATCTAATTATGGGATGTGGTATGACAGATCAAGTGATTTCACTCTATGTGCTTATACTAATGTCGATTGGGTAGGCAATATGGATGATAGAAAAAGCACCAGTGGTGGAGCATTCTTTTTTGGAGGAAGATTGGTTTCTTGGTTAAGTAAGAAACAAGATTGTATTTTACAAAGTATAATTGAGGCAGAGTATGTAGCAACAAAAAATAATTGCAATCAAGTCATGTGGATGAAGTAGATGCTAAAGGATATTAAGATAGAATTCTTGGAACCTATTGCCATATACTATGATAATAAAAGTACAATAAGTATGTCTAAGAATCTTGTATTGCATTTTAAGACTAAGAATATATCTATTAAGTAACATGTTTTGAGAGAGAAGGTAGCAGAAAAAGAAATCAAATTGGAGTATGATAGTACTAAAGATCAAATTGTAGATATCTTTACAAAGCCCTTACCTAAAGATACATTTGAGTACTTGAGAGTTATGCCTAGCATTATGCCTTTGCCTACTTCAGAGTAGATGATGTAGAGATTGCATCAGTCTAGTGGTACAAAACACTATTGTTTGACTAGATTGAATCTTGATGCTTCCTGTATGGGGGAGTATCTATGATGAGAAGAGTCATCAAGGACTCTTGGTAATTGGTCTTGTAATAGTGTCTTTGGATACTTGAGTTGGTTGAAGACTTGGAGCAAAGAATTGACATAATGAGGCCTTTGTTATTGATGTCAATGGGGGAGATATATACATGAAAAACATCTCTATTTTATTAGGGAGATCTAGAAAGATTCATTTAAGTAAGGAGAAGGAATATTTCTATGGGGGGGATATAAATATGAATATTCTTGATGTATGGAGAAGAAGCTAAGAGTTATTTAGTGTGTGAACAACTGATGCTAATCCTTGAAGATACAAAATAGAGTAGTGTTCTAAAGGATCTCATATTTGATTGATGAAAAGAATTTGAAAAGATGAGAGTAGCAGTAGTAGCAGAGTTTTGTTTGGTATTCTTAGAAGCTAAATGTTTTTCATCTATGTTGTCATCAATGCCAAAGGGGGAGATTTTTAGCATGAATGTTGATGGTATTTCTTTGGGGGAGTATCCTAAGCATTGCTAGAACACTTGAGGAGATTGTTAGCATGATTGACATGTTTTATTTATGACTATGTTTGTCATTGATGTCAACATAGCAGTAATTCTATGAAGACTGATAGAGTACAAAATAGACATCATGGTTGTGGTCATATGGACAATGTTTTGATTATCTAGAGATGCGCAGTTAAGGACATATTCTATATTATCCTGATAGTGAAGTAGAGTGCACTTAATCTAAGTCAAAGGTATGTAAAAGTTATATGTTATTTACAGAGAGCGGTGTAGAGACAAAGTGTCTAGAAAGCAATTTCTGATGGTCCTATTATATCTTCTAAAATAAATGTAATCTAAAGATGTACAGTTATATAGTCATAAAGGATATCATGATGATGATATTAGTAAGTGCACATTCCTTGAAGTCACACGTGTGAGAAGTTGTATAGACTATGAGCTGACAGTGCTATATAGTTGTGAAATAATTAATTATATTATTGTGGTCCTATTATAATTAATTGGGAAAGCCTCAAAGTCAACTCAAGGAATTGTTTTGAGGACTTGGTACAATCAGAATTATTTTCTTTGTTTGTAAGCATATGGCTATGCAAAGTAATCAAAGAAGTGTGAATAAGAGTGGAGTTTTTGAAAACTCGAGTAAGCGATCCAAGGGATTATTGGATGTGAAGTTCATGATCTGGTATTGAGATCAAAAGGAGTAGAGGTCTAGTTGACAGGACAAAGAAAGGGGAAGGAGAAATGTACTACAATTATATTATTCTGCAAGGAATAATACAAAGATCATTTGGACATTGGGATCATTGGTCTTTCCCTTGAAGTTGTTTGGCCAGTGGGTCCATCTACCTTCCATAACTCCTAACAGGATTGGCACAACTCCTAACAGGGTTGGAATCTCCTAATAGGGATTCAAAGTCTCCTAATATGGACTAATATGTACTAAATGTAATTCACTAACTTTTAACAAGGTCTATCCTCTAACAAAGAATATTTATATTAGTACATCATCTTGTGGCTATTGAGGTTTTCCCTCTTATCAGGGTTTCCCTAGTTAACATATCTGGTGTTGTTGTACATGAGTATCTTGTTGTAGTTTTTTATTATATTGCTCATATGGTTAAAGATCTAATAAGACTGATAATTATGATAATAGTTTGAAAACTAATTCACAGCCGCCCCCCCTCTTAGTTATATTGATGGACTATATATTCCAACGTGTGTATTTGTAGAGGCAAAAAGTGGATTTTTGGGACCACATGTGTATTTATGGGTGATCAAATGGATTTTTGGGACCACATGTGTATTTATGGATGATGAAATGGATTTTTGGGACCACATGGTAGCAGAAGATATTTGAAAGTTTGAGATGTACACTAATTTTCCTATAATTCATGCCTATGGTATCTTAATACATAATCATACTCCATGTTTCCTTCAAGCCACTCCCCTTTTTTCTCATGTTGGTTGTCTCTATTGTAAGTTGTTTCTAATACTGAGAAACCACTAAATTGCAATCCATACTCCATGTTTCCTTCGAGCCACTCGCCTTTTTTTCTTGTTGGTTGTCTCTATTGTAAGTTGTTTCTAATACTAAGAAACCACTAAATTGCAATCCATAAGTGTTCCTCAATTGGGTATGTGTATAATTAATTCTAGTACAGCACCCCTTGCCCCTTTTTCCTATCATTTATTAATTGTGCTAGGTAGTTCTAAGGTAAGAAATGGAAATGATGCAAACAAGAAAAATTGGCATGGATGGTTTGTTGTAGCTGTTTTTGTTTTTTTTTTCACATTAAAGAACTTGTGTTGTTGGGGGAAAGCCCAAAAGATGTTATCTCTCACTTCTTTTATACCAAATATTTTTAGTTTTTAGTTTTTAGTTTTTGGATGTTTTCTAGTTATTTTTTGATATATTCATATATGAGGAATTTTCTCAAGGCTTTAGCCATAGAACTTTTTGAGATGGATGGTGTTAAGGGGTTTTGTTATTTTGTCTCCATAACAATCAACAAGTTTGTACACACCCATCCCAAAAGACTCTATGATGATATAAAGGCCAATCTAGTTGGCTTCCCACTTGCCTTTATTTTCTTGATCTACTTAATTTTTAAGGTTCTTGTAGAAGACTAAATCTATGATTTGAAAGACATGTGGTTTCACTTTCTTTTTATAGTGTCTAGACATCTTATACTCTTTGAGGTGTTTGTAAGCTATGCATTGATGTTCCTCTAGCAATTCCAATTGTTCTAAGTGGACAACTTTGTAGTCTTCATCTATCATGACATCATGTAGGGAGACTCTTAAGGATGGGATTTCAACCTCCAAAGGAGAATTTATTCACTATCATAGACTAAAGAAAAGGGGGTTTCCCTAGTAGGCATTTGAACGCTTGTTCTATAGGCCCAAAGTGCAGGGTTTAACTATAAATATAAATCCTAACTAGTGTCATTGAGGGTTCTTTTGAGGATTTTGATGATGTTTTTGTTGGTGGCCTTTGCTTGGCCATTGCCTTGGGGATAATAAATTGAAGGGAATGGTGAATGATATAAAAAAAATTCACATAGATCATCAATGATTTGGTTTTTGAAGTACAAGGCATTATCTATGAAGATAGCATGAGGCATGTCAAACTAAAAAAATGATGTGGTTAACAATGAATAAGGAAATTTGTTTTTTGCTGGCATCTATGAGTGGCACTGCTTCAACCCATTTAGTGAAGTATTTTTTTTTGTAAGAATCCATTTGTGGTTGTTGGAGGAATGTGGATGAATCATGACTATTAAGTCAAAACCCCACTGATAAAAAGACCATGTTGTGGCCAATGGGTTGATTTCTTGATTTGGTGCATGAATCAAGTTACCGTGAATCTAACATTTCTTACAAGTTTTGACATAATCAGGAGAATCATTTTCCATGGTGGGCCATAAATAGCCCATTCTAAGGCTTTTTTTAGCAAGAGTGAACCCACTAGAATGTGACCCACAAATACCTACATGAACCTCTTGTAGAGAAGCTCTAGACTCATCATTTTCTAGACATCTAAAAAGTTTCATATAGACCTTTTTGATACAATGTGTCAGTCAACAATGTGTAACATGAGGCCTTCTAGATGAAGTTTTGTTTTTGGTTTCTAGATAGCTCAATGGGCATGATGTTATTTTGCAAGTAGGTGGAAATGGAATCATACCAAAGGGAGTTGGGAGTGTCAAGGAAGAAAACAATATGGGATTTAGGTTGAGTAAACGTAGGTTGAACCACCTCCTCTAGTAAGAATTCATAGCATTCATGTTGGTCAAGTAGCTGGAGCAAAGAGGCCAATGTAGCCATAGCATCAGCCACCCTATTCTTATCTCTAGGAATCTGCTAAAATGTAATTTGAACAAAGAATTCTTTGAGTGTGTTGACCAAATGTTTACAAGGTGGAAATTTTTCATCTTTAGTCTAATATGTGTTATTAACCTAATTGATGACCAACTGGGATTCTCCATAGACCTATATTTTTATTAATTTCCATTCCAGTGTTAATTTGAGGACAAGACCTAATGCTTCATACTCTACCATGTTATTAGTGCAAGGGAACAATAGTTTGTACGAATTTGGTATGGTGACACCTAAAGGTGTTGTTAGTTTCCAATTTGATAGAATTTCAACAACATTTTGGATGATCAAAAAACTTAGGAATTAGCTAGAGACCATAATGGGTATTCTAGAAGCAAACTAAAAGGACCAACTGACAAGACTTATGATGTCTTCTCCACTTTGAATTCTGCAAGATTTAGGCTGGTATACCTAGGAATTCATTCTTTAATTACTTAAAATTCAAATTCTCAGCATGAATTTCAAAATAGCAAATGATTTATCCCTAATTCTTCTAACTCAAAGATAGTAAAGAGATGATAAATTGTTATTTTATCATATCCTAAACTCCATGAATCAAGCACAGGCTGACATTTTTAAACTTCAATAACAAAATATTAAATGATTGATTTTATATGAATTTTTGAATAGTATAAGACATTCCAACTAGATCAACTTCAAGGGATGACCAGTGCCTTATCTATTGAACTATAAACTCACAGGAATTAGACATCACTTCTGGATCTTATCTTGACACTTAGTGAAAATATTATCAGTATTTATTTCAAGTTCTTATACTTATTAAAATATTCAATGAAAACAATAGAGTTATTTCAATTTACATTAAGCATTTACATAACCCATTAGATTACTAGCAAAAGCAAACTGAAATAAAATTCAAAGAGAATTACAACTGAAATTTAATAAACTTTGTCATTAAATTTCAAGGAACAAAATAGAAATAAATGAAGAGACAAAATCTAGAATGAACAGTCAACTTTCTACATTTGTATTAACTTCTTTGAAATTGTATGCATTCACTAGCCATCCATATTAGAAAAATAACTCAAATAGACCAGCAATTGTTAACTTTCTATTCAATTTTGGAAAAAAATTACAGTATGCATGGATTGACTTAAAATTTTAACAAAACCTAGTTCATCAAAATAAAACTTAGACCCTCACTCCACATCTTGGAAACCGTTTTATAGAAAACAAGGATTGCAACAAGCTTTAGATGGGAGAACACATGTTCAAAATCTAGTTACAAAAATGTTTTCATATGAGAGAAAATGTTTACAAAAGAATACTAGAGAGAGCTCAAATTTGAGCAGATATCAGTTCTGATGTTTAGGATCAACTCTATAATTTGTAATGAGATCACATCCAAAGTAGGTGAATTGCAAAGATAACATGTCTCTATCAGATAGTTTTCCACCCTCCTGGTGTTCTTTGACCTTTTTTTGCATGCTCAGTCGCTATGTCCAAATGGAATTGCCTTTATGTTAGCTATCACCTCCCAGATGGTAATATCAGATTCTTCATCTAGCTAGGTGGTTCCCCTAACTACATTCAATACATTGAGGAACTTATTCCACTTTACATCAATTATATCTCTAACCTTTTTAACTATTTTCTCATGTCTATCTCCAGCTTATAAAAAAGATCAATAATATCAAAGATTGTTTCAATGTTTGTCTCTCCATTGTTGTAGGTTGTAAAGCTCTCATGCTTTAGAATACCATCAAAAGAATTTGACCATTCCTACCAATTCTTTATCTTATTTTCATCATCAGTTATCTTCTCGATAAAACTAGGTATACCATTGGCAATGGTCTTCATTTTATCGCTTATCAATTGCAGCTTTCTAGAAAAGAATGCATTCAATTCTTTCACTCTATTTACCATTTTCCTTGTGGAAATAATGGTTTCTTTAGGCAATTCATTCTTTTGAGGCAAAATTAGAACTAACTTATTATGGAATGGTATATAAGAACCCCATTTAGTAAATAAAAAGGAAAGAATGGATAGAGCTTTTGTACATTGGTATTCTTCTCCCTATAGTGCAATATAACTATTGTGAACACCCTAGGAAACCTATTTAAGGGCATTGATCTTATGAGAGAGAATGTTCCCCATTGTTCTAATCTCTATGTCCTTTCTAGTATTCAGCTCATCCACTTCCATCTATTGATCCATACCCACATCTATTGTGTCGGCTTCTATCTGGGTCTCTTGATCCTTGACCTCTGTGATAAGTTTGGTTACATTTCTCAAATTCCTTACCTCATCCTCAAGGGTAACCACTCTCTATTCTAATAGATACATTTTCTTGAGCTCTTCCTTGTACTTCTTCCTTGCATCAATGGATATCATGTATATTTGGTATAGCTACTCTACAAGTATATCCATTTTACTTTTCCCTATTAATGATGCAGTATTCATTAAATTATGAATTTGGTCATTTAAAACAGTAGTGACATTCTAGAATATCACATTTCCCTAGGTGAGTCTCTTGTCTCCATAAAGTTTGGCTTGTTTGACTCATGAACCATAATCCACACTTACGTTGTCCTAAAGTCCACATTAAACCCAGACCACTATAGCTCTCCTGCAATGTTTGTCTCCTCAAATGAGACAGATTTATCTTGTCTTCTGATAGAGTCCAACATGAATGATGAGCTAAGATCCCATCCTAGGAAGAGTAACATCCCACTTCTTTGCACCAACTCCCTAGCTTCATTTACAATGAGAGTCTCACTGTTAGAGTCACACTTATGCAACTTCTACACTAATTCAATTGTCTTCTTTTGTGAATCTCCTGGTTGTGGTTGCAAGGTAAGCTCATTATATTTAATCTTAAACATGAATGAATTTAATTCTTCTAAATTAATAAATTCATCATCCTTCATAAATTCTTGATCTTGGACTATCCTTTCATCCAACATTCTTATTTGAAGCTCAATTTTATTAGGGATCCTTTCATATTGGCCATCCTGTCTTATCAATAAATTATGCCTAATGTCATCAAAATACTTGTTGCCCCTTGGCAATATCTGCAATGCCTTCTCCCTGGTCTTATCTAGGATTTCTATTAATTTTTTCTTTTTCCTACCTCCTTGGGTCCACAATGAAATTTTTGGTTTATCATCTTCTACATCAATTTCTATCACATCCTCCTAGTGTGGGGGTTTAGGCTCTACTCTGTCTCTTATTTCAGCAGGTACTTGAGACATTATTGTATCAAAATTATCTAGGCACTTATTATACCTATCCAAGTATCTGTCCTCATGGTAAAAACCTTTGAAAGAGGGATTTTCTCTCCTCATTTCCTCTTCTACCCTCATGATCTCACTCCATCTTAGGGTCCTATTTCTACAATCTTTTGTCTCTAAATAGTTTATTATTACATCCTCTTCCCAGTAAGGTTTATTATTTGGGAGAGTATATATCCTCATTTTTTTCAAGGAATGCCTAATCAAATCACTAGGATCATATGTCCTAGTAGGAACAGTGAGCACTAAGAATTCACTCATATATGCATCTATCTCTTCTATGGCATCATTCCCAATGACAAAATCTCCTATCTTTACATTTCTAGGGACAAAGTGTTGAAACAATTGGTTAATTGTGCATTGTCTTTGATGTTACACAAAATGTCATATCATTGCCAATCAATTTATGTCGAGCTCACTCAGGTGATGAAGACAGTTTCTTATGTCTATTGGGCATTCTAGAGTTTCCCTAATTTAGAAGATAGTGTCTATCGAGTTCACTTGGGAAAAAAAGAAAAGTTTGTAGAAGGTTGAGTGTTAACCAAACTCACTCAGTTAATGAAGGAAAATTTGGATGGAACCAATGTTAACTAAGCTCACTTGGTTACCAAAGGAACTTTTTGGAAATGTAGTGTTAATCGAGTTCACTTGGTTAACATAGGAAAATTGTTTCTGAGTTAGTGTCTACCGAGTAGGGTAGGCTAAGGAAGGATTTTCTTACTTTGGCATATTGGGTTCAATTAATTTGTTTGTTGGTTCTAGCTAACTGAGGAGATGAATATTAAGTATTCTAAGTTTTATTCAAGCCGACTTGACAATATGTATGATACAAATATGAGGTCAAGTTGAGGACTGAATGTGTGGGGAAAGTAATAGAAGATTTGAAGATGCTTAGAGGAAGCGAATTAGAGGGATAAGCAAAATATCCTTGTTGAGTTGCAAAGATATATTTGATCAGAAAAGATCAAGTATACAAGCTGGAATTGAGATCTATAATAAGCAATTTAGTTGTATCAAAAATCAAGTCATCTCATTGTTACTCTCTAACCATTGTAGCAATGATCTAAATCTCTTAACAGAGTTAACAGCTATTTGTAAATCCTCTAACAAGGTGGCATTTCTAGATTGAAATTTCTAAAGACCTCTAACAAGACCATTCCTAATAGGGTGATTAAATCCTCTAATAGGGTCACACCTAACAGTGTTTTTTGTAACCTTTAACAAGGTTGGCTCCTAATAGGGCTCACTTCAAAAGAGTGAAAATCAGTAACTAGTTGCAATTGGTGATTTTTTCCAATTTGGGTTTCCACAATAAATCTTAGTGTTACTTGTGTTCGTATTATTTATTTTATGTGTATGAAACTAAGTTAAATAAGGTTAATCGCTAATAATATCTTAACATTTTCATTTTATGAGTTATTGTTTCTATTTAAATGTTTGCTGAGTTACAACATTTGCTAGTGTAAATCAAGTGCCTGTGTATTTACCAAGCATCATTATTTTCAGTGAAGTTTATATTTTGTGTTGACATCTTAGGAATCTGGGATCTATTTTTGTGGTAACTGATTCACCCCTCCTCTCTTAATTACTCCTCTTATATTTCCAACAATTGGTATCAGAGCTTCTTGGTGTTTGCAAAGAAAGGTTTCAAGGACCTAAGCTAAAGATCAAGATGTCTTATAAGAAAGAGATTCCCAAGCTAAACAAAGATAACTTTTAAGCATGGCAAGAACTTATGAAGTTGCACTTGGAAACCATCAGTGATTCAGGTTTGAAATACTTGAAAAATGCTTACAAAGCTCCTACTAGAACACTAACTATGGAAGAGATTACGAAAAACAAAAATTATAACATCATGATGATTGGCATTGCATCATCTCTCAATTATGTTGAGTTTGATGAGGTCAAAGGATGTGCTACTGCTCATGACATGTCGACCAAACTAAAGGATATCTATGGAGGTGATGATAATGTAAAAAGAGCCAAGGCAAAAAGTTTTAGAGGTTAGTTCGATCATATGAAAATGAGAGAGGGTGAAAATATTGCAAAATTTGTTGAGAGAATCAAAGCTAGTGTCGATGCTATCAAAGCTTTTTGAGGAACAATTGAAGATATAATAGTGGTAAGCAAGGTACTCAACACCCTTCTTCATATCTATTCAATTAGAGTATCTATTATTCAAGAGATGAGATGTGATCCAAATAACAAGATAACTTTGGATGCTCTAGTTGGAAGATTAACTGCATTTAAACTAGATAGCTATGATAATTATGTTAGAGTAAATAATTAATATCTAATTATTTATTCTATTGCTTAAGCTTACTTAGGTCATGCATTTATTTAATATTTCATATTTAATGCATGTAGTGGTTAGTTTTTGACAACATGGGAGTTTGTTCCCTTCTAGTTGTCACACTTATCTTCTACCACCTTCCAGCTTGTTCTACAAGCTTCCATGAGCTCTTTATATTCGGGCTCTATCTCATTGTATTTGAACATCATCACAACATCATTTCTTATTGTAAATACATTTCTTCTTGTGTTTGCATTCATGGTGTCTCTCATGTCCGTTTAGGGTTTTGCCCATGCTCCATGCTCCTCCCCTTCTATGGCTTCTCTTTGACAGGTTTCGCATGCAGGTGATCTTGGCGTCTTCGGAGTTGGCTTTTCTCAGCTCCTACCACGTCGTCATCCATACTGCCACGTGGCTATGCCACGTGGCACTTTTTTTTGCTGTGACGGCCACCAAACCATCAATTTTAAGCTGTTGTTATGCTGAAGTCAGCATGACGTCATCCCTATGTCATCATCCTTGCTTGCACTCTCCTTGCAATTCTCTTTTGGACCTACTTGTGGTTTTTTGGCCATAACTTTTGCATATGGAGGTATTTTTCTGATCCAAAAGAAGCGCCAAAAAGCTGGTTCCGAGATGGAGATTTTGGTGCAGGTATTTTTAGGTTTTGATGCTTTTTTATTGCCTATTTTTTCTGTTGAAGTCCGAAGTCCTATTTTTGACTCCGGCATGCATATCTTTTACATCTCATGTCAGTTTTTTGAAAACTTTATATTTTTGGAAAGCTGGTGCTCTGTTGCTTTCAGAAATGTAGTCCTTTTTCTTTGTTTTTGGCCTCTTCTCTTTCTATCATAGTTTTGGCATTTTTGCTCTATGGTGGATATTTTGAGTATTTTAGGCCCGAGGATCGTTTTCCTGGCATGGTTTGCTTTCTTTTCGGCTGTACTTTCTTTTGGTTCAGCTCTTTTTCATTTTTTATCATTGTAGCTATCATTTTGAAGCACTTTTCTATTTCGCACTGAGATAAACTGTCACTTTTGCATTCTGGGAGTCATGAACGTTGTTTTGAGTCAGGTGTACTTGCACTATTTTCATAAAGCACCATGGGGGGATTATTGTTTGCTGTTTTAGGCATTCTCCCTTTGTCAAGTGAGTGTCCCTTCCACGACATTAGCCCATGCAGAGTCAGTTAGACCGTGTCTTTATCGGTGTCTGTACCTCTTTCCCTCTCTCCTCGTTCTTGGTTCGTTTGCAGGAGATTTTGGCTCACCTTCTCAGTTGCCTATCATCACACCCCGTCTGCATTAAGGGGGGGTTATGTTGTGTTCTAATGCATCCATGGTTCGATGGTTCGATAGTGTGAACTATGTATTCAGTGGTTGATCCTATATACAAGGCGATTGCAGTGGCTGGCTACCTATGCATTTCGGTGAGATGGATCATCTACCATATAGACATGCTCAGTTCATGCCTTCTTCTTCCATGGAGGTTTCTTCAGATCAGTAGTTTGGCAGATTTGCAACTTCTTCATGCTTCAGTGATGCTGCTTCTTCATGATCATTCCTTGTTCCTGTTTTAGGGGACAATTTCCCTAGTTGGAGACTTCTTCCGTTCTTCACTAGGTTCTTACCTCTTTTGGGGGGAGGGTTTTTCCCATGTGGTTTTCTCTCTTTCCTCGCTTACAGAGGTTGCATTCTTCTTGCATTGTACTTGGGTACCTAACATGGCCTCGTTGTCGGGACCCATTATGCATTTCATCTTTGTTTTGTGAGCTTAAGGCATTTCCCTAAGTTGTACTTAAGGGGGGGTGTTAGAGTAAATAATTAATATCTAATTATTTATTCTATTGCTTAAGCTTACTTAGGTCATGCATTTATTTAATATTTCGTATTTAATGCATGTAGTGGTTAGTTGTTGACAACACGGGAGTTTGTTCCCTTCTAGTTGTCACACTTATCTTCTACCACCTTCCAGCTTGTTCTACAAGCTTCCATGAGCTCTTTATATTCGGGCTCTCTCTCATTGTATTTGAACATCATCACAACATCATTTCTTATTGTAAATACATTTCTTCTTGTGTTTGCATTCATGGTGTCTCTCATGTCCATTTAGGGTTTTGCCCGTGCTCCATGCTCCTCCCCTTCTATGGCTTCTCTTTGACAGGTTTCACTTGCAGGTGATCTTGACGTCTTCGGAGTTGGCTTTTCTCAACTCCAACAAATTATACTCCTAGTTCTAGCAATATTGAGTCTGCATTTGAAGCCAAGGTATCACTCAAGAAGAAAGCTAAAAAGTGTAAAAGAAAACAATCTAAAAGTGAAGAGGAAGACAGTTCTAATAGTGATCTTGAATCCATTGAAGCATTGCTTGCAAGAAGGTGTCCCAAAGGAAAAGGAAAGTATAAAGGTAAAATCCCTCTAATTTGTTTCTATTGTGAAGAAGTTGGACACATTGTTGCAAGGTGCCCAAATAGAGAAGACAAAGATTAAAATAAGCATAGCAAGTACAAAGGCAAGAAGGATTTCAAGAACTTCAAGGACTACAAGGACAAAGGTAAATCTTGTTTTATGGCTAAGGATTCAGATACTAGTGAAGATGATGAAATGGTTTATATTGCTATAAAAGATGAATCTAAAGATGAAAGAGATAAAATGACACTTATCTCTCATGGTAGCAAAAATGATACAAGGATTATTGATAGTGGCTTCTCACATCATATGACTAGTGACAAAGCAAAGTTTGAACATATGGAATATTATGATGGTAAAAGTGTGAGATTTGGAAATAATGAACCATGCTACAAAAAGGGAAAAGGTCGTATCTCACTAACCAATGAATTTATATGCGATAATGATTATTGGATTAAAGGACTAAAGCATAATCTACTGAGTGTGGTACAGTTGAATAAAATTGGATTCAAGATAGAATTCATGAATGGAAAGGCCAAGTTGTTGGATGGAAAAGGAAATTTGTTTGGGTTTGGAAAACAAACAAAAGTTAACCTATTCTACCTAGATCTCAATGAAAGTTCATGTTTTATTCCTCAAGTAGAAGAAATTTGGTTATGGCATAAAAGGTTATGTCATGTAAACTTTGATAATCTAATCAAGATAAGCAAGAAGAAAAGAGTAAGAGATAAACCTAGTCTGAGGAAACCTGATATGGGCCTATGCAAAAATTGTAAAATTGGTAAGATAGAAAAGAAAAGTTTCAAAAGCAAGGACTATCATTCTAAAGAAGTCTTCGAGCTAGTTCATACAAACTTATGTGGACCTATTAGAATAGAGAGTAATGGTGGAGATAAGTATTTTTTTTATGACTATTCTAGAACGATGATTGTAATGTATCTAAAAGAAAAGTCTAAAGTATTTCAAAAATTTAAGTGGTATCTGGCAAGAGTAGAGAAAAAAACTGAAAGGAAGCTGAAGTGTTTGAGATTAGACAGAGGTGGTGAATTTATTTCCAATGAGTTCAATGAATTCTACATTGAAAGAGGAATTAAGAGACAAGTATCAATTCCTGGTACACCATAGCAGAATGGTATAGCTAAAAGTAGAAACATATCTATCATGAATTATGCAAGAACTTTAATGATAGAAAAGAGTGTTGCAATCAAATACTGGAAGGAAGCAATTAGTACTATAGTATATACCTCGAATGGAGTATAGTTGAAGAAAGACTCAAATCAAAATCCTTATTAACTATGGTATGGCTACAAACCTAATGTAAGTTACTTAAAAGTATTTGGTAGAAAATATTATATCTTCAAGGAATCTAGGAAAGATAAATTTGATGTCAAAGGTGATGAAAGAATATTCCTAGGATACTCCTACAAAAGAAAAGCATATAAATGTTTGAATTTGTCAACTCATAAGATCATAGAAAGTGCCCATGCAAGAATTGATGAGTTTGCAAAAAAGAGTGAAGAAGAAAGCAGCAAAGGACATGAAGATTAAAGAAATTTTGTCTACTATGAACCTAATACATTTCCAAATCAAATTGGAAGTCAAAAATATTCACCTCCTGAGTCCCCAAAATCACCAAGAGCTATCGAGTTGCAACTAGTGTAACTCGAGTCATGGTCTGAAGGACTCGAGTTGCAATCAGAAGCTATTGAGTTGTTGCTAGAGCAAACCAAGTCTGTGGACCTGAGTCATAGACAGTGGGACCCAAGTTTGATACACAAGATCATAGAAAGGTTAGCAGAACAATTCCTAAATCCAAAGTACCTGTGTTAGCAAGATATGTCAAAAGGCACCATGCACCTAATCAAATCATTAGAGACAAGTCAATCAATGGAACAATGGCAAGAAACAAATTGAAAGGTACATGTTTGCTTACTAAATTTGAACCTAGATTAGCAAAAGATTCTTTGGATAATGAAAGTTGGATTGAAGCTATGAATGAAGAAATAGAATAGATAGAAAGGAATAAGACTTGGACTCTTGTTCCTACAACCAAGGATAAAAATGTAATTGGCACAAAGTGGGTTTTTAGAAATAAGTTGAATGAAGATTGAGAAGTTTCCAATAACAAAGTAAGGTTGGTATGCAAAGGTTATTCTCAAGAAGAAGGTATTGACTATGGTGAAAGTTTTTCTCCTGTTGCTAGATTAGAAGGTGTTGTAACTTTACTTGCTTATGTTGCACATAAAGGATTTAAATTTTATCAAATGGATTTAAAATTTGCATTCTTGAATGGAATTTTTGAAGAGTAAGGCTACATAGAACAACCTGAAGGTTTTATGGATCTTAGCAAAAGGGATATGGTCTATAAATTACAAAAAGCATTGTATGGTCTCAAGAAAGCTCCTAGAGATTGGTATGAAAGACTTCATAATTACTTGATAAAGATTAGTTTTCAAAGAACAAATGATAATAGTAGCCTTTATATCAAAGCAAGACCAAACAAGAAGATTATGTTGGCTGAAATATTTGTGGATGACACTTTATTTATAGGAAATGATGATTTATGCAAGGTATTTTCAGAAGAGATGAGTAAAGAATTTGAAATGTCTATGTTTGGAGAGATAAAATTATTTGTTGGATTTCAAATCTAGCAGAAGAAAGATGGTATCTACATTATTCAATCTAAGTATATCAAGGAGATACTAAAGAGGTTTGGAATGGAAGATTCAAGATCAGTTGGAACACCTATGTCCATTGGACATAAGCTTTCCAAGAATGATGATTCCAAGGAGGTCAAATGTGTAAATCAAATCCACCAAGCCCTCAAATACCTACATGTAGAAAACATGTCACAGAGAAGAAAAAGACAACAAGAGGCAAGGGTTTGGTCTAAAAATATGAAAATTATAAAAATATATATATATTCGAAATACAATGAGGGATAGTCCTTATAGAGGAGATCGAAACCCAAAAAGGTAACGTAAAACTCTTTAGGGTATTTAATAAATTACAAGATAATTATTAAATATAGAAAGAGTATTTAATCTAGGTATTTACTAATTACAAGATAATTATTAAATACAAGAAGAGAATTTAATCTAGGTTGTATCATAATAATTAATAAAAGATATTAATTATTAGATACCTAAAGTTTAGCTTAAGTAGACTAGAGTTAATTAGAAAATATCTAATTACTCTAACACCCCCCCTCCCAACCTTAAGATAAACTTAGGGAGTAGCTAAAAACCTAGAAACTACTGCTAAAAGAAGATTTGGGTCCCAACAAACAAAGTCTAATGAGGTACCCAATCACAACCAAATCTCTATGAAATGAAGAAATAGAGAAAACCCAACGGAAAAAACTCTACTCCAAAAAGGGGTGGAAAAAGGATGCACAAATGAAACATCTCAAGAGAATCTCTGAAGACCACAAGTATAATGAAAGCCTCCATGATAGAATCTCGAGACTCTAAAGCCCCACAGAATGGCAGAACTCCTATGTTGATGAATATACCAGTGTGACTCCAATCTGAAAGAAACAAAGGCAGTGGACAAGGATGATAAAACCCATATATGTAAGGTGCAGTTGGAAGTCCTAGCTAATGCTCAAAGGAGAAAGCATGAGAATCATGAAATGGAATCTCCAATGGAGGTGGAATAATAGGTGTGTTGAATCTATCATCTAAGAGGAGATGTGTGTCCTCTGATATATCCTCAATAACTGCAATGGGTGGCTTGATGACTATAGTTGCAATAGTAAGAAATGTTGAAGACTAGTCATGTGCAAGAGATGGAATCTGGATAGGAGGTGGAGGTGTAGAAGTCACAACACTAGTCTCAAGAACCATAAGTTCAAGCAACTTGACCTCACCTTAGTAGACTCTCATGAAAAAAGAGAGTGAGTCTCTGATAGTGCAGATGGTGGACCAAAATATGAGAAGGAATATAGACCAGAAGCATGATCAACAGTCCCTGTATAAATAATATTGCATGTCTCACTATCTTTGATGTACATTGAATCCTGTGCAAACTCAATTGTCTTCCCTGTCCCACTGTGCATAATCTAATAAATAGAGAGAATATTAGAGGACAAAGATGGAACACAAAGTACATTATGAAATGTATCATCATCAATATCAATCGAACCTTTCTCGCATACAGTCATAATAGTGTTATTCCCCATCAAAATGTATGGATTAGGAGAAGCCTCAAAAGAAGAGAACAAATCCTAAGAAGATGCCATATGATGTGAAGCACCTGAACCTAGTAAGTGGCCAGAAGAATGAGGGATAGTAGTTGCACATAGTGCATGAGCCTTTCCCATATCTTTACCATCTGACTGAAATGATGATGATGATGAATGTCTGTGAGAAGTACAAGGAATATTAATGTTGCTCTCTTGAAGAAGAGCTATCAAATCTTAAACCTGTTTTGCATAGCCATCTAACTTATTTTCATAGCAATGTGACTCATCGTGATTAGGCTTATTACAATAAGAACACTTTGGTATTTCTAGTTTTTATTTACCCCATTTAGGAGGTGGCCCTAATGAACTGTGAGTGTTGGAATCAATCTAAACCTCTGTAGAATTAAATTTCTATGTCTTCTCCTTCATCCCTGAAGATGGCTGAGCTACCAATGCATGACTCTGTGAGCCTGTTAGAGAATCCAACTAAGAGAGCTTAGCTTTCTCTCGAGTTAACCAATCACAAAAAAACTCAAAGGATGGCATGGTAAACCTATTACCCAAAGAATCTTTGGTCGAATAGAAGGTAGAAGAAAAAATCTAAAAGTTTCCATGAAGCTTAGAAATAATCAGGTAGATACACTCAGTGTTAGTCTTGATTTTTCCACAACCTTGCAATAAAGATCTTAGTTGACTGAACTTCATCAAGAAGTCCTCAATAGAAGGGAAAGAATCTGGTATAAGAGAGGTAAGCTCTACCTCAATCTGAAGTGCCCTGAACTCATTCACTATGCCAAACAAGCCTTCAAGCTAGGTCCACATAGCTAGAGGAGTATTGCACCCATCCAGATGAAATTGTAGACTATTTGAGACCTGTAAAGAAATCAATCCTATTGCCTCATACATCTTGTTCCTATGTTGCATGACCTCAAAAGGCCTCTATAAAACTATTTGCACTGCATTTAAACAAGACCAAAACCCTTTTGACCGAAGAAGATGTGTCATCAAGATCTTCCATGTGTGCTAATTATGAGTGGTCAGAAGTTCTAGACAAGAAGAGGTCTCGGCCATTGTTTTAGAAGGGATTTTTGATGTTTTTCGATATGTTGATATAATAATAGAAAGTAATATAAAAACACCCCCCACAATGCAAATAACTAAAACCCAAATTACATAAAGAATGTGTAAATGGGAGAAGACCAAAAAAGTTTCAGATATGAATCACAAACACCTATTTTTTGTAGGCCAAAAAATGACCAAATGATGAAAGTATTATTTTCACTCAATGTTACTCCAAACTAATTCCAAATCTGGAAAGTAGACGATAAATCATGCACTTTTTTTAAAAAAATAGCATCGTAATATGTGTCAATATGAGCCCGAACAAAGCCTTTGAAGTTGCAAAAATTGGGATTTATAATTTTCAAAAAAAATCAGAAATAGAGATCACAAACAACCTACACCAATATGTAAATCATGAAATCCTACCCCAAAATGAAAAAAAAAAATTGAAAAAAGGATTCCGTATGAGGGAGATATTGCTATTTGAAAATCACCTCTGTAATTATTTTTTCTGAATCACCATCGTCGCACCTGCAAAAAAAAAATTTAAAAAGTCCAAAAAATGTTAGATCTGTTATGTTGAACCCTCTTTCTCCTTTTTCTCCAAATATTGAACAAGCAACAACAGATCTAGCTCTGATACCATGAAGGATTTGAGAAAATATGCAATCAAATCCACTAAGCCCTCGAATATTTGCATGTAGAAAACATGTCACAGAGAAAAAAAAAAGACAAGAAAATGCAAGGGTTTAGTCTGAAAATATGAAAATTGTATTCTTAGATAAAGAAAAGATATATATTCAAAATACAATGAGAGATCATCCTTATAAAGTAGATCGAAACCCAAAAAGGTAACGCAATACTCTTTAGTGTATTTAATAATTACAAGATAATTATTAAATATAGGAAGAGTATTTAATCTAGGTATTTAATAATTACAAGATAATTATTAAATACACGAAGAGAATTTAATCTAGGTTGTATCATAATAATTAATAAAAGATATTAATTATTAGATACCTAAATTTTAGCTTAAGTAGACTAGAGTTAATTAGAAAATATCTAATTACTCTAACAAATCAAACCACATACAGATCAATGATTAGAAAATTGCAATATGTAGTGCACACAAAGCTTGATATTGCATTAGCATTTGGCATGGTGGCAAGATTCTCAGCAAATCTCAAAGAAAATCATATGATGGCAATCAAGAGAATCATGAGGTATTTGAAGGGTACTAAAGACTATAGATTATGGTACAAGAAAGGAGGCAATCTAGATTTGAAATTATTCCCAGATGTTCATTAGCTAGGAAGTATTGATGATGAGAAGAGCACTAGTGGTGGAGCATTCTTTATTGGTAAAAGACTAGTGTCTTCAACAAGCAAGAAGTAGAATTGTATTTCTTAGTCTACAGTAGAGGCAGAATATGTGGCAGCAATAGTTAATTGTTCCAATGTTTTTTGGTTCAAGCAATAATTGGCAGGTATGAAGATATAAATCAAGGATATAGTAGTTATATTCTTTGACAACACTAGTACAATTAATATATCAAATAATCCTATGATGCATACCAAAACAAAGCACATTGCTATAAAATATCATTTTTTGAGAGAATTGGTACAAGATAAAGAGGTAAGATTGGAATATGTGAATACTAAAGAACAAATTGCAGACATATTCACTAAGCCATTACTTAAGGATGCATTTTTGTATCTAAGAGGTAAGTTAGGGGTCATTCCCCTATCTAAAGCTCACTAAAATGAAGTTTAGTGATGCATCAACCAGAGTGTGTTAAAGATCAGCCAATTGATGTAGTATTGAAAAGCACATATTGCATATGAATTAGTACATAAAGTACACTGATATTCTCTAAATATTGTCTTTGGAATGAGATGTCAAAGAGGGAGAGTTTGTTGTCATATCACAAAAATTGTGTTTGAAGATGTTGAAGAGGCGGAGTTTGTAGACAAAGGGGAAACTGAAGGTAGAGGGAGTTCACACTGATAGAGGGAGTTCTCATGGATGAGAATCATAATGAAACTAAGGATATGTTCATTACTTTATTCTTCCTCTAAATTTTCATTGTATTATGACATGTTGTGTTTCCATCAATGCCAAAGAGGGAGATTGTTGAAAAAAATTATTTAATTGTGTATTGTCTTTGATGTTACACAAAATGTCATATCATTTCTAGTCAGTGTATGTCAAGCTCACTTGGGTGATGAAGACAAGTTCATGTGTTTGTCGAGCATTCTAGATTTTACCTAGTTCAGAAGACAATGTCTATCGAGTTCACTCGGACAACAAAGAAAAGTTCATAGAAGGTTGAGTGTTAACCGAGCTCAATCAGTTAATGAAGGAAAAGTTGGATAGAACCAATGTTAACCAAGCTCACTCGATTACCAAAGGAACTTTGTGGAAATTCAATGTTAACCGAGTTCACTTGGTTAACATAGAAAAATTGTTTCTAAGTTAGTGTAAACCCTGATCAAAGAAAGATTGTTAAAAAGAAACAAACTAGCCCAATCATGGCCTAATCTTCTATCCCCATTAGGGCACGTAAAAGATTTATTAGCATTTTAACCTCCTAGGAACCCTATATGTTATATTAGCAAGCATATTTGAAATAGGAAAAACAAAATCATTGTAAAAAGCAACAGCATTAGAATAAGGATAAAACCTTTTCCAAAATCAAGTCCATAGCTGCACAGTCATATTTTCTCCATTCTCCTTAGTTCCCTCAATTATATCAGGACTAATGTGCCCTATATTCTTATAGAGGATGATGTGCATTAATAATGAGTAGTGATGGAATTTGAAATTCCCCATATCTCCCTTCTAATCAGCAATAATTTCATTATGTGTCACATTGATTATGTGTATCACAAAGTCATACCCTAAATTATGGTGTGAGTCCTGGATGTCTAGGACCATGATTTAGATACAGCCAGGAGAATTCATTGTGCCATCTAGTCCAATTACCTTATCCACTCCAAAAAAAGTATCTGTTGAACAATTCCAAAGGCATGAAATCTCCTACCTTCTTTGGTAGCTCATTCTTCTCCTTCTTGTCCTTAGGGATATACCTTCACATAACCTTCCCGCTAAAGAAACTTTTCCAATTTTTGAATGTCTCATTCATTTTCTCCTGCTAAATGGGCCTTGTCATTTTTCCTCCAAGGTCAAAGACTTCAATGAAAGATTCTCTATCCAATTTGCACAATATACTCATTTCTTTCCTATGAAATCCATGGGTGGTAGGATTATAGGACTTTATCAAAGCTTTTACTAGGTCTACATTAGCTATTACTTATGGCCTGATTAATGTTGCCAAGTTCCTAATCCAAGGGTTGCAAATTGGTAGTTTCTAAAACCTATTATTGTAGAAATACCAGAACAACTTGTTTCCATTGGTTTATGGCATGGTGGCATCCCTACGAAAGTTGTATGTATCTTTGAAAATGTGAAAATTCATTGTCTACGCATGGGATGATCCTGGGAGAAAATTTACCCATTCCTCAACATACAAGGTAGCTAATTTAGTGTTAGGTTGCTCAGCACCTTGAGAGGTTTCTTCCACATTTACTTGAGTGATTATATTTTCCTCTTCCTGCACCATCTTCTCTAAATTCAACTTCTTCAAATACTCTCTACAACTAAAAACTCTTAAAGAAACTTCATGCTCAATCTTCTTTACTCTGAATGTTGTAATTAGAAATTTGTTGCATCATCTTTTTAATTGTAGTTAAGAAAAAGAAAAGCATTAATGGTGTCTTTAAGTCAGCATGCATGACAATTTTCAAAATCTCTAAAAGCGTCACAATCTGGGCTTACGATGCTTGTACTGCGAGCTTTCAAAAAAAAAAATTGCACTTTTTCAGATAGTACCTATCTTTTTGATAATCATATTGTTTCAATAGTCACTTTAATATTAAACTTTTATGCTACGACCATGTGAACACTACATATTTCTAGTCGTTTGGAGATTCACAAGGCTCATTTGTCACTTCATATTTATGCTTGTGAATGCGCAAATGCCTTGGTCCCTATTTTTTTGTTTACATTTAAGTTTAACCCCTTAACTTGTTGGAATTCTTTAGAATAACTGAGATGAGGGTGGGTCAATTATCCAAGGTCTAGATGTACAAATAAAACTTTTTCACATCTTAGTGAACCCATATTCATAAAACATATTCATGCATGCATCCATTAAGATCATACAATCACTAAAACTTTGTAGGTCACTATCAAATCAAATTTGAAGAACTGTAAGCATGAAACATAACAAATTCAATAACACATTTGACACTAATTTTACGTTAAAACCCAATTTGGGAAAAACCACTAGTAACATGCTACTCATTCTCACTCTTTTGAAGTAATGCCTTGTGAAAGGCCAATCCTATTGAAGGTTACAACACACTGTTAAATGTGACCTAGTTAGAGGGTTTCAATTGTCCTATTAGGAGTGAACCTTGTTAGAGGACTTTAGATTATTCACTTGGAATGTCACCTAGTTAAAGGATTTACAAATGATTGTTAGGTCAACCTTAATCCAAAGGATTTATCCTAGACTGGTACAATGATTAGAAAGTAATAGTAAGCCTTGATCTGATAACAAATTACAACTCACTTGTAGATTACAAATACTTGTTTCAATCCTCCATTTTTCTTGGCTTTCACACACTTCAGCTTTGATAGCTTGTTCACCCTTCAAGCATTCATTCTCTTAAGCCTTCTTGCTTTTCTTGCCAATAGAAATCTCTTCTGTTCGATCTTTGAATGAAGCAATACCTTAGATATCTTGTCTAACTTAGGTTCTCAAACATTGACCAACCATGCTTTTAACCAACCATTTCTATAAATAGAAAATTAAGATCTTTTTTTGTTCATTATCTATCATCCATTTTAGGGTTAGGTAGGATTAGGTAGGATTCAATGACTCTACCCATCTTTTCATTTTAGTCCCTTCTAGAAACTTCTCCTTCAATCCTCTTTGAATTTGCCTCAAAAATATTTACCATGAATTTTATGCCACCAACTCATCATAGATATCTTCCACACACTTCACAAAATTCAAGAAAACAAAATAGTGAGCTCAGATTCGTCAAATATATGATTTAACATGAATACTAGCACTCGGCATCAATATGTTGTCACTCAGCTTCCATATTGTTCTTCCACTTGTCATCCACTATATAACTCAACAAACACTAAAGTTTAGTAGTGCTCGGCACCAACTAAACTTTACTCGGCTTACATTGTATCACTCAGCATACACCGAACTTTCTCTTTTCTTGGCTCCAATTGATTTTTTGCTCGACTTGCACTAACTCTACTTGGCACCTACTATCCACTCGATAAAGCTTGGCAGACTCAATTCTTCTTATTTTTTCCTCTAGACTTAATCAGCATATCCAACCTTTGCAACTTTAAGTAGATAATCAATGCACTATATCATCACTATCTTCACTGATCTTTGTACTCCTTTTTCATACCATAACTCAACCTTTCCTCTAGGTACTTTTGTTATCTCATTTAATCAAATCATGTTCATCAATCAAACAAATGATAGTACTCAAATCAACTAAACAGTTGTCTTACCAGCAAGTAGCAGGTTTGACTTCAGTGACAAAAAAATGATTGAAACACATTCTTATACTTATATCAATCCATTTTCAACCTTGAGACCCAACAAGCACTATTTAAAATACCTTCTTGTCACTTCACAGCTTCTTTTATGCTTTATGCACTTAACCATACGACTAGCTGAGCACACAAATCTTAACATCTTTCTAACCAAGTCGCATGATCGCATCTTAGTTTTCTTTTTAACTCATAAGGATTTTGACCATGTGAAACCTATTTGGTTTGAGTGATCTCTTGGTTGCTTCCTTATTTTCCTTTTATTTCTTCATATGCATGATCATGCGATCATTGGATTTTAAAATAGGCTATTAACCGCATTGCTCAGTCGCAAGTTCTTTTTAACTTAAAGTTTCTAATGTTGTGACTACATGATCAAAGGATTCTTCAAAGGTTATAAAACCTTTTCACTATTACGCAATATTTCATTTAACTATGACTTTTTGACTTGTGAATGTGCGATCAAAGAGTTCACCAAGTTGCAGGTAGATCTTTCCTTTAACCACTTAACTATGTGACTACACGACTAAGAATCTTTAGTATCCTATTGAGAAGCTTCACCAGCTCGCGACTTTGATTTATCTTACGTCTCCTAACCACATAACCACACGGTCAAGGAAAACTTGGCAAGCTTTAAATTGTGTCATCTAGTTGCAGCTCATAATCCTTGTTATCTTTCAAGCCTTGTGACCACACAATCAAGCATTTTGGTTATTTGTACTAACATTTTTGCCAAGTCACGACTATTTTAGAATACTATATCTTTAGGCCTCTAACTGTACAATCATAACTAGTCAATAAGTCACTCCATCATTTTGACCTTTTGAACTTTAGGTAGAAAAACAACAATTAGGCATTTCTTTAATGTTGGTCACACAATCGCACCATAACTTTGACTATTATGATAAGCCAATCTTCTCAGATGCCTCCACATGTCATATTCTTGGACTTTTTAGGAGGTTTATGCCTTTTTTTTGAGGTCGTGGCTTCAAACTCTAACCTTAGATTTAACTACCTAACCATGCGATTATTGCTTTCTTAACTATTTTTCTCATCCGGAGTCTAGTGTGACCTTTTGCAATAAACCACTATGACCAAGTGATCAAATATTTTTTAACTATTTTGCATAGTTGCACCATAAAAATGTTAAGAGCTTAACCACATAACGACCATGTGATCACCTTCGTTGCATGGTCACACCTCAAAAATTTCAAAGGTCTTTTATAAGCGTGAAAACACACTTTAAAAGAGAGGATTTCTAATGAAAACAAGGCTATAGATATGGACTAGGGTTTTTCTAGGGGAACTTTGCACATGAAAATTGCAAACCCTAACTATTTAGATAGAAAATTGGATTTTTCACAACAATTTTTTAGGATTTTAACGAGGTGAAAAACTAAGCATGTAGGTCTAATGAATAGAACTCATGCGCTTGAACCACGATGTGTATATGAACCATCAAAGTATAACTTCTATGTGACTGGCTTTATATGAAGAGTGTACGTGTTTGGGAAATCTAGTAGGATAGGATTCAAGCTTTCTAGAGGTGTATTTGCTAACTGATCTACAAAAGCTTGTCCTTTGATATCCTTCCTATCAACATATTTTATGTTGAACTCACTCAAGATCATTACCCACTTGGCTAGTCTTCCTATTAATGCCATTTTTCTCAGAAGGTAGTTTAGTGGGTCTATTTTAGCTATGAGATTTACTTTGTGGGTTAAGAGGTAGTGGTGTATCTTTTGCAAAGAAAAAACTACTACCAAACATTCCTTTTTAATGGAAATCTAATTGAGCTCATAATTAATCAAATTTTGACTAATGAACAAGATGGCGTGTTCCTTGGTCATTTTGTTGTGTCAATAGGGCTCTTATTGATTTATCTATGAGGGAGATATACAAACAAAATGGGTTTGTGTTGTGTAGGAGGCACCAAGGTGGATTCATTAGATAATTCTCGAGGAGGTTGAAAGTTCCTTAACACTGACTATCCCATTTGAAAATTACATCTTTGTGGAGGAGGTGAGTGAAGGGCACACATTTCTCGACCGGCTGAGATATGAATCTCTAAATAGACTGAAGTCTTCCTTAGAGGGAGTGTAGTTGGCTCAAGTTCTTGGAAGGTTTCATGTCAACAATATCTTGTACCTTTTATGGATCTGCCTCTATCCCTTTGGCAGAGACAATATATCCCAGGAGTTTTCTAGATTGCACCCCAAAACCACATTTATTAGGATTCAACCTAACTTTGAAAGCTTCTAGATAAGTAAATATTTTTTCTAGAATTAAAAGAATTGGCATTTGTAATATCAAGTTTTCTTCTAATAGTTTTTTTTAGTTGCCACACAAAATTTATTGACAATCATCTTTTTGTTTTTGGATTTGGAAGAATCACAATTCTTTTTTTTCTTTTTGGAAGAAAAAAAAAATTCCAAGAAGAATCATTTTTCTTCTTCTTCCTCTTCTTCTTCTTGGAAAAACTAGGATTTTGAAAATTAGTAATAGCTTGATAATCCAGTTCCGATATATATTGAATTACGGGTCCATGATTATTCTCTTTCATATGATCCAGATAACTATATGCAAAAAGATCATATCTGTGACATTTGATCTGGTTCTTGAGTCATGTCATAAAAGTGGCAAAGCACTTCTCTCCCAAAAACGTAAACATGTTATTGGCAACCGGTTGGGATGGACTCAATTTGCATCGTAGATGATCTTGACGAGTATATGAGATTTTTCTAGAATGTCATCTAGATAATCCTCCATAAATGTGTGCATCATGTCATGAATATTGTAGTCATATCTTATTGATATGTGGCTCCTGTATTCTTGAGATCGAAGGGCATGACGTCCCAAAAAAATGCTCCCCATGCACAAGTGAAGGTTGTTTTCTGTTGGTTTTTGGGTGCTATTTGTATTTAGTTATAACCAGAGAAGCCATCCATGAGAGAGAACATAGAATGTCCTACTGTTAGGTCTATAATGACATTAATGCTTGGTAAGAGAAAGCCATCTTTGGGACATGCCTTATTGACATCACAGAAATCAATGCAGATCTATATGCTACCATCCTTCTTTGAAATAGGTGCAATTTTTAAGATCCATGAAGCATGGGCCAATGGCCTGATAAAGTTGGTGTGGAGTAATTTCTCCAACTCTGATTTGACTAACACTACTATATGTGGATGCATTTTTTTGAGCTTTTGTTTGACCGGTTTAGCCTTTGGAGCAATATTAAGATGATGGAGAATTAGATTAGGATCTAAACCTAGCATATCAGCATAGGACCACACAAAATTAATTTGTCTTTCCTTAAAGAAGTGAATGAATTTTCTTCTTTCAACTGATGTTAATGGCTGAGCTAGATGAATAATTATGGGTTATGCCTTTGTCCCAATGTTGACTTTCTATGTTCGCTTGATTAGAATAGATGACCTCTATTCTGAATATTTAGGCAAAGTATCAACTATCTCATCATTAGGTGCCACAATTGGGTTTTCACACATAGATGCATTACTTCTTTTTTCTTCTTCTTTTTTATCAAGACCTTTCACAACGTGGTTTGGATCACTATATTTTTGATATGCTTGACCCCTTTTCATGTGACTGAGATAATTGATACTTGACCTATTCATAGGTACTTCACTTGGTTTTAGTCTTGGAGAGCTATATTGAGGTATATGAAGATGTCTCAATCAATTTCGAAGTTAGGGATGTCATGAGGCTCAATTGTATCCAAGCTGATAAGCTCGGGATGGGTCAAGGATAATGAATTAGGGTATGGATACGATTTAGTTGGATTCAAAGACATGACCTCATTTGATGGCTCGCACATTGTATCAAGTAAGTCTATGATGTGTTCTTCTTCTAAACTATCTAGGAAACTAGAGTTTTTGAGCTACTCATTATTCTCATTTTAAATTTCTGTCAAAAGAAATCCAAAAATAGGGTTTGGAACTATGACCCCTCATTAGGTGCATCATTACCATGTGATGGAAGATCATGTGTTTTTTCTATACCTGCTTCTAAACCATTCTGGTGTGAATTGACTCTTTGTAGTGAAGGGAGGTCTAAGCTAGAAACATATTTTTATTTTGTAGCAATGCTCTACATAGAAATGTGAATTACATCACATTCTTTATCATGAGTAGATTCCTCAAATAATGAATCAAATTCCCACTTGGAAGAATCATCATCATCCTCATTATCGATGGTATCTATGAATAGTCCTTTTGCAAGGTTGAGACCAAGGAAAGATGGGTTTACATTCTTTATATTGGATGCCCTCTAATCTATGACATATTTTTCTATTGGTACCCAAACCAAAGTGGAGGAGAAATCTCTATATTTAGGTTGTGACTTATCAAGAGGTAGTGTCTTAGGATAGGGTGGAAAACCTTCATTTTCTTATTCTGAATAGCCTAGCCTTGTCTTTAGTTTATTGGGTCTAAAATGTGTTGCTAGTGGTTCAACAATGCATGTGCCTTTTCCCAAAGGGCCTTCACCTAAGTAACCCATTTTCTTCATTAAGCCATAGCCCTTTCCAAAAAGGTGGTGAGAAATTTCAACATTTTGTATTCTCTTGTTTTCCTCTTCCTTGATGCTCAGAGATATATTGCTTCCTTTGACAAACTGTTCATTTTAGGGTCTAGGAAGAGCAGATGAAGTTGGTCTGCCATGAGATTTAGGAGATATTGGTGGGTCAAACAAAGAAACTAAATATTCTCCTACCCCTTTGCATTGAAATTTGCACTTTCATTCAAACTCCTTCATTAAACAACTCATTTCTTCATAATTTTTTTGTTAGGAGCCTTTTGGTGGAAGAAGTGATAAGATGAAAGAACTAGAACAACCCACTTTCTCTTTTCCCTTAGTTGTTGTGGAAGAGTGGTTGTTAACTTGACTTGTGGAGGTTGAAGCTGCTACTAGTATAGATTGGTTGGTGTTGCTTGTGGTGATAGGGGTTTCTTCCATGTTATGAAGAACAAGGGAATTGCAATACTACATGTAGTTTTGGTCCCCAGGTATGGCTATCTCTTGAACCATATATGGAAATTTCAAACATTGATGATAAGTAGAGGGGACATCTTACATGTCATGAATCCATGATCTTCTTAATATGATGGTGTAGGTTAACTTTAGGTCCAAAGCTTGAAAAACAATTTCCTTCATAGGCCAACTCTTATTGTCAATATGATCATGCCCTTCGAGGATCTTTCCTCGTCATCATAAGCCTTAATTGTAAAAAAAATTTTAGGGTCAATGGTATCTTCTATGTATCCCAGTGCTCTTACCAAGTTTAGTGTCTCGCCATCAACCAAAGCTCTCTTTACTCTATTTCTATGTAGAAAGACTTCAATATTATTAGTTTTGGGGATGGGAGAAGGTCATGTCATCTTGCTGAGAAGGATACACAGTGTGGTGCAATGAGGTTTCTTACCATATTTTGGACCCTATTGACATCAAGATCATTTGGTGGTTGTTTGATCTGAACTGGTGGTTGCCCCTGGAAGGACCACTTTAGAGGCTTGACCTCAAGTGATGGCATTCAAGGGTTATTTCTTATGATTATTTTTTAAAACAATAACATTGATGATGTCATCAAGTCCAGAGATCATGTTGATTGTATTATCATAATTATGGACATAGCTGACCTTATCAATGGAAGATTTGTTCTGGTTATTTTTGAAAGATTTTGATTTCTCATGGCTCATGAAGGGATTTTTAAAGGCGGTGTGATCCTCATTGGTACAAAGAGTGTGGAATTCAATGGTTTCATCATCAATCAAATTTTTTTAATGGCTCCCTCAAGGGCATAGCAGTTATTGATGAGATGCCCCTGATATTGATGATAAGCACAAAAATGTTTTTCATTCCACCATGAAGGCTTGACTTATGGTTCATAGGGCTTAGCTTCTGGTAATGCGATAAGCTCACCAACTAAGAGCATTTGCAAATCTCTCTCATACATTTCACCTATGGGAGTGTATACTCTAGGTGGGTTGGTAGACTTACACCATTTTGGTGGAGGGGCTTGGTTGTATGCCACTTGTTGATTGGTAGTATTTTGTGTTGGTGGAGTAGCCATGTTTTGTTGATAGAATGGACGAATGTTTTCTTTCCTTTGTGTGTTTTGGTGAGTAGGTGTGTTCATTTTATTGACATTTGGAGATTGTTGATTTGGGGAGGGGTAAAGATGTGGTTTAACATTGTTTGCTTCTACCACTCTATCATTTACCATATTTTTGTTGTTGTTTTTCCACCATGATCCTTTTTTATTGTTTGATTGATCGGATGAGTTATGATGTTGTGAAGAATTAATAGAGAAACCTTTGCCATCTTTTGATAGTTTAATGATATTGTTGTTCAGCAAGGTTTCTTGGCTGTATTTTCAATGTTGTTTTAAAATCTTTAGGACCTTGAAGTTTCAGCCATTAAATTCATAGATTTGGAGAGACTATTGAAAAATATATCAATTTCCTCTGTCTAGGATGTCTCAATGGTACTTGGCGAAGGTATGCCACCATCTTTGTAAGAAAAATTTGAAAGATTCACCCAGAAGTTGTTTTGTGTTGCATAAGTCAATCATGGTAACCTCTCTCTCGATGTTATAAGAGTATTGTACAATGAAGACAAAGGCTAGTTAATCAAATGATCTAATATTTGAGGGGTTCTTTGAGAATCACTCCATGGTTTGTCCTCCCAAACTTCTAGGAAATAAATGCATAAGGTAGGTTGTATCACGCACCAATTTCATACTTAAGGTATAGAATTGGTGAAGATGATCTTGCGGGTTGGATGTACCAAAATATTTTAGTATTTTCATATTTTGGGGAAGTGTCAAGATGACACTCCTATCAAATGGGAGAGGACATATCCTCCCTAGACTGAATTTGGCCGGTTGGACTTTCTCTCATTTCATCTTTTCCATTTCTATTTGTAGATCCTGGAGTTTTTGGGTAATGACCTCCAAGGGTGAGCCCTCTTGATCCCTCTTGAGGTTAGATATATTGAAATCGACAGGTATCTTTGCACCTTGTTGTGCCAATTATAGCAGGTAATGCTCTTTATGTCTTTCTGGTAGTTTCTCCATTATATCGAGAAGCTCTCAGTTTTGTTGAAAGTCTTTGATCTTTGGCTCAAGAATATTCTCACTCCACATTTGGGATGAACCCATCTCATTAGTGGAAACTGAATTCTATTGTTCCAATGGGGGTGATTCTTTGGCAATGGTGGATGACAAGAAATCAATGAGTGTTATAAGGTCAATGGTGTTCAAGGATCGTACAAATTTTGTAGTTTGTTTTTTTATTCTACCACTTACTCATGTGGCCAATTTTTTTGGTTCCCTTTGTTTAGGACTTATATTGGTTTTGTGTAGTGGCATGAGATGTGAATGGAAACCCTTTAAGGCTAAGCTCTTCAAGCTCAACACCACAATTTTCTAGGCCCTTAACTCTCTACACTCTTTAATAGAGTGGTTTGTTTTAGTTTTCCAGACTCTTGGTCGAGACATGTTATTCACTCGATCCATAAGTCTGGGCTGACCTCCAATCCAAGAAACTATAGGACCATCATGATTGGGCATACATTTTCCAAACTTTATGTTATAGCATTGAATACTATTGTATCCAGTGAGCTCAACAGGAGGAATTGCAGGGCTAAGGGTGAAGCAAGATTTAGGACAGACTACGAGACCATGGATCATATATTTACACCACAGGCTATTATTGAGGAGGCTCGGCACCACTCAAAGAAAGTCTACTGCTATTTTGTGGATTTTGGTAAGGCTTTTGATTCCATCCCCAGAGCGGCCCTTTTTCAAAGACTGGGAGATATTGGTATTTCTGAGAACTTATTGATGGCTATCATGAGGTTATATGAGATAGTGATTGGTAGACTCAGAACCACAAAGGGCCTCTCCGACCCTATCCAGAGCACTAGTGGGGTGAACAAGGTTGCCCTCTCTCACCCACCTTGTTTGGGATCTACATTGATGAGCTCGAGGCTTTTCTCAGTGACTCCTCACTTCTAGGTTATGGTTGTCACCTACACCAAGTATTGATATCCATCCTTCTCTATGCTAATGATATGGTTCTTCTTGTTTCTTCTCCTGAGGGTCTTCAGAGGATTTTGGATAGATGAGATATTTGGTTGTGAACCTTGAGAAAACTCATATTATGGTCTTCAATGGTTTAAAGACCTCACATCTCCACTTTCACTTCTAGGGTCAGGAAGTTGAGATTACATCATCTTACACATACCTTGGGGTTAAGTTTTTCGGACCTCATTTCAACTTGATATCAGTCATTCGGCCTCGGATCAGTAAAGGGTTGGGTTCCCTTGCCATGCTCGAGAGATAGTACTTCAAACACCACTTTCAAGACATGTCTTCTAAGTTATCCCTCATGGATTCCTTAGTAAGACCCACAGTGCTCTGTGGTTTAGTGGTTTGGGGTCCTTCCCTTTTAGACTCAGATTGGGCCATGATCGAGCATACCCAGACTTTTCTCCTTCATTGGATTATGAGATGCCACAGATCTACCCCCCACAATATTATTTTGGTTGAGTTTGGAGCTCACCCAGTCAAGCTTGCAATGATTTTTTACCTGATCTGGTCTCTCCACCGTCTTCGTGGTTTTACAAACTCGGTCGAGGGCCAACACAAATACCCTTACTTAGCCTACTACTCCTTAGTTGCTATTGCAGATTCTAATCCAGCTACTAGAGCTCGCTATTGGTATGCTCAAGCTACTATCTTGTTGAGTTCAGTTGGAATCGACATCGATCGTCCCCCTCCATACGAGTTCTTATTAGATGCTCCTACTCATCTACTCCCCTCTCGATAGGAGTTGAACAAGCATGTTAGGCTTGACATTTACAGGCATTATATCATACGGATCTAGGTGGATCCTCTAGGGGGACTACGCCTGAGGATGGCTTTCTACACTGAGCACTTCTTAGATATTCAAGATGGGATTATTGTTTGCCCTAAGTACTTACACAAATATTGGACACACACCCTGTGTATCTCCCTTGGCTCCTTCAAGGTGGGCTTGCACAGACTCTGGATCTAGGTCGATCACCATATTGCTAGAGAGGATCGAATGTGTACACTTTATACCTTAGCTGAGGTGGAATCTAAGACTCATTTTCTTTTTAGATGGCCCATATACTACAAGATTAGAGGGAGATTTTACTGTCTATTTAGAGATTGCAGACCCCTCTTGGATTTTTTCAAGTATATTGATCAGCGTTGCATTGCGCTCTATCTCTGTGAGTCCTTATAGCTTCATGATCATACTTTATAGCTTTCATTTCCTAGGAATCAAGTCCAGACACAGCTTATTATGATCTTCTTATCACCCTTAACTCCAGTTTGGGGTGTGAAGCGTCCATACAGTTTCCCTAGTATGGGCCATTCCAGATCTATGAGACCCCGCAGGGGTCCTCTTTGCCAGTGACACTCCTCTCCTGGCACTCAGCTTCATCACAGGACCTCTAGTAGCTATACTAATCAGTCGTTGTTGGACTTCTTCCCTACGAGGACGGATATCTAATCTTTTTTGTGATGTCTCTTGCCTTCTTCTTCTTTTGTGGACACCATTTGGTGCTCTGTTTGTCTACTACTTTCTTGGTGTAAGCTTCCAGTCCCATAGGCCCTCATTGTAGTCTTTTGTTGGACATTAATAATATTATCTTATCTTATCTACATTTTCATGATGTGTGGATAATTTTTAGACCAAGTTATAATGAAGTATCAAGTTGTCTTTCAAATAGTTTTAACAATACCAATGTTTACAAAATATTTGTGATTTGCGAAAGGATGTGTGTGTCCTTTGGTGTTTGACTTGATGTACGAGGATGGATCAATGATGTTTGTTGGACGAAATCCCTAGGTAGGATCGTTTAATGACTTGGATGACGGAAAATTTATTGCTTGATCTTAAAGATATTGGTCATTTTCAAACTTCCTCAAATTTGTAGACTGTTAAAGGAGAAAAAGGGTATTTAGATATGCTCTCTGTTTTGGGATATTTTGTGTGTAAGTGGTCACTATTTTGTAAACTCTCCTAGATGCATTGCAAAAATGTTTATATGTGTTATTTTATAACCCAAATGCATTATATCTCTTTGTACTAGGCATTGTTTTTAAGTGTAGAAACACTATTTTAAATGTAGGTGCACTATTTTATTATTCAAATGCATTATTAGACTATTCAAATGTGTTGTTTTAGTTAGCAAATACATTATGGAACTGCATAAATGTGATGTTTTAGGTTGTAAAGGCATTATTTCAGGGTATACAGCAGTGTTTTGACCAGATTTAAGGTTGGTTTACAATTTGTATCTAAATTTGCTTGAAATTTCTACAATCTTAAGTTCTTTACCTTGTATTAAAATAAGAACATTCAATCATAGCAATAGTAAAAATGAAATATTCCATGAAAAAACCTAGAATGTAAAAAAAAAATGGCTTCTTGACAATGGCTTGCTAAGGTTGATGGCTATGAGGTTTTAGTATTTATCTGGTTATGTTCAAATTTACCTCTCTATGAAAAAGAGCTTCCCACCAACACAGGGGAGGTTTGGCGCAAACTCTTTCAAGACTAATTGAGGAAGACTATAGTTTGAACACAATTGTCTTGCATTCCATTAAGAATACAAGTTGGAAAGTTTTCCCTATCATCGGCCCTGCTAAGGCGAATCTTGAGAGGTATGCCTTTCTATGGCTTTTTAATCTACCTATGAAAGAGTAAGAAAGACCGAAATCATAAATAGGTTTGGGAGTCTGATCACCCTATAAGGGTGAGAGCATATCCCTAGTATCTTGACTTTTAAACACACCAGACATAGCATGTTCAGTTCCAGAGCCTCTCATCTATGGAAAGCGGGAGGCTCTTAGTTAGGCTATGTGTTTTGTTTGTTCCTTAGCTAATCCTAGTTATAACAAACTAGATACTTTTGGCATTCTGATTCACTCCTGGGAGTGAAGAGCATAGGCCTAATACTGAGTCTAAGATTCGAAATAGCTTTTCTTAGCTTAACATAGATTTGAAAGTGAAAATGCCACAGTTTAAGTACTAGGTGCCAGGAGGGTTTAGGCTTACCTGATTCAGAGCTAGCAACAAGCTAGGTGCATGTTTGAGTTTTCTTCAATCCTTTTATGCAATGCCAATAATCTTGAAGCTCTTGTTCAGTTCAAAAGAGACTTGCAGGCAGCCAGAGATAAAAATTGAGTTACATATGACAAATTCCAGGTCTGATCAAATGTGTTACAAAAATGCTCATATGCGCTACAGAATAACTCAAATGCACTAAAGAAGATTGCAAATGTGTTATAGGATCATTTAAATGTGTTGTAAAATATTTCAAAAACGATATAGGATCTTTTAAATGTGCAATAAAATATTTCAAATGCGTCAGAATAGAGTTCAAAAGCACTAAAATGTTAGGAAGATCTCAAATCTAGTACTTGTGAGTTCGGAAGCGTCTTTGAAAGGTTGATGCGCATATTAAGAGTCTTCCCAAATTTTGGTAAGCCTGCAATAAGTTAGATCTACACAAGAAATAAGGATATCTGCACAAGAAATAAGAATAACACACAGATCTACCAAGAGAGTCAAAGATTGGCATGAAAAGTTAAATAAGAATGAGGTTTTAAAATGAAGTCGCATGGTGGGTGCTAATTTGTACATGGGGCAAACACGTATTCATGAGACCTCGGTGTATAATGCAGTAAAAATAATAATAAACTAAGCTAGACCCAAGAGACAACTGCTAAATAATGATTCTACGAACATCTCATTTTTCACTAACTACAACTACTAAAATCGCTCTCAAACCAACATCTCAGTGACAGTTCTAGAATGGGATTATGCTACTAGTGCAGATCTATGAAAATCTATATGAGATCTATATGAAGTGAAAGATATATCAAGATAAGAATATGAAAATGCTAAAATATGTGTATGCATGAGACTAAATAATGCTAGATAGTGTTTAAATGATGCTAAAATGATACTAAAAATCTCTATAATAACAATGCTAAATAGATTTCTCACAATGCTAGCTCTAATATGCCTATAGTAAGGGTGCATAAAACTTGGGCCCTTTTCAGTCTTGATTTTCCCTACTATTTATAGGATTTCAGAAGGGGGTTGGAGTAAAGATTTGGGGTTTTACCTTTTACTAGGGGTAAGAGTGAAATTGAAAATATCTCACAAAACCCCAAGAGGAACAGTCCAACATACTTTCTTTGTAAGGATAAATAGGGATTTTCAATTCCTTTATATTCCAAAAAGGGTGGATTTCACTTTTGAGAGGATAAATAATTTTAGTTGATTTATTAAATGCTTCACTTCTGTTCAACTTTTTGTCTTTATCTTTTCTCTTTTTTTTCTTTTTTTTTTTAATTTTATGAATTAAATTTCCTCTTTGAAAGTGATTTTGGCCTTTTTGAATTTGATCAAGGGTTTAGGTAATTAAATTAATTAACCACTCAAACGTCTTGATGTTTTAATTGATTTGAAGTTCGTTGTTTTCCTTATTTATCTGATTTTGTCTTTATTTATTTTTATTTAGGTCTTTACCAATTTTAAGGTGTCTACAGGGCTATTGATAATGGATTTTCACATCACATTAACAGAGATACAAGAAATTGTGTTCAATTAAAAAGGCATAATGGTGGTATGGTTACATTTGATGACACTCCTTTTCTAATCTGTAACAGAGGATCCACTACTCTTCATGTTAAGAATAATATTGATAATATTTTGTATGTTCAAGATTTGAAACAAAATATTTTGAGTGTTGGGTAGCTAGTTGAGAAGTGATATGATCCACAATTTAAGCATGAAAATGCAAAACATTGGGAAGCTCAAGTGATAAAATTGCATCAAGTACAAAATCAAAAGGTAACATCATTCATTTGAACAAATGTGAAAGAACATTTTTTATTGTTCATATTAGTTTGAAGGTTTGAAACAAAATATTTTGAGTGTTGGGTAGCTAGTTGAGAAGTGATATGATCCACAATTCAAGCATGAAAATGCAAAATATTGGGAAGCTCAAGTAATAAAATTGCATCAAGTACAAAATCAGAAGGTAACATCATTCATTTGAACAAATGTGAAAGAACATGTTTGATTGTTCATATTAGTGATAGTTGATTGTGGCATTAGGGAATGTGTCATGTAAACTTTCACAACATTGTAAATTTGAGTACTACTATGGAAAAAAGAGATCTACCTAAACTATTAAATCCTACTAATTCTATATGCAAGGAATGTTTGATGGGTAAGTAAACTAGATCTACTTTTAAGAGAAAAACTAATTTTATAAATGGAGTGCTAGATTTTATGTATACTATTGTTTTTGGTCCACATAGAACTAGGAGTTATCATGGTGATATATGCTTCTTACTCTTTATGGATGGTTATTCAAGAATTATGTGGGTTATTTTTGCAAAGGAAAAATATAAGAACTTTGAGATGTTAAAGATCTTTCAAGTTATGGTTGAGACAAGGACGGGTCAAAAATATTAAAAAAAGTGGTTGAGGTCAAACGGAGGAGGTGAATTACATCTGGTGAATTATATGATTTTTTTGAAGAATGTGGGATAAAAGAGGGGGATCTTTTCTCTAAGGAGTCCACAATAGAATGGCATAGTAGAAAGGAGGAATAGACCAATCCTAAATAGAGCTAGGACTATAATTATTGAATGAAATATTTCACAGGCCTATCAGAGAGAGGTGGTTCTAGCAGCATCCACATTTACGAGTGAAAGTAAAAGGTAGAACTAGTAAGATTCCTTCTGAACTTTGGTATGGTAACAAAACCACTATGAAGTATTTTAGGTTTTTTTGGAAATAAATGTTTAATAAAAAGAGACGAAGATTTAGGCACTAAGAGCAAGGCATACATATGCTACAATAAATAATTTATTTAATTTATTATTAAAAAAATTGCATATTACCATTATAATTTTATATTTTTTTAATACAAACTACAACTATGGTTTAAGTGGACAATCAAAAGTTAAGGCTATGTTTTTATTAATTTATTGTTATATTTTTTCAGCAAAGGTTTAAAACTTAAAAAATTGGAAATCAATTTATAAAAAGTAAATTAAAAAATCATTAATTTTGTTTATTGTAACAGAGATAAATAACAAACAAAAACTAAAAGTCAATCAACCACAATTTCAATTTAGAATAATTCAAACCTCTTGATAAAACTATTATAAATTTGTTGTACATATAAGCTCAAATCTATTTTCGTAATAGTTGGCAATCAAATTGGTTGTAAATTTGCAAAACATTTACAAAAAAAAAAAATTCAAACCATTTAAAATAGATATCTTCATTCTGAAACCAAATTGTACAATTAAAATAAATGAATCTATCAAGAAAATAAATGGATCTCTCTATTCATCTACAAATAGAAAAGTATTTTTTTCCAAAATAACTTTTAAAATACCTTGAAAAGAAAAATAAATTTGAAAAATTAAGTTTGCTAGAGCAGAGGATGAACTAGGGTGTATGGTATTCTACATTTGTTGTTTTAATCTCCGTGTACTAAAAAAAAAACTTAGCCTTTGAGTAAACATTAAGGGCAAATTCATTTGCAACAATTTATAAACTCTACCAACACTCATACAATATACTTCCAAGAAATTTTCCCTACGCTAATAATTACTCTTGCATGTATGACAAGCAATGCTCAACCAATATTTTTTATTGAGGAAAAAATTAAATTTTCTCCTACATAATGCATGAATCATTCATTTCACTCAATTAGAACTTACAAATTGTTATTAGTTTTTTCTATCAGTTGTTATGTTAGAAAAAAACAAATAATACTTTCAAAGGCAAGAGTACAATTTATATGCAAACCAAAAGAAAGATCAAATACAAATCAAGAGTAGAAAGCTAGGAATTCAAATTAGTAATAGCCACAATGAACTAATTTATAATAGTAAGTTCTAAAATATCAATATTTTTTGACCGGTTGGGGTTGACAATTTTCTGGCTAAAAACTATCAAATCCAAGATCCAAGCTCCCACATAAGCCTATTGTCTTAATAAACATGTTCTTAGTCAATTGTTATGGGGGATACCTAGGTCTATTTTATGATATTGAATTTGAATTATATCTAAAGATCAAAAATGTGGAACTTGGAGATCAAACCAATTTCACACACGATAATTTCATTGTCACAACTATGCATTCATCTCATTTAGTTGACTAAGGCACCAGTAAATATTCTCTTTGAAACCCTTTACTTAAGCCAAGTTATTTGAATAATGAAAGTCTTAGATGATCAATATAGAGTTGAGTTTGTTTTAGTCAAGGAACTTCCTGCATGCCCCACAAATTTCTCAGTGTCCTCCCATTTGACTAAAAAATGGCAGAATGTGTCAAATGGTTCCATACTGAAAACTCAAAATTTGCCAACTTTTTTTGAAGTCAAATGATTTTTAAGAATAAAGAGTGTACCCTTGCAAGCTTGAAACTCAACCAATTTCTCACCAAATAGTGTAGATAAGGTGGAGTCTATTTTTTTTTACTCATGCCTCTCCTCAATGAAAATATCAAGATTGCAAAATGCACAATGGCACCACAATTTAACATGATCCATGGCAGCACTGTGGCCATGAGTAGGCATCCAAATCAGAAAAATCAATTACAATTGTCTGTCAAAAATTATATATTGCCCCATGTCGTACAAAATCTTCCTCTTAAGATTTAAAGAAGGATTTTCGAATAAAAAAATTGAGTTGAAAGTTGCTCCAAAGTGCCAAGCCAAGTTGATTTTCATATAATTTGTAATATCCCTAACTAGATATTATTTCAAAACCCTTGAATGAATCTTAAAAAAGAATTAAACAAATATATATTGCAATGTATTTCAGATTTTACCAACAAAAACTCCAATAAACAACTAGATAAAGAAATCTCAAATTATTATTGCATTCAACCCCCAACATAAATACATATACTTCATAGAAGTTCTTCAATAAGATAACCAAGAAATCCAATTGTAGATACAGAAACTACAAGAAGATTGGATAATAGAAAAGATGAATCTATAATACACTATGAAACACCTACACGATGTCTCCAACCAACAATGTGTTTCCATCCATTGCTTAAGCTTGAGGATTTCCATCCTCTCACCTACTAAAAGTTGACGCTTTTGCAAATAACTCTCCAAGAGTGAAATTACAGAAGTTGAAGCATCCTAGAAATGAGCTCCTTCTCTTTTAACAAACAAACAGGTGACTCTTCACATTCCCCTTTCTGTGTCTTTATTTCCTTTACAAAATAATACTTTTTCCACTTGGGAAATAAAGTGCAATAATAATAAAGTGACAATTAATAACGTGAACTTATTTTATTAATTAATCAATTAAATCTTTGGGTGTTAAAATCTCTAACCAAATAGACTCGAATATGCATGTGTGATAGCTCGCCGAAAAATATCTCCACACGGTGCTCCTAGTCCGAATCTGCAATGTCAAGAATGTTGAGTTTGTTGACTTACCAAAAATAGTAAGCATCTAGAAACCCCACTTAAGCAACCCTTATTAGCCTGCAATTGAAACCGCCTAGGCCAAAAACTGATCTAATCATATAGGAGACCTAGTTTGCCCATGGGACCAAAGTAAAACGGGCTAATGGTGCAACAAAACTCACTGGCTAGAAAATGAGACATGTCATCATTTTCCTTCGAACCAATGTGAGTGGGCTTGCATTTGCCATCAGATGCATAGTTACTATGAAATTAGCCAACAACTTGAATGATTGGGAATATTGTGCTAGATATAAAAGATGTGGGGCACTATGTAGATAATTTTCAACTTGAGTTTCAAATAGCTCAACAAAGATTCCTAACAAGGGGATGCAGTAACATGAGAATAGGAGACCCAGGGCCTAAATTTGGAGATAGCGGGGGGCACTAGCAGACTAGTGGTGGGAAGTGGCACAGATACACAAATTGAGGTAAAATGATAACACTTCAAAGCAAAATCTGCAATATAAATATCTCTACGAGTGGCCCATCAAAGACAAACCAGTTTTCTGATGTTAAAAACTTAAAAGCAATTTGTATGTAATGGCATATACCATATAGCAAACCAACTTGCAGCATCATTGTCCAAGGTTGCAGAGGTGGTGGTTCTGTGGAAAGAGATTCCCCCTGGTCCCCAAATTAAGGGGAGGGATGCTTCCTCATGTAACGTTGGACTTTAAAGCATTTTGATGGGTGAAATGATGCTAAATGCTAAGTTGCCGGTTCGTGGTTCGGTTCCAAGTATGGGTTCGGGAACCGGTTCGCTGGTTCGACAAAATTTTGAAAAAGGGTTTGGGTTCGTTTGGGTTCGTTAGTACAAAAACATGTAAAAATTATAAAATATATATATTAGGAAAACAAAAAGTGCATTGTACTACAAAACATTTGACCCACCAAAATATAGGTTTATAATAGAAAGTCCTAACAGCTCTTAAAAATCCTCATCACCAAGATACATTAATTTTTGATATGATAATAGCATCCACTGAACCTTTTATCTGTAAATTTATTTGTGCTTCACTTTTATGAAGTATATAAACATAAAATGACATCTCTTGTATGCTCCCTTTGTTTTCTGCTGTCCTAATTCTGCAGGAATCTATTAGTCACGAAGCTCATTGAGAATTTAGGATGTAAGAATATTAGATTGCTATTTTAACTTCCAAACATATGTTTGTAGTTGCCTGTAGGTATCAGTTAATTGTGTAACATTACACATAACTTTTTGCTTAGAAAAGAAATATATATTATTTTGTTGAAATGGGAAGCTTCCTAGTAGCTCACCTAATTCCACACAAGCTTTTTATGTATGTGGGAGCTTGATGATCGTAATGGCCTATATTAGCAAATAGCAAATATAATCTAATCTTTTAGAAATTAACTTGCCATTGCACCCAACCTTGACACAAAATTGTGAACAAGTAATACAAGAGGGTGATCCTTTAGAAAAATAGGAGATACTATGAATCTACCCTTTTGCACCAGCTCTATCATAATAGTGTAAATAAGACTTCACATTTCTATATTTCTCTGCCCTTTCTCGGAGTTCCTGGCTTGTTGCTATGTGTATTTCTTGGATTGACAGTGACAATATCAATCTGCAAAAAAACATTTTAGAGACCTAACTTTTACATAATTACTCAAGTCTTTTCTTTTTCCTTGCAAGACTGGAAGTTTGTAAAATATACGACATGGCTGATGTGTAAAGCTCGTAGTGCATTTTTCACAAATAGTCTCTTAAGAAGGGAATGCATTTTAAGTTTTTAACCTTTAAATCTGGAATTGTAGCAGATAGTTCCAAAGAAGTGCAACCTGTAAATAATTTACTTATAAGCAAGCAGGTTGGATCATGCTAATTTTTGCATTCTTTTATATGTGGTTCTCCTGGGTTCGAACCCTGGTTCAAACCAGATCGAACCAGGGCTCCAAAAACGAACCCAAGGCGAACCAAGTTCGAACCGGACCAGAACCACGAACCGGTTGAACCAGTACGTGGTCCGGAGGGGGGGGGGGGGGGAGGTACCCATGCAACTTAGGCTAAATGTTATGCAGATTATTTACAAGATAACTTCCACAAAGCATCATTAAGTGCAATTTTCATTTATATGAAGACCAGTATTTATAAAATGTATTCTATATTTATTCATAAAAATATTTCAAGAAATAAAGACCATGCCAACTTTCCTCAAACAATTATTATCTCTCATCACAATAAGACACATACATCTCAACAACAAATAAATTAAAATGGAACTTATCAACATTTAGTCAAATTACTCATGAAAATATTTCAAGTAATAAAGACCGTGGCAACTTTCTAATACAGTTCTCCTTAAAATATCTTTATAAAAGACATACATCTCAACAACAAATAAATTTAAAATGGAACTTATAAACATTAAGTCAAAACATATAGTACGGACAAATGTAAAACTGGTCACATAAGTTTTAAATGATACTCTGACAATATTTGCAGCTACTAAACATTGTAAGACAAACTACCATCGCAAATAATTTCATTATCAAAAGGATAATTTTGCAACAGCTTTTCCAGGGAGAAAACTGTTTTAAATCAACAAATAAATAGATTTGACATTCAAAAAACTAAGAATTTCCATCATCACAAAGACCCACAGTAGAAAGCAGCCACAATTTGAGGTTGCAATCACTCCACTTCCATTTATATAAAGTATAAAATGGAGAAGTAACACTCATGTAGGTTTCACGTTTTCTCAATAATTACACACCAGTTCGATTTATCATAAAATTTATCCACAATAACTGCATTGCTGACACCTGAAACCAACCTGCAAAACAGGAAATTGACTTTTAAAGACTTAATTTCTACTGAATTTAAGCTATAAAGGAACAAATGACCCAGGACAATGTGCAGTCAGCTGTGATTGTACACTGAAGACATTCCAAGGATCACAGAAATAGGAGCTGCCTATACATTACAATTAAATGTTGGTAATCTGATCAAATTACAATAAAAATATACTCTCCGTGTACAAGTCCCTTGCCAAAAATGACCATCAACCATAGGGGACATATGGTTAGGAAAAGTCCTCGGGCTTATCTAATGCCAAAAAACCTTTCTTAAAATTTGCCACACATAGATGATAAAAGAAATTCAGGGGAAGCTATTTAAAAGTTTTATCTCATCTTTTGTGAATAGGTGGATCAAAGGTAACAGGCTGTGAGAAAAGAGCACTGAGAACGCAGAGATAATTAGGTTGCACATAGAGGAGGCAAGAAATAAGAGAATTTCAATGAAGACTATGCAGTCTAGTATGTCATTGCCTACCTAAACCATAGATGTTGGAAGTCAAAGGGGAAAGGGTTCTACTTCTACAAAGGGAAAGAAAACTACTACAATGAGGTTGTTTAGTACACAGTGACAAGAGGTGGCTAAATCTTTCCATTGCTAAATTTTTTATGCTCATACCTTACAATTTAATGTGACAAGTTTCCCCTACTTTAAACAAATATTCAAAGTTATAAAAGTTGTCAGTCCCTCATTTGCCCTCTTTGCAGAACATAAGCTAAACACCACCCTTCTTAATGGAGAATATTCTAAAGTGAATGTCTCAATGGAAGAAATGAAGAAAACTTCGATAAAGGATGGCCCCTCCATCATCAAGCATAGGTGGACTAATATCATATGTCAGCCACTCATCAATATTATTGTCACATGTTTAGTTGGCTCTTATTTTCTTATACCTACTGATTGTTTAAAGAAGAAACATACAAATTTCCAATTTTAAACATTAAAAGACACAATTGAAAAGTTTACAGCCTCTAATGCTGTATAAGTGGTGACCGATTCAGCCTCTGCATGTAAGTTAGCTAGCTTGATAGTTGAAGCTAAAGCCATACATTCATTTGCAACCCTCACAATTCACTTGCTTTGTTCAAGACCTTTCTGGAAAATTCTTCAAGCCCAGGAATACTCAATATACCAACTACTTCATTTTCTTCGAGATAATGGTGGTAAATTCAGAGGGGGTAGATGAAGAAAAACAAGTATAGCGATAGGAAAAGTCTAAAAAAAAGATACTTGACTAATTGGTGGTCCATGATGAGATAAGAATTTGTTGATTTTATAAGTTTATTATTAATATTTCTAACTCGGAAATTACTATGAAGCACAAGGATGAGTTCCTGAGGTTTCTTGCACCTGTCCCCACACCAGGGCTGTCCAAGGGATGGCGGATGGCTTGGGGACGTTTCACAGATATAATATAAAAAAATTAAATGCCTAGAAACCTACTGGAAATAGCAAGATGAGCAGGAGGCAGAGCGAAGATGGCCAGCCATCCCCTATTTTCTTGCGGCTATAAAACTTCAAAAAATAGCCCAAAGCTTTTATATACAAAAATATTTTTTTGCTCTTTGTGACCTCCAGGCCCCTCTAGCTCTAGCATGACTACACAAAACTCTCCATTCATAGCATTTGACTTCATTATTTTACTAAAGAAAATTGCAGCCAAGTTAGAAAGACAGCATTTGAAGGTGCTTTTGGAAAACCAGCATTGATCAGCAACAGAAAGGAGTGAGGTAGCAATCAGCAAGATAAGAGAAAGTAACCTATCTCTTTCACTTCTCTTGCTAGTTGCTACCTCTCTCCTCTCCTTTGTTGCTAATCAATGTTGGTTTTTCCAATAGAACCTTCAAACCATGTTGCATTGTCTTTCTAACTTAGCTGCAATTTTTTTTTTCATGTAAAAATGAAGTTAAATGCTATTAATGGAGTGCTCTGTGTTGTAGTGCTATGGTTAGAGGGGTGTAGGGGTCACAAAGAGCAATTAAAAATATGTTTTTTTCATTTCTCGGCACCTTTTAAGTTTCATAATCGTTCATAAATAGAGGGCTGTCGGCCAGCTCTGGGACAATAGTAGGATGGATGTCCTAGACATCCCACCAACTCGAGGTCATTCAGTTATCCCCACCCTATCTCCTGCCTGTCCTGTCGTTTCCAACACAATTTCTAGCATTTATAATTTTTTGGGGATGGCCAGGAAACATCCCCAAGCCATCCCCCATCCTTGAAACGTTCCCAATCCAAGGACAAGGGAATTTAACCCTGGGGACACACTCCCCAGGGTACAGGGTGGGAACAACCGTCGGACAAGTTTGGGACACTAGAAGGATGGATGTCTCAAATATCCCCATCCAACTCAAGGACATTTGGTCATCCCCACCCTGTTTCCTGCCTGTCATGTCGTTTCCAACACATTTTCTAGCAAGGAAACATCCCCAAGCTGCCCCACATACTTGAAACATTCCCAGTCCATGGACAGGGGAATTGAACCCTGGGGACACATCCCAGTGTCATTCCCCTAAATTATGGCATTTAAAACTAAAACAAAAAACATTCCAAAAACAATTCTCCTGACCCCTATCGTCTTTGTCCCAAAAATTTGGAGAAACACAGATACGAATCCATTTTTAAATATTCACATGCATTAGAAGATGGAACTTGATTGGGTAGAGTATTACTAATAGATTTCTGCAATATACTATGCAAAACTTTTTCATCACTGTTACGGATCATACTGCATGATCCATCATTAGGATGAAAGTAGAGAGCAGCACAATGAGAATAGCAGCAGACAAAAAAGACTTAAAAAAAGAGGGTGAGGCTTGTAATTTCTAAAAACTAGGAAAGAAGAGAAAAAAGACTCGAATAAATTTTAAAAATAAAAGAAAAAAGTCAAATAAAATAAACAAAAACAATTAATAAGAAATAAAATCAATGAAGGTTTCAATAAAACTGGGAAATTGTCTATATAAACAAGGAGTGCCAAAGTAATAATACATGCCAAAGTAATAATACAATGAGAATGGAAATAAAGACCCAAAATTAGAGATGAAATATAAACTAAATGATAAGATAAAGGAAATGCTTATAGAAATAAAATGTATATACTTAATTATTATAATTGAATATCAAGGGAAAAAAATATTTTAATTGATCACTATATTTATGAACAAATAATTAATATATTAATTACTATTAATCATTTAATAGTAATTTAATGGTTAAGTAAAACTAAGACATAAGATAAGAACGAAAAAATATATATTAAAAGAGCATTACAAATATGACTATATGAATATTAACCTGTCTGCAATTAAATAAAGATAACTATAGGCAAAACTGTGAACAATTTTATAACACATAAATGACCATTTTGTTTTATCAAAGTTTCTCATAGCCATCCTAAAAGTTAAACTTACTCATCGAAATCACAGTTGAGTTTCTCGTTTCAGTTAACTGGATGCAATTTTTTGTGTCAGCGGTCAACAACAACTGACCATGAAGCCTCTCCTTTATTGACCTATAGGTTGCATACGGTAAAAGAGCACACAACTCAGGCAACTAGCTTTTCCCATTAAGTATATAAGCAGCCTTCTTTGGTTGCCTAGGAAAAGAATCAATCGGGAGGGTTATTAGAGATGCATATGTAAACAATAATGGGACCAAGCATTTCATTCCAAGGCAAAATCAACTACGGAGATTAGCTCTCAATCATTAATAAAAGAAATGGACTGATTCCTTCCAATCAGTCACAGACTAAACAACTGTTTATGTTGCTATCATAAACACAAAATGTGCATATACATCATCACAACATATTCCTGCATTTTTCTAAACATATATATCTAGCATTTTAACCGAGTATAATTGTGTGGATGTTGAATCATCATACTAGGATTACTCCTCATAGAAAACATTTGAATCGACTACAAACAAACACCCTGAATTATGAATCATCACATAAAGTAAATAACCTGACCATCATAAACGGGCTTCAATGATCTTATGATGGGAAATGGGTTGAAGCATTCTTCCACCATAAATGGCCAACTTAGGCTCATTGTCATGTTCCAACATTAGACAGATAGTTCATAGAGTCTTCATTTGGAAGGGCAAGATCCATTAGCAAAAGCCAGATGGGATAAACATTACAAAGCTCACACAACCTTCATTTCAACAGGCAAGATTCGCAGTAGAAGTGAAATGGGATAAACTTTTTCGGAGTGGTCAACATTACAACTTTTACTTGGACAAGTAAGATCCATTAGTAGAAGTAAAATGGGTATAAACATTAAGAGTTGTCAACATTACAAATCCTGTTTTGCTATTAGGTCACTCCTTTTTAACTGTTGGCAGCTATGTTCCCCCAAGTTTCCAGGACGGGGACGGCAGGGGACAGCGGGACGGGTTTCCGGGACGGCATTTGTTTTGCCGATTTTGGGGACGGCAGGGGACGGCAAAAGTGACATTTTTTTTAGTTTTTTTAATTTTTTGTGTGTTAAAAAATTGGGGACGGATGCAAGTCCCCAATGAAGTTTCCGGGACGGGGACGTCCCCATCCCCGAAACGCTGGTTTTTTGGGGGGGGACGCGTCCCCGGGGAACATAGGTTGGCAGCCACAAACTATGTTCCACAAACCATAAAATGGCAAGAATCCCCATCTACGAGCTGGAATTTAGCATTTGCCAAGGTTCACAGGCGACCTAATTTCATATTAAAAACTGCCACTTTATTACACGGAAGGAAAAAAAAGAATTTTTCTGCAGGTTACATTCTGACAAGAGTACAGCATTGCAGAAGAATTATAGATGGGAACTACTCTACCTGGGAAACTGGAACATTAATAGTAGCTAAATGTTTCCTCAGACCTAACCAAGGTCACCACAAGCCAAACAAACACTAACCAGAAAGAATATGCATATTAAGAAGAGGAATAATGCAACACCATTGGCATTCTCAGAGTTGCATGTGCTTTCTGGATGTAGATATCATCATAATATGCCCAATGGTTTGTTCATAACTGTGTACATTACATTTGGTTGACTAAAGCAATTAAAAATACAGCACCCCTTAACACCCTTTTACCTTATGTTAGGTGTCATTGATGTCAAAGATTATCTTTTTAACAATACTGAATCAATCTATCATATTTTACTGCTAACAGTCGAATTAAATTAATTGAACAATTGATGTTACTACTGCTGTAATCAGACTTATATTGATTTACTTTGAAATGGGAACTAACATTTGCAGTTAATAAAATACCTGCTCTGAAAACAAAGAACAAAATTGTGACTAAGCAAATGTCTGTAGAAAACACTATATTGAGTTCTATATTCAAATAACAATTACCAGGAAGACATGGTCTGTGTCTATGGAAGATCCAGATGTCTTCACACAGCATAGTGGTGAGTTTAAAAGGTTTGCATGAAGACCGCAGCAGACATCTACGTCATGATTCACACGATATTTGAGCAGCTTTGAAAACACATGGCAAGGTTTATATATATATAGCAGACATCGTCATGATTTGCAAGATATTTGAGCGTCTTTGAAAACACACAGCAAGGTCTATATATATATATAGACACACACACACAGTTGACCATTTTGTCAGGTAGCAACAGAATGGTATTAGGTGTTTGTCTTATATGAAAAGTTAAAAACGACAACATTCTTTAAAGATTCAATTTTTTTTTCAAGTATTGGGTGCTGCTTGTGGTAGCCAGCGCATGAAAATAAAAGGTATTCATATTCACTATTATTGAGTGATATGATAAAGTATTGTTTGAAATGCACATAGTATGAATTTGTTTGATGAACGATGGCGGGATTAAAAGAAATAATTTGTCTTATCAGGAGGAAATAAGTGCAAAACAAATTATTATCAAGATGGTGGAAGTTGTCCTGAAGGTGTCGATTCATTGTTTTCTAAACATATGTTAAGTGTGCTCTAACAAGAGTAAGTGTTGGAGGTGACGATTCATCATTTTCTACACATGTTTATCGAGCCTTAACATATGACAGTTATAACAGGTTGTGTTTCACATATTATATGTCGGTATTGCTCAGAAGAAACTCAATTACATTTCTAACTTCACAGTTGCTGCTGCAATAATACTCTAGAAAACATTATTATCTGCCTTCACAGAGAAGAAAGATATATAACCTCTTGAAGATAAGAGAAAAACTCTCAACATAGAATAAAACTCGATTTATTCCTCAAAAATTTAAGTTTCCTTTTTAAGATAAAAACTGTTCTTTTTTCTATAATAGAAAAAGATTGTTTTCACAATCTTGTGTTATCCGCTTTTCTCCATTGTTGTCATTATCTAACAATCTCCAGCTCCACAAAAATTCACCTAATACTTGCCCAAGCCCATGCATCACCCCTTTTGTAACCAAGAGAGGCCACAGTCCACTTTAGCTTCCCTATCAGCACCGCTTTAGTAAACATATCTGCACAATGTTTAGGTGTATGGACTTTTTCCAGAGATACTCCACCTTCCTCAATAACCTATCTTACAAAATAGTACTTGACCTCAATATGCTTAGTTTTACTGTGATAAGCTGAATTTTTAGCCAAATGGATAGCATTTTGACTATTGCAGAATCTAATCACATTATCCTACACTTTTCCAAACTCATCCAAAAAAACCTTCAACCAAATTGCCTCTTTACATGCATGTGAGATGGCCTTATATTCTACCTTAGTTGTAGATTGAGCAACTGTCGCTTGGAGTTTTGACATCCAATTGATTGCTTCACCTGCAAGAGTAAAGACATAACCTAATGAAGATCTCTTTTTGTCCAAATCACCTACAAAATCAGAATCAACATAGCCACACACTGAATCACTACAACTATTATAGGTGATACAATAATTACATGTGCCTCTAAGATACCGAAGCACCCATTTCACTGCTGCCCAATGCTCTTTTTCTGGATTTGCCATGTATCTACTAACAACACCCACTGCATGTGAAATATCTGGTCTTGTACATACCATCGCATACATTAAACTTCCTACTACATTTCAATACAGTACATGAGATATATAATCCTTTTCTTCCTTAGTACTAGGACATAAACTTGAAGAAAGCTTAAAATGGGAAGCCAAAGGGATATTAATAGGTTTCACATTTTGCATACCGAATTTGATGAGAATCTTCTCTATATATTGTTGGAAATATTCAGGATAGGATAGGTTACTGAGAAGGGAGGGGTGAATCAGTAACTTATAAAACTTCTAAGCAATTCAGCATTTTACCATTCATTATTCATTCATCTAATCTACTGCATAAATGAAAGATTGAGAATTCATTGCACATATACACAAAGATTTGGTGACCCAAAAACCTTCCAAATAGAAAGTAAAACTGGGGTGGGGATGGTGCCCACAAAATTTCAATACTGCAGTATAAAGTTGGCCTGTTAAGGCTTACAATGATCACTTCTGGTGATCTACTCTGTTAGGAGCAAGTAGGACTGCTAGATCCACCCTGTTAGAGGATTTACAAACATACAGTGAAGTATGCACTCTGTTAGGAGATTTACAAAAAGACTGTTAAGTCTACCCTGTTAAAGGATTTATATACTAATTCACCTGTTAGGATGAAGCAGTGGATCTGCTTACAACTGTTTGCTAATAAGATCCTTTTTGTATTGATCACCTAATGTGATAGATATAACTTTTCTGCTCCTATGTTGACCTTGCTGTATTCTTTTTACTCTGCTGCTGATTCGCTTTCACTTATCTCAAAATTAGCAATACCTTCTTCACATGCGAACATCACTCTCTTCATTTTCATACACACACACCATACTGCAAATGATACCATACATTACATATATACCATTCCAATATTTACAATTTCAAGGTCGGCCAAAACACAAGTGAACAAAACATTACTGAGTCGGCCCAATAGTAAATAACTTGAGTTCACTGAACTGACTCGGTGACCTTCTAATACTCGACATCCACTACATTACTCGGCATCATCATGCACTCGGTAGGAGTAGAGGCTCGGTTCATACTAGCCACACAACATTGCTTGGAACTTGGTAACCATTGGTGACTCGGTAGATATAGTGTCACTCGGTAGAAACTAACTTCTTCGTTTACCTTGCTGTGCTCGGTGAACACTGAGTCCTTTGTTTACCTTTTTTCACTCGGTAAACACTGAGTCCTTTTTACCTTTTTCACTCGGTAAACAATGAGTCCTTTGTTTACCTTTTTCACTCGGTAAACACTATTGAACTTCTCATTCACTCAGTATCCTTTGGAATGCTCGATGAGAACTGTTTACCTGCTGAACTTATAAGGTAACCACTGAATGCTCGATATACACTGTAGACTAAGTGATGAGCTAAATAAGCATTCAGAATTGAATAAGTGTTTGCACTAATGACAAATATATCATAATTCCAACATATATTTCTTCTGTGATAACCAAAGCTTACCATGTTCCTTGTCTCTATGTATCTCTACACCCAAAAAAAATTTTGCTACCCCTACATCCTTCATAACAAATGTTCTAGCCAACTGAGCCTTCAACTTATTAATTTCAGCCATGCTCTTACTTGCTACAAGCATATCATCAACATATAATACCAAGATAATGAATACGCCATTTTCTAAACTTTTAAAGTAATCACAATGGTCATACTCACTTCTTACAAAGTTTTGGCGCACCATGAAGGAATCAAACTTCTTGTACCATTGCCAGGGCGACTGCTCCAAGCCATACAATGATTTCTTGAGTTTGCAAACAAATTTTCTATTGTGATCTTGAACAAGCCCTTCTGGTTGTTCCACATATATATATATATATATATATATATATATATATATATATATATATATATATATATATATATATATATATATATATATATATATATATATATATATATATATATATATATCCTCATCTAAATCTCCATGTTGTTTTAACATCTAGTTGCTCTAACTCAAGATTAAGTAATGCAACTAATGCTAATACATCTAAATAGAAACAAGCTTAACAACTGGTGAGAAAACCTCATGAAAATCAATACCTTATTTTTGGGAATATCCTTTTGCTACCAGCCTTGCCTTGTACCTTTCAATTTTATCATCAACACCCTTCTTCAATTTGTAGAACCACTTGCAGCCAACAACCTTTCTACCCTTTGGAAGTTCTACCAAGTCTCGTGTCTCATTCTTCGTTAAGGAATCCATTTCTTCGTCCATTGCTAATTTCCACTGAGCATTACTCATTGCTTCCTAAAAACAACTTAGTTCCCCATTGTTAGAAATCAAAGCAATAGATGACACAAAATCATCATACCTTTTAGGAGGATTCTTGACTCGTGTAGATCTCCTAGATGGTTGTATTTCCACAGTTTCTGTGTATTTTCTAAATCTGCACTTTCTTCTTTAGAGAGATCTTCTTGCTCTTTTTCTTCTGTAGAATGATGAGTTTCCAACTGAAATTATTGATATTGTGGTACTTGTTCCTATTCCAAATTGTTTTCCACAAAATTTGATTTTGTTAGAGAGGATTCATCAAATACTACATCTCTGCTAATGATGATTTCGTGAGTAGTAGGACCCCATTTTATCTATATCCCTTAACTCTATCACCATAGCCAACAAAGGAGTATTTCTTGGATTTGGGGTCTAACTTAGAATGTTGATTTTTAGAAACAAGAGCATAAGCATCACAACCAAATATTTTCACATTTGAAAAATCACGTGGATGACCTGTCCACACCTCTCCAGGAATCTTGCAATCTATTGCAATTGATGGTGACCAATTTACCAGATAGTGTGATATATTAAATGCTTATTCCCACAACTCTTGCTGCAATTTGGCATTACTTAGCATACTTCTTGCTCTCTCTGGAAGAGTCCTATTCATGCATTCAGCAACACCATTTTGCTGAGGAGTGTAAATCGTTGTTTTATGTCTTAGGATCCCAACTTCCTTGCAATAACTCTCAAACTCTAAAGACGTGAGCTCACCTCCATTATCTATTCTCAAATATTTGATTGGTCTACCTATAGTTGTACTATTTTCAACAAAAACTCTAAATTGTTTGAATACACCAAACACATCAACTTTACTTTTAATAAAAAAGAGCCATACTTTTCTTGAGTACTCATCTATAAATGTCACAAAATATGGCACTCCTCCAAAAGAAACTACAGGGAATGGACACCAAACATCTGAATGTATATAGTCTAGAATACCTTTGCTTGTATAACTGATAGATTTAAACTTCTATCTACATTGCTTTCCAACGACACAATGCTTGCAAAAATTCAAATTCAAAGATTTTAAGTTTGGAAGCAACTTACGATTTACCAGTACCTTTAGCCCTTTCTCACTCATATGACCGAATCGTTGATGCCATAAACAAGTAAATTCATCACTTTCCTTAGATTCCTTTGTTGCATGACTTACATGTGTACTTCCAACCTATAAAGGTTTCCGACTTTTGTAGCCTTCATCACCACTAATATCCCCTTGGACACTTTAAGAGCTTCACCTTGACAAGAGAATTTATAACCACCAGAATCCAAGACACCCAAGGAAATCAAATTCTTTTTGAGTTCTGGTACATGTATTACCCATGTAAATGTCTTTACAACACCATCAAACATCTTGATTCTAATACTCCCAATACCAACAATCTTACAAGAAGTATTATTTCCCATAAAAATAGCACCTCCATCAATAGGCTAGTAAGAAGAAAACCAACTCTATATGGACACACGTAATTAGAAGCATCAGAATCTAAAATCCATTCATATTGATGTCATAAGATATTACAAACAGATAACACTTCACCTACCTTACCTGAATTTGCCTCAATTCGACTCGCTTCCTTTTTGGATTCATCATTCTTTCTTTCTTTTCCAACAATCTTTCTTGAGATGCCCTGCTTTATTGCAATACCATCATTTTCCCTTACTCTTTTTGCCTCTTGACTTGGCTCTGGATTTATCTCTTGAACCTTCCCCTTTTTCTGTGGAACGACCTCTAGCCACCATTGCTTCTAGTGTGGAGGTTTCTATATTAGACTTCCTTCGCACCTCTTCAGACAACAAAGCTCCCACAACAGAATCATATTCAAGGGAATCAGTTGTACTAGAACTAATAGAAGTAACTAAGTGATTCTAGGATTCGGGCAAAGAACATAATAGTGTAACTATTTTGTCTTCATCGTCAATTTTTACATCTATACTACCCAACTGACAAATTAGATATTGAAAACATATAAATGATCTACAATTTTTACAAGTTCCTTCATTTGCAAGCTATACAATTGCCTCTTAAGTAGATACGGTTTGTCAAGGATTTTGTCATATAAAGACTCTCCATTCTATGTCATTAACCTGCAGTTGTATCTTCTTCAACAATACTAAAGAGAACCTTATTTGCCAAACACAACCGGATTGTGCTTAGGGCTCTCGTATCCAAATCTTTCCAATCATCGTCTGTCATATTTATTGGTTTCTTTGACTTTCCAGCCAATGCTTTATGCAATCCCTGTTGCACTAACAAATCACGTGTCTTGAGCTTCCATAGCTCAAAGTTATTTTTGTCATTAAATTTCTCCACCTCGAATCTTGCATTCGAAACCTTTGCCATTTGATGCTGCAAAAAATTCAACACAAAATCGTAACACAGCTACTGTATAAAGAAATTGCTCACATATCACTTGTTATGAAAGTGGAAGCATTAACCAGAAACAATAAAATTACAGCACAAATTAGATGCAAAGAAATAATAAGAGAAATAATGAACAATAACAACACAACCAACAATACACTGATATACGTGGTAAAACCCTTGAAAATATGTCAAGGAAACATCCACGGGGCAAGTATTGGTAATCTTATTGCTCAAAAGAAACTCAATTACATCGCTGCAATAATACTTTAGATAACATTATTATCTGCCTTCACAGAGAAGAAAGATATATAACCTCCTGAAGATAAGAGAAAAACTCTCAACATAGAATAAAACTCGATTTATTCCTCAAAAACTTAAAGTTTCCTTTTTAAAATAAAAACTGTTCTTTTTTCTAAAATAGAGAAAGATTGTTTTCACAATCTTGTTTTTTCCGCTTTTCTCCATTGTTGTCATTATCAAACAATGTGGAGAATCTGTGGCTATTGAAGCGGCACAGCACAGAACTATATTTGTTTTCAAAGGAGTGAACATCGAATCTTCTCAGAGAACTGGTATTATAATTCTAAAACTAATTTTTAGGTGTTAGACTTGTGATATTTTGAATTACTTTTACCATTGTGATAAAACTGAGATGCAGAGTATCATATAATGGTGTTACCTATCGTCTGAAGAGTTGAAAATATTAAACTGTAATCTATACAGAGTCATCTTGCACAGATCAGCAATTAATTCTGCAATCTGATAATGGACCAAATTATGTCAGGTTGTAATTGCTAAATTTTCTCAGAATTGTTAGGTTGCATGCCAGTTCAATCAATTTGGAATTTATCAGATATACAGTTTTACACATCTAATTCTTCTGTAATGTCTACCATTTTGAGTACTGTATCTGAAAGTTCTTAATACTGACAGAGAATTGATAATAGTTGCAACGTCACATGACATTGGCAAATTGTAAAGTTGTAAAGACAGTATAAGGTTGGGGCTTTAAATTTTGTACTCAACAAAAAGAGTTCTTACGCTTAGGTTAGGAGTTTGGAGACTCCATTGTGTTGCAGTCCATAAATGGTGTAATTGGTAGGACTTGTGAGACTGGATTAGGACAGCAATCTTCAGTTGGCAGTTTTCCCGCATTGGGTTTCCACATTATATCTTGTGAATTATTTTTGTGCATTGTCTTAATTTACTTCTGTTGCCGGTGTATATATTAGGATAAAATGCTCAGGAAATCAGACTAGTCATCAAAAGTATATCGGAAAGTTAAATTGGCTTAAAGTTTTTGTACACTACTAATTCACCCCCTTCCCCCCTTAGTTGTGTAATTGTGTTCTACACCTTGTTCATCAATATATTTTATCATATAAAATCCATGCATCTCCTGAAGATCAACGTGGGGTTTAGTTCACTCTATTTGTGCATCAAAGAGGAGCATGCCTATAATGTAACTTTTAGTACATAGTCCCAACAACACAAGTCCTGGCTATCCCAGTTGACTAACTAATGCTGCAAAATGTGTTAGTGATTTGAAACTAAAAACTTGAAGTCAAAGTTCAGATTTATTTTTTAAACCCACCAAATAATCTTTGAGGAAAGAAAAACTTCAGAGTAGTTGTGTCATGTTAGAAATGTAAATTAATTATCTGTCACCTCATATGGGTCGGCACAGACCATGTTATGTTCATTGGCATATTTTCCACATGCAGCTGCCAAGCACCATCCAACAGACCAACCAGTCAATCACCGTCTATTTTAACTGCTGTCATAAATATTGCAGCCAATTCTATGCTGCAGTATAGTTAGCATTTAATATGTATTTCCTTTAAATATAATGGACTGGGCCTGTGATCAGCAAAGCCTGTATTTGATTTTCTCCATGGGTTTCTCTCCAGTGTTTTCTTAAATATTCTATTTATAGTCTTGTGATGTTTATTTTTGTGATGAGTTTTCTTTGTGGGTTGTTTAGTTGGCCAAGTTAGGATGTGCACCAAAGGCATTTTTTATATTTCTCTTATGATTATTTGACTTGATGTCATGATGTACTTTATGATTTGAATTGAGACTTATGTTTTATGAGTTTTATGCTATTGAGCATTTATGAGATCTTAGGTTTTGAGAACCAATGTTATTTTTGGGTTGCCTATTAAGCAACCAAATTTGATCAGTAATACTTTTGTGGTATGGGACACAATTGTGGTTTGTGAGTTTTGAGAAGGTAGTCTAAGTGCATGTATATGGGAGTAGCTTGCAATGGGAGCCGGGGCCCAAAGTGGCTGCCAGGAAAACTCATTGTAAGTTGTGTAATAAGTGATGACATAGTAATTTAAAATATTTAGAAACACATTAAAAAGATAAGTTAGAGATATTGACTCGCCCATGCCTTGAGCACTTGTATAGGCTAAGGATGGGAATGGGATGATACCTATTGAGAGGTATGACTGGTTCGTCTTGTCTTCATGAGAGGATATTCTAGTTTTGCATGTGTCACGTTGAGAGTTCAAGGTCCAGAGTGACCAGTCTAGGGTAACTCAACGCTTGAGGGTCCAAGCTCTAGTGAGAGACTAGTCCAAGGTAACTCAAGTAGTTTGACCATGTGATGACACTCTCTAGTATGTAGCCCGAGTCTCCTTCATGAATTTTTTATATTTGCCTCTAATGGTGTACTTGTTGGATATTACGTTTGACGGTGTATTTATTGTGAGTTGTTACTCATTGATTGGATGTCATTTATTGTTGATAGTTGACTTTTACTGATGACTGTCTATTATTTGTTAGGGTGTACTTATTGTTGGTGATTTACTTTCATAGATGACAGTTGGTGATCTATCGGTTATTGTGCTTTTTCTATTTGACACTTGGTTTGGGAATGGAAATTCTTCCAGTGTTATATCTCTTTATTTTAAGACTTGATTTTTACTTAGTGTTTGATGTTGACCTTGGTATGTGGTGTATGATTGGTTGAGTCATGTTTGACTTTGGTTATCTTTCTTTATCAATAGTTTCTGTTACCCTTGAGGTAGAGTTGGCTATGAGGATTCCTTACCTAGGATTGTTTTATGATTTGATTATCTATGTGTGGATCGTACATTATCTCTCATGCACGGTGCGAGTGGGATCCTCATTAGGTGACCACAAGGTCAAGAGGTAGTGTCTTCTTACCATTTGGGTCCCCCTCAGATTTGTAGATGTTGGGTGCTCGTTGGTGCAATGTGTTGTGAGGTTTTCACACATCGCCCCAAATTCTTGGGGACCCCCTTTTTAATCGCCTTTAGGGCCAGTGGAGAAGGTTAGATGTATTCTTCGCCCGGTTTCAACTTGATTTTCCAGAGCTATCAGTTCTATCCTTAGGCCGAATAAGTTCAAAATTGATTTCAACTTGGCAGGATAAGATTGTGAATTTTGTACTTAGACGATTTCTTTTGAAAATTTGGATTTAATTGTAAATTTGAATGATTTTCAAATAAGGAAATTTTTCGTTAGACTTAGGTTCTTGGAAAATCTTTTTTTTTTTTTTGGTGAAATAGAATTTAATTTTGTAAGATGAAGTTAAATTGCAAAATCAATTTTTACTCTAGAGGCAATTTTATTTTTTGTCATAAAATTTTAATTATTTAGCAAAATCGATTTAGAGGAAAATTGCAAAATTGGCTTTAATAGATTAAATTTGCCTTGAAAGCTTTTGGTATTTAATGAAATTGGTAAATTAATATTAAGAAATGGCTTTTGGTTAGCCAAAATTCAACTTTAAGGATGTATTAATTAGCAAACCCTCATTAAATAGAAATTTTTAGCATCCCCAAGGCACCATTCAATTTCGTTTTGCAATTTGTGGTTAATTAGTAAATTAAAAGTGCAGTTTTCATTTTAGAAAATTAAAATTTTGGCAAAGTATTTAAAATGGGCCACTAACTTAGCTTTAATTTTGGTTTTTTTTTCCTCTATAGGACCAAGTCGGCCAGCCTGGGAGGAAGGTGAAAGCTGCTATAAAGGGAGTCCCCTCCCATTTCATTTTCATCAATTCATTTGCTCCTCATGCTTGGGCGAATTTGAAGCAAGGGCAGATTTCCAGACTTGGGCGAAATTGGTGGAAGGCAGTTTTTTGGCGATTTTTGGGCAATTTCTCCATTGCCATTGTTGGGCGATTTGTCTAAGGGCCAAATTTTTTGCGTTTTTGGGGATTTTTGCTCCACTTTGTGGGCTGCGATTTGTGCCCTAGGTGGCAGATTTTACAGATTTTGCTCCTTCTTTGCTTGGGCGAATTTTGTGAAGGGCAGATTTTTTTTTTTTTTTTCATGCTTAGCCGAATTTTGTGAGGGCCGAAATTTGTGGAAGACAAAATTCTGATTTTCTAGAGGGGCTGCAATTTTTATATCAGATTTGGGCAATTTTGTTGGGAGAAGAGATACATATGAAAGTTTGATTTTTGCATAGAAGGCAAGTGTTGGATAAGCTTAGAGGCTTTGTTTTCTAATTTGCAAAGGGATTTGTAATTCTTTGATGTCATATCCCGGGTTCCGAAAAGTTGTTGTAAGATTATTAGTTAAGGTGAAAGTCATCATCTAGAGTTGCAAGGAGTGCTTAAGCTGACATCCATTCTTTCGCTCTTTTCTAAGAATTGCACTACTTGGTTCTTCTTGCCTTTTGGTCCACCACTCTACCATCCCGTAATAGGGCGACGAGCATGGAGGATGATAGTGCAAGTAAGAATCCCAAGCGGGCAAACGCTAAAAAAGACAAAGAGGATATGACGCCCAAAACTTCCTTCTTCTCGAAAATGAAGAAAATAACCGATACTAATATCGCTACAGTGGACATGATACGAATGAGGGACAGACTAAAGGAAGGACAATCCCCCTTGGCAAAGAGGATATACAAGAGCGGAATTGTACATGCAACAGCTTTTCCTCCTACTTTGCCTTGTCCGGAATTGATTATGGAGTGTGCATCCAGATTTGATCTAGACAGTAAATCCATCATTTTTGGCGAAGGGAAGAGAGTGTTGGCCAACATTGGCGAACAAGCAATTGAAGAGACATTTAATATTCCCCAGAACAAGGGCATGACAGTTGTAATGGTGGATCAGGCGGCCAAATCATTTCAAGGTAACCAAGAGGCCTACTTCTCACATCTAAAGCGAAATTGGATACACGAAGGAAGGAAAGGAGTTAACAAATCAACAAGGCTTACAGTGGCAGATTTCAAGCCGGAATATGGCGATCTCATTGTTCTTCTCAGCTGGATCATGGGCCTAGCTCAAGCTATGCAATTCGAAAACTGGATGTACTTCTTCATTGATGAAATTGAAAAGGGAAAAGGAAAATTTGATTGGGCTAGGATCATAAGTGAAAATTTAGAGTTGCAACTTAGAACAGTTCAAAACCAAAGGCAATTCTACATGGGATCCTATCTGTTTTACTTAATTGCTAGATTGTATGAGAGTCCGGGACTTAGGGCCTTAGGAGAGATTGGTAATGGGCCGAGGCAATATTTGGTGCATGAATGCTATCCGCAGCTTCATTTGCACAATAACAAGGATTACAAGATGTTTTGCGATGCATTCGCCATGAAGACAGTAAGGGTATTACAAAGGGCGCCTGCTAAGAGACTTTCATCAGAAGCAGAAGCAAAGATTAAGAAGTTTGGGAGTTGGTTCATCCAATTCCCGCAATTCACATACATTAGAGTGGCAGGAAGTACAGTTTGTCCCAAGAGGCTTCCAAGATACCTGCCCGACAAGGTAGTTTTGATGGAATTGGCTAGGCAGCTTGAGCACTATGATAGAGTAATGAGGAATGAGGGGAAAACAGGCGTTTCCTTCTCAATTATAATTGGCAATGATAGTTGCCCAAATCGGGCCACCTTTGAGGCTGCGGAAAAGGAATTGGAGTGGTATCATCTAGGATGGTACAGAGCAAGGCAAGGATTCGACCCTGTTGGTCTTATCAAGGCATCTCATGGAAGCGAATTTAAGCATGTTCCCACTATAGAGGACTTTTGGGCCAATGCAAAGGATGATTTTCACGTGAGAAAGCTAGCTTTCTCGAGATTGTCGGTGAACATGATGAGAGATATCAGATGGAGAGGCCTTGATATTCCCGATCAATTGGAGGATGATCGTAGTGTGTTGAGAGAAGACTATGAGACAGTAGTTGGAACAGAGTTGAATCCAGTGGATTGGGACGATCATCAGGATCCTTCCTTGGAGGCAGTCACAAGGACAGTAGATTTGCATACCGAGTCGTGGTATAATGCCAAGATGAGAAAGCTACAAAGACAAAAGGTTCTCCTTACTTATGAGATGATGAAACCGAAGGAAGGTCTAGTAGAATCAATCGGACAGAAGGGTGAAGGAAGTGGCTGGCAATCGGAGACAGTTAGAAATAGCAAGAAGAGGGCTTTGGAGGTAGAGAAAAGCCAAGAACGTTCGGAACCTCCAGCCAAGAGACGGCGGGCAGCGCCGTCAAGGGAGAGTATAACTAAGGCTAGAAGCCAAGAGGTCAATTCGAGTGATAAAGGGGCCGCAGTGGAGGTGAGCTCTGATTCGGAATCAAGTGGCTACAGTGAAAGTACGGAGTACTCCCCTCTCTCGGAGAACCAGCAAGGAAATATGGCAGAAACTAGTAGAGAAGAAGATGGGCCGATTGATATTGAAGAGATAAGTCAGGCGTCTAAGGCCGTTGGTGATGCTTTGTTGGTCGAACCGAATCCGGATTTGGGGAGATGCACTGCACCACTATGGTTAAGGCAAATGCTTATGCCGAGAGGCGAGGTGGTAATGGCTCACACAGTTGATGATATACAAGGACTAATAGAAAAGGATGATAGCGAGAACCAAAAACAGATGGCAAATATGGTGGCAAGGGTAATCAGAAGCCACAGTGATGGTCACCGAAGGGTTCAGATTGCTATACCAACAGTCAATAAGGCAGCTGATGAGATTGCAGCCCAGGAGTACGAAATAGTAGAACATAATTTGGGAAGAAATACAGATGATATGGAATGTGAGGAGGTTCAGGAAGGCATAGCATCAATCAGAGAAAGATTGAGGAAGGCAAACGAAAGGATAGTAAAGTTGGAGGCCGAAAACAAATATTGGAGAGATTGCCAGCCAATCCAACAGCTGCATCAGGCAGCCCTTCCTCAAGACAGCGGGAGCAATTCAGAAGAGGTATCAGCTCAGTTACATGAAGTAAGGGGTTGGATCTATGATACAATCCAAGATGGGCGAAATTTCTTGCCCTCCTTCATCTCAACATTCCAGTCATTGGTGACTGTTAGAAACAAATTCAGATTATTTGAAGAGGAATGGAAGAATTTTCTTCCCATCAAGGATTTGGTTATTCCTAGGCTGCAGGCGTTCATTAGGCTACCGGAGGCATATTTGGAAAGAGCCCGGTTGGTTGATGAGAGAGGATTGAGCATAGTTGAATCTTGGTATGTCGCATTGACTACCAGATTCAGAACACTTGAAGAAATTCATGATGAGATTGCACAACACGGCCCAAACATCGACACTTCCATTTCGACCATGATGAGCGACGTTGGCGTGGCGCTTGATTTTGAGGGTATTAGAGAGGAGGATGTCAGTGAGACAAGATTTGGATCGAGATTGGATGAGTTAGGAAAGGCTGCTGTCAAAAGGAAACATCTAAACACCCTTTCCTCACTCAATGCTTTTATTGGGTTTGCAAAGGAATATGAGAAGGATCACGAAAGGATACTACAAGCAGCAAACAGCGTGGCAAAGTCAGCAGAACTCCGAGCGAAGCACACACCTTGTCCTCCTATGGAAGAAGTTAACGAAAGACTAGCTAAGTTCATTGCCTTAGCTAAAAGAACAAAAGAAAAAGGAAGAATTATATTAGAAGATCATCTTATGTAAGCCCAAGTGGCAACTTTCTCTTTCTTCTAGAATAGGACAAGTGTTTGTTTCTGATTGGCCACCATTTTGGTGCCTTCTCATTGGTTGCCACTTTTGCACTTTTTTCATTGGTCCATTGATGAGGTGGCATCTTCTCATTGGCCGATGGGGTGGCAACCCTAATTAGGGTTTTTGGATCCAATCTGGATTGTCGATCTTGTTTTGATCTCTACCGTCCATTGTATTTTGGACCTCTATATAAGGCCATTGGCTCTCATTTGTAAAGAAGGAGGTTTGGAGAAATTGTTGCGAAAATAATACCAAAGTGCTCTCTTTTTCATTGCATGTTGACTAAGAACATTGGGTGTTATTGCATGTTTTCTACTTCCACATAGTTAAATTTTCTTTTCAAGTTGAAGCAATTTCATTTCAAGTTGTTAGAGTAAGAGTAAAATAAAATGGATAGTTGCATGGTAGCTTTGGTAGATGTTTGATAGGGGTCAACACTAGGCCACTAGCATCCTAGCGGCTGGTTGGGAGACTTTGTGTGGTGATCTAGTTTACTTTCCTTTGAAGCGTTGCATCTATGGAGGTAGGGCCGCTGGTTAGCCTTCATTAGATTCGATCCCCGTCCATCTGCTAACCTTCCATTCTTAGGAGTAGGAGTAGTTGAGCAGCCAAATTTCATGCTTAGAAGAGGTTAGTTAAAGAAGTAAACCAAAACATCGGCATTCTCACCTTCCATCGCCGTTCACCCTACATTGCCATCATCGCGCCATCAACATCATCTAGCATTCATACCAAACCACCATCTTCGTTTTCTCACCAAGATCCAAATTTTTCTCAAACAAGAAAACGTAAGGCCGCCTACGTGATTACCAGCAAATCACATTGATAAAACTGAGCGAGTATCCAACGGTGTAAGGAACATTGGAGTTATACTCATGTCCCATGAGAGATAACTTTTCAAGAGAGGAATTATGTATTTGATATTCTGTATCAAGCATCCAATTACTAATATGTTATGTAGTGACACAAAACTCGCATCAACACAATGTACCCTTTATCATTTTTATTCTTATGTTGGAGACTTCTATTCTTTTGTTGTATCTATATATCATGTATTTTAAGATCCTACAGGATATTGTATTGCATATTAATGTACTTATATCTATTCTCACATACCCTGCAACATGTGTAGTGGATGTTATTCATTTAATGTGTACTCATTGTATTAGTTGTATTCATGCATTTGCTTATGAGATGATGTATCTATTATTTCTTTATGATTCGTGAACATGTATTGAAGACCTAAACTAATTATTATAAACTTCTTTAATGTGACTCAACATGAAGGAACCCTTGAATAATGCAAAACTGTATTCATAATTGCTTATGTGTACTTGATGTGTATGTGTATATTGCTTCCGCATGGTTATCTTGTGTTGTTTAAACTTTAAAACAAAAATAGTTCATTAAACATTGTAACATGTTAGGTTTATTTCTCTTGGGTGCCCGAGCGGGGAGTTACACTCCATGGGTTTCTTCCCAATGTTGTGTCATGTTTTTAACTTGGTATCAAAGATAATTGTAAATGATCTAAGAGTTTGGAGAGAGCAGAGAGTGAAAAAAATATGGTGAAGAGAGGGCAGTTTGAAGGAGGATAAGGTCAGCATGTTCTGAATGAATGAATTCTGCTATGTTTGTCACTGTATTATGTGAGTTATGTTCTTTCATCAATTTGGATTTCTCCTCTGTGCCTGGTTTTTAACTTGGTATCAGAGCTTAAAGGTAAGAGGATGGTCTGCAAGATGTTTATTTATCATAGGCACAGATGAAGCATCTTGAAGATTAAGTTTGCTAATTGGTAAAGCCAAAAAAGGCAAATCCATGAAGAGTGTCCAGATTGAGAGGAGATGCATGTGAAAGAGTTCCTCGTGGATGTTGGCAGCACACATGTTTAGAATTTGTCGTGATTGTGCAATTTTGGTTGAGTTGTGATATTAATCTGCCATTTTAAAAAAAAAAATTATGTGTGCTTGTCACAAGAATTTGTTTATGTGATGTGTGCAGCATGGAGATGTTGGAAATGTTTAGGCAAATATAGAAGCATTGTGTGAAGCTTCCAACCATAGATTAGAGGTCTATAGAGCATCTCTGTGCAAGCAGGAGTGCCAGAGACTGCATACAAACTTCTTGTGAGAAAAAAGTGTAAGAGTTAGCATAGATTATAAGGTGAGATGGTGTGCTTGAGGTTGTAGTCATGTTGCAAAGGGATGTCAGAGATGTGTTCTGTTTTGGATTGAAAGTGTTTGGTTTGGTGGTGTGAGAATATGTTTGTCTAAATGTGTTGATGTCAATAGTGGTCATGTAAAAGAATATTGTTGAAATGATATCCCTCAAGAAATTGTTGTTAATAGTATTTTGGAGATTGAACTATTGGATGGTTGATAAATGAGTTATTGTAAGGGGTGCACTATTGGTTGTGCCCAACACCCCAAAGGTTTTTGGTTTGATGTATTGATGAACCATGAATCTAAAAAGGATTCATATAGAACTGGCAAGTAGAGCGACTAGGTACCCATGTATCTCACTAGATGGACTTCTTTTTATCTGGACTCAATAATCAGTTTGATGCGGTTACAAAAGGAGAAAACCCCATAGTGATGATCTAAGTCACAATATTCGGCGAATCTCAAGCATGATATTCAGATATTGCCTAATTTCAATTTTTCCTAAAATATTCAATGAAAATCACTTGTTGTTTGACCACAAAAATTGGGATTATTTTTTTATTGCTGTAAACATTTAGAAACTAGTACTCTCTGCATTTGGCAACCTTTTTTAGGGTTTCCAAACCATTCTTTCTTTGAATGCACAGAATACTGAAAACGGAGGTTTCAATGAGCCATTACAGCCCTGTATCAATGAAGAGTGCACAGACAAAATTTTAAGCCAGCTCGTGCAGACTGTAATCTGCAATTTTCCTTGTGCCATTTCCTGCATCTGCAATTTCATCCCAGTGGAGGTCTTTCATCAAATTCATCTTTGTTAAATTTATTTAGTTGTAATGTAATAATGTATAAATGAAGACTTTGTTTATTAAATTTAATATTTATTAAGTATAAATGAGATGATGTATAAATGAAATAATGTTCATTAACTTTAGGTTCATTTTGTTATAATGTAACAATGTATATGTTACATTTATTAATTTTAAATTAAGTTTTTTTTTAATAAAAAAATTATTAAGTATAAATAATATATTTTAAAAGTATTGATATATTATTTTTAAGTAATATAATTAATTCTTTAAATTTTAAAATATTAGAGTAATAGGTCATTAGATATATATATATTTAATCAATCAATTAAGTTTATAGTTAATGTGAAATGAAAATTTTGTTTTAAATTATAAATGAAATATAACATCCAGATTTCCACGGTCTAAATTAACAACTATCAACTCAAAGAATACAATTATTACTTCGTTTCGTAGGAAGACAGTTATATCATTCTTGTTCATGTGATTAGGAGTTACTGTTAAAAGCAGTTAGACAAAATTTCTTAACTAAAAACTTGAAATGCCATTAATTGAAATCACTACAGAAGTTGAAAACCACATACCTCAGAAAACTAAGACCGAAATCAGACTAGTGATGCTTCTGCAACCACTTGGTTTAGTCCACAAATACACTATAACAATTTTATATAATGACTATCATCTACAAACCGCTACCTTAAAATCAAATGATAATTACAATTAAATACCACCATATTTTAAATTAGGGCATCACATACCACTGTATCAATTAGGGCATCATTTACCTTTGGTTCATTTAGGGCTTTTGATACCACTGTCTCACTTAGGGCTTCCGCTACCACGGATTCAACTAGGGCTTCCGATACTGCTATCTCACTTAGGGCTTCCAATACCACGGTTTCATTTTAGGGCTTCCGCGACCATGGATTCATTTTATTAGGGCTTCCGCAACAATGGATTCAATTTAGGGCTTCTGTGACCACAAATTCAATTTAGGGCTTCCGCGACCACGGATTCAATTTAGGGCTTCTGCGACCACGAATTCAATTTAGGGCTTCAAATTCCTTTCCTTCCGATTGCTTAACTGTGACAGTAACTCAAGGTTAGAATTATACTTATATTTGATATCCATATTAATGAGAAACAATCCACGATTCTATATCTTGCATCTAGGTGTAAAATAACGGTAACAATAAATTAACTCTTTTTAATCTTACCTCCTCATAAATAAAAATGATAATACCTGATTCTGTTAATCAAATGAATGCATAGTTAATCTCTATCTGACGCATGTCCGACATCTGGAGACGAGGTGAACATTGCCAGGGGCTTAACCACCCAACCTCAGACCACAACATATCCCCACACGATCTCTGATGAGAAAGGCCCTCCCTACCCGGAATAGATAGGGATCATCTTGTCATCTACTGGGCTTCCTAGTAAATAACTCACCATACGACTTGGCAGCAAGATATTACAATAACAGGAATGTGCATGAGCTATTAATTGATTCATATTAAATGATAAATATTGGAATGTTATAACTGATACGGATTCAATTATTACAGATTCCTCTTTATCACCTCGTCACCCTTTTTCTTGGCCACACTACCGGGTGAGTCCCAGGTATTCGGAATTCTCAAAGCAAATGGCTCCATCATTTCACAATTCTATGACAAGGTTCTTTAAAGATCTCAAAATTTGACAATATTCCTGACAACAATCTTCATGAGTGGTACATGCATGAGCTAATGCATTGTTTATTTTATTATTTATTTAATTCTAATATCTTTCATGTTTGCAGTTATCTCTACACCTCCTCACCATTCTCAGGCCATCAAGTCGGTGATTCCTTGGTGCCTTCAGATTAACTTCACATGGATACTTTACACCTTCTTCACCCTATATTGGCATTTACACCAGGTGAATTCCTTGGTGTACTGTTTTCAGTATCTCAATATGAGTTATTTGTATTACATCAAGATGCATTTGATTACCAACTGAGATAATAACATTCTGGCCATTGACCTTATATGATTCTGAGAGAAACCACATATTTGGATGTTTATATGAATAAAAGAAAACGCCAGTCTTATGCATAAATTTGAGTAACAATATCACCAAGGAAATTGACTGTTTTACAAGATATTCGACAGACTTGTGCATTAGTTATAGCCAAACTATCACAAATGATAAATGACTACTTGCAAGGGTCACAGCAGACTTGAAGAACAGTTCGGTGGTCATTTCCACTTGCTATTATTAATGGCTTACGGATTACTTTTGCATTCATCTCTTTAATAAAATAAAAATAAGGAATATATGGATTGTTTTTAAGAGCTTACGTGACTTTGTCACCAAACTTTGCGGAGAGTCTTGTGCTTAGAAGAAATTGCCTAGCTTGCTGTGTGACCTGTGGATGTTAATACTAAATTGGTTTTAAGGCAAAACAGAATCGACTCAGGGTTGATTAGTTATATATATATATATATATGCAAATTTATTTTCAGAATACATTTGGTTCAATCTAGAATAGTTACTTCCTTGTCATTGCTCATAAACATTTCAGAGTATTACTCACATTATTGGATATATAGAAAGAGAAGTCGACAGACTTAATGTATAGTTTGGCATCATATTTCACACGTTATCACTAGGAGAAACCACAATTAGAATTAAAGAGCATCAGAGTTATAAATTTCTATGCAACAATGACACCAAAAGACATACGACTGATGCAAAAATGCGGACAAAAATAAATATAAAGAAGACCCTGCGGTATACGAGTTTGCAATCTTTACGAATCGTAAAAGACTTAGCATAAAAGGATATTGTGGTTCAGAAATAGTCTGGCGTGACACCTTTGTGAGATAATCCGGAATGCTCTGAGTGGGTAAAAATGGACTCCTCTTCCTGTTCTGGTTTTCCACGGGTGACACTCTGTTTGCTCCTGATCTCTCACGGCAAAAAGTAAGACTCCACTCTTGGCTTAGGGTCATGGTTATGAGAGCATGCCAACAGTATTGTTAGCGGAATGTAAAGAAATAAAAATCCGGAAGTATACATAGTTCCTTCTTTAGAGATGAAGGCCGAGAGTCACCAAAATTAGAGAGGGAAAAAGATGATAAAACCGATACAATCATAAGACTCTAATATAAAAGAATAACTTGGCTCATCAGCTTCCAATAGTTATAAAAAAAACCATTCGAATTCCCAAGATGACCATCAAAAATTCAAATTAAAAGATAAAATAAAAAGGTTGGGAAACAATTTGAATTGCCAAAATGTTAATCAATTAAACATGCCAAATGTTTAAAACAAGGATACTAAAAAGAAAGAATAAAGTTGGAAGATAATAATTCCATTATTATACAAATTCAAACATTATAATTCAAATGTTATTATATTTCGATTATTATTATAATCTTATATTTATAAATGTACATGTAAACAGCACTTTATTATTAAATTATAATGATACCAAATCATTTTTATATTATATACACGAATATAAATTATTATTAAAATAATATGATGAAAGATAAATTAAAATCCATTTGAGATATGTTTTATATTTTAGCTCAATTATTTATTAAATAACTCATGCGGTTCCACAGATGTATCCTATTTCAAATCGATAGGTCCTTTACCCGTCTGCCCAGTGATGGTGATGCCCTGCCTAATTCTTTTTTGACAATGCTTCCACCCCTTTGACATTCTTCCTGCAAGGAATTTCTCCGTAATTAAATTATAAATTATTTAATCATAAATAATCATAACGGTTAACCTTTCATCTTAATTTCATGAATTCGCGATTAACGATCAACTAACATGTCATCTTCACTAGAAATCATAACGACTATCTTACCATTTCGCCAAATTATATCAAATTAAACTGCCAACTGACTTCATGCAAACCTCAACGGCTATATTTCAAGCTAGGTCAAAAATTGGGATGTAGCATGAAATATTTTAAAATATTGATATATTAATTTTTCAATAATATGGTTATCATGTTTTATAATTTATAAATGTATCATCATGTTTAAAAAGTTTTTAAATCTATCAAACAATTTTAACTATTTTGATAATTTATGAGATATTTTACATATATTTAAAAATAATTAAAATTATATAAGGCGAATTTAATTTGAATTTTTCTCTGGTCGACGAACTCGAACTTGAATTCAAACCTTATGACTTAGGCTACAGTATAGTTAGCATCTAATATGTATTTCCTTATTAATGCCGATAGGCATTCTACAATGGCAGAAAGGGTGGAGTGAGATGGTGTGACTGTGTTACTTTTAACTTTTCGAGGTTAAATTTAACAACCATCTACACGTCAAAAAAATTTATTTAATTATAAACAGAATATACTCTTAAATATAATTTAATAAACACCACATAAAATATTTGTTAAAATTATAATGTTTGGAGATATAAATCATCAATTTTTTATAGAAATTAAAATAAAAAGCTTAAAATGGGGGGGAAATGGAGATAATGGAAATATAAATAATTTTGGGTGTAGTAAATTAAATTTCAATCATTTTGTAGTGGAAATCTATCGGCATTTTTTTAAATAGATTTATTTAAGATATCTATACTAATAAATATAATGGACTGTGTCAGTGATCAGCACAGCCCATATTTGGGTTTCTCCGTGGGTTTCTCTCTAATGTTGTGTCATGTTTTTAACTTGGTATCAGAATAGTTGTGTTTTTTAACTGTAAATTGTGTCATGTTAGAAATGTAAATTAGTTATCTGTCACCTCACATGGGTCAGCACAGACCATGTTATGTTCATTGGCATATTTTCCACATGCAGCTGCCAAACACCATCCAACAGACCAACCTATCAATCACCGTCCATCTCAACTGCTGTCATAAATATTGCAGCTAATTCTATGGTACAGTATAGTTAGCATTGAATATGTATTTCCTTATAAATATAATGGACTGGGCCTGTGATAAGCAGAATACATATTAAATGGGCTCTGATACCAAGTTAAAAACATAACACAACACTGTAGAGAAACCCATGGAGAAACCCAAATATGGGCTCTGCTAATCACAGACCCAGTCCATTATATTTATAAGGAGATACATATTAAATGCTAACTTATACTGTAGCATGGAGTTAGCTGGAACATTTATTTAAGTAGTTGAAATTGGCACATGTCTATCATGGACAGTTGGTCTGTGCCAACCAAAGTCATGATAATTAATTTATTTCTAGCAGTTTGCAAATGTTTCTTGTAATGTCCCCTGGTAATTTAAGTTCAATTATTATTTAAATTAACCTCAGTTCTTGTATCCTAAGTTGAATCGACAAGAAAAAGCATTCATTTTCCATAAACATGTGGTAAAAGTGGGGACAGTCATCCATTTGTATTATGTATTATGTAATCTGATTTCATATGTTATCTCTATTTCTTGTTCCTAAGCTTGACCTGCTATTACTTTGTTATAAGGAAAGAGGAGGTCTCCATACAATCCATGGTGCTTAGAGACCACTTGATAGATTCCCTCCAAGTTTACATATCCAAGCCCTTGTACTCTCTTGGAACTACGCCTGCAAGGCACGCAGGGTCATTAATCCCTACCCTATCTTAGGAACTATCCTTTTGGAATTTAGAGTGCCATACTTTGAGTTGCTTCAGCCTTCCTTCTTCATCACTAAAGTCATAATGAAGATCTTAGAATTGCCTCTATTACTATATTTATATATATTAGACAAATCCCTATCCCTAATAGAATTCTGGTATAGTAATATTATGTAAATCAGCACTTCACTCATAGGTACATAATAGTATAATTGTGTAAATCAGCATCTAGCTTAGCTACGTAATAATAATATTGTGTAAATCAGTATCTAGCTTAGATACGTAATAGTATTATTTACTGTCATACAGTGGATACCAGCATTGCAGATATTTACTTCCTTACTATTCCTTGAAGAGTATGAAATATATTTATAATTTCTCATCTTCCATCTGATCAGTAATCAAGCTATGATCTGCCTTCCTCCCCTCTCCCCCTGAATGGTTTAGGCTGTCTTTAGAATCTAGATACAAACAAAGAGCTATAATGGATGAGGTACGTCTGTACCTTAAGGCATATCTCATCCCTTTGGCTCTATATAATAATCACTGCCATTAGTTAATGTTTAAACGATATTAACATATTTGCTGTTTCAACTGTTGATGTCCTAATAACTCACAACCTTCTTGATTTTTATGAATGATATGTTTGAAACATTGATGTCCAATATTTTCTCCCTCATAGATGCTATGTTTATTCTTGACTGGCTTCCATCAATTAGGTCTTAGACAATTACCATATGTAATCTTCAACATCCACAATGTATAAACATTGATGTCCAATATTTTCTCCCTCATAGATGCTATGTTTATTCTTGACTGGCTTCCATCAATTAGGTCTTAGAAAGTTACAATATGTAATCTTCAACATCCACAATGTATTTGAATCCACAATGACTTCCATCAGTTCCATAACATATTGACTAAGTCGAATCCTTACTTGATACATGGAGCTTGTTGCTTATATCATTGCAGAATTTCAATATGACTCGTTGAGATAATTAATGGTTGTGTATTCAATCTATATGTATTCTTCTGAGCGGAGGAAGTGACGCTTAATGTGATCCTATGGAGAGACCGACGTCAAGTATCTTCCACATACAATCCAGATATTTATATAAGTTTCAATCTTTAATTAAAACAAAATCAGTTATAGATTATAGGGCATGAACTATATTATATTTCTCATTATTTATTTATTTTTATATTCTTTTTTGGGAAAGGGGATATCACATCTCTTTTTCAAATGAAAGAAGAACAGTTGAAATACTCAAATTCTAATGATGAAACTTTATAAGATTTAAATAGTTAAATAGTAAACAAAAAGCTAGGGACTTTATCAGTGGTCATCTCAAAATTACCAGGTACTGTTTGAGTAGGTAGGTGAAGGAATAAATGACAAGAAGCTTGGAATATGTGTATAACAACATGGAACAAGTACTAGTATCTTAAATTTTTATCATAGGAAGCAGAGTCACAAATAGTTACACTTGAAATCATAATTACTAGACTTGCCCAAACTTGGAGAGCCTTAAGACAAGCTGCTGAATATGATTCATAAACTCAGGAACTGGGTGTCAAGCCTGGTCAGACTCCATGGGCTTTCCAAGTCTTGTCCGCAAAACTTGGCTATGACAGTTGAGCGTAAAATTAGAAAAAAGAACAAAAAAAAATAACATTATACTCATTTCATATGCAAGCACAAGCAAGGCAAAAAAAAGAGAATTCAAGAAAAATATAAACCGTTGAAACAAAATCCATCCAACATTGCTTGGGTTTGATAAATTCTCTATAACTTAGACACATGTTTTTTGAAGGATTTGGAGGCCTCTTAGAGCTTGGTTGAAATTCATAAAATTGTGGAAAATGGCATGCACCAGGAAGGTCTGGATAGAAAAGGCTCCAGCCCTCAACCCTACCCAATATCATTTTAGTTTTTGGGCCATGGCAAATGGAAAAAGCTACTTTTTTCCTTCAATATTTTTCACAATTAAATCCCAAGTAACTGAAATACATTTATGCTTTTGGTTTGTGGAGTTAATCCATATCCTAAGTATAACTCCAATGGCCGTAGCAAAGTACTGAGTCTGAGTTCAACTCTTGAGAGCGAGAGAGAGAGAGAGAAAGGAGAGAGAGATTTTGCATGTGAAATTAAAAGCAAAAAAATTCAATCCTGCCACTTCTTTCAAGTTCAACTTGTTTGTGACTAAAATGTGTAGGAGGGCTTGGATGAGATTTTTAAATCAATTAAGGCTCAGCCAGTTGCATATTTATACAGCGCAAGGGCTGCAGATAAGTTTTTGGTATCAATGGCCTCTCTCAGACAGCTTGAAGCTGACTTCCTGGCTTTGGCTGCTCAAGTTGAGCTGCTACATGACTAGGCTGTGTTGGAGAGATGTTGATTTCAATAATGTATGCCACTCTTTGAAGGCTATGACCACTTTTTTGGACAAGGCATACGACAAGCATCACGTCAAGCTAGTATTTTCTTCTGTGGCTTTCTAGTGCTAGCTATTCCAAGGAGGCAGATGAGGATAAAATTAAAATCATAGTTGTTTTGATCTTTCTTGTGGCCCTTTTATAGTAAGGAATCAATATTTGTTATTAACTTATTTCCTTTTGTGGTTTCTCTAAAGCTTCTATCTCAATAATTCAAATACCCTTAGTGTGGACTGTGGAGAATCACATTTTTGTTTATACAACATATTTCCCAAGGAACATGAAGTCAATGGTACCTGGCTGGTTGCAACTGACCTGCATTTTCTGCTGGAGTTTATTATAAAGAAGAGTTCTCCCTCGGTTTACACATCAAACAATAAATGAAGAGAAGCATAAGCATACCTTTCAAGCTCTCCCTCAGTAAATACATGGTAGTAACGATTGTAAATAACAGCCCCCTTTTTATCATCTTTCTTTGCAAACCCGCTTGCAATAGCTTGAGCAGATGTTCCACTAACTTCTGCCCGATGGTAAGGTAAATGCCAAGGTACAAAAAATTCTTGTTGTTCTCTCTCACTTTGTTTTGGAAGAACGGAAACCTCGCCCTCTGCAATATCTTCCTTAGTCTCAGGTGCCTCTAGCCCTTGCGGGTAATGCATTTTAAGAGGATGGGTTTTGCTGCATTCTCCACTGTTTTCAGTAAGCAAGTCTTGACCACCGGAATCATCATTTGCTGACTCCTGAATACTTTCCAGAGCAGCAGATGATGAACTAGACTGAAAACTGCTAGTTTTTCCAACCCACTGCTCTGTATACTTGCACGTAAGAGGGGTCCATTTTGTAAGCAAAGATCTATCTTCCTGCTCTACAGCCCAAACAGTTATCAGAACCTTTCCTCCCTTATGAACTATTCTAACAAGTTCCTCTATTGCCTTTTTCCTGCGCTCTTCAGTACTAAGATGATGTAAAACAGCTATAGATATTGCAGCATCACCAAACCCACTTCTATAAGGAAGATTGATTGCATCCGCAACCAACACTTCATGTCCTCTACTTCCACAGATGCTGATCAAGGAAGGACTTATATCACAACCTATAAAAAAACAATTTGGATTGAAGCCTAGATATTTTCCATTGCCACATCCAGCATCCAAGACAATTGACCCTTGTGTCAAGGAATCGAGAAACTTGGCCACTTTTGGCCACTTAGCGAATCTTGTCGAGCTGAAGTGAGGTGCAATAGCATCATAGACATTATGAACATATTTCTTTTCAATATCTGGAGTAAAATTGGCACTAACAGGATATTGGTCTTTCTGAGTTGAGAACAATGCCTGTGTTTTCTGGAGATTTCCATCAGTAGCTGCTGGATCCAAATTATCAGAATTCATTGGAAGCGCATTAGATGATAACGTCAGTTTTTTTTCAAAAGAGCTGAAAGGTAGTATGTTTCTGCAATTTGAGGATGACAGGTTTCTTGAAAACAGACTTGTATTTGAGGTCGCACATATCCTACCCCAGCCTCTCCCATGAATTTTATCTGAAAGATTACTAAATTGTGATACATATAGTACTTTCATAACTTCTCCATTTGCTGCATTCAACTTTGTCACCATACCACATTCAGAACAGAACTCTCCGTGTGGGAATACTGACACTGAGGAAATTTGATGGCATTCAGTCATAAAAGTTGATTTCTTGATGTTTTTCCCATTGTATACTGGCTTTGACGCCACTTGTTTATCATAGGCAATAGCAGAGGCCTTCAAACCTGCTAAAATGATAAAATGCAAGCAAAAGAACACAAGCAAGATACAAATGTTACTTTTTTAAAACCTCGCAGTTAGAAGCAAAAAAATTGTACAATTTATTTTTAAAAAGTACGACTAGCATAAAAATGGTTTAAGACCTAAAAGATAATAAAACTGCAAAAAATGTTAAGAATTGATCTACAGCAAAGGAAGCAGCAGAAAGTCTGTGCAGTCACTATTAAAAGCAGCCGCTCTACTTCCAATAGAAAATGTCTCAGTTGAAATCTTATGTCAGAAAAGGGCTCGCAAGTAGACAAACAATAACTTTTTTTTTTCTCTAAAACAACCTGCCAGATTATGGTCCACGTTCAAGCTGATGCACTCCAAGCACACCCTTATGATAATGAAGCAGTTTTAAACATGGGAAACGTATGAAAAGAATGCTCCCAAACAATGGGAACTTTATCTACCAACCAAAAGAAAAAGAAAAAATGATTCCATGTGTGAATACATCTGACAAATGACTCTTTCTGTTGGACAAATTTATCTTTTTAATTATCAGCTCAGATCAAAAGGGTTATGCTTTATCTGAATACAAACATTCTATAGATTATTTTATATTGCAATGCTACATCCTCGGATGTTACTTTATGGACTTGAAAAAATAAAAAAAAGATTGTTAATAAGTAGGAGATATTTTCCACAGCAAGTCAAATTGTGATATTGCTCTCAGGATTCAACCATGTACTTTTTTGAGTCAGACTCATTGACCCCATGTTTCACGAGTAGTGGATCACAAAACCCATCTCTCATGACAAAGAATGGAACACTTAACATGCATTGGATCTAGGTGAAGCATCGGGGCTTCCTGGGAGGTCACCCATCCCAGTACTACTCCAGCTTGAGCGCACTTCCATAGTACTCATGAAACATGAGGTCAATGAGTTTGACTCAAAAAACTATACGGTTGAATCCTGATAGCAATATCACAAAAGATTGTTATCAACTGCTAAGACTTTTATCAAAGAGATCACTCGGTATCCATTATTTAAAGTAAAAGGCTATCTTTCCACAGATGTGTTGCTCTTTTTTTAATTTTTATATAATATATAATCTAACATGTTATAACTTTGAGTACACTCATCAAAATGGAGGTAAAGTAAGTTGATTAGTCAAATCAGTACTACACATTTCAGTTTACCCATTCTTTATTAGCACTAAGCAATGGAGGTGGGATCTATGTTTTAGCCAGCAGGATTTTGATCTATAAACTCAACAAGATCTGTCTGAAGGATGTCAAATTAGACAAATTATTTGTGGATCTTTGGAAGGAGCAAGGAGCATCAAGTTATCATTAGGCCTGAAAGGCTCTTTCATCACATTTTATAATATGAACAAGAAAGAATAATTGTGTACGAAGGCGGACCCAAGTTTTATGCTATGTTGGATTCTTCATGATACCCTAAATTCCCCTATTTGCCTTTGTGAAAGAAGCCCATTAGACTCTCCTGATTGATTTAGATTGCATAATCCTTCTCTTGAAAATTGGAGCAACAATAATCTCCTTTTCATCAAGAGCTATTTGAGTATTGTCTCTTCTTTAACTACGCCCATATCTGAATTTGAATTGTAACAACATTTCCATCAAAGGCTCTGGTTAGAACTTCACAACAATTATCTTAAAGAAAAATGGTGGGTTTGGACCTTTAAATTTGTTTTTGCAAGGACCAAGGGCATCTTCCAATTACTATCCTATCAAAGAAATGGGTAAAAGAATATTTAAAAAAAGCTTAGAGGATTTCCAAACAATTTCAAAGACGAATTGGTAAAAGGGATTAAACCAATCTAGAGAGTGGTACAAGACATCCAGGTGACATTGAATAATTTTTGAAATATTCAAAAAAATGATTTACAATGTTTTCTACATTTCTGTATGTTGTATCCTTGGAACCCTTGGAGTGCAACTTGGCCTTGGAAGTGCTGAACACTCCCAAAGGATGCAGATCTGCGTTCAGGGACCTCAAAATAAAGACACAAACTAGGCCAATGAATGCATATCCAAAGTCTAAATTAATAGCTACACTCACGGAGTTATCATCCCATAAGTGGAACCACCAAAATGTCTTACTCCAACAGTCAATTTTACTTCCCAAGCTACTTTTCCTTATTCAATGACTTGTTTTTGCTTCCACAAAGGATATGTCACCCACATTGGGGATGACTCTTTGATTCTCTAGGAGAGTCCTTCATTTATGATTTTCAATAGCTTTTGAGTTTTCATGTTTTAAATTATAAAATACATAGATTTGAATTAGGAACTCTAGGCATACATCTCTCCCACAAAGATTGCACTCTTTGTATACTATCTCTTTCACAATAAAATTCTATTGATTTTGTCAGTTTCAATTCTAATTAATTTTCAATTCAATAATGCCCAAGTTTCATCTATAACACATCAAGTTCATAGCTAGTGCACTCTGCCTTAAATTGCAACAATGATTTAGATCATAAGCTTTAAAATTCCAGAATCCGTGCTTGTTCGTTTTAGAGTTTATGTTAAGGAAAACTGAGAGGCTGCAAAGATTATTTTTTGATGCCTTAAGTGTTTGAAATATCCCAGACTCTGATAATGCTTCAAATCTGATTGAGATTTTAATTTTTTGCTCATGCTTTGCTTCATCATAATGTAATATTGCAACATGCAAACATGCAGATTAAACATGCAAGATAAACAATATAGGTTTTCAAGGAAAGAAATTTGATGAAACATAGAGTCGAAGTTAGCCAATGGGTATTCCAATTATTCTCATGAGAGATGGATTCGTGTGAATCACTACTCATGAAACATGAGTCGATGAGTTTGACTCAAAAACTACATAGTTAAATCTTGATAGCAATATCATAACCACGATGTCTTCTTCAATTACAAAACATACTCTCTGTGTCTAATCAAGGAATGATATTGTTATGAGTGGACACGTAATCTCAAACCTTGCATGCAATGTGGTTCTTCAATTATTATCACATGTTCTATCATAACATAAAGATGAATGGAACTATGTAAAGATGGGAGATGGCTGATCGTCAACATGAGACCTACCTTTATTTTGTACCTTAGAAGTTTGCCTTCACAGATGCTATCATGGGCTGTTATCCCAAGGTGTGTGGTATACTGAAAACTCCTTTCATGAACTGTCAGACTTCCCACCTCAAGACCGTTGTTATAAACCAGGCCAGCAACTAAATTGAAGTCAATGATGTTTGTATATCCATGCATAAGAAAGAAACCCATCTCATATTCCTTACTTTTCGAGTGAATGTGTCTCCATACACTTCAATCCAACCCAAAAACAAATGTAGTCCCAAATAACTCTAAACATGTAATGTATAACCATGTCAGACAGCCATGTGTCAACCATGAATCCATGAAAATTGTGTCACAACCCAACCAAGGAATGATATTGTTATGAACCGAACACATAATCTCAAACCTTGCATGCAATGTGGTTCTTCAATTATTATCACATGTTCTATCATAACATGAAAATGAATGGAACTATGTAAAGATGGGAGATGGCTGATCATCAACATAAGACCTACCTTTATTTTGTACCTTCCAAGGTTGCCTTCATAGATGCTATTATGTGCTGTTATCCCAAGGAGTGTGGTTGTTACATCCCAATTTTTGACCTAATCTAAAATGTTCATATAGCCGTTGAGGTTCACATGAAGTCAGTTGATAGTTAAATTTGTTATAATCCTACGAAATGGTAAGATGGTTAGTCGTTATAATTATTTATCACGAATTCATGGAATTGAATAGGTAGTTAGCCATTATGATTATTTATGATAATAACTTGTTATGGTAATATGATTTAACTATGGAGAATTTCTTTGTAAGAAGCACGTTGAACGGGTGGAAGCATTGTCAGAAAAGAATTAGGCACAAAAGCATCACCATCACTGGGCAAATGGGTTGAGGACCTAGCAACTTGAACATCAAGATACAATCGATAGAACCACATGAACTATTAAATAAACAATTTAAAATATTAATTATTAATTAAAATATAATATGTACCTTAAAGGTTTAATTGATCTTTCACCTTATTATTATAATAAATATATCTATGTACGTACAGATAGATATAAAAATGAAGTGACACTGTCGTATTATTTTATTATAATAAAATGACGCTACCTCACCAATATATTTATATGTACGTATATAAATATAAATCATAATAATTTTTGAATTATAACCTTCAATCTTCTTCCATCTTTTTATTCTTTTTCTTGTTTGAAAATCGATTTAACACTTGGCATTTTTAATTGTCAAATATTCTTTAAGTTACGGAAGCCAAGAAGTCTTTTAAAACTTTTTTATATCATAAGTCGAGAGAGGAAGGCGGACATCTTTCTCAAGAACCCGACTACCTTATTCAAGATCAGCTCCCTTTTTCCATTCCCGACTTCTCCATTATTCCGCCTTTCCTCTACTCATAGTTCTAACTTCACACCCATTTGAACCTCTACAAACTCAGATCTTTTTAGAATATAAATGCTGCCATTCTTGTATAGGCTGCCGCATATTTCCACCTTGCTGAAGTTGACGTCGCCTTTAGATACTATGAAATCAATTGAAGAAGAACAGATAAACAAGCGTCTAGCAAGGCTCAGACATTTCCAAAATTTATACCAGGTCATGTGATTGATCATTTTCCAAATATTGTTGTAATTTCTTTAACAACTATTAAAGCATTTCGATTTCCATAGCAATAAACTACAGATTATACTCACTCATACTTAAACAACCTTAGGAAGTTGTTACTATAAAATCATAGCAAAGTGTCCAAGATATGGAATCACGAATTATTTTTGCCACTGGAAATCAAAATCGAATGACTTTTATTTCTACAAGTCCTAAAGAATATAATCTCTCAAATCACAGGTTGTGAAATGCTGGAAGTATATAATCAATCATATTCCAAGCATTGTTGTATATTTCTTATCAATTGTTACTGGTTTCCGTTTTCCAATTTGGAAATCAGAATCAATGATATTTCTGCTAGTTTTTAAAAACATATTCTTTCAAGTCACAATTTGTGATTAGCTGGAAACATATAATATTCTTTTATTAGTTAAGGATCAACAAAAAGCACTGGTTGCTATAAGATTCAAACACCTGGGACTCACCCAGTTGTATAGCCAAGGAAAAGGGTGAAGAGGTGAGAGAAAAGAATCTACAATAACATGAAACAGAATTTGTTATGACATAACAATGTTTATCATTTTTTAAAAGGAATCATTTAATAGCTCATACATGATCATGTTTATTGTATTCTCCTATTGTCAAGTCGAGTGGTGTGATTAGATACCAGGATGCTCAATGGATGACAAGGTGTTTCATGTCTATTCCGGGTAGGGAGGGCATTTCTCGTTAGAGATTGTGTGGGGTTAAGTTATGGTCCAAGGTTGGGTGGTCAAGCCCCTAACAATGTTTTCCCTCTTCATAAGATGACAGACGTGCATCAGATAAAGATAAGCTATGCATTCGAATGTTTGTCGGAAATAGGTATTTTTACTTTTATGATATATATTCAAGTAGAAGGTAAGATTAATTGAGTTGTATCATCGTTATAGTTATTTCTTTAAATGAAAGCAACTCTTATCGTCGATATAACTGGCAACCAGTTAGATGAGTTGATCTTCTAACTGAATGTGGAATATATTTAATTGCGATAGATAAATTTATCTAATGAATTGTTATCTCAATCTTTTATTTATAAGAATAATGATTAAGAGCATATCTTCTAATCTTATGTTATTGCCACGGTTAAGCAATTGGAAGAAAAGGAATGATACAATGGTATCAATGCATGGTAATTGATGCCCTAAATGATACAGTGGTATCTGAAGCCCTAATTGAAACAATGGTATCTGATGCCCTAAATGATCCAATGGTAATTGATGCCCTAATTGATACAGTAGCATATGATGCGCTGAATGATATAGTGGTATTTTATGGTAATCGCCATTTGATTTTGATATAGTGTCATTTGATAGTAATCATCAATTGATTCTAAGTGATATTTGTGGACTAATCTGGGTGATTGCAGAAGCACCCCTACATTGATTTTCGGTTCGAATTCCATGGTATGTAGATTTTAATTTCCATAGTAAATTCATTGATGGTATTTTTAAATGTTAGTTATGAGTTTTTTGTTTAAGTAATTGTAACTGTTAATCTCATTCACATGAACATAACTGATATAACTGTCTTCCTATGAAAATGAAGTAATAATTATATTTCTTTGATATGATAGTTGTTAATTAAGACCCAGAAAAAGGAGGATGTTATAGTGGTATACTGAAAACTCCTCTCATGAACTGTCAAACTTCCCACCTCAAGGTTGTTGTTATAAATCAGGCCAGCAACTAAATTGAAGTCAATGATGTTTGCATATCCATGCATAAGAAAGAAACCCATCTCATATTCCTTAGTTATCAAGTGAATGTGTCTTTACACACTTCAATCCAACCAAAATACAAATCTAGTCCCAGATAAATCTAAAAATGTAATTTATAACCATGTTAGGCAGCCATGTGTCAACCATGAATGCATGAAAATTGTGTCACAACCCAACCAATAAACAGTTTCATAAGCATATGAAACAAGTGCCAAGTCCACAGTTGTATTGTAGTTGTAACTTGTTTCCATTAATACCCAAGTCAAACCATGAGTGGCTGATACACTAAACGTATCACCCATAAAATCATGACTCGCATCAATGAAATTGTCAACATCAATTGAAAAATCACAATTTTGGATGTTAGAAAGCTCTTGCTTCTCATCATCCATAGAGTTATGTGAATCACAATCTTGATGAAGATGAAGCTTGGCTTGATGAATCATCAACTTGGCAGTTATTGCCTTCACCGGCCAACTATCTTTCTTTTTTTGGGACTAATTTAATTTGTCCCAAAGTTTACAAATTTAATCCTCATAAGATAAATTATCATAACTATTATCTCTAACCTTTGCATCTTGTACACCGTTAATTGGAGAGTCAATAGCATTTACCTTTTCATGAGAATAGGCAACTAACTCATGAGTATAAAGAGATATAGTGTTATTATCCTTAATCAGCGATTTATGACTGGTTGTACCTTTTCTTGATGCCTTTGTAACCTTCAATGCTAGAAAACACTTGCACAAACTTGGTAGCCTTATCTTGTAGCATTTCATGTCTCAAAGCTATGTCATCATCATAGTCTATCAAGGTATCAACATCACAAACTGATTCATGCCCTTCTTCAACTGCTGGTATAAAATATAATCGGTGGCAAATTGAGGTTCAGTCTTTACCTCATACTTATACATCCACTAATGAATGTCTATCATGCTAAACTTCTTGTCACCACTATCCTTCTTGGATTTGTGCCCATCTGATGTCACAAAATTTCTGTCCCAACTCAACAATCCAGAATTATGTTCAGACTTTTTCAAGGTGTCTTTATTGCTTTCTTGTATCTTTTTTGAGGAAAAAAATGTTCCTCCACAAATCAGCCTATGAGGTGTGTCTTTCTGCAAGTAGCATAAATTTCTAGTTGCTAAAGCTGATCTGTTTTTCATAACTAACCAACTCCATTGTGTAGTATGCAAAACAACCAAACATTATCAAATTGAAAGACCTCCTTCCTATTAGGTAATCTCTTAGCCTCTATAATCAGCTCATTAAAGAAAAATACCTCATATGATCTTAGCAAATGTTCTACCATTACAAATGATGCATGTTCAACCAAAATGGAATCAATTTTCCTTCTACACAAATAGGTATAACACTAGTGGTTGGTCCACCAAGTGAGTGTCCATTATCATCATATTTTGAACCTTCCAAGGACTCTAAAAGAGGAAAATCATGAACCTTATGATGCAAACTTAATGCTCAAACTGGATTTTCAGAATCATACCTCTTTTCTTGTTCACACACATTGGCATGTTCTTATTAGTCACTTACCCCAAAAAGATCTTCCTTTGCATGCTCAACTTGTATACATTCTTCTCTTGGAAGAAATAATGATTTAATGTATGACTTTTGTTTCCTTGCATTGATTAGCTGGTTGCATCATTCCTTGACGTCTTGTAGCTGTTGTCTTTCTTGGGTAGCAAGCATCTTTGCCTTCTTAGCTCTTTGTAACCACCCATCACACATTTCGAGTGCCCTTTTTCACGTCTTCCATGGTATGATGTGCAAAATTAGAGCCTTTGTGGCATGAATCCACAATATATACTTCATGTTTGAAACCTCAAGTTGAGTGTCAACATTGGAAAACTCAACCATACCATCATCTTCATCTTCATGTATAAGGGCTGCCAACTTATGATTTTGCGTAGGTAAGGGACTGCTGTTCCAAATCGGTGAATCAATCCTTTCTTCATGCATTTGTGCAATGTCTTCATAAATCTTAGTCACCTCTCTTTTCATTAGTGGATGGTTATCAACAAATGTAGGTTCACTACATTCTAAAAATTCTGAATTGCCTCCACATAGCTGGTCAGTTCTTGCTTCTTTGGCAAGTCCCAGAATAGACTTTTGAACAATATGTGATTTCTCTTTGCCTAAACCCTCACATGGCTGAAATGAACTTGTGGCTGTCTTAATCTCTTGGACAACTTTATGCCTAGTCAAAAAATTGTTATGGTATGATAACAAATAAATAGACTCTTTGAGTTCTCCTTGATTGGTTAAGTCCTTCCTCAAATCTAAATCAGCAAAGTTTTTCACCACACATTCTTCAATGGGAACCATTGGTTCCACTTATTTATTCATATCCTCAACAGATGTAAATGCATGCTAAAGTAATGGATCATGCAAAATTAGTGTAATGCCATCATCATGCATAACCAAATCAAAATTAACTTCATCCCTTTAAGCAGCATTACCATAGCTGCCACAAGTCTCATGTGCTTCTTCTTCAAATGAATTTTAAGGATTGGGATGATCTATAAGCTTGTCAGTGGTGACTTCAATGTGTTATTCATTGTTATGACTCTTATCCATCTTTTTAGCTTCTTCCAAAAGCAATTTCTCTAACAATAATGACATATCCGATTGATTATTTTAAATTGCTTGAAAGAAGCCATTCATACCACTCATTAAATTTTCCATACATAAATCATTTCGTTGTGGACTTACACTAATTTTTCTATCCCTTTCTTTAGCTAGCGAGGTAAAAAGGAGAGTAGGCAAAACCATCTTTAATTTTAGCAATTGATGTAAAACCTTTTATACCCCTGTTGTAGATGTCTAAAATAAATACTGAATTTGTTTCTTCTCCTGGCAATATACCTTTGAGTTCACCATCAGACGACTCAAAATAATAACATAGAAAGTTAACCCACCTTCTGGAACTGATCAGGACTGCCATGCAATCAAATCCAAAAATGTGTATTGCTTGGAAACGGTATGTAAAAGAAACATGCAGCCATCTAGGTATCAACCAAGCTGTTATGCAACACAAATCCACTAACTAGGACTGCTCTGAAATAACATGCAATGGTAACCATCTTCATAAACCGCTCCTAAACTAACATGCAATCATCTAGGGATTCACCAAATTGTCATGCAATAACATTCACAACACATGCAACTGCAAAATCTGATGTGCACTACTGAAACCCTTACAGGCTAGCAAGTTCACCAACTCCTATACCACTGAAATATCCCATGGTCTAATGATGCTTCACATCTAATTTTGATTTTAATTTTTGCTCATGTTTCACTTCGTTGTTAAGTAATATTGTAACATGCAAATTGAACATGCAGGATAAACAGTATAGATTTTCAAGGAAATTAATTTGATGAAATATAGAGAATCAAAGTTAGCCAATGGGTATTCTTGTGATTTAGAAATTAAATGTAGTTTAAAGACACTTATTAATGTTACAAAGCAAAACAATGCCATCATGCAACACATACCAAGAATGCCTCCATACACAAGATAACAGAACCTCTGAAGTTCTGCAAGATAGATGAACAAATCTCCATGAAAACTGTGCAATGATGTGCAACTGTGAATCCTAAGATGAATTCACCAAGTTGGTTGATCTGGAATTTTGTCTTAAAAGCCAAAATCTCTAGAGTTTCCATTCTAGGGTTTTCTAAACCTATATGCTCTCAAAGAAAAGTTTCTTAGAAAATAACAAGTCAAGAATCAATCCTCATTTCATCTTTTCCTCCTTTTATTGTGTTTTGCCTTTTCAAAGTAATACTTTATTGTATTTCTCTTTTAATTTACTTTTTTCCCCTCAAAAGTGACTCTACATTAACATTATCATTGATTTTATTACAAAGTCACTATATAAAATAAAACATGTCCAGCTGCTAGTTAATTAAATTTAAATAATCACATGGAACTTAGGACTATTTAACATTAGATTTATTTATTTATTCACTTAAATATTTATTTTTTAATCAGGTTTACATGTTTAGAGAATTTTAATTCTGTTTACTATTTTGCATATATATATATATATCACCAATGATCAAACCTTACACAGCTCGATGGCCTTAAATGGTTGTTGTTTTCAATCCACAAAATAAGTTAATTAATATCAATCTGCTGTGAAATAATATTGATCTGTTGTGACTTGATGTTGCTGAGATAAGAATAATCAAAGGGCTGAATACTTGTCTTGCTCTGCACTTATCAATTGGCTTTTCCATAGGCAAATGGAAGACTACAAAGTGTTCTGGCCCAATCGCAACATGTTGCAGATCGGGGGTATTGAAGAAGATGATGACAAAGTCACAAGAAGTCAGACATTTCCTTTGGAGTATGAATAATACAAGGAAGGAGTGGCCATATTGGATGACACGCCAATCCATTGCTTTGAGTGGCACAAAGTGACTAAGTACAAGGAGCTCAGAATAAGGAAAGTGAACTTGGGAGATGAAGGCATCCTTGAACAATTATGGTCAACGACAACTGGAACCTAGTGTTGGAGGTAGCAGTATTCAAAATCTTTCTAGAATGCAAGAACGCTTTTGCTTGGACACACAAGGGCTTCATGGGGACACCACCAAAACTATGTGTGCACAGGATTTCTCTACTACCATGAGCACAACTCATACAAAAGAGACCCCACAGAATGAACAAAACTTGTGCTGCCAAAGTCCAGAAGGAGATATGGAAATTGTTGGAAGCCAATATAATTATCAAGGTCAAGACTAATGAGTGTTCTTCTAGATAGTCATTTTCTTCAAGAAGGAATCTGAGCAAATGCAAATATGTATGACTTCAGAATTTTGAATGCATTAACCATTAAAGACCCCTTGCTAATTCTCTTCATTGACTCAATTTTGGAAGAGGTAGCAGACCACAAAATCCGCTTGTTCATTAATGGATTCTTTGAGTATAACCAATAAGCATAGCCAACGAGGACAAGTCAAAGACTACATTTCTGGTCAAAGACAGGGAGTGCACATACAATGGATGCTGTTCGATTTGTGCAATGGTCCGACGACTTTTCAAATGATCATCCTACACTTCTTTGATAAAAATGTCGGAAACTTCAAAGCAATCTGGGATTGCTAGTTGATCTAAAGTGATAAAAGACCCATTTGAAAGCTCTCAAGGAATGTATGGAATGGTGCAGAGCAGCGCAATTGGCATTGAACACAAAGAAATGTTGATTCATGATATCATGAGGCAAACTAACGGGGCACATAGTCTGTAAAGTCAGACTGAAGACCAATCGAGACAAGATAAGAGTGATCATACAAAAAGCACTTCAAAACATCACTGGAGGAAATTCATCAACAAATTTTCTAATATATCTTACCTATAAAATCCCTCGACGGTTTGATACTCAATTTTTTCTAAGCTATTTTTCCAATGTAGTTTAATTCACAATGTATATAAATTCTGAGCATGCTGTAGTCTCTTTCACTGATTGGTACATTTGTGTGTAAAGTTTCAGGTATCATTTAGCATTGCATATTGTAGTAAAAATAATTCAACATGATAGGAAATGAGTATCAACTGTTCACTAAACCATAAGTAATTCCACGGAAACATCTGCTAGGAAAAGTAAATAACATTGCTGACCTCTTTATTTGACAAAGATAGTCTTGTACAGCTAGATGAAATAATATTCCGATATAGCAGTAGTAATACCAATGAAACTGCTCAGTCTAACATACAAGCTTCAGTTTCCGAATAGCAACAGTAATATTCACTTTCTGAACTGTCAAGAAAATCCCACGTCCTGGCAAACAATAAGGTCGACCAAAGGTGAATAGGCAAGGAACTCCTAAGAATCAAACGCGGTTCCAAAGGCACACAGTATACACCCTCGACTCACTATACTCTTCACCACTCAAAATCTTGCCCTTGCCCCAATGTATGGGGGGGAAATAGCAGGGTAGAGTCTCACTCCCATGCAATTTATTGCACTCACGTCCTCCTTGCAAGCTCATGCCAATCAAATCCTTGAAGATATTCACTGCCCAGGGATTCATGCAACAGCATTTTACATTGAAAAACTCTGCAATAATGATCCGGCTAGGGCTACAGAGTTCATAAGCCCGAAGAGCTTTCAGTAAATATCCAGATTTGTTATTCAATGTGACCCGACATTCCTGTCGCCCAAAATAATGGATATATTCAAGGATGCCTTGGCAATTAATATTTCGAAATGAAATAAAATGAAAGAGTTTTAATGATATGTGGGAGACCATCGGTCCAACCAATTAAAAAAAAATAAGACTAGTATAGATATCTTAAATAAATCTATCTAAAGAAATGATGATGGATATCAAGTAGCACTTGTACTAAAAGAGGTGCAAGGGGTAGGCTGATAGGTTTTATTAGAAAAGAAAAAATTAAAAGATGTAAAATTAATGAAAAGATTTCAAATTAATAACATATAATCAAATTTGCATATAGAATAGTGACATATACACATCACTAATTTTTTCAAAGGTTCAAACATTGTACAACATTCCAATTCAAAAGTTGATTTGAATAGTACATTTTTTGAAATATTTTTTGAATTATAAATACATTTAAATGAAACATTTGCAATATCATGCAATTAGTCATGTGAGGGTTTTTTCTTTCCAAATTCTTGGAATATAATTGCACAGTTCCTCAGCTGTAGCCACTCCATCTCGTACAGACTTTTTGGCTTCACACTTTTCCTCATCAATTCCTAACTTAATAAGAATTATACGAACCTCAATCAATTCCATTTTCATCTTGTATCTGAGATAATCTTGTATAAAATAGTTTAGGATTAGAGATTCCATGTGGCATGAATATTTGTCGATTCATAAAAATAACATACCTTTATCATCCCCTTTGAATTTCAATGAAAAATTCTCTTAGAATGATTGTATAATACTAGATTTATTTTCTACCACCAACTAAATTATGTAGATGGAAATGAATTCTCCTTATGATTGTTTGATTAGAACGATTACATTAAACTCATAAAATATAAAGTCATAGACACGTTATACAAACTTGTGTTTAGTGGAACCTAAGTGAGAGGGTGATCATGCTTGATATGGAATAAAATTTCAAAATGGCATCCAACATCATTCAACCATGTCAAATGGTTGAAGAACATTATTTTGACCAACGTATTAAAAATAAAACGTTAAACAATTTATTTAAATGCCCACATATCTAGAGTCATGCAACAATTTGTCAAACTATTTCATTTATAAACAGGAGACACAATGCAACATAGTTCCTGGTTGAAGCAAGCATATTTTAAAGTAGAAATGAAGATAAAGAGGATAGGGAACCAGTACAATACATAGTTGTGGAGAGAAGTGGGAAGAAAAATAGTGAATGGGATGAGGGGATCAAGAATCTTCAGATAAGATATAAATACAATGAAGAAGATAAATATAGAGATGAATACAAACACCTAAACATAAGAGTATGAGAGATAGGTAAATTGTAAAAGGTAAATTGTAAAATTTTAGGAGTGTTGGTTTTCCATTGGTAGCTTGATCTTGTAGCATTCTGACCTATTAGTTGCCAAAGTTTGAAAATGCTAGGACATTTGATGTTGGAAATGATCTTAGTGTGCAACGAGTGTGTAAAAAATGGATGAAATGTCAATAAAATAAAATAAAGGGTCTTTTTCACATGCATTTATGTAGTGAATGAGGATGAGGTTAATCGATAGTTCATTGAGAAAAGCATTTTTTTTGTTAGTAAATGTTCTAATGGACAAGTGATAGCTTCTAAGAAAATATGCATCAATTTTCATGAATGTTTGAAATAAAACCTTTGAATTGTCACCAACATGCTTGTTTTATGTCTACAATGGAGAAAGGGATAAATAAGGAGAGAAGGGGTAGAGAAGAGTGGCGAGGGGTGAGGGAAGGGTGTGGGGCGAGGTCCATTAGAGGGAGTGAGAAAGATAGAGAGAAGGGGAGATGTCTAGAGATAAAGAAGAGAGGAAGTTAAAAGTAGATAGGAAGATAATAGGAGATTGATAAAGAAGAAGAGATAAAGAGACATTAAACATTAAATATATATAAAGATGTAAAAAGTAATTTTTATATTTATGAATCAAAAAATATATATATATATATCAAACATTTTAATAATAACAAATGTAAACAATGTAAAGATAATCTAATGTCAATATGTACATCCCAGATAGAATAGAGTGCATGTCTTCCACGTTTTGTTAACACAACTATGGAACATGTGTTTCACCACACAAATGCACATATAGTTGACCCACTTTATGATTGGCACTGGCGCATTTTAATTATATAAATCTAATGGACAAGTGATAGCTTCAAAGGAAATATGCATCAATTTTCATGAATGTTAGAAATAAAAATTTTGAATTGTCACCAACATGCTTGTTTTATGTCTACAATAGAGAAAGGGATAAATAAGGAGAGAAGGGGTAGAGTCGAGTGGGGGTGGGTGAGGGGAAGGTGTGGGGCTATGGAAAATGTGTTTCACCGCACAAATACACATATAGTTGACCCACTTTATGATTGGCATTGGCGCATTTTTATTATATAAAAATTTGCACCTTCTAAATAATATTATATTAACATTCTTATATTAAAAATACTATTTCAAAATAAATATAGTGATGAAAAATTATTATTATTACATAAAGTAAATGTAATTAAAATGGTAACATTTAAAAAATACATTTGAGAGTTTCAGGCGATAGTTTCCTACTTAAGATATTTTTTTACACAATTTCATTCAAAAATATATTCATCAGGTATTACAAACTGTGTAAAACTTCTTGATAGAATTCAAAATTATGTACGTTATGGAATTAGAGCTTCTGTGGTATAACATTAATTAGATATTTTTTAATACTAATGCTAATCGATTTGATGATTGTTTTCCAAGTTCATTATATGTATGTGTACTGTCAATAAATACCAACTGAAACATACCAATGCAAAAATAAGAAAACCACCAGACCGCTTATTAGAGGCTCCAAATTCAACTTGATTTTCCAGCATCTTCTCGTAGGGTGTTTTAATGTCAGTTGGCCTTGTAATCGTGTACAAAACATGCTTTGCTGTCCAATCCAAAACCACCACAGTTTCTGGCAAGCTATTAACCTTTGACTTCAAATGAAACGTAAAATGCACGCCGTCAACTTCAACTTTTTGCACTTGATTATTGCTAATCCTGCTAAAAAACTCACTGAAAGGAATACTAACATGGCTAGTCAAAGCCCTAGAGTCCAATCCCAACAACGGAAAATCAGGATGCAAAACCACACCCACTTGCAAACACATCATTCCAATTTCTTGCACCTGACTTCATAGGGTTTCCTTCCAATCCCACTTGCGATTTCTCCACCATCATCCTCTGCTTGTCTTTTCCAGAAAGGACAAGCTACCAATACCACTAGTTTCATTAATACCACTTAAAATATTATATAAGATAAAAATAGTATTTATAATTTTTAACAAAATAATAGTTAAATATCATTTTAATGGATTCAAAAAATTTGATGCTTTCCATTTATATACCTTGTCTTATTCACCACTTAAGAGAGGTGTTAGATGTCTATATTTTCATTTTTACTTTGTTCTTAACTTCAGTCATCTACCCCCCTCTTAGATAAGAGGCTCACAATTTACCATTGTGTTGTAGGCTCTTGCCTATGTTAAAGAAGTCATTATTTAATATTATTTTTGAATTTAAAAAATAGCAAGAAAACTAATATTCTAATATTATTATTTAATAATATTAATTATGGGATTATAATCAATCAATCAAAATGAACAAATAATTAATTATCTTTTATAAATTTATTAAAATTGTATTAGAATTAACTTAGAAAAAAATAGAAAATTATATCTATAATTCTTTTTATAAAACCACATTTATCTCATTTAAATAATTATAATAATAATAAAAAATATGAAAGTGAAAACCAAATGAACTTGTGCAAAAGGTGATTAAACTCAAACAAAGAACGATGTGTTTAGATGATTAAAATAATTTTTTCCCCTCCCATTCACTTTCTCCCCCGCTGGCTTCTAAACATTGACATTTTTGAACAAAACCTGAATTTACAAGTTACAAACCACGTATTTTTGATTTTGTTGAATCAGCGGTATTACATATAGATGCTTTTTACCCTTTTACAAATCCATCCTATTCTCATCTATCAACCAGATATCTTGATGGATTTAATGTCTCCTTTTGGCTCTGGCTATTTTTTCACAGTCATAGTCAGCATTCCATTTTCCATGGCAACTTTCACATCTTCCAGCTTTGCATTATCAGGCAACTGAAATCGTAGCAAAAAAATTTCGCGTGAGCACTCCACTCAGTGATATTTTTCATTCTTTTACTCCGGTTCTTTATTGCATTCTCCACTAATCTGTAGGATCCATCTATCCTCAACTTCTATTTTCATAGACCTGATGAAAAATAACAAATTCAAACCCTATTAGATCAATAACTACAAAGGAACAAGGAAATTGCAAATGCAATAGCCAAAATGCCAGAGTGAAATTGCAACATAAAATAGACCCAGAATAATTACTTGCCTGGTAGATCGGCCTTGAAAATGTGTGCATCTGGAGTCTCCTTCCAATCAATTTGTGTATTTGCAACGGCTGTTGTTTCCCTTGCAAATTTTGAAGGAGGCAAATCCATGCTAATTGAATTAAAAGCTCCAAACGAATCCCACACATCAAGAGAAAATGGTGACTGTAGTTTAGTGGAGATGGCAAATAATATTGTATACACAAGCAGTCAATGGTGAGTGGAAAAGTTTGAATGGTGCATTACAGTTTGTACTTTCTACTACCCATCCATAATGGAAAAGAGAGACTATAGTGCCATGTCAGAATCTCAGTGGAAAACAAACCGATGAAGCAAAAATCGCTATGTGTGTACAAAAAACATTTAATGTGAAAATCATTTGGTTGGCGTAAGACAACTTTCGACTGGTTGTTTCTAGCATGAGATAACTTCCGGTTGGAGTGAACTCCAATGGGAAAGCCTATCGACTAAAAATCTATGATACACTAAAAGAGATAATAAGAATGATTAAAGTAAGTAAAAACTTTTCTTTTTTTTTAAAGTAAATGTAAAAGAAAGTAAGTATGTTTAATCAATTTGTCTACTAAAGAAACAAAAATAAAAATAATAAAAATATAAAATAGTTCAATAAAAAAATAAACAATACAACTAAAGCAATAATTATAAAACATTTGTACATTAAATATTAACTATATAACAACTAATGCCTCATTCCTAACATTGTCTTATTTCAATTTGGCATGCTCAAAAAGTAGTCTTTATCTACTAAGCTTTAAACCGATATCGAGAAATTAAATTTCTTGATTAAGGATATTGTATAATTCAAAATATTTATCATGGTTAACAATGAAATTAACCCATCTACAAATAAGAATAAAATGAATATAAAATAAGAGTACATATGATATGAAATTTTCTCCTCTATAATTATAAAGTTAAATAATATTTTAATCATACTCATATATTTAACTACTTTATTAATAACATTATAACAATTTAAAAATTAACTACAAACACATTTCCAAATAAAAATTTATTATAATATTTTGCATTGCATTGCAAAACAAATACTAAAATTTATATGATATAAAAACATAATATTGGTAAAAATATCTTTTTTCTAACTCTAGAGAGATGGTGTGGCCGGTTAGATTTCATATATCTTAAGTTTAGTACTTGAATTTACTTACAACTCACAAATAACATAATGAAGAATGTTAAAACCAAAAGAATGATTTTCATAATATTTCAAAATATAAATTAATTAATAAAAACTTGTACATATATACTATCTATATTGTCATGGTTCTTTCTATTTAGTTTAACATAAGGGTTCATATGTATCTTTCCTCTATTATAATAATGCCTCTGCCATCTTCCTATTGGACAATTGATGAGGTTGATTGATTCCATTCACCCTTTCTCATTGGCTTATTCACCCTCCGTATTTTTCTACTACCAATTTGTAAGTTTTGGGACACCAATCTCTCACTCAGCGGTCACATTAGCTGTAAGACGGGAAAAAATAAACACAAAGAATTTGAAAAAGATAAGGAATTGGTACAATGTTAAGTGCACAAATACAAATATAGGCGTTGATCCGCCGGCATTGCCTCTTCAATTGGAACAAAAGCAATAGATAAATATAGCTTGCATGACCTTTTAAATCCCAATAATTTTAAGTATTGATTTTTAAAACTGTTCAGAGACCTTTATATAAGTTGTACCAATGTTTGGTGAGCAAGCAACAAAATGGTGGATTAAAGATCAAGTGTAGCTAATGGTAAGACCGATTTTGCTACATTAGAGAATGTGTAGGTGGTGGCATCCATAAGAGATTGTCTACACTCAATTTTTTTGCCTTGTCTAATGATGCAGATGAGGGTATACTCCTCTACAGTTGCTAACACCAATCTCAAAACACAGAAAACCAAAACAGATACAACAGTTAATCTCTACCTTCAAATTAAATCTTCACAAATTTAGAAGACTGCAACAAATAGCTCAATCATATTAATTAAGAAATTCTTAGACACACAAACAATTCGCATGCCTGACAGTTGGAGAAGGAACAATGTTGTCTTCTAGAATTCAACCAACTATCCTTTATAATCATGGTATCTAGGCGAGGACAAAGAAATGCATGAGATGTGCAAAGGGGCATTCTATCATTTTGCCAAACACATCAAGTGGTAATGTAATTTGTCAAAAAATAGCTCAAACACGTCCCTAGCATTGATAGTCACAACACATCGATAATTGCTTCTTCTCTTACATAGAAATGTGTGAAGCCTCTTGCTTTTGCTAATGAAAATGTGACAGAAAGCATTTTACACAAACAATAGTTAAAGATCAAGTATTTTTCATTAGAAAACATTGAAGATAAATCACATAGAAGGTAAATACAACAATGCTATTGGCTTTGAAAAGAATTATTAATAATTGTTTATGTTCACATTACAAGTGTTTCACCTAATGTCATAACATGTGGTGCATCGATAAATGGACTATGTAAGGAAGGCAGGTTGCACGAAGCTAAAGACATTTTGAAGAAGATGGTGAGAAAATATGTCACACTAAATATACAAGTGTATAAAACCCTTATTAATAGTCACTACGTGGCTGGTAACATGCAGGAAGCTTTTAGTTTATAGAAAGAAATGTAGAGAATTTTCATTATGCCCAATCTTGTTAGTTAGAACTCTCTTATAAATGGGCTATGCAAAGAAGGCGAGATGCTAGAAGTAGAAGCTCTTTGGAGTGGACTTGTTGATGTGGGTTTGATGCTAGATATTGTAACCTATAACTTGATGATTGATGGGTGTGCAAGTTCAGGTGATAACTACAAAGCTCTCAAGCTATACGAGGCAATTGAAAAGAAGGATTTGAACCAAATATAATGACCTATCATGCGTTGATGAATGGGCTCTCAAGGGAGTGTAAGATGCAGAAAGTGGAAGAAATATACAAGCAAATGTTGGAGAAGAATTTACTTCCTGCAACAACATATATCTTGCATATTCATGGCTACTTCAAATCTGGTGATCTTCATAAGGCATTTTTTGTTACCATCCTTAGATTCAATTTACCATGTTTTAAGTTTTAATTAATAAGTGATGTCTTCCTTGCCTACAATGTTTCGTTAAAATAGATGTTAAAATAGATAATAAAGCTAAATATATAATGCTGGTATAAATATATATATATTCGAAAATAATTTATGTTCCTAATTCATCTGTAGGGCAAGGCAAATAAAGCTTTAACCCTAAAACAAATTTGGAATGCTAGTTCATCTGAAAATGAGAAAAATAATAAAACTGAAAGAGACAAATGTGAACCTAAAAGTTGTAATTGTCTATGAGAAGTAAAATCTAGTATAAGATGAGATATCCTGTAGTTGTTTGTGAATAGCAGAGATAGGAACAAAACAATTCACTATTTAACAACCAAGTATGTAATCCAAATAGATTTCCTGAGAGAAAAACGTTGAATCATAGTTGGTGCATTCATTGAGATTAGATATGTCTATCACACTTGAGTCTAGTATTTTCAAAATATCTAACCAAATTGTTTTAAATGCTTAGATGAAAGCAAAAGCCAAATCGTAGCGGTAGATGGAAAACAATCTCTGAAATAAACTTCACCATAAATACAAACATTAAAATATGTTTACAAAATATATTTGTTCAGGCTTGTGCACTATCCCTTCACAAAAATAGATTTTGGTTAGATTTTGTTTGGCTGATTATAACCTAGGAATTAATGGCATTAATTTTGTAGGAGTAAAATTAGAGGAAACTATCAAGGCAGAGATTACCATCCGATTGGAAATTGCAAAAATATACAGAGGAGAGGAGCACACCTAGATGATGTAAGTGATGATGAAGCAGTAACACCAAACCCTAATCCAAAACCTAAAGAAGACCAAGATGAAGCAAGGTTGTTGAGAGTGTTGTTTAGGGAAAATTCAAAGCCTGCCATAGAAGTTGTTACTTATGATGGAAAAGTGGATGCCAATGCTGTGTTACATTAGATCTCGAATATGGAGAAGTTCTTTGAGTATGAAAACACTCTTGATAATAGGAATGTGAAGATTGCAGTTACAAGGCTGAAAGGTCATGCCTCACTATGGTGGGAGCATTTGCAAACCGATAGACAAAGGAGAGGAAAGGAGAAGATCAGAACTTGGGTGAAGATGGTGAACAAGATTAAAAAAAAAAATTCCTCCTTGTTGATTATGAAGTTAGCTTGTTGATAAAGATGCAAAATTTGAGACAAAGAGACATGAGTGTGAAGGAATAAACTGAGGAATTCTATAGATTGGACATCATATCTGGACATGTGGATGATGATGTTGAGAAAATTGCAAGGTACATGAATGGATTGAGATCTGGAATTCAAGATGAGATAAGTTTTGTGAAATTGGAGAGTGTGAAAGAAGCATACCAATATGCCTTAAAATCTAAAGAGATCTTGACAAATAAGCATGAACAAAGACAAAGAGGTAGAGGTGGTAGATTCTAGAGAGGCAGAGGTAGATTCTATGGAGAAGGTAGCAGGTCTAACAATTTTGTGCAGGATAAAGGCAAATTCGAGTGGAAGAATGATGACAAAGGCAAGACCGAATGGAAAAGTGGTAATTCTTACCATAGAGGTACTAGTTCTCACTGAGGAAGAGGTAATTCTTATTCTAGAGGTGGTTTTCATGGTAATTGTTTCAGATGTGGTAAAGAGGGACATAGATCTTTTGAGTGTAGATATTTTGAAAGTGTGCAAGGTAATAGAAATGTTGTGATTCAAGAAGATGATGAGGGTTCACTAAGTGGACATGAGGTTGGAGAAAATTTGATGGTAAGAAGAACCTTATGTAATAAGGGAAGTGATAAGGAACATATCCTTAGAAGAAGTCTTTTCAAAATAAGATGTAAGATGACTGGAAAATGTTGCAAAGTAATCATTGACAGTGGAAGTTCTACAAATTTGGCATCAGAAGAGTTGGTTACAAAGTTGCAGTTGTATAGGTTAAAACATCCTAAACACTATCATTTTTCATGGATCAAAGATGAGCATAAGATATTGGTGAGTGAGCAATGCCTTGTGAAGTTCAAGATTGGACATTACTTTGATGAAGTTTTGTGTGATATTATGCCTATGGATTGTTGCCATATTTTGTTGGGTAAACCTTGGCAATATGATAGATATGTTATACATGATGGAAGATTGAATTAATATACTCTTTGGGTGAATGGGAAGAAGCAAATATTATTGCCTTTAATTGAAAGTCTAGATGAGGTTAATTGTACTGCTGTGAAAATTTGCATGGTTAATGGAAAACAATTTGAAAAGGAAGTGAAAAAGAATCGAGTCTATTTTGCTATAATTGCAAGGAGACCAAGTTCTGTCAATAGTAGTTGGGTGCCAGAAAATAGTGTTAGCTAAGTACTAGTCAGTGGTGACCAAGTGACAATTGGTAGTATTGACCGAGTACTAGAAGAAATTGCAAAATTATTGAAGGAATATAAAGAGATTGTTGCAGAGGATATACCTAATGGTTTACCTCCAATGAAAAGTATAAGGCATTGTATGGATCTGATTCATATAGCTGGTTTTTCCAATAAAGCACCATATAGATTGACACCTACAGAGAATGAAGAACTTAATAGACAAGTGCATGAGTTATTGCAGAAAGGTTTGATCAGAGAAAGCTTGAATCCATGTGATGCACCTATTGTATTAGCACCTAAAAAGAATGGAAAATAGAAAATGTGTACTGATTCCAAAGCTATTAACAAGATCACAGTGAAATATAGGTTTCCTATGCTAAGGATGGATGACATAATGTATTTTTTGAGTGGAGCAAAGTATTTTACCAAGATTGATTTGAAGAGTGGCTATCATAAGATCAAAATTAGAGAAGGTGATGAATGGAAGACTGCTTTCAAGACAAAAGAAGTTTTGTATGAATGGTTGGTTATGCCTTTTGTTTTGACTAATGCACCTAGTACTTTCATGAGGTTGATGAATGAAGTTCTGAAAAGATGTTTGGGTAAGTTTACATGAATGTTTACTTGGATGATATTCTGATATTTAGTAAGACTAAGGAAGAACATCTTGAGCATATTAGATGAGTATTGTAGAGATTGAAAGAGGAGAAGTTGTTGATTAATTTGAAAAAGTGTTATTTTATGCAAGAGGAGATTGTGTACTTGGGATTTGTGATTTCAGCTGATGGATTGAAGATGGATCCTGAGAAGGTTAAAGTAATTTTGGAATGACCTATACTTGAGAATGTGGGTAAGGTAAGATCATTTCATGGTTTGGCTAGTTTCTACAAAAAGTTCATAAGAAATTCTAGTTCTATTTTTAATGCTATGATTGAGACAATGAGAGGAGATAAAAAGGAATTTAAGTGGACACATGGAGCTAATAAGAGTTTTGAGACTTTGAAACAAAAGGTTGTTGAGTTTCCTGTTTTGGCTTTACTTGATTTCAATAAGGTATTTCATGTTGAATGTGATGCAAGTGGTAATGCAATAGAAGCTGTATTGAGTCAAGAAGGAATTTTTTTTGCTTTCTTTAGTGAGAAGTGGAATGATGCTAAAAGGAAGTATTTTGTGTATGATCAAGAGTTTTATGCTATTGTTCAAGCCTTGAAGAAGTGGAGACATTACTTGATTCATAAGGAGTTTGTGTTGTATACCGATCATAAAGTTTTACAATACTTGGGAAGCCAACATAAATTGAATCAGAGACATATGAAGTGGGTTGAGTATTTGCAGCATTTTACATTTGTCATTAAGCATAAGAGTGGAGTTACTAACAGAGTTATTGATGCACTAAGTAGAAGACGTTCTTTGATGACTGAAATGAAGGTTGAAGTTCTTGGTTTTGATGAAATGAAAGAGTTGTATGATACTGACCCTAATTTTTCTAAGGCACGGAGAGAGTGCAAATCACCAAATCTAACAGATCACATAAGTAAGTATGATGAATATTTCATTCAATAAGGTATGTTGTTCAAAGGTATTCATTTGTGTATTCCTAGAAGTTCTATGAGGTTGAATTTGATTAAGGAAAGGCATAGTGGTGGATTGGCTGGACATTTTGGAATTGATAAGACATTGAGCTTGCTAAAGGAGAAGTATTATTGGCCACAAATGTATAAGGATGTTTAGAAATTTGTGAAGAGTTGTGGAGTTTGTCAAGTTGCAAAAGGAGTAAGTCAAAATATTGGTTTATATACACCTATTAGTATTCCTGAGAAACCTTGAAGTGACATCAATATGGATTTTGTTCTTGGATTACCTGAGACAATGGAGGGGTATGATTCCATATTTGTTGTAGTGGATAGATTTTTTAAGATGGCTTATTTCATACCATGAAAGAAGACATTAGATGTTGAGCATGTTGTTGAACTTTTCTTTAAAGATATTGCGAGATTGCATGGATTACCAAGAAGTATTATTTCTAACAGGGATAGTAAGTTTTTTTTTTTTGGAAGACTTTGTGGAAGAAGATGGGTACTGAGTTGAAATTTAGTTCTACATTACATCTGCAGATAGATGGATAGACAGAGGTTGTGAATAGAAGCTTGGGTAATTTGTTGAGATGTTTAGTAGGAGACAAGCCAAGTAATTGGGAAATGGTATTGGCACAAGCTGAGTTTGCATATAATAATTTTGTGAATAGGAGTACAGGGAAGACACATTTTGATATTGTTACTAGAATGTAGCCTAGAGGAGTATCAGATTTGAGGGATGTTGTTGGTGAAGACAAGAGAAGTGTTGTAGGGGAAGCATTTGCTAATTTCATGGAGTCTTTACATAAGGAATTGAAGTTGAGGTTGGAACAAAGTAATCCAAAGTATAAGGAGAATGCTGATAAGTATAGAAGACATCATGTTTTTCAAGTTGGTGATGAGGTGATGGTCCATTTGAAGAAAGACAGATTTCCTATTGGAACATACGATAAGCTAAAGGTGAAGAAGTTTGGACCTTGTAAAGTCTTGAAGAAGTTTGATAGTGGTAATGCTTATGAAGTTGAGTTACCTGATGACATGGATAATGTTGTTGATTTATATAAGTATCATGAGTCAAATGATGAAGTTGTTGTACTTGATGATTATCCTAAGAAGCAAATTGAAGAAGTTGAACATATATTGAATCAGAGAGTTGGCAAGATCACAAGAGGAAGAGATTACTATGAATATTTGGTGAAGTGGATGAATAGACCAGTTGAAGATGCTATATGGATTTCTCAATCTGAGTTGGATGCAACTCAGGTTGTGATACTTTCATGATTTAGGAGAATCATTTCTCAAACCCTAGTTGTCTGATGCAAGAGCATCCTAGGTTTCCTTATAATCCTGCACTTTTGTTCATTCTGCCAATTGCTATTGAGTTCTTGGTGCCGAGCGATTCCTTTGGGTGTCGAGTGATTCCTTTAGGTGTCGAGTGATCCTTTGGGTGTCGAGTCCTCTGTGGTTGCCAAGCATTGGAGGATGCAGAGTTCGTAGTTGCTACCAAGTGATTCCTTTGGATGTCGAGTGCCAGTTTTGAAAAGCTTTCATTTACCGAGTTATCTATGTTTGGTTCCTATTTGGGTCGACTTTACTTGCATTTAATTTCAGTATAGGTAGTTATATCTGATGTGAGCCAAGTTGTGGCTGTACATGTATCTAATGTAAGAGTTTATTAGTTGATCAAGTTGACTTGTGGCCTTTCTATGTTCTAGAATCTTCTGTAAGCCATTTTGGCAAGTATTTAAGGAAGTCTAGGATTGAGTTTTAGGTAGAGGGAGATAAGAAGAGTATGAAGAGGATTGTGAAGAGGTGATATGTGTTTGGAAGTGTGAATTTGAAGTTGTATTCTTTACATTTGGCCGTAACCCAGAAGGCCTTACAGCTGGGCATGTACGATGTTTACTTGATGGATCAATAAAGATATCTTGTTCTCCCTCCTTGGTGTTGTTCTTGTGTATTGTTTACGCTGTGTTAACTCTTACAGGGTGGATTAGATAGCTAGGTGTGCCCTTCGACCCTAGTTTCCTATTGTTCCCTACGTCAAATAAGGAGCCACAAACTCCTCTCATAAGGCCAGAGGATGTTGAAATGTTATGAAATATAGATATAAGAGGAAAGTGCTAATATTAACCATCCCATTGGGTTAAAAGAGAAAACACTTATTACTGCTAATAGTTTTTACTACTAGGATTTGACATTCTTTTTGGGTTTCAAGTTAACTTTGAGAATGTGTAATTCCATCACTAGTGAGATTATGAGATAATTTGATACAATGTGTTTTGAACTTCAATCTATAATCTTTAATTAAATTACTGGCTTCAACTCTCCTTTTCAGTTTGCTTTACTTTTCTAATTTTTGAGCTTGATTTTCTTATTTTGAATATATCATTAGATGATTTTCCTATTTTAAATATTCTAGTTTTTGCCTTGAAGAATTTACTAATGTATATCTTTTTCATGTTAAATTTAGATGATCATCTTTCCAATTTTTAAGATACTAACTAGTGTACATCTTAATCAAGGTGTGTGATTTATCATTTTAGTGGGATTTTCTTTTGTTTGAATTAATCCTTAGTTTGTATGATGATTTGTTCTACTGTCTCTTTCAAACCTGTAATGATTTCTTAAATGGAAGTTTTAACTATAAGTAAAGATACTTTGAATGTGATTGGATTTAAGCTTATTCCAAATCACCATACATTCATATTTCTAATTACTTTTCCATTGGAAATTATGGTTAGGTTGAAACTATTTAATGGATAGAAAGAAAGAACAAGATTAAAGAGTTTTGCTTAAGTGAAACAGGTCCTTGATTCATACCAAGAAGATATAAAACATACATAATGTCCTATAAAATGTTTGTATTAATATATCAACATGTACATTCTATACAACCTAGAGTTAATAATCTAGATAGCTTGAAGAACCAAACACTCATCTACATAGATAAACAAATAAACAGAACAATATTGACTACAAAAATCCCTAACCCTACTAAAAGAAAATAGGGGAAGGGAGAAAAAATGAGCATTAACCAAAAAAGGCCTTAGAGAGGAGACTTGATAGGAAAAAGAACAATTACCCTAAACTAAAGCCACAAGAAGATGGAAAAACACAGAAAAAGACTAACTATACTAAATATTTTATAAAGAGATACAAGACTTCTTAAAAAACCAAAGGCTGGACCAATTGTCATTCTGGAATGCATAGGTCTTCTATTTGTAAGTACCACTCCATGCCCTTCCAGTCTACACCTATGTGAGTATACGTAGCTGCCAAGAGGAACATCTAGTTGTGAGTAATTTGATCTACTCTCTGCATAAAGTTTCTTTTATTCTTGATGGTCGAAATTGGAAAGACTTGGACTGATTCATCTAGTTCTCCATATTCACTCCTCAGGATACACAGTTCCTCATCTATGTTTTCCAGAACTAGGCCCAGTTCCTTGATGATAGGGCTTTTAAAGACAACTCTACAAAGATCTCTAATGGTTGCCTTGTCTCTATCAATATGCATAATAGTCGCCACAAACATGACCACAATGTCTGTGTTATGTTTTTGTCAAAATATTAAAATAATAATATTAAACATAATATAATTTATTAAATAAAATATATATTATATTATAAATTATAACATATATTAAATTATATATTAATTATAAACTAAATATATATAAAAATATTTTTTTAAAATTTACCTCGCTTACCTTTTCCCACGTTCCCCTCTTTATGAGGGGGCCACACCATATCGTAGGTCATGCTTACTTGTGCGACAGGCGTGGGTCTGCCCCAAGTAGGCCTATCCTGCGTGTGAGGCCCATTGGGGGGGGGGGGGGGGGGAGGGGAAGGGGTGGTGGGGGCTTGTCCCCTCCCAATAATTATATTATTATTATTTTAGAAACTTTTGATAAGAGGGGGGCACATGTTTTTATGAACCTCCCATATATATTTAATGATTTTATTTTTCCAACAAGCCTTTATTTAAAGTTATTAAAAAATATATGCATATTTTTGTCCTTTTACAACAAGGTCCACTTATTATTTAAAGGGGACTATGTGTGTGTGTGTGTGTGTGTGTGTGCACATAAACAAGTGTTGTTATATATATTTCTCTTTTAACTAGAATTGCACGTGAACATAAAATGGTCCCTTAATGAACTATTTTGTGGTCTATATAACAAGGCCTACAGTTATTTTTTTGGAACAAAGACAAAAGTTCTTATTTTAATATATTTTGATAGCTGTGTAGTTTTATGGGATTGTAGGAATTAAATTAACTTCCCATACATTTTTCGGAGAGTAAAATGTGCTCTCTAAGAAAATGTTTTTGCTCTCTAATTCATTTTGCCTTCAGCTTTATTTTTCTCACCCCATCTTTTGCTATTCCCTTTTACTCACAAGTTTATAAATATTTTTCTAAAGGGGATGATGCATTCATTTAACTACTATCTGTCTAGTTTAAATAATTAGTCTAATGATTCCAATAGATTCTATTGTTTATCATTTGAAATGAAACATAATAACCATATATTTAGTTTGGTAGGAAATATTATTTCTATTCTATAGATTCAACTTAACAATGAATGTATAAACAAAACAACTATTATTTTATTTCATTGATACAAGTAACTCTAAATACAATTACACATAATTAAAAATCCAAATATGCAAAAATCTCAATGCTCTTTAATTCCTGTTCACAAAACCATTCAAGACAATAAAGTAAGCATTTGAGGTGATATTGTTATCACATGGCTACGATAAGATTACATCTAATACAATAATGATAAACTTCAAGGAAGTGTCTCTAATACAAAACTTACAACAAGAGATCAATTATCCCAAAATAAAGATGAACAAAGGTGGAGAATTCTCCATTACAAGTATGACAATGAAATACAACAATTTCCTCTTTCTCCACAATGACACCAACATGAAGACCATTTCCAAATCTTTTCCACATGAACCTTCTATCCACAAAACTTGCATATACTTTGAGCACAACCATTCAGTGCTCACCTCCCAACCTAGGTCTCTACGAAACCACCCTCAAGCTTGGAGTACCAAGGTAAACAAGACACACAAACCAAACTCACAAATGCAATAACATCTCAATTGCAACATTGAACTTCCATAACCATGGGTTTCGAAATGGTTCACCTAAGAACCCACAAACAAGGGTAAACATGGGCCTAATCAAAGAGGAGATGTCATACAAAACAATAATACCCAAGAATTCCGTGCCTTCTCAAGACTTCAAATATACAAGTTTCTCCATACAATATCTCTCCTTATCACCCCCAAATGCAAGAATAACAAGATGGAAAGCACGGGCCCATACTCCATGCATTCCCTCTTTTCCAAGAAAAGAGATTCTGCACTTCAATGAGAGGCCCAACCAACCCCTTCACCCAAGGTCACCACTTCCCTCCCAAAAGTGAGTGAAACCTTGTACACCCAAATACAACATACATTCCAAAATCACAAAAAGAAACAATGCAAAATCCCTCACATCCAATACATACAAAACATGAACAATCTAATTTACATGACAAGGAATGCATACAAAAACTACATATTCATTTCATACAATAACAACAAATAAACTACAAAGATGCAAGAGTTCTCTTTCATGGCAAGAGCACCAACCTTGCTCCTAAGCAAATGGTAGATGAGGTTTGAGAAGAGCCCCTTTCATTTTCTTTCTCCTTTTTTTTTTTCAATCCCAAAACTGTAAGTGCCTCTAAAATTAAAGAGTGGATGAACACTTACTAAGTCCTCCAAAGTACTTTAAAAAGGCCTCCAAATTCACTACCAAAACCCTAGCTATAAGTGGGAGTGACACAAGTACCATTTTCTTCTACTATTGTCCCCCTTCTATAAATGTAAGCTTAACCAAGAGGGGGGAGGAGGGTGGGGCGGGGCACAGGGGGTGAGGAGGGGGTAAGATAAAAGTGATTATGACTTCTCAAATTTAGCTACTTTTGAAAAGTGGCTTATTTGGAGGGCCATAAAAGTGTTCTAGACCTTCTAATAGTTAAAAACAAACCCCTAACTCATAGTACCACTACATGGGTTCACATTTTTTACTAAAAAGACATCCTATGGTCACTTTTTAGCCCTCAAAAGTGCCCATGAACTTTACATTCAAATTTCATCTTGATGTGATCTCTCATGACATTTATTATCAAGGGGTTTGATTTAGGTACCCTATTAGGTTTAACCTTAGGTCATGTGTCTCTTGCCAAGCCCTAATTGAGATTGTTAGGGTTAACCTTAGACAAAAATAATAGTTACATGCAAATATAACCAATATTAGAAAATAATAGATGGCACATAAGAGAACACAAGACACCAAGATTTAACGTGGTTCACCCAATCCTTGGGCTACGTCCACCAACAACAAGTCCAATATTATTATGATCCAGTGATTACAACCTAATTACAATCTATGATTCCTTACATCTCAATACCATCGCAAGAACCAAATTTTCACATCACATATTATAAAAATCCCCAACCCTAAGCCTTTTTATACAAGCTTTTTATTGCTTACAAAATTAGGGCTAGAATAATAGAAAAAATAGTAGTCGACACCATTTACAATATAAGGTCATTTTTTGGGGGTGTTGCCCTAGGACCCCACAAGGGTGTTGCCCCTTGACCCTATCTTCAAAACCCCGTAGAAATATGGGGAGAAAACTGCACCGAATAAATCTCTAAATCTGATTAGGCTCCACATCACAACAAAGATGTCATTTCCACATAGACATTAGTGTTGGAAATATAAGAGGAGTAACTGAGAGGGGGGGTGAATCAATTACCACTAAAATAAATCCCAGATCCCTTAGATGTCAGCTATAAAATTCAAACTAATAAAACTGATTACTATTGATACTTAATAAGCATTCAAAAATTGTTGTAACTCGGTAAATGTAGCTCGTGTATATTACATTGGTAGATCTTAAGATGTTATCAGTAATTACTTGCAAGCATGAAAGAAATAACATGAACACATGAGACACCAAGATTTTACATGGAAACCCAATTTGGGAAAAACCACCAATGTAACTAGTTACCATTTTTCACTCTTCTGAAGTGAGCCCTATTAGGAGCCAACCCTGTTAAAGGTTACAAAACACACTATTAGGTGTGACCCTATTAAAGGATTTAATCACCCTATTAGGAGTGGCCTTGCAAAAGGTCTTGAAACAATTCAATGGAATTGCCACCTTGTTAGAGGATTTACAAATGGTTGTTAAACCAACTCTGTTAAGAGATTTTAGTTCACTGCTACAATAGTTGGAAAGTAACAATGAAATGACCTGATTGTGATGCAATTAAATTTATGATTATAGATCTCTAGTGTGGTTCATACTTGATCCTTCCTAATTGAATAATACTTTTTTACTCCACAAGGATATCTGCTTATCCTTCAAGTTTGCTTCCTCTCTTCTTATCTCTTTTCAACTCATTCAACTTGCATATCACATTGTTGAAATCACAACTTAAACTTTTACTTATACCTTCCAGATTGTCAAGTCCACTCAAATACAAATTAGAATAACCTATATTCATCACCTCAGTCAGCTAGAGTCAATAGGTAAATTAATTAAGCTTTACATTTAACAGTAACAGATTTCCACAATCCATTTGTAAAGTACTATGTTTTCTGGATTCGATTGTGTGTGTTTATTTCATCAACGTTTCGGATCACACTACATGATCCATCATCATATCTTACTATCCTGCACTTTCTTATCCTAATGATGGATCATGTAATGTGATCCGAAATGTTGATGAAATAAACACACACAATCGAATCCAGAAAACTTAGTACTTTAAGCTTTACATGCCAAAATAAGAAAAAATCCTTTGGTATTGACCTAGCTTGGTAGGAACTGATTCTGAAGTGATTCCCATGTTAATCAACAGAAGCTCGATTAACATTGTGAACTTAAAAAATTCCTTTAGTAATCGAGTGAACTCAGTTAGCACTAACTCTATTTAGCTTTCCCTTTGTTAACTGAGTGAGCTTGGTTTATACTCTTTTCTATATAACTTCCTTCATTGCCTGAGTGAGCTCGGTAGATATTACCTTCTATACAGAGTAAACTCAAGAATGCTCGGTAGACTACGAAAACTGTCTTCATAGACCAAGTGAGCTTGGCATGCACTGACTATCAACTGATATGGCATTTGTGTAACATCAAAGACAACACACAATTAATCAATTGTATCCAACAATCTCCCTCTTTGGCATTGATGGCAACACAACATGTCATAACACAATGAAATTATGAGAATAAGACTCCCTTTGTCAAAATGGTTCTCCCTCTTTGATCTTATGTAGAAACTTCTCTTATAGTATTCTCCCTCTATGAAGGGACTTCTTAATTTCTCCCTCTACAAAATTTCAGAAAGATATGACAATAAACTTCTCCCTCTTTGACAACACATGCCAAAGACAATTATGAATAGTGCCAATCTACCTTGAGTAAAGATTCATCTGCAATATGTCCTTGTCAATACTGCATCAACTGATTGATCTTCAACTTTGTTCTTGTTGATGCATCACCTAACTTTATCTAGTGAGTTTTAGATATGGGAATGACCCCTACCTTACCTCTTAGATACAAAAATGCGTTCTTAGGTAATGGCTTGGTGAATATCTCAGTAATTTATTCTTTTGTATGCACATATTCCAATCTAATTTCTTTGTCCTATACTAATTCTCTTACAAAGTGATATTTTATAGCAATATGCTTTGTTTTGGAGTGCATCACTGGATTCTTTGATATGTTGATTGCACTGGTATTATCACAATACATCACTATTGGCTCTTTGATTTCAACCTTCATTCCTTCCAACAACTGTTTGAACCAAACAATGTTAGAACAATTCATTGCTGCTGCTACATATTTTGCTTCTACTGTGGATTGGGATGTGCAATTTTGCTTCTTGCTTGTCCAAGATACCAACCTTTTACCAAGAAAAAATGCTCCACCACTAGTGCTTTTTTTGTCACCAAGATTTCCTGCCCAATCAACATCAGTAAATACTTTTAGGTCAAGTTTGCCTACAAGTTTGTACCATAATCCATAGTCTTCAGTATCTTTCAGATATCTTAAGATTCTTTTAATTGCCATCATGTGGTTTTCTCTAGGTTTAGCTGAGAATCTTGCTAATATCTCAACTACTAAGGCAATATCAGGCCATGTATGTACCACATACTATAATTTCCCAATCATTGATTTGTATAAGGTTTGATCTACTTCTTTGGAGTCATCATCTTTGGTAAGTTTAAGTCTAGTACACATGGGTGTTCCAACTGGTTTTGAATCTTCCATTCCAAATTTCTTGAGTATCTCTTTGATGTACTTAGATTGAGTGATATAGATACCATATATGTTATGTTGTATGTGCAATCTAGCAAAGAATTTTATTTCACCAAACATGGACATTTCAAATTCTTTATTCATTTGTTCTAAAAATGCTTTGCATAAGTCATCATTTCTCGTGAATAGAGTATCATCCACAAATATTTCTACCAATACAATCTTCCTATCTAATCCTTCCTTGATGTATAGGCTGTTATTATCATTTGTTCTTTGAAAACCAATCTGTATCAAATAGTTATGTAGTCTTTCATACCAAGCTCTACAAGCTTGTTTGAGACCATATAGGGTTTTGTGTAACTTGTAGATCATATCCTTTTTGTTTGGATCAACAAAACCTTATGGTTGTTCAATGTAGATTTCCTCAACAAGAATTCCATTCAAAAATGTATATTTAACATCCATCTGATATATTTTGAATCTTCTGTGAGTTGTATAAGCTAGTAAAGTCCTAACACCTTCTAATCTTGCAATAGGGACAAAAGTTTCCCATAATCAATACCTTCTTCTTAAGAATAGCCTTTACATACCAATCCTGCTTTTTTTCTTGACACTTTTCCATCTTCATTCAGCTTATTTCTGAATACCCATTTTGTACCAATCACATTTTTGTCTTTGAGCCTAAGTACAAGAGTCCAAGTTTTATTCTTTTCCATTTATTCTATTTCTTCATTCATAGCCTCAATCCAAGTTTCATTTTTCAATGCATCATTAACACTTCTAGGTTCAAATTCAACAAGTAAACATGTATGTACCTTTTAGTTTGCTTCTTCACATTGTTCCATCAGATTTGTCTCCAATGATCTGATCGGGTGCATGATGCCTTCTAACATATTTAGTCAATACAGGTTCTTTGACTTTTGAATGAATTGCATTATCTTCATTTTGAATTTCAACTTTTGGCTTAGGTCCTTCTATCTGTGGCTTAGGTTCTTCAGACTCGGTATGCACTAACTCGATAGCCTCTGAGTGTGACTCGGGTCCCTGTAACTTGGTTTCCTCTTCTTGCAACTTGGTAACTGATGGAAATTTGGAGAGCTCAGGAGATGAAGTCTCATTTTTGTCAAATGTGTTTGGCCATGTATCAGGTTCATAGTAGACAAATCTTCTATAATCTTCTGGTTCCTTTTTACTTTCTTCTTTAGTCTTTTTTGCAAACTAATCAATTCTCACATGTGCACTTTCTATGATTTTGTGAGTGGATAATTTCAGACATTTCTATGCTTTACCTCTGCAGGAATATCCTAGAAATATACTTTCATAACCTTTTACATCAAATTTGCCTTTTCTAGATTCTTTCAAGATATAACATTTGCTGCCAAATACTTTCAAGTAACTTACATTAGGTTTGTAGCCATACCATAGTTCATAGGGAGTTTTGTTTGAGTCCTTCAACTAAACTCGGTTCAAAGTATGAATTGTAGTGTTGATAGCTTCCTTCCAGTATTTGATAACAACATTCTTCTTAATCATTAATGTCCTTGCACAATCCATAATGGAAATGTTTCTTCTTTCAGCTATTCCATTCTACTTAGGAGTACCAGGGGTTGGTACTTGTCTTTTGATTCCTCTTTCAATGCAAAACTTGTTGAATTCATTTGAGATGAATTCACGAACTCTATTTAATCTTAAGCATTTCAATCTTTTTCCAGTTTCCTTTTCTACTCTAGCCAAATACCATTTGAATTTCTCAAAAACTTCTGACTTTTTTTAGATACATAGTAGTCATCATTCTACAATAATCATTAACAAAAAGAATGAAAAACTTTTCTCCACTATAAGTTTCTATTCCAATGGGTCCACATAAATTAGTATGCATGATTTCCAAGACATCTTCTGACTAATAATTTTTTCTTTTAAAACTAGTCTTTCCCATTTTACCAATTTGGCAATTTTTGCGTAATCCAACATTAGGTTTCTTCAAACTAGGTAGACCTCTCACTCTTCCGAGTTTGCTAATCTTGACCATATTATCAAAGTTCACATGACATAGTCTTCTATGCCATAGCCAACTTTCTTCTACTTGAGCAATAAAATATGAACAATCACCAAGATCAAGATAAAATAGGTTACCTTTTGTTTGTCTGCTTGATCCAATCAGATTTCCTTGGTTATCTAGCAGTTTCGCCTTGCCATTCATGAATTCTACCTTGAATCCAATGTTGTTCAGCTATGCCACACTCAATAAATTATGTTTTAGTCCTTAAACCCAATAGGCATTGTCACATACAAGTTCATTGGTTAGTGAGATTCAGCCTTTTCCTTTTATGCAACAAGGTTCATTGTTTCCAAACCTTACACTACCTCCATCATAGTGTTCAAAATGTTCAAACTTAGTTTTGTCTCCAGTCATATGGTGAGAAAATCCATTATCTATGATCTATGTGTCATTTTTGCTAACATGATAGACAAGTGCCATCCTATCTCCTTCATCATCAGATTCATCTTTTACAACAATATACACTATTTCATCTTCACTATTATCATAATCTTTAGCCATAAAGAAAGTTTTCTTACCTTTGTCTTTGTAGGATTTGTGACCTTTGAATTCCTTCTTTCCTTTATACTTGTGGCTCTTCTTCTCTTCCTTCCTTTCTTTGTTTGGACACCTAACAACAATATGACCAATCTCTTCACAAGAAAATAGATTAGAGGGATTTTACCTTTGTACTTTCCTCTGCTATTGGAATATTTCTTTGCAAGTAGAGCTTCAACAATTTCAAGATCATTATTAGAACTTTCTTTAGTTTCTTCCTCACTTTCTGATTGATTATTTTTTATTTTCTTGCCTTTTTCTTTGAGTGAGAGTTTAGCTTCAAATGTAGACTCAATATTCTTAGAAGTAGGAATATAGTTGTCAAAGTTGTCTAGTTCAAAAGTTGCCAATCTTCCTACTAGGGCATCCAAGCCTATCTTGTTATTTGGATCACATCTCTTTTCTTGAATAGCAGATACTCTGATTGCATAGATGGGAAGCAAAGTTCTGAGAATTTTACTTACAACAGTTTCTTCTTTGATTTCTCCTCCAGATGCTCTGATTGCACTAACACTGGCTTTGATTCTTTCCACATATTTTGCAACATTTTCATCTTCTCTCATCCTCATTTGAACAAATAACCCTCTAAGGCTTTTTTCTTTGGCTCTTCTTACATTGTCATCACCTCCATAGATTTCTTTCAGTTTGTTCCACATATCAAAAGTAGTTTTATAGTCTTTGACCTCATCAAATTCAACATAACTAAGAGTAGATGCAATGTCAATCATCATGATGTTATGATTCTTTTTCTCAACAATATTTTCAATTGATAATGTTCCAATGGGAGTTTTATATTCTTCATCAAGATATTTGCATCATGAATCACTGACTCTGTTTAGCTTTGGAATCTCTCTCTTGTAAGACATCCTAGTCTTTGGCATAGGTCCTTGAAACCTTCTCTGCAAGCACCAAATGCTCTGATACCAATTGTTGGAAATGTAAGAGGAGTAACTAAGAGGGGGGGGGGGGTGAATCAATTACCATTAAAATAAATCCAAGATCCCTTAGATGTCAACTATAAAATTCAAACTAATAAAACTCATTACTGCTGATACTCAGTAAGCATTCATAAATTGTTGTAACTTGGTAAATGCAGAGTGTGTATTACATTGGCAAATCTTAAGATGTTATCAGTAATTACTTGCAAGCATGAAATAAATAACATAAACACATGAGACACCAAGATTTAACATGGAAACCCAATTTGGGAAAAACCACCAAATTTGGGAAAAGCTAATTACTGCTGATACTCGGTAAGCATTCATAAATTGTTGTAACTTGGTAAATGCAAAGTGTGTATTATATTGGCAAATCTTAAGATGTTATCAGTAATTGCTTGCAAGCATGAAATAAATAACATGAACACATGAGACACCAGGATTTAACATGGAAACCCAATTTGGGAAAAACCACCAATGTAACTAGTTACTGTTTTTCACTCTTTTGAAGTGAGCCCTATTAAGAGCCAACCCTGTTAAAGGTTACAAAACACACTCTTAGGTGTGACCCTGTTAAAGGATTTAATCACCCTATTAAGAGTGGCCTTGTAAGAGGTCTTGAAACAATTCAATGGAATTGCCACCTTTTTAGAGGATTTACGAATGGCTATTAAACCAACTCTGTTAAGAGATTTTAGTTCACTACTATAATGGTTAGAGAGTAACAATGAAATGGCCTGATTGTGATGCAACTGAACTATTGATTACAGATCTTTGCTTTGGCTCATACTTGATCCTTCTTGATCAAATAATACTTTTCTGCTCCACAATGATATATGCTTATCCTTCAAGTTCGCTTCCTCTCTTCTTATCTCTTTTCAACTCATTCAACTTGCATATCACACCTTTGAAATCACAACTTGACCTTTTACTTATACCTTCCAGATTGTCAACTGGGTTCAAATACAAATTGGAATAACCTATATTCATCACCTCAGTTAGCTAGAGTCAATAGGTAAATTAATTAAGCTTTACATGCCAAAATAAGAAAAAATTCTTTGGTAGTTGACCCAGCTCGGTAGGAACTAATTCTGAAGTTATTTCTTGTGTTAACCAATAGAAACTTGGTTAACACTACAAACTTTCAAAATTCCTTTAGTAACTGAGGGAACTTGGTTAGCACTGACTCTATTCAACTTTTTCTTTGTTAACCGAGTGAACTCTTTTCTGCATAACTTCCTTCATCGCCTGAGTGATCTCGGTAGATATTGCCTTTTGTATAGAGTAAACTCAGGAATGCTCAGTAAACTAGGGGAACTATCTTCACTGACCAAGTGAGCTCGACATGCACTGACTATCAGCTGATATGACATTTGTGTAACATCAAAGACAACACATAATTAATCGATTGTATCCAACAATTAGAAGTGTCAAGTGACACTATTAAAATACATTTCATAATACAGGTGATGTATCTAAACCAGAAAATGAGTCTAATCTAATAACATACATCTGAATCATGTTTAAAAATAAAGCACATCACAAGAAAGTTTTAATCTCTTCAATAGATTTAAAAACCTTGACTTTCAAAGATTGCACATAGGTTTAGCCCTCATTCTCCAATTTAATACCATGGTTACTTTTGTGCACACTAAACTTGAACATCAGTAGTCCAAGAAAAATTAAAACACACACACACACACACACACACACACATCAAATCAACATTACATAATTGAATTTTTGACATTCATAACTCAATTTCAAATAACCTTTTTTAATTTCTAAAGAAATGTTCATATAAAATACTCGTAGAATTTGAACATCGTGATATATTCATCAACATCAATACATAACTTTAAAAAATAACTCATCTAACAATTTGAATCTAATCATCATTCAATTTCCATCATAAAAATGAACAACTGTATATATATATATATATATATATATATATATATATATATATATATATATATATATATATATATATATATATATATATATATATATATATATATATATATATATATATATATCGTCAAAGCATATAAGACAAGTCCTAGTCAACCTCATAAGCAAAATCAATATAAGATAGATCATCACATGACATCAAATAATATGAGTCCCTATTTAAATAGTCAAAAGTGTATCAAATATTGAATTATGATGTATCGACTATGCTATGATGGGTCAAGGTGGAACCTCATATAGAAGAAGAAAAAGTAAATTTTAATGTCAACGAGATAAGATGAGAAATTACGACATAGTATTAAGAATTTATTTGATTATGCTTATCTTATTAATGCCGATAGACATTCTACAATAGCAAAATGGGTGGAGTGGGAAGGTCTGAGTGTGTTAATGTTAACATTTACTTTCTAAGTTAAATTTGACAACCATCTACATGTCAAGATCTTAATATTTATTATAAATATGATATATTGTTTATTTAAAGTATAATAAATGGTCCATTAAATATTTGAAAAAAATATAAATTAAGAGATATAAATAATCATTAAAAAAACAAAACAAAATTAAGTGCGTACAAAAAAGAGGCAAAATATTAAAAAATTAAGAAAGTGAAAAAAAAAGAATGGAAATAAAAATATTTTTGGATGTAGAAATTAAATTTTAATCATGCTTATAATTAGTCGATAGGCTTTTCCTCTGGAGTTGCCTCCAGTTGGAAATTGTCTCACACCATTAAACCATCCTATTTTCTATAAACCATCTTATTCTCTGGTCATGGTTTGCCAGTCAAATCAATAATAGAATCGGTTGCTTGATTTGAACTTGTTAATCATTTACTATGGATTTTCATGATTATTATCCATGTTTCGGGGGGCACTACCAGAAAAATTCTATAAATGACCTTAGTCACTTGATAATTTCGGTATAGTTATTTTTTATACAAAATAATATTCTGTATGTTCATATTAAAAATTCAATTTTCTATATTAATTAAAGTTTTACACGATTTCTTTTAGTTTGATCCTTATAATTCACATATGCAATGCTGTAAAAGTACCCCCAACAAATAGGGACAATAATCAAAACTAATAATTTTAGATTAGCACTAAATACTGATTGTGATATTATTAATTCTAAACAATTTAATGGCATTTTTTTAATGGTGTTTGTTTAGCTTTAATATAATTTTTTATTATTATTTCATAGGGTAAGTGAGATATACTTGATGGTAAATCGTCTGCAAGCTTATGTGAGAAAACCAATTGTGAATATTGGTTGATTATGTCTGGGTGGTTGATTAAATCTGGCTAGATTGCAATTCAGTTGGGCGTATGATTAACTAAAGCATTTATGAAAATATAATAGCTACAATAAAAATATAGTCGTATTCTTTTTTCTTATGTTTCCCATAGCCAAATAGGTCAAATTCCTCACTTCGTCTGTTCATTGTTCAGCTGAGGGTATGGTGTAAATTGTGGAGTGTTAGTTAGTTAATGGCATACTACAATTCATTTGGTTATACATATAACTTAACCATTATTGAAAATACAATAGTTGTTTAAAAATTGTGGCTTTATTACTTTCTCTTATGTTTACTTTAGCCAAATAGGTCTTATACAATATAGAGTAAGAATGACCATTAAAATAAGAGTCTACATATCTTTTGGAGCTGCCTCCAGCCAGAAATTATCTAACACCATTAAACCATCTTATTCTTCAGTCATGGTTTGCCAGTCAAATCAAGGTGAATTAAATCCAATCTACAACAAGTCAAATCAAGGGGAATTCAATCCAATCCAATCTACAACCAGTCAAATCAAGGTGAATCTAATCCAATCTACATTAGCCAAATAGGTCTTATACAATATAGAGTAAAAATGACCATTAAAATAAGAGTCTACATATCTTCTGGAGTTGCCTCTAGTCGGAAAGTGTCTTACACCATTAAACCATCTTGTTTTCTATAAACCATCTTATTCTCCGGTCATGGTTTGCCAGTCAAATCAAGGTGAATCAAATCCAGTCTACAACAAGTCAAATCAAGGGGAATTCAATCCAATCCAATCTACAACTAGTCAAATTAAGGTGAATCCCTAAAGAACATTTATCATACCAAAGATATTTATCAACTAATTATACATGAGATATAGATAAAATTGTATAATTTTTTAAAAAAAGAGTTAAATTGATTAATTTCAATTATTAAATTTTTTGATATATCTTGTTCAAGTGACAAATTCATCCAATTGTAGAAGCTGGACAATATTCTTAAGTTTAAATCTAATGTATAAATAAACATAAAGTAATTTAAAAATAATATTTATGCTTTAAAAAAAACCAAACACACTTATAATAAATAAAGTTGATAATATACCAAGCTAAACAATTTGAACTTTATTAAAATTGATACAAAATTAATATTATGTATTTTAAAGTATAAATTAAAAATATCAATATAGTAAAAATTATATATGTTAAATAAATGTATAATCTAATAAAATTATATATAAAAATAAAAAATAAAAGAAAATCTATTAAAAGCATTGGTTTAGATATGTAAAAATAAAAATAATTAAATTCTAATTTAAGCTTATATACAAATTAAAATTAAAATAAATATAAAATTAAACTATATAAAAAATAATTTTTAAAAATTGACAATTTAAAAGAGTTAAAATGTCTATATTTGATTAAAATATCTATATTTGAATAACATTTTACAAATTACAAAGATAAACATCAATTAAAAGTGATTGTCTTTTCTAAAAAAAGTTTATCCACTGATCACAAATGTGGAAAAGATAAAATTGAAATTAATGCATTCATTAATAGAGGTGTTACAAAAATGATTATTTAAATTTTTTTTTTTATCCACGTGTCACAAAAAAAGATAAAGTTGCAATTAATGCTTGCATTAATAGAGGTGTTGGAAAAAATAGTTGTATTTTTGTTGAAGAAAATTAAATTTTTTCATTGCCTTTTCCATCATGAGCCAATAAAGTTTTAAAAAAATTATATTTTTCGATTTTGAAAAAAATGCAAATTAATAAACTTTTTGCAAACATAGTATATTAATAAAATTTTTAGATTATAGAACTACCATAGTGGTGATTCCATTAGTTTCCTTTAGCATTTGCAGGAACTAAAAATGCTCCTCACTAACATTCCCTAGAATTCCATTCATTATTATGTCTCCTACAATAAAACATGCTTTCTCCATGGGTACACTGGTGTGACAAAATTCTAAGGTAATGCTTCCATCTCATATACCAACGTTTCATTTTCTCGCTAGCGGACAGTCAGATACTGAACAAAAATTGAAAATCAGCCAGGTGTCACTCATCTCAAATGTCTGCACAAGCAATGCAAATTGCTTCTTCTGCTTCTCATTCCGCACCACCGAATTCCGATTCAGGATTTAAAATTTTGAAGGTAACCCCTTTGAAAATTGATTTTCGAAGTCTCCAAAATCCAATACCTTTTTTCATATCTCTGATAGTTTGCAATGGACACATTGATCAAACCTGATACGCAATCGATTCATGTAATATAAAGATTAGTTTGGTTTGCAATTTTAACGATGATTGCTGCGATTGTAGGAAGAGCTTTGTTATTCTCGTTATTTGAATGTCTACAATCGTATTGTGGAGGTGTGTTTATGGACTCATACAATCGTTTTGTTTACTGTGAACTTTTTCCACAAATGCAGCTTACTTTTTCTTTTTCCCTTTTTTTTTTTTCAATGGTTTCCAGCATCCCCCAAGAGAGGAAACGGCGGCAGACTCTGGCAGCTGCAAGGGGAAAATTGTACAGTATGATATCGTTGGGTCAAAGACTGTTTCCTTCCATTTTTGTGCCGTATTTCCATATGATTCGCTCTCAAGATCTGTTACCCTTATCAAGGAATATGCTCAGGTAGGTCAACTTTAGACTATTTATGATCTGAAACAAGCTTACTCACGTCTCCATGTCTTCGCACGTCCTCAAAGACGCTGCTGTGTCTCGAAACATCAAGATTTTTTTTGTTAAAGCTTAAGAAGGGTTTGCTTACGGGAGTAGGAAACAGACTGGAAAGTAGACAGTCCCTTCAGGAGATTAGAACTATGTTTTGGTGCAAGCATCCCCTACTTACCTCTTAATCACGAGCATGCCGACCGGAAAATGTAAGGAATAGTCTGTCATGACGGTTACGAGTGGTGATATAAAACAATCTTTCTACAAAACTAGGATATAAGCATAGTCCCCAGGAAGGCTACCATGCCTTTCTTCCATACATCACCTAGCAACTCTATTCAATTGTAATATAACCATACACTGAATTAGATACTCTTGCAGTCTATTTCAAAATGACATCCCAGTAGCAGCATTCCATGTCTTCAGTTAACTTTATTTATAAATGGTCCTTTTCTGGCTCTGGAGAATAGTTGCAGTCCATGGAAGCCGAAAGAGAGTACGAGTGTTTCTTGTTCTTCATGTTTCTAGATTGTGAAACCCTAGCATGGTAAAATGGCCAACTAGTTTCAAGTTTGTTTGACTCTTCTTGATTACCATGGACCTTATGAATTTTAGCTTACCACATTACAATACTGCCAGTGAGACAGAGAATATTACTGATAAAAGGGCAACATGGAAGCATCAATTGGGCTAGGCATTAGGAGAAATCGCTTAGAGGGCATTACATATTGGCATAATTCACTCTAAAGCTAAACAGACTGAGATGCTGCCTAGTATGCAACAGGGTACTATTAAGTTTGAGGCTTGCCCCTAGGCCAGTTGTGAGTCCCATAAGCCTTGGGACATCTAAGCTGAAGGGAAGCTCACCGTGCAGATCATTCTAACCGTACCAGCCTCCCAAGTGTTAAAAAGTTAAAAACATTTCAAAGTAGGTGCATTCAAGTGTTTAAAGAAAATCCGCTGATAACTTCTCTGCTGTGTGAAGGGAGGGAATTGTTACATGTATGGAGTTCCTTGTGGCGGGTTGTCAGAAAAACACTCCTCTTTAGAAGATTGTGCAAGGAAGGAGCTTTCAGAAGAGGTGAGTCATTTCATGTTAATTTTATCTTCTATTTTGTTGTCATAGACTCATAAGATCTTGAATGGAGTTGAAACTGTTAACCTGCCAATTCAACAGTACATTAAAAGTACAGAAATTGATTGATGGCATCCGTAACATTTTTGTATGCAAGTAGGCTTAGCAGACAGGGTGGATACTTTCATCCAGTTACTTATTCTGTCAATGGTGACTTATCCTTCCTTAGACTTTGAATGGAAATATTCAGGAAAGTAATCTGTCACAATAAAATTTGCAAATGTTCTGTAATATTAATCAGATTCAAATATAATGCTTATGCACATTAGTACATGTACTTGTTGATGTGAGTTTTGTTCCACTACAATGTGCAGAATCAAAACTCGATGTTTCAGAGTGAAACGCCAATTGTTCAATCCTTTCTTGATATAAGGTCATCTCTCATGCTAAGCTTGTAAAGTAAGATCATGAAATGACTTCAAAGTAATTATGGATACCCACTCAGTGAATAATGTGATATGCTGGTTATCACTTAGGGGACTTACGCTAATCATTGATTTACCAATCCTCCTCTTCAATTTAAAGTTCTACTTCTACCCCTAACTAGGAATGAAAGGAAACATGGATGAACTTGGACTCTAATAGACGCAACTTAATCAGCACTCCACCCACCTAGTGCAAGCTTATAAGGAACACTCAAGTGGTTTTCAAATCAATAACCCCTCTCCAATCCCATCAAATGGATGCAAACTAAAGATGGAAAATCAACTGAAGTTAAGTGCTTTCAATCATCGGCTTACGACAAAAAAGACACTTCTAACATCAGCAAGAGGCTAGTGGCTTGGATTTGCTAGAGTTAAGCAAACAACATCCACAATTACTTCCATTCAACCAAACTACTTCAACATGAAAATAAATCTAATCTAAGTGAAAAAGTGAGGAAACCATGCAACACTTAAAAGTAATATTGAGTAATTCTCCATTAAGAACCAACAATGAATTATCAATCACCTTGAAAAGTATTATAGCAACAATTTTATCAAGTCTCTCCCTTAGCTAGCCCACTCTAATCTCCTAATCCTTCTAATGCCTCTCCTCTAATCTAATGACTAACTCTTTACAAATGAGAAGGCCTTGGCCTTATATCAATTTTCCATTACAATGAAGGGCCAAGATTGATCAAAGATCAATGGCTGAGATTAATTGTCATAACCCTAATTAGGGTTGACAAATTTACAACCAATTGCATGAAGGCATCAATTCATGGGCCAACAAGGAAATACAAAGCTTTTTCCAACCAATGAGAGAACAGGACACTTGGTATAATGTGATTGACTGTGCTTGAAATTGGAAGTTTCTGATTGGCAAGAACAACTAGGTGCCACCTCATCATCCTCATATTGTTGATCCATTTAAGAAAATGTGCTTTTAATCATGTCTTGTGGAATGTGCTTGTTAAAATTGCCATTTCTAGTTCGATCGTTAGAAAGTAACTCTCGACATGCCAAACTTTGATTAACTCTTCCAAAACAACGAACTCCTGCGGATGAATGTGATGACTCTTGCTTTCAAATTGCTTTCCTCAAATCACCTCCATCCTTGCAGATTTTCCCATGGCCCGATTTGATTTGGCATTGTGAACATTCTAATCCTCATCTTTGAACTTGAACTTGTGCATTTGGTTGGACTTGAGATCGCGGTGATATCTTCATGTGGTGGGATCCTCAATACAAGCTTGGATTTGAGGAGGAAATACAAGTTGATGAAAACTTGTGCCACTTGTGAACCTTGATTAATCTCGAACCTCCTTTATCTCTATTTAGATTTTCCTTTGATGATCAGATGATTTGAATTCTTTCCCATTTGGGATTTTTCAAGATTGGAGTTTTGATCTTGAAACATTCCTCTTGTATCATCTCATTGGAGTCTTGAGCATCCCCTAGCCTTCCTCATTTCTCTCCTTTTCAATTGACCCTGCCAAAATCAAAAGAAAGAAAGCATTGAGTTCAAAAATTGGTGAACAAATGAAAGAAGACTTGGAATTTTCATGAAATAAAGCTTTTAAAAAAAAAATTTTTAGTCTTTTTTGATTGCCATTATGAAATCTCCCAAATTTGAGATTGGACTCCTTTCCAAAATTTCTTTAAGTTTAGATCTGTTTGCAACTCTGAAATAAATGTGGTTAAAATCTGAACTTTGAATGGGCTTTGGGCTGAAAGAGCAATCCTAGATTAGTCTTCTATTCCCCCCTTTGACCTCTAAACAATGAGTAGAATATCATTGCTCCTTATGTGTAATTCGCTGCTCAAAAAACTAAAAGAGAAATTGGCTTCTTCCTATTAGGAATTCGCTAGGGTGCTTTTATAGGAATGAAAGACATTAGTAATGCAGGCAGACCTGTAGGTAATTAGACCAACAAGAATTTTATTAAATTTAATTCGTTTCACAGCTTTCACCCTCACTAAAGGCCGACTTGTATAAGGAAATGTGTTTTTGATTTTTTGAATTTCAAACCTCCCTCAAGGCCAACTTTGCTGCCCAAATGCTTGGGTGGGAATTGCATATTGATGGGAATAAAATCTCTAGGAAAGGGCGGAATTCGCCCTCTCTTGGGAAATTCTTTCAAGCACAACATCATGAACTCACCCCCGTTGAGAAACTTCAATCCAATTTGACCATAATTTCAATTTTGCAATTAAAAAAACGTGCTTTGCTGATAGGAATTTGGCTGGATTTAAAGGTCGGAACTCAGATGAGTTTGGAAAAAAATTCCCAGGAGAGGGCGGAATCTACCCTCTTTTGGGAAAATCATGTTGACTGGCTCACAACTTGCCCCTCGTTATGATCAGATGTGAATCAGACTTCATGCATCCCCTTATAGATTTTGATCAGATTCCAATCTTCTTCTTAAAACTCAGCTCAGAAATTCAGTGTGGATGGGAAATTGATTTCCAAAGAGGAGCAGGTTCTTACACTTCATGGGAAATTTCCAAAATTTGGCCACTTTCATTAAAACCCCAGCCCTTTTTGGCCACCTCCTCTCCATAATCTTGCTGTGTCTTCCACAATTTTAAGCTGACACCAAAGAATTGGTTTAAAAGAGAGGGTAGAAATCTTCTTGGGTTGGGAATTTTCTCCCAAGAAGGATTGGATTCCTTCACCTGATGTTATTTTTGTTTACTGCATAGATTAATTAAGAAATGCACACAGATAATGAACACAAACAGTAGAACTCCTTTGATTATTCGCATAGGCCAAAACATTACATTATGCTTGATGATATCTCCTGCTTAGATGCTTCACAATGACCCAAGAGGGTATATAAATACTTTCCGAAGAACCTTCTCGAAGGGGTCCGTCGGCCACATACAACATGTCGCTACATAACAAGAACCTTCCCGAAGGGACCTGTCGGCTACATAACAAGAACCTTCCTGAAGGGACCTGTCAGCTGATACACAATTTCTACCAACGACATCATCCCCCCCAAAAGAAAAAGTCGTCTTTGGACGACAATTACAAAATATCTGAGATGATTAACAAACAAAATTCATTAACTGACTAAGTACAGCAAGATAAATCTGCTTCTGTCACATTACTTTCACGCTCGTCCCATGCCTGCACCAAACTGGTCTCCAACCCATGTTGCATATGTAGCCTTTGCTAACACAATACTGTTTCCTTAGCTGACCTTGATAGCCACCCGTGCTGCTTTCTCCGTTTCCAACTCTTGGGTACCCTGAGCCAAGTGTCGTTGTATTGCCTCCAATTGGATGATCAGCTCCTTCCGAGCTCTATATGCATCCACCAAGACAGCCTCACGTCCAACACCTCCAAGTGCCTCTTGCAGCAGCTCTAGGTCTCATCAATTGGTCATACTTTCCACGATTGATAATCCGCAATGACTGGGGGTTTAGGGGGCAACGCCCCCAGTGGGGTCAAGGGGTAGCGCCCCCGCGGGGTCCTAGGGGAGCGCGAATCAGCACTCTGAAACCCACACAAAATTGCATAACACACTATTTTTGTGATTTCTTTTGACCCCACACTCTTTCTGGCAACCGCTGATGTTTTCCTTTCCCTTTGGCATCATCCATCACTCATTCTGAGCATTCTTGATTTGTCGACATTTTTTTTTTTTTTCAAGAAAACCTCCTATCACCCCTGTTATGTTACAACCTTAACCTTGTACGCCAATTCCTTATGCAATAACCTGTAATGTCATTCAAGATCTGAATGCCATATCTTGCAGAAGCCTTATGCCCAGACCCCAAATTTTGGAAGGCCCTTCCTCACACCAAGCCCTGAGAATATTAAAACAGAACTTTAATCTTTCAATTCCGTACGCCAAGTCTTTCAATCTTCAAAAATTTCTACACATTCCCTTCTACAAAATCCGTACGCAACTGGAAGCTTTAAATTTGCAAATTCATATTGAAGCACACAGGGAACTTATCCATTGAAATCCATACTGTAGCAATATCCTTCCTCATCCTTCAAAATCCGTACGGTAACTTCTATTCAACATACATCAACTTTGTGAAAATTCGTATGGTACTTCTATTCAACAAATCCGTACGGTGGAAAAATCCGTACGTCAATCTCCAACATCCAAAAATTCGTATGATATGAAGCCGTACGGTGCATAACCTTTCCTTTTCCAAGCCATACGGTGGGTAGGCTTTTAGAATCCGTACGCTAGCTGGCTTAAAAAACCCGTACAACGATTGTGCTTCTTTTCCCTAAAACTCGTACGGTGACATTCTCACTTTTTCTTCTTTTTTTAAAAAAAAAAATTGTAAATTTGTTTCTTCAATTGCTCATCGACGGGGTACTATTCCCTTCATGATAGATTTTTAACTCTAACCCATTAACCGTGTCCGATACTTCCTTCCCATCGAGCATCCATAACTTGATCGCGCCATTATCACCAACTTCCCGTATTTTGTATGGTCCTACCCATTTGACTCTGAACTTGCCTGGTTTGATCTCGTTCCGGCCATCATACTTCAACACCCACTGTCCGGGTTGAAACCTGTGCAGTTTCAGGCACTTATCGTGCCACGCCTTATGCTTGTTAGGTGTTACCTCTGTGCCCCCTTGTGCTTGCAATCGTCACTCATCAAGTTTATTTAAGGTACACAATCTCTCCATTCGGTTTTCCATATCGCCCAGTTTGTTCCCGAAGCTTGGTACCATGGACTCCATTAGCTGCCCCTTCTTGCCATCAATAACACCTCCACTCCGTACTGCTGCAACTTTTATTAAACCCTTCCTCTTTGTTTCCTGTGCAAATCGTATGATGTGTCTTCCATGCTGCCGGCACCTTTCTGCTATATCCGTGGTTCGAGGTAGCACTTTCTTTCTGTGCGGTCGTACGGTGGAATCTTTCCTTCTTCTGGGTTCGTATTGTGTGTTCTTCCCTTCAGCTTCAGCCGAAATCGCCTTTTCTTCTTCCGATTCTTTGTATTCCTTCAGAAATTCATTTCTCTTTTCTTTCTCACCTTCATCGACCCTTAACATATTACAGCTTGGAAAGAGTTCGTAGTCCTCTATCTACTAGTGGTAAAGACCGTTCATCGAATCTAGATCGTCGTCTGTCGATCCTCCTTCCAACCGTAGGACTCCCTCTTGATCTAGTTCCATATTCTGCCTCCTTTCATCCTCTTCTTCTTGGGAATCTGATGATAGAGCTTCTTCCCCGACCATTTGAGTGTGTAGATCGATGGTGTACTTCCGCCTTTTGCTTTCAAGTGATAAAGTATTCTTCTTCCAATTGTGCTTTGCCTTGGCTTGTATCAGCCACCCCTGCCCAGAATGGCATCATATCCTCTCCGTTTCAGTGGGATCACGACAAAATCCAACAAGAATGGCTGTGTTCCAATCATCACTGGTTGTGCTGTCAGGACTCCCAATGGCTTGATTTCATGTTGATCGACTGTTAGCAGCTGGAATGTAGGTGGCCATAATGTCGGCTGTCCCAACCTTTTCCAGGTGTCTTCGGGTAACACATTGACACCGGACCCTTCATCCACAATCGTTTCCGTCAATATAGTCCCGAGAATTCCCATTTCAACGACTGCCAGATGGCGTCTGGATGAGAGGGCTAACAGCATCGGATCTTCTGCACTTGCGCCACTTTCCTTCTCCTTTTTGTCTGCTGTACTTGCTCCACTTTCCTGCTCCCTTCCATGTTCTCCTGGTAGTTTAGCAGCGGAAACAATGTTTGTGAGTGCCGATTGAAGCTGAGGCATAGTGAGCAACAAATCATTTATCTTGACGGGTACCTCAGTTTGTAATATTTGTCGTACAATGTTCTGTTTTGCGCAGTTCCGTGTGGAGGTACCAGTTGTGTCCTTCAGGTGTGCCGTTGCTCTTTGGATCTCTGCCTGTGCTTCCTCCAGTCTCTTCTTTTCCTCTGTCGGATTGGGGTATAGCTTCGCCTGCTTTCGAGTGATTGCCAGAACTTCTTCCTCGTCCGTCCCAACGGTGATCAAGTTTACTCCAAACTTTGGGCACTTAGCATCGTCATGATTGCCAGGTCCACACCATCGGCATAGCAACTTCGGTGTGTTTGCCTTTGTGTACTCTCGGGTGAAGTGACCTCACAGATTGCATGTGTGGTATTGAACTATCGGCCAGTCATTTGCATCATACTGAATTCGACTCCTTCCGCCATTATTGTTGTTACCGCTATTGTTGTTGTTGCTGTTGTTGTTTTGACCACGCTGGTTATTTCTGTATCCACCCGATGTGGCACCTTTCGTACTGGTATTTCCACTCCCTCCTGACACGGACGACTTTTGCGTGAGGAACACTTGCTGTGGTTCTCTTGATTTCAGGTTGAAAGGGCATTCCTTTATCGAATGTCCCATGATCTGACAAATCTCACAAAATTGATCTTTCGGGCAAGATCCCTTCGTATGGCCTTCTTTCTTGCACTCCGTGCACCATAGCTCATTGCCTTTAGTCTCCTTGTGCATGTTCTTGAACTCCATCATCCAGATCATGTCCTTTTGAAGAGCGCGGACCTTCTTGCTGCTGCCTTCATCATCACTGCTATCTTCTCCTGAAGGTTCGTCGTCATCTGAACCGGACGAGGTACTCTTCTTCTTCTTTGTCTTCTGCTCACTTTCGAGGTTCATTGCCCGATTGTACGCTTCAGTGTATGTTGATGGTGGCACGATCTTCATCTTCTTTTGCAACTTTGGGTGAAGGCCTTCAATGAACCATCTCTTTTGTAGCCCATCAGCCGACTTATTCTCCATTTTATTGATCAAGTCCTTCAACTTCCTGGCGAAGAATCGGATTGTTTTATTCTTCCCCTGCTTAGTATTGAATATCTCCGCTACAATCTCATTATCGTCCCACAATATTTGAAATTCTGCAATAAATTCCTTCTTAATATTATCCCAACTGTTTAACTTTTGTGGATCTGTCTCAGTAAACCAATCAATGGCAACACCCCGTAGGGTAGCGGGAAACTGTCGAATCTATTAGTTTGTATCTGTTATGCCATTTGCCCTCCAGATCGTTTCACATGTTTTATAATGTCGAATCAGATCGGCGCTTCCTTCACCATCAAATTTAGGCAACTTTTCTTTTGGTCCTGCCATTATTACTGGATGTTGTGGGTTTTGTTGTGTACTTGTGCTGTGTTGCACTCCCGCGCTATTTTGTATACTTGTACTGTTCACACCAGCGTTGTTTCGCTCACCTGTGCTGTTCTGCACACCCGCGCTGTTCTGCCCACCCGTGCTGTTTCGAACACCCGTGCTATTTCCAACACCCGCGCTGTTTCCGGCACCCGCATTGTTTTCAACACCTGCATTGTTTTCGATACCCGTGTTGTTTTATAAAGAAGGGTTTTCGTCAATTGAAGCTATCTGTTTCGGAAGTATATCTCGGACGAAGAGTTCACCCCACGCTCGTGCCCCCTCGGCACTCCGAGCCGTGCAAGTCAATCCCCTTCTGTCTGGATTCTCTTCCCTCGGCGTATACAGGTTCAAAAACTCCTCCCTTGCTTCTTCCACCAAATCGAGCCACTGTAGAGTCTCTTCCAATAATTTTTCAATGCTTCTGTGTCCGTCGGTAACTTGCTGAAATCTCCGTTTGCGTTCAGCTTGTTGTGCCAAAATTAAATTTTCTTGCATTGCGTGTAATTCGTCCTTTTCCTTCAACTTATTCTTATTCTTGTTCAACTGATTCGACATTTAGTCTTCATTTGCCTGTCATCGTATTAGGTCCATCGGGCAATGGCGCCAAATGTTTACGGCATAAATTATTTAAGAAATGCACACAGATAATGAACATGAACAACAGAACTCCTTAGATTATTCGCATAGGCCAGAACATTACATTATGCTTGATGATATCTCGTGCTTAGATGCTTTACAATGACCCAAGAGAGTGTATAAATACTTTCCGAAGAACCTTCTCGAAGGGGTCCGTTGGCCACATACAACCCGTCGGCTACATAACAAGAATCTTCCCGAAGGGACTTGTCCGTTGATACACAATTTCTACCAACGACAAATTTTTTTTTTTCAAAACTTGATTGTTTCCACTCAAACTCCAGCTTGCTAAGCCATATCTTCTCCATATTTTCGCTATCTTCAACTATTTGGATCGCATCAAGGGATCTTGCCAAAAAGGTAGGGGCAGAATTCTACTGGGTTTGGGAATGAATTCCTAAGAAGGGGCAGTATCTGCCCTTTCTTGCGAATTCTCAGCCAAGTCACAAAATTTTCTCTGTATTCAAACTCATAAACTCCCCCCCTTTCACATTACTTCATTCAAATCTGCAAGCTCTTTGTCGTATTATACCTTGAAAGCTTGATTGGAGGGCTGGAAATGAGAGTGTGTTTGAGACTGAATTCCAAAAAGAGGGTGGAATCCACCCTTTCTTGGGAATTTTCTAAAATCTGATGCCATGCTTAGTCCTTCAACCTCTCAAAACTCTCCCTAACAAAACCATGACAACTCCATTCAACTCATGGCATCTCCACCTCTTAACAACCTCGACTAAGGCCCAAGGCCTGAAAATTTTGTTGCTATCTAGACTCCCTAAGACCACTAACCTACCACTAAAGCAAAAAATGGGGGTCCCCATTTGCAATGGGATGATAGTGCGAAAACCTCGCAACAATACTCAGAGGGAATTGATACACAACAATTAGGCCTCTTCATTTAGCTATAGCTACAGACAGGTTTTCTGAGTAAACAATCACCTAATGCAATCATTCAGTACAACCAATCAGATTTATTTCAACTATGCAACTTTAGCTTTAAGATATGTAAATCCATACTGTTGAATTGCTCTACACCATCTGGGCTACAAGAATCTATTAGACTGGTCCCTGCAATGTTCTAGCTATGAAGTGGATCTTCCGATGCTTTTCTAACTGTGGTTTCCCCCATCAGATTAGCAGATATGATGTAGATGCTTTAAAGGAAAACTGACTTAGATTGGCTGACAAACTATGCTGATCTGCTGCCTCTTTCCTAGGCTGTGAATGCTTTATTGGTCTCACTGTAGATAAACAGCCAAAATGATGAACCTGTAGTCAGAGGGAGTTCACCTAGTCAACCTCCCAACTTGGAAATGCTATGCAAACCCACTGGTGGTTTGGTGTGATAGTAATGAAGTTATGACCTGAGCAGATAATTTGGTAGGGATTTCATTCTACATGCGAAGAGAGTCTCAGGTTTGCACCTGAGATTCTTGATTGCTGTAGATAGACAGCCAAAATGATGAACCCGTAATCAGAGGGAGTTCACCTAGTTAACCCCTCAACTTGGAAATGGTTTGGCAATATACGACCTGAGCTGATACTTTGGTAGGTATTTCATCCTACCTGTGACGAGAGTCTCAGGTTTGCACCTGAGATCAATCATTGCATTTGTTTAATGCAACTACTTAGTGAATTCTTCAATGCCTCCTTCGAAGCATTTAACCTATATTTATACGTGCGTATATTTATGTTGGCTCAGCCAGAATAATTAATTTAGCCCCTTCCAAGTCTGCCTAAATTCGCATGCACCAAAGTTGGCTCTTGGGACATTTATTTAAAATTTTCACTAATTCATTTATTTATTCAATATTTTAAGGCTGATCAACTCAACCAGAAATTGGGATCATTACAGAATAATGCAACCACTATGCCAAAAGCCTGGATTGATGATGAATAGTGCCCTCCAGCATTAAGAGTTGGGTTTTCGTCCCATCAGAGTACCAATGCTGGCCAGCTCCCTCGTGGACATGTGGTTGCTCAATTGTGAGTGGGTCCCAGCCTTGGGTACATGCCCAGTGAGAATCTGCACCACGACAACATGGCTGGGACATCACAACCAACCACATTCTACAGAGCTTGACCTCAAGACATCGGCTCTGATACCAACTAATGCAACCTTTACGCCAAAAGCTTGGATTGATGGTGAATGGTGCCAATAGTGTTAAGATTGGAGTTTTTGGCCCAACAAACTGTCAACGCTGGCTAACCCCCTCGTGGACACATGGTTGCCTGCTTGTAGGTGGGTCCCAGCCCTGGGGACATGCCTAGCAGGAATCCGCATCACTGCAGCATTTAGGCTGGGACATCAGAGACTAGTGCTTTGAGTTTGAAGTTTAGTTAAGTTCCTTTACTTAGTATAACGAAGACCTTAGGCTCAATATATCTATTATAAAATAATAATTCTATTCAAGACTCTGACTTATTTCTTCAGCACTCAGACTGCACCATGGAAGTTGTTGCAAGGTATGTTACTCTATATTTAGGAAATACAGTGGCATGCAGTGATTTGGCTCCATTTTATTGAATTGTTAACAAATAAATTGCAGGAACTCAATCTATCTAGGATCAACTAAGAATTACAAAAACAGATCGAAATGCAAACTTTTTGTATCTTCATAGGTATTCCATTTATGTGCAGCAATGTTGCTAGTATGCTATGGTTGGTAAGAAGTTTTAACAAAGAGTTAGCTGGAACAATAACAAAATATTGAGCAAAAGTGTATATCATCGTATGCAGGCACAACTGAAAGGAGGAAACCTAGTGAAGCTTATAACTGATGATCATCCCGGTCTTTTAGAGGTTTTATCCACTTTAACAGTTTTCCAGTAAGGTAAAAAGTTTGTCATCACAATATTAATGGGCTACTGAGAATTGTTGTTTTGTTATGTAACAGGTAAAATGGTGCCGCAACCGATTCACTCCTTTTATTCTCTTGAACCCTGAGGTGGATGCTTGTTCTTTACTATTGATTTGTAGGAGCATTTCTTAACTGCTTGTTTTAGATAGGATCACTAAGGTCGTGGATTCACTTTCCTAAATAGCTGAAAGATATATACACATGAAAAAAATGTTCCTGCTTCAAATTATTATCCTTTTTGGCTTACTTTTAATTTGCATTTTAAAGATATCTGACCTTATTTATGCTGCTCAATTCACATTACAGAAAGATGCAATGCCTCGCCCAATGGATGTTGAAGAGGTTATTGAAGTATTGACAGTGGACATACCCACCTTGAAAGAGATTATGTATGGTGGTTCCATGATGCTGCCTTCAGTTGTTACTTGTAGTATGGCTTTGAAGTATCTTCTGGATCACAATTTTCTCAACAGTGACTAGTCTGCCTTGACTACAAGAAATATAATATCTTACAATCTTCAACTTGGATATTATTCTTGGACACAAATACTAACTTTTATTAACAGATTGTTTCTTGCTAACATGCATCATTATTGAATAAATAAAGACTTAGATGATTCATGAAGGCCTCATTCAAAGACAAATTAAGAGTTCCTCGATTCATATCATTCAGATAGTACCAACGATTCTATGTGACACAAGTTCTTTTGCATTCATTTTTTATTGTGAATGTGCCTAAGCTCAGGGTTGATGTCTTGTATTGTTTGTTCAATACAGCAGAGCATTGATCTCCTCAATGATATAAGCTTACTATTTTCTATTTTGTAAGGTGGCATTCTGTGATAAGATTTGATTGACATGACTAGTTTTTCTTCTGACATAGTGTCCTGATGTAATATTGATCTCCATTACAAAATAGTTTGTCAGCACTCTTATGAGCAATGGAATTGAAAGATATTTATGTTGAAAAATCCTTTCATGATAACGAAATTATTGTAGGCAGTAGTTTTTGTTAACATGTTGATCTGACCTTCAGCATTTTTCAATGACACAGAGTAGCCTGAGAAGGCTATCTGTTATAGTGTTTCAGACAATCAAGTTGTAACATACCATTTTTACTAAGCTGAAATCAAGTACATATTCTAGGATTTAAACCGAATATCATAACGGAATGACATGAAGTAGTTGAGAAACAATACATCATAACTATAAATCCCAATTTAAATAACGACTATATCCATTTCATATGAAAGACAACTAAATTAACTTCCTTAATTGATTTCTACGATTTCAATTTAAATGATAGAAATCAATTCAACCACATCTATGACTATACATTTCAAGTAATATAAAGGTACATGCAAGTAAAAGATTTAGGATACATACTGAGTTAACTGAATTAACTGACGATGTGTTGTTCAAGCCTCGACATCTGGCAAAGAGGAGGAGTGTTGACATAGGCTTAACCTCCCAACCACGGACCTTAACATATCTCCATAGAATCTCTTACGAGAAAGGCCCTCCCTACCTCGGGATAGATTGGGGCACTATAGTCCTGCCGTCCTGAGCATATCGGTGTGAGTGTCGGCTAAGCAACAGACAAGGCTGAGGGATTCCTTTGTCAACCTTTCCTCTATCAGCTAGCACTCTCAACCTCTAGTGATCATTTTGGCAAGCATGCCTCTATACTACCTTGGCCAAGGATTTAGGTGGGTATTAAACAAACTGATCACCATTGCTCGACTTGACAATCAATTATATCTTGGACAATCATGAGCTGACTTGGACTTATGCAGTCTCTATCTTTAATTGATCATATATTTAAGACATTGAAAAATAGTTTTCTTTTCTTTTGTAGGATTCCTCTCCTCTTCACCCATTCATACTTGGCTCTACCGGCCTTGGGTGCATCCTAGGAGACTACTGATAATCATGAGATTCTTCGAAATTAGAAATGTTTGTGAAACCATTTTGAAAACATTCACAACTAGTACATATCAAGCAACAGAGAAAAACAAAGGATATTTCAGGGCAGATTCTACACACCATAAAGTATTATATGATTGCATTGATTCGACATACCTTTACCCAGAATTATAGCAGTTCATCCTTACCGCATGCACCTGATGCTTATGAAAAGAAATTGGTCATAATATGAAAAAGGAATAAGGAGCAAGCCGAATCTTCTCAGATGCTAATCGTGCTTAATGCTAACACTGCATTTGAATAAGGGAGCTTTCTTGAATCGTAAGGCATTGCATATAATGCAAATAATTTGAGAAAAATACATGACCTTGATACAAAGAGAAACAAGACCAGGTGTTGGTGCGGTAGCGACCACTATGCAAGATATAGCTTAACCTGAGCGACTTGATATTGCATTATTGTCTCAATGACGTGCTTCTGATGTCAGACGAGAACAAAGAAGAATTTGGTTTAAGAGAATTGTATGCAATGGAGAGAGAGAAAACGTGTAAGAGAGTGGATGCTCTCTCAACTGTGGGGGATGGAAAAAGGAGCTCGATTTGAAGTTACAAGAATACTTTGATTTCAATTTTTTTAAGAATATAATGCCGCTAAAGGGTGGCAACAACCATGTTGGAACATAAAGAAGTATATATTTTTCTCCATAATCTTTAAACTATATATATATATATATATATATATATATATATATATATATATATATATATATATATATATATATATATATATATATATATATATATATATATATATATCATGCCTTTGATTTAGGATGATACCTACAAATACATATATCTATATGTGTATGTAATTTTAAGAGTACATATAATTTCTTTTTATCATTATATTCTCTCTAGATACGCACACATATACTTATATATACATGTAAGTGCAATTCATAGACATTATTAGAGTATCATGGTGGCATTGTGTGTGTGTGTGTGTGAAGTCTATAATGTTGAGCACATTCACAGTCTCAAAAATGAAAAGGAGGTAAGAGTTCTTTCATGATATTAAATGTTTATTATTTCTCTTGTTATAAAGTTGACTAAGTAGCTCATGATTGTCCAAGGTATACTCTTGTTGCCATGATTTCAGTCCCCCATATTTTTCAAGCTTTCAGGTCAAGTGCTAAGTCAATGTTTCATGTCTTGTCTTGGTATAGGTTGCCATTAGGGTTTCCTCTCTTGTCTTTCCCTTTGAGTTGCCTAGGTGGGAATACAAGACAAATGCAAATATTTTCAGTCGTGTTAGGTGATAAGGATGGGAAGGGTAAATACATTCCCCAAATGAGAGAGAAACAATTCTATTCATAAGAAATCCTAACTCTATGATCAAGTGTTCCATTGACAACATGATGCAGATCGAATGAAAAGATTATGGGCATGTCCAGAGCTAAATGGCAGTGAAGAACACAAAAAATGAGAATAAAGAACATGTTTCAAATGCGTGAACAAGCTAAAGAATGATTAGTTGACTTTGATGCGAAATAAGCAGAGAAATATGTAAAAGTATGGAAGAACATGGTCAAAGGTGGCGAAGACCAAATGTGCTCTTAGATCAACGACACATATCACATCTAAATGTCCACGTCCAAATTTGAAAGGATCGCATGATCGCACTTGGCTTTGGCTTAGAAGACTTTTAAGTTGCAAAGAAGTGAAAACCTAAAGATCGCATGTTCGCATGGTATTCAAATTAACTCAGGTCAAGGTCATGAAGATGTGAAAGATAGCTATGGTTAAATCAAACAAGTCATTGCACCATTGTAGGTAGCAATACAGTCAAGACAATTAAGGTTGCGAAACTGCGAAATAAACAACAGTAAACTTGATCGAGACTTCACAGATGAAATAAAGGTTAAGTCAAAGAAGGTGGCAAAGCTGCAACACAAGGAAAGACATATACATGGTGAATTCCTTTGTTTGTCGAGTCGTAACATTTGAGCCATAACATGCTGGATAAGCTGTGACCTGGCGAATATGATTACCGAATGCTTGGATTTCTTCATTTGCTTGGTCGCGTAGTTTAAGTGAATGAGAAGTATTATGTTAGTGACTGAGTGAAAGCTGTTAAGTTGAAAAGAGCACAACATCGCATGCAATCAGCCAAAAAATTCAAGTTTAGTTGCGAAGATGTGACAAAGAAAACAGAATGACACATGTTTACATGGGCCTGTCATATTCTATAGTCACCAAATTCTCCAGCCAATAAAATAGCACCACTTGTCTGCCACGATGTACACAGCTGGAAGATGGACCCGCATTGCAGAAGTGAACAAGAGAGTTAAGACTTTCTAATCTCAAGCATCAGATATTTAAGATCAATGCTTATCGCAAGTTTGCAAGTGATTAACGACAACTCGAAGTTAACATGGCGAAGCTAGGAAAGCCATTGATCACATGGTTGTAGGTGGTTAGAAGTAACCTAGAGTTAGGGCTGCGACGAAGTGAAAGCAAGGAATCGCTTGATCGCAAGCTTGGCCGGTAGTTTGAGTATGACAGTTGCAAAGCAGTGAAAGCTAGTCATCGCATGGTTACGGGTTGAATGATGAGTTAAGATTTTAAGTTGCAACCTGACGGAAATGGTAACAATTAACTATAAACGGTTATCGCAACGTCGCAGGCAATTAAAGTTAACTTGGACTTAAAGTGGCAAAGTTGTGAAAAATAACCCAGGGCATTCAAACATTGAACAATCACATTGTCGCAGACAATTTAGGTTAATCATGAGTCAAGGTCGCAAAACAACAAAAACTGAAGATTGCATGGTTGCTTGCAGTTAAGGGTAACATGAAGTCAAGGTTGTGACAACGTGAAATATGACAATGGTTAAGGTAAATAGTTTTCGCAAGGTCGCTAGTTGAGAAGCATTTGATACATTTTAAGTTGTGACTTGACGAAAGTGTTAACAGTTAAACCTTAAAACAAATAGTCGCATGGTCGTTGGTGGTTAGAGGTAACCCAGAGTTAAGGCAGTGACATAGTGAAAAGAGAAGAATCACATGGTTGCAAGGGTTACAGATAAATCATGAGTTAAAGTAGTGAAGCTGCGAAGAGACTATAGATCGCATGGTCGCAAAGGGTTAATCATAACCTAGAATTGAAGCTACGAAGGAGCAATAATAGGCATTCACATGGTCACAGGGGATTAAATGAAACCTTAAGGTTGCGAACAAGCGAAAACCAATTGATCGCATCGAAAGAAGGTATCAAATGAATGATGGCTACAAAGAAGCGAAAAGGGAAAAAGTAAAAAAGGTTTTAATGTTTTAATCATGATTGTTGATAGAGGATCGACAATAGAGATTTAAATCTGCAGTGATCGTTGGGATATGAAATACAATTTTTGGCGCCAAGATGACTGCTACAGACTAGAGTGGAATATGAATCAATTTTTAGGGTTTCTAACCATTTTTGCTTCCTTTCTCTGATGTATTGAATTCCAATTGATGATTGTTGGAGTTCTAAGCGATTCAAGTGCTTTGTTAATATAACTGATGAATCTATAACTGGCCAAGAACCCTAAAAGGGGGCCGTAATTTTCTAAGTTAATAGAAAAGATCAACAAGTTTCATGCATTTTCTCCCCTTGTAGTAGAGACTATTGAGTGAGAATCGAGAGGTGTATGGAATGAAGGATTAGATTGATGTCTGTAACTAGGTAATGTGATGTTATAATTCCACTTAGAACTAGCATGCCTAGCTTTCTTTCATTGTCTCCTTTGGTTGAGTTAACATGCATGCAGATTAGTCTTTCTAGAATTGTGGGACAAGTACTTGTGAAGTTGTTAGTATTTGGGCTAATCAGAGTATTAGTATAGTGTTAATAGTATGGGTAGTCAGAGTGCTATCTTTCATAGGTATTTCTGCTCTTTTCTAGAGTTGCATAACGTCCTGCAATTGTGATGTGAAGTTAGGATTGAAGTGTGCTAGGAGTTTGCCATTGGTTAACCTTGACTAGTTAGAGAGCCACTTAGGGCCATAGATATCCTTCTTCCATTATATCTCCTTGCATCTCGTAGTCTTAGATGCATTTAGGAGTAGAGTTCGTGTTAGACCTAAAACCTCGCCTAGGTTGCTTTTGTCTATGAGTAATTTGGTTAGCCTCTTCTGCTCTCAGATTAAGAGCATACCCATAGTCACCCTTTTGATCACATAAAAACATCATTCCAAGTATATCTTGCATATACGAGAGTTGTACCTTATAATTCACAAGGTAGTGATATAACACATACACTGACCCATTTGTTGGTAACATCCTTTTGTTTTCTCACATTCTAGGTGTCTAGAGTCAAGATAAGCCAAGTTAGAAAGAGGGACAAACTGTTAACCAACAACTCTGTTGCCTGGTCATTAAATCCTTCATCAAGGTAGTTAGACCTCATACCTGATAATCTAAAGATGGGCTAAATTGGTGCTCCATTCCTTGAATCCCATTTAGCAATGCTTCCCCCTTTCATCTGCTCCTACAACCAAAAATGCATTTTTCACAACAATAATGTGTTCCTCTATTTAAATTGAAATATCAATAAAACAAAATAACTAATAACTATCACAACAACTATCCACCACTAATCTTTATATTAAAATATAAGTATTCATTTTGTCAAAATAATAGAAATCAACTAACAAGTCATTTCTACACGAATCAATTTGGTAAATCATAACTTCCATTTCACAAGATCATGATATTAGGAGCATCTAACCAACCATTACAACAACTATGCCATTATTTTAAAAGATCAAATTTTTGGGATGTAACATACCCTCCCCCTTGTGTTTCATCATCCTCGATGAACTTAACAAAAGGGAAAGGAAAATAGGGTTCTACTTAAGTAATAATGCATAGTTCAATAGATAGTCACAAAAAAATAAAAAGATGGAGAAACTTTTGGAAGATCTCATCACAATCCTCTAAGGTAGAATTTTTCTCAATATACTGGTTCCACTAAACCTTACAATGGGTTATATCTCGATTTTGTAAGCGAAGCTTACACACCTCGAGTATTTTGAGTGATTATATTTCCACTACCCCTAGGTCTTGTACCTATAAAAGATTCCAATCAATTACATGTTCATGATGGGTGATATTTTTTTAAAGATATGATACATGGAATACATCATGTTGTTAGAAAGTAAAGTCCACCAATATAACTAAGAAGGGGGGTGGGGGGTGGTGAATCGATTATCCAACTATTATAAAAATTATCAAACTTATTAATCCTTATGCATGTGGACACTAAAATCAGCAACCATCACAAGATACTCATACACAATAACACTAGATATGTTAACTAGGGAAACCCTTGATCAGAGGGAAAACCCCGGTGGGGATGGCACCCACAAAATGACGTATTAATATAAATATTCTTTGTTAGAGGATGGACCCTGTTATGAGTCAATAAAAACATTCACTACATATCGATCCCTGTTAGGAGACTTTGAATCCCTATTAGGAGTTGAAGAAGACAGATGGATCCACTGTCCAAACAACATCAGGGGCAAGATCACTAAACTCACCGTTCAACTGTTCTTTATTATTCCTTGAAGAATAATAGAAATGAACTGTACTTGTACTTCATCTTCCTCTGTCTTGTCAACCAGACTTCTCTTCTTCTAATCTCGATACTAGATCACCAACTTCGCATCCAATAATCCCTTGGATCACTTACTCATATTTATCAAATTTTCAAATCTTGTTCACACAATCCACACTTGAAATACTTTTTCAAACTAGGAAAATATCTTTCTTTTATACCATGTCCTCAAAACAATTCCTTGAGTCAGCCTTGAGGCTTTCCCAATTAATTATAATAGGACCACATTATGATAATTAATTATTTCTCAATTACACAACACTATCGGCTTATAGTCTTTACAACTTGTCACACGTGTGACTCCAAAAATTACACACTCTCTAACGTCATCATCAGGTTGTCTTCTATCACCATTTAACTTTGCATATCACGATTCTATCTCTATTAGGAGATACAATCCATTCATCAAAAATTGCTTCTCAAATACTCTGTCTATATACTGCTCTTTGTAAATCAAGTATATCTTCTATATATCTACTCCTTACTTGATGTACACTTAACCTCGTCATCGAGACACAGTGTAGAACATGTCCTCAACCATGCTTGACCTAAACATCAATTCTCTGTCTGTTACTTTGTCAGTCTTCACAAAATTACTATTATGTTGTTATCAATGACAAATATAGTTATGAATGCAACATGTCAATCATACTAACAATCTCCCACATGCTTTAGTAATGCTTAGGATACTCCCCCAAAGGAATACCATCAAATTTCATGTTAACAATCTCCCCCTTTGACACTGATGCCAACATAGATGGAAAACATCTAAGTTCTAGGAATATCCAACCTAGCCCTTGTTAAGACTCGTGTGACCATTCCCACAAGGAGAAGATCTTGGAAACTATTGGAGCTTCCAACACACCCACAATACCTTGAAGGCTTCATTCCATGAAGAGAGAGAGAGAGAGAGAGAGAGAGAGAGAGAGAGAGATCTAATGGAATTCCTGAAGTGGGATACTGAGCTGGAAGTTAAGGGGCTGAATCAAGATACAACACATTTACCACATAAGCCAACCTAGGTTGATTTTCATGGTTTGCGTCAGTGTGCTATTTTGTTTCCTAAATGCAGCCAGATTCGTAGTATTGATAACTAAACAATTCAATATGTTACTTTTTAACAGTGCTTGATTCTACAATGGTGTGGAATTGATTGATGCTTTGATATTTCATAATCTAGGTATTCTTCACTTTTATGTTTCCTCACATATTTAGTTGTATGAACAACGAATCCTTCATTTTCTTAGAAAAATGAAAATAATACACTCTTTAATTACACTTGATAAATTATACAAAATAGAACTTCATTGTTAGTAATAAAGTATCTATTGACCCTCTAATTTTTAAAAAATCATGCACATATTGCAACCTAATTTCTTTTAACAAAGAAAACTAAGATTGGTATGAAAGAGTAAGTGAAACAAACATTCTAAGAAGCAACACGTGACTCATCACACATTCTTCGATATATCAATTAAAGACAAGAATATGTGCAATGATGGTGCTTTCAACATTTTTATGGGGAGAGTGATCGATCCCTATCATTATACAAAAGAAATCCAATTGTGTTGGAGACTTCAAAGTTGGATCATCCCTATCTATAATACTGACAATAATGCTAGTGAGAGGCAATAATGAAATGATACAAAAAATAGTTATAACTAAAATGATTTTAATAGGAAAATTAAAACCACTAATGTTTTAACCAGATCATAGATAAAAAAAGAAGGGTTTTTTAGTGCAGTAACAAATTTCAAGTATCAATATTGTCAAACTCAGGCACTCCAACTTAAGTTTCTCAAGAACAAAACAATGACTGAAGTGAAATCATTCATTATAAGATACAAGATGGGATTCAAACTCTTTTCAAGGGGGGATCAACGATATATTATCCTTTACAGATTACTACAATTAGAGTAGCCTTAATAACATTCTATCCAATTGGAATAAGAAGAAAAAAATCATCAATTGATGTCCCTTATTCAACACCGAACATATAACAAAACAACATTATGTAGGAATCTTAAAAAAAAACATTATCATGGATACTTTCTTTCTAGATTCAGTCCTTACCTAGAATCACCCTCGAATGATGGAAAGATGCTTTCTTTACCCTACAACCTCAATTTCTCATTCAGTTTCGGTACCCTACAACCAAATACAATGAAATCATGATCAATTAGCTTTATAACAACTTTAAGAAGACTAAGATCAACATGTTACCAATATGGTTGCAATTAGTAGATATCAATTTTAGTGAATGAAGGCATGACACACTTCAACAAAGGAAACAAAACATTACTTTTAACAAGATCAATATGTAGAATGTAGCAATGGTCAAAAAAGGAACTCCGTGATAGAACTACAATGTAAATAGTGAAGAATCATTGTCTGTAGCCACTTAAGCATCCATATGTCTTTGGTTTCTCTCCCTACCATCCAAAATAAGATTCAACCACTTTGAATCGAGAATGCATGTGCAACAACGTTCCATATGCATGGACAATAGGTAGAGGTGAAAAAATACAACACATTTACATTAACGATCTATAGCAAAAATGTAAACATGTTGCATTTTTTAGCTCCACCTGATGTCCTATGCATATCAATTGAAATTTCATATTGAACTAGGGCCTCCTTCTGCATGGCCTAAAACCAAGATAAATGAAACAAATTAATCCAAAATATAGATTTAATCCAAAACACATATTTATGGAACAAGTGATATGTAATAATGACCCAAATTGTAAAACCATTGGCCTGAGTTGCATATATAAGTCATCATAGTCAAACTAGTCAAGGGGGTAAGGGTAGAATTTGGTGTTCTTAGGTGCTGGGAAAATTTTCAAGTCATATTGCACCTATTTTATGAGGTCTAAAATGGTTTGGGTGTAATTCATTGTAAAATGCAAAAAGTTTTCAATGTTGCTTGACAACATTGTCAACGTCTAAATGCAATCTCCTTAAAAATCTTATCAAATACCTCTCTCATTGGCTAGATGGTTCAAATTTTAATTGATTGAGAGAGTATTGATATATTTATGATCCAATGGATCAAATTCAAGGACATATATGTATGAAGGGTTGGCGCAGGGTGTTCAGAGGAACAGTAGGGTCACAAGGTGATCCAAAAAGCAGCATGGAAATTGACAAGGACTTTAAGGTCATAAAAAAAAGTAACCATGGCCATTAGAGCCATTTGAATGAAGTTTGAATAAAAACTGTTTTAAAATGTTAAAGGTTACCAATATGGGCAAATAGGCCTAACAAGGGCTACTAGATAGGTTCAAGGATAGCTTTAGAGTTTAGTTGATGTTTGAGTTTAAAGGGTAATAAGAGGCTATTTGATGTAATGGAGTAAGAAATACATGTTAAAGTTGCAAAAATGGTATAAGTTGTCAAATTCAAAACATAAGGGATTAAGAAACAAAATCAATCTACTATGTTTATAGGGTAGTTACAAAGGTGGAGGTTGGTTTCAGTAGATTGTATTGGTCTATAAAAGATGGCAAAGCTTGATGATAAGTGTTGAATGAGTTTTGAGAATAATTAAGCACAAGTTTCTGCATATTTATATGTTTTGACTGATATAACAACACTTTAAAATGGTTCTTTCATGCTTGATTTGTTAGTACCTAAATCATATTTTTTGTGTGGATGAAAGCATGATGAATGCCCCTAAATAACATTTATTTGTAGAGAAACAATTGTCAAGGGTTCTAGAGTCCTAGTTCGTGGAATTAGGACACATTTGAAGGATGAAGTTGTGATAAGAAGAAAGGGATGACAATTAGTAAATTATTATGTGATCAGTACTTAGGTGTGATCAGAGATTGATAGAAAACCAATATGTGGAGCATGGTGGTTGTGAAAAGTTGTTTGTGATAGGTTCTAACCATAAATAGGTCTTAATCTGATCAATGGGAAACCAAAATGTGGAGCATGGTGGTTGGGCAAAGTTGTTTGTGATAGGTTCTAACCATAAATAGGTCTTAATATAGTCATTAATTGATTGGATGATTAGTTAAGGGACTTGGTGTTGGTTCATTCAATTTAGTGGTTTAAGAGGATATTTTTGATGTGAGAAGTTGTATCTCACTAGAATAATTAAAGAATTTTTCCTTGTACATGGGCCAAATGTGTTGAACCACTATGCTTTGCATCAAGGTATTAGATCCTTGCAAGTTGGTGAAGGTTAAGAGGAAGTCTAGGAAAGAAAAATATGGGTTTAATAATATCATAAAGATATATACTTAATGAAGCATACAAAGCATTGAAGATATTTTTGAGTAATGGAAACAAGAAAAGAGAGCAAGATGAGAAGAGGAAAAAATTGTGTGAGGAAAGGAGGTAGAGAAATACTATTGAGAAAGAGATAGATAATGAGACTTGATTCCATAGAGAGGAAGACGGGGTTGAAGCAACAAAAGGACAAAGAACTTGAAAATGAGTTGGTACAAGATATTTAAGTAGTGATGGATGGTGAAGAAGATGAAGAACCTAGTGCTGAAGAGGTTCAGGGTGTTGAAGTAGATGTGGAAGAGAAAGGTGCTAGTGAGGACAACAAGGGAGCAAGTCCTATGAGGCTTGAGTATGATGAGTTAGTGGTGTTTGGGATAATGACGAGTCCTTTGCGTGAGGAGAAGGGTATGGAGGGTAACGATGTAACCTTGATGGTGAATGAAGACTTAGAATAAATGAATGGCATGAGGTAAGTGACAATTTGTTAGAAGAAATTATCTTAGTAAAAAGGATGCAATGGTGTTGGTGACGGATCATGTGAAGATCATGGAGGTTTCTTATGCTCCAAGAATGGAGATTAGATATGTTATTATTACCAAGACATAAGAGTGTCTTTGGGTGGCATACTTGGTGATTTTACAGATGTATGTAGTTGAGATGATGAAAATGAAGATATCTAACTAGATGAAGAGTAGTGAGCAAGATGGAGTGTTCACAATGCCATTCCTAAGCCATCTTCCCCCTAAAATTCCTTTGCATGTGTATAATCTCAAAATAGAATATTATCTTTAGGCAATGAAATTGGCTATTTTTATAAAGTTGAGAAAAGTGTGTTAGGTGGAGTTTGGTGATGACCAAAGGAGTCAAATAGACACGTCTACATCAACATGGAAGAAATGAAAGTCTCCTATTATTCCATGAAGTTTAATGAGATGAACCCTCAAATTGGATGGAAATGAATTTTAAGCTGTTTTGATTCCTTGTGTAGAAAAAACATTATCATGTTGTCTTGACCATGACAGTGATAATCATAGTAATACATTGATTTATTAAAGGTCAGATCTGTATGGTTGGGAACAAAATACTATGATTGACCTTGAAGTGCATTGAGGTTATTTATTTGGTTTGAAGTGTGTGTTGTGAAGGTTTGGATCCTTTCATGTGTCACTATTATGCCATAGTCGTGGTATGACATTCAAATTAGATTGTAATGGAAATGGTGAAGCTTCCATTGCGAGTTTGTTCATAAAGCCTTTGTAATCAACAAATGAGTTTCATCCATCTAATCCAATTTAGAAGGTGTTATTATAATTTAGCGAAGGTTTATTCGAGTGTCAAGTTGGTAAGGAATTTGGGAAGAATTGATGGGACCATATATTGGTGTTTAGTTTTGATAGGTTTAGTTTGAGTTTCACTTGGTTTCGAGAATCCTTTCATATTCTCTACTTGACAAGGCCAACCACATGAAGGTGGAAGCTCATTTGGCCTCTCCCCCCCTATAATCACTCTAAATTCCCCATTAAAAACTAAGTAAATATTTCATTCATTCATCTTATAAGTATATCATTGAATCATTATAATCACATAACATTCATTAACATGACATACAATTCATCAATACGTATAAACATTCATCAATAATTTGTGAACATGTCAATCGTTATATTCACATAAGATTCATTTACATGACATATAATTCATTAATATGTATAAACATTCATCAAAAATTCATGAACACGTCAATCATTAATCACATAACAATATTCAATAAAATGACATCAAATTCATTAATACACAACATTTATAAAAAAAATCAACACATTCATTATCAAACAAGGTTTTTAACATTAATTTCTTTTTTTAATTCTTTGTTGAAGATAAAGGCTAATAGGCACATTGTGACTATCTTCGGCATTCTCCTATGGTTCTTGTGGTTCTGATCTTATGAAATGAGGCTTCCTCTTCTTTTTTTGAGGACAAGGCTTATGTGCCCCTTGCAATAAGAAATAAATGGGTTTAATTCTATATAAAAAAATTAAATGTTATAAGTATTTCATTAATCTAAAGAACATAGTAGGAATTTTTTTACTTGATAGTGCCACATCATCTACTATCACATTTTGTTCAGCCCCAGCCTCAACATGCTCAACACTAACATCACGCTCTGCATACTCAAAAATTATCACATAAAGGTTACACCAATTGCAATTTAAGATATTAAATTTGATTAATAATTACATAATTAATTTTTAATAGAAATTTAATATGTACCTGTATCATTGTGATGCACATCAAGGCCTTCATCATGTGCAGGATCTGTGCCTTTTTCATCATGAGTAGGATCTGTGTTGGGAGTAGAAGGCTACAATGAAATGTCATGTGTATTGTTATCATTGTTCGAAACTAACATCAAATAGATTATTTCTCATGAAGTTCTCAAATTTTGTTATTATTCATTAGGCCTATTTACCAGTGTGTGAACCAATGCACCAGAATCTTCTACATCTCTTTGGCCACTGGAATATGTGCAGTGGCAAGAAACCACTACTTTATAGCCTTTCTTGAAGCCAATTTATTTGTCCTCTTCTATGGGTGCTAGATTAAATTCAATGCCCTACATTTTTTGCATAATATCGTCAATATTGAATGCATTGCTTATTTGTATTTTTATATTAAGAAAATTGATATGAAATTTCATTTACAGCTACTTACAAGTCATGGGTGAATTTCCATATATCCACTAGAGCCAAGATGGTATTGACCAACCTTCTTTTTCCTAGCTTGTATAGCCTTTTATGTGTCCTATGACATATATATGTAAACTTTGAAATATGTTAGATTATATAAATATAAAGATCACTAATTTTTGTATAATTACATTAGTACTACCACATACCTATTTTTTTTGGATGGTGGGTTAATTCCTTATCTCTTTTTCATCTTGATTTCATTCCACTCTAGATTTGCAACCATAGGAGGATGCTAGTACTTTGGGTTCAGATTTAGAGCCCTTCTGTATTGGTCTCTCACATTCTTTAGATGTTTGCAAGCTTTTATAAGAATTTGGACTCTATTCAAAATATTTTGACCAAAGAGCTCCTTCATAGTTTTTATGAGTTGATCTTTTAATCAGGGCTTTGCTCATTCCACCTTTTAACAAAAAACAAAATTTTTAGATTAAAAAAATAGTTCAAGCTATGTTCCTTGAATATATTACAGCAAATAGATGAATGAAAAAATGTAGAAACCAATTATATGAAGCTATGTACCTTTTATATAATGTGGGCCCAAATATCGTAAATGTTAAAACACAAGAAGTTTCACAAAAAAGACTGTTTCATGCAAAATCATCAAAGGATCATTAGTTAAAAATGAATTATGAATAAGTAAACTACAATTACACTCTAAATAATTACAATTTTAAAGTACTTGAAAGCTTAGACAATTTTAAGGGAATCATATCTTTCTCGACCATCAACAATGATGTCTCCAACAATCTAGTAGAAGTAACACAGGCTACTCCAGGAATGGCTGGTAAATTATCACCAGTACTGGTATCTATTCTATCATCATGAGAAGGTGTACTAGTCCCTATACAAAGTTAATCAATGTCAAACTATGATAAAATGAACAAGAAAGTACAAATCAAATCATATTTAACACATAACAAAACATAGCAAAATAAGGATTTACCAGCTCTAGTTGTAGCAGGTGTGGATGTTTGCATGCTCCTCGTTTTTGATCTTGTAGTCAACAATCCTAGAGTGCTGGTTGGCCTTGTGGAAGGAGGATTATGGACATCATCAACACCTAAAAAATAATCTCACACACACACACACACACACACACACACACACACACACACACACACACACACATACAATGTATTATCTTTTTAAAATATAGATTGCCAAAACATGTAAACATTAATATAAAATTTTCAATAATAATCACGAAGAAAATAATGTCCCTTTTGATGATTGAAAATTGAAATCTATAGGAGCTACATTGGTACCTTCGTTAGGTGGAACAACTCGGTAAGGTCTAAAAAATTGTTGTAACAAAATATACATATTTTGGTTCATGATCTATAAATTAGTATAAAACATAAAGCTTTATTGAACTATTGTCCTAGCAAAAGATTCAATGTTTCTTACTTCCAGACTACATGCTCTCTAACACAATTCATTTCTTGTGGCCTCTTTCTCTTCCATTGGATTTGGATCCATCACAAGCCCAATAATTTGTAGATTTATGCTCTTGAGGCTCTTTTTACACATGCTTATAGGGTCATTGGTATATGCGATGTCATCATCGCATAATAATGTGGCTGACATATTAGAAATTTTCTCTTGTGTAATATGTTATTTTCCCTTTTCCTAAGCATTAAATTGTGACAAAAAGCACTAGTAAAACAATCAAAACAAGTCCAAAACCTTAACGAAAATAACATAATGGTATGAAATTTTGTAAAATTGCAATTGCACAAATTTTTATACAAAAGGATTACCTATGCTGGAGAAGGGGTGGGACCAACATCCCTGCCTCTATCATTCGATGGATCGGCCATATCTCCTTGCAACAAAGAATATATACAAAAACATTATTAGAATGAAAGGAATAGTCAACTTAGCAAAAAAACTTATCAATAAAATGGTATATTATATATTGGAGTTCTAATTGGAACTAATTAGCTTAATATTGCATCTATAGTACTTACAACTCCCATGATAGTAACTTACTTTGTATCTATGCAATTCAGATTGCAATCTATTAGCAGCTCTTCCCCTGAACTTATTGATTTAGTACATACAAAAACATGATTTCCCTCATGTGCCTCAAAAATGCAATTGGGTCACTTATTAGTTGACCCATGACATGTACTATTTATAAAACCTACAATGTTCCCTATTGCTTTTGGTCTTCCATCAATGTACACAACAAGTCTTTTATTTTGATAATTTTCTTTCCATTGTAGATAATTTGCTAACAGTGCATACCTTTGCATACTTTTTATATATTGAACTATCCACATCCAATTATTGTAATTGTAACAAGGTCCTACATACTCCATTAATTCAACAACTTTGTTATAACTGACCTTTATGCCATCCATGGAAAATATGCCCAAACCATGTAATGATGATGGAGCTATGTGATATATCCTCTTGTTAATACAAAAATCAGTGTTAATTGGAGGTAATTCTTTGGGTACCCATTCTTTCTGAAGATGTGTGTACATCAAGGGAACCTTGATATTGCCCTTTGTCTCATCATCATAAGAACATGACCCCCATTGCGCAATGAAAAATTGCATGCATTTATTGAATTTTTTTCTAATCTTTTGACCTCTAGTTTGTCTCTCTCTCGTAGACCTGTTACATGTCACACTATCCTCTTCTATTCCCACATTCCCCTCACTTGAGGAAGACAAATTTGATAGATACCTGTTTGGTGATACTTGTATCCCATTAAATGAGAGATATAGTTGAAGGAAAAAAATAATTTCTATAAAATGAGGCTAATATTGATGAAGTTTGCCTAAAGTTAATGTTGAAGATACAAAGAAAGCAAGCATGTAATAAATTTATACCTCCCAATCCATGTCATGTGTATGATCCTTGTCAAAGGGGTATAGTTTCCTACATATGTAAATCATTTGTCTTAAGTTGGTTAAAAATTACATGATACTTATGCTACAAATTATATAGAATGCAACATGAATAATATGCATACATCATAATCATTGTATACTTTTTAATTCGTTACCTCTACAAAAAACATATTATAAGTAATTAGCACCAAGAATTGGGCATCATAAAAAACATTTCAAGCTAATCAACACCTAATACATTTCCATTAATCATGTCATTGATCATATTCTTCATCCATCTCATCATTATTAACATAACCATTATTTCCATCATCATCCAAATTGTTAGAATGACCATCATTATCATCATCATGATCATCACTATGACCCTCGTTGTCATTGTCATCATCATCATCACCATCACCATCACCATCACCATTGCCACCACCACCACCACCACCACCATCAACATTGTCGGCATCGTTGTCAATGCCATCACCACCATCATGAACATCTTCACCACCATCATCATCATCATCTCGTTTTTCATCTTTGCCAACATTATCATCTACTTCATCTTCTACTTTTTTGATATCTTCTTCTTTAATCACATTATACTTTACCAATCCTCCTCTTGGATTGTGTCTAACAGCAAATGACCAACCCGATTTATGTGAAACACTAAAGTAAAATACTTTTTCACATTCGCTTGGAAGAACATAGGGCTCGTTTCCAACTGGCTCAAATGACCTTGTATTAATCATTGTAAATCCATTATCATGTTCAATAATAGTTCTATCAGGATCATTTTGATTCAGTCATAGCCTATACCATTTGACAACGAATAGAACTAGTTTGAAGGAATTAGAGTCACACTCAATTATATTGTCCAAAAATCCATAGTATCTATTTTTCATATTGTTGAGGATGCATGTCATTTCTAGATGAAATAGTGGTAACCTCAAAGACTACAATTATCCCATAATAACAAGTTCTCTTAGTGTCATATACCTTTTTTATGCAAAATTTATGACCATTTTAGTACATAGATTTGTGGTGCTTGACCTATTATTTTTCAAACATATCAAAATTATGCATCCATTTGTGAGTTGATATTAAACAACTGGGTCATGATAAATTAACTTATACATACCTTTCCACCTCTTAAATCATTTGCTAGATCAATTACCATTGGCGTAACATTGGGATCTCCATTATGATGAGCTTCTTTAACCAATGAAGCAACACCTTCCCATGTTAATGAGTGACCATTTTGTTGAGATCGTTCAATCCATACCATCACCCAATCAAGATTGTTTGCAATATACAAATGAAGTGCATCCCACTCATGAGCAAGTGTATAAAATAAATAGACCAGTTAGAAAAAACTTATATTGATGATGGATAATAATTAATTAACTAGAATAAAATCTTATAATTACCTTTCAGTTTTCTTAATCTACCTTTCCCCATCAAGTACTCCCCTTCAAATCTGTTAATGGAGTTGAGATGTCAAATGTGATCTACATGGATCTTTGATGCAAACTTGGAAAGATATTCACTAATGTACACCATGGTCTAGTATACCATATATTCTTCAACCATGGAACCCTCAGGACATGCTCTTTGTTGAACCAAGCCCTTCAAAAATGTCAAGTGTCTCTCAACCATCCATATTGACCTAATTGGTATAGGTCCACACAATTCACTCTCCTCAACTAGATGTATGAGGTAGTGTCTTGTGCATTGAAAAAAGTTGAAGGTAGACACTTTTGCATCTCACACAAAAGCTAAGGAATTTTGCTCTTCCAATGCTTTATGTCTTTTTTGTTCAATTTCTTTAGATGACAACCACCTAGAACATATTCATCACACAAAAACATATTAACAAGACTCTATAAAAAATTATACAATTAATTATAGAAATAGAAGAGAAAGACAAAAAAATAATATCTATACAAAAATCTAACAAATAACACTTCTAACCTCATGTATTTCCCAAGATCATATATAACATTTTTGACACTTGTATTATTGAAGTTGTGTGGGAGAGATAGAGGTAGAATATACTTCAATAATAATAAAATGATCTTTTCAATATATTATAAAATAAAATAATCAAAAGTACATGATGTTTTAAAAATTTATTGTAAATAGAGAAGACCATGAGTTACCTTGATGAAGGTATGCCAACCATGCATTTTCAATCCTGACCCAAAATCACCTTTCTTTGATATGAGACTACTTATGTTTGTAGAAAATCCTATGAAAAGTTTAGTTTTTTTTTTTAATGGCATTAGTTTGATGCTATGTTAATAACCAAGTCCAATGACACTCGTATTAATCTGGTTTTCATTGCTAATTGATTCAAGGGAAAAATTTAATGCATGATTGGATTCATCAATGTCATTACAAATTTTGACAAATTTTTCTTTGTCACGCCTTACATCCAATATTTTCAATAGTGTCTCTGTTACATTCTTTCTAATATGCATAGCATCAAACAAATGCACAATTGAGAGGTGCTCGTAGTATGGCAACCTACTAAATTGTCTAGGATGGCTTTTAAGTCCTTTTGGAAGTTGTTCACCAATACCTTGACAACCTTCATGAACATCAATTACATCATTACTAAACAAAAGATAGTATCCAAATTTTAATTTCATACAAAAACCTACATCAAATGGAATGACATTACCTCGACGATTCATTCTATTGTATTCCAACTTCCACATGTCAGGTGTCATTCTTCATGGCATTAGTAGTATCTTGTATATAATAAAAAATAATTAAATAATTAAATATTAATATCTCTTTAGTAAGGATGGCATCTAAAAAAATCAAATGAATTATACATTATAAATATATATAATAATAAGAAAAGATTTCATTAAAAAAATATCACTATAGAGACATGATATTCCACTTTACATAAAGATATAGGTAGTGTCTTCATGGTAAGTCATTGGTACATATATAAGTCATATGTTTTCTTTGTAGTAAATAACATTGGATGTGGGTCTTTATTATGTTCTGGACTAGGTGTTATTCACATTATTACATTTTGAGATCAATGTGTACCGAGCTTAAAAAATCTATGGATGGATTTAAAAATTATTTGTGATGCATATCTACTTAACTAATACGTGAATTTTATGGGACAGTCAATGGGGAATGGAGAATATAGACTCAAAGAAGCATTGATTTTCAGAAAACTCAATAAATAGCAAAAAAATTTGTTCTATTCATCATGTTTGGAATGCACAATTAATTGTTGGTGCCTAAAAAGCTATGATCCCTGTTGTTGTTAGCTTTGATTGGAGAATACATGGAAATTAATCCATATTGAACCTACAACTAGTTTGATTTAATCCATAAGAAATGAACATACCACAATAGTATGTGAAATTTTTGTACACATAGATGAGAATGAAAAAGACATCTACAAAGGCATCAATCACTACACATTCAATAGAGTCCATAGATAGTGAAGAGCTCTTAATCATGAGTACATTGTGCTAAGGATATAATTAAAGCTTTCAACATTCACAATTGTGTTACTTTTGTAGGCTGAATATTTAGATCAATTGTATAGTATCATTAAGAATGTCTTTAGATGATGGGATTATGCATCTAAAATTTCTTATTATATGCATGTTCTCCTGAAAACTTTCTTATTATATGCTTTCTTGTCCAATTGAGAGAACATAAATGGCTTTTATTGCAATGTGTTTAAACTTTAAAGAACTTGTTTATATACCAAGAATGTTAACTACAAATGGAGGAGAATGAAAGTAGCATTGAACATTTATGATGTCTCAATGGAGTATACAAACATTTTTTACGTAGCTAGACTCTTGAAGTCTAATTTAAAATTTTAGCAAGGATGTGAGACCTTGAAAGTGAAGGAAAAAGTTAGACCATGATATTTTATTGTAAAAATATGCATTATAATTTTTTATTATAAAAATAAAGCCAAAAAATGTGCTCAACGTCTAATCTTGACAAAGGTGAGCCTGTCATCTTAATTAATTGAAGAGCCACCTTTGAAATCAAATGTTACCAGCATAAGATTGGTTTAAAACATGTTTAATTCGTCTAAATCTAAGTTACCAGATTCTCTCCTAGACCTAAGAATTCTTGGTTCAATTTTGTCAAAAGTTTGGTCCTTGTCAAACTCTATCAAAAGTCTGCCATAGAGACCAAATTTTGTTGGGAATTCTCTTAAAAGAACCTTGGAAGAACGTAGGTGACTTCTAAGCAAATCAACATTGCAACATAGGAACTCGGGCATAATTTTAGAGAATTTGGTCAAAAAACACCTTTTTGTTTACTTTTTCAAAATGTTTTCAATGGAAAATTAGACTTAGAATTAGATTCAAGCACTTGATTAGACTCAATTACTAATCATATTGAATTTGAATTAAACAATACTTAGAAGAATCAGGATAAATAAAAGTATCACACATCTATTACGAAATGCATGTAATAAACCTTAATTTTTGCATATAGGCTAACATGTATATAAACCTATGGATTGAAAAAAATCTAAAGAGACCTTCAATGCAGTTAAATCTAGATCCAAATCCTGCTTTCTTGGCTTTTCATCTAGTCTGATCGAAAGCTTCTTTCTTTGAATCATCCAGTATCACAGTTAATGTGTGGAGCTTACAATATGGCACAATCACAACATTGGCCTTAAATAGGCCTAAAGCATTATTTTTTGTACTTCTAATTTGCAACACCAAAATGATGATGATTTGCTTGATGGTTTTTGAGATTTGATCTTGATGGTTGATATTAAAGTTGACATTATTGTTTTTGAATTGAAACATTGACATGGTGGTGTATTTTTCTATATTTCTTTCAATAATTGAGTTTTATACAAGAGTTTTCTTACAAAGGTCAAAACAAAAGATGCTATCAAGCCCTCAAGTAGATTCATTTTGACAAGTCAAGGTTAGATGGTCTACCATGGGCTATCAAACCATTTAGCCAAACAACACAAAACATTACACACAAAATGAATGTAAATAACCACATGTTTATTGATGAAAATAGAATTCCAACATGCATGTGGTCCTTCACATATCCATGCCCATTGGCACCACATGTAGACATAAAGGATGTTGTGGGCTTGTTACAATGATTTACAAAATTAAAATCTTCCATAACTATTTTCACCTAACTACTATTGATGATTTTTTATACCTCTATGTGTTTAGATATTAAATCCCATCAATGGAAGTGATCCCTATTGACCTCTTGGGTCCTATAATTGATTTATTGTGCATACAAGTTACTAAATAGTAAAGAGGGTCTACATATTGGTACACATAAGTGTGAATCCATCTAGATGTTGTGTTTTCCTTCCAACATTTAAAAAGCTCCAGCTCTATAAGGTTTACAAAGGTTTTGCATGCTTTTAGTATCAAATCTAGTGTGATTTATATTAGACAATCCTACATTACTTTGATATACATCCCACTGTCTTATTCAACATGAAAAATGTGACCCCCTAAAGGAACTCTAGGGTAAAATGAAAATTCAATTAAAAAATATGGATGAAAGAGAATAGTTTTGACTTCATGATTGATGAGTGTAGCAAAAAGAACCTAATTTATTTAATAATTAAATATTAAAGTTGTTAATAATGTCTATGCAAAGTCCTATAAACTAGGAAGTATTAGCTCTTACAATAGTTTAGGTACAAACATCACTTTCTAGCATTATTTCTTCTTTCAAGAAAGATAGATTGTGGTGTACATAGTAATGGAGATATACTAACCATCCTAGTTATTAGTACATGCACAATCATAAGTGAAAAATGAGGCAGCTTCTTTTGTTGACTACTGATTTATATTTAAATTGATTTGTTTTGTTCATATATGATTCCAAGAATCAGTTCAGTGCTTTGCATGGTAGAATATGTTTTGTCTGAAATTGTATTGAGTGAATTATGGTACAATTAAAATCATCAATTTTTAATGTTTACTGCTTTGGTATAGAAACTGATCTAAGTTGCATCCTTATAGCGACTCAAAATATAAACTAAGTTTTCTGGCAATGAGATTCCATTAATCAGGTCCATTCAAACACACAAATACTTATTCTATGCATCGGTTCATAGGTTCAGTACCCATGTTCAAGAATCAATTATTACACATTATCTTTTCTTTGAGAACCAATTATGAGTCAAATGGAGTATGAACTAGTTATTTTTATGTCTTGGGGATTCTAGCTTGAAAGAATGGTATCAACTTTATCTACATTGTGGATTGCTATTTATATTATCATAATATTGGTCAACATTTAAAACTCATGAGTAACAAATAAAGTGTTGATGGAATCTTTGCTACACATCTGTACTGACCTAGTCTTCTACTAATCCCGTGGGCCCTAAATGTGTAGGTTGTATGTAAGCTATCGGTTGTACTACATTGTCAAAACCCTTCCTTTTCCATTCAAAATGATCATAGAGAGACATGGCCAATAAGAAATCAATAAGTCAAAATTTATTAATTCAATCAATCAAAATTAATGGCTTTTAGTTACCTTCAACAATGCTGATTAGAAGTGGTCCTCCTTCAACCTTCTCATGTGCCCACAATTTGCTGCATCAAAATAAAATGAAGTTTTACTTCTTCTTTTTTCTTTATATCCTGACAATGTCAAAATTTTGACCAAAGTACTTAAGTGTTGTCAAATTTTGACAACAAACTTAAGTCCTATCAAATTTTTGATAACCATTTCAAGTATGGTCAAAATTTTGACATTTTTGAGATCATATTTTTTAAAAAAAGTGATTTTAGAAGCCAAACTAGCTTGTCATCAAAAATTTAGGTAAAAAATAGGACCCAAATGTACTAGTGGATTTTTTTTATGGGATCTTGAATCTGACCCTTCAGTGTTCCAGTTGGTTTTCCTTTTGTTATCTTTGATAGAGTCACTCCTCTTTATTTTGTATTCCTATCTAACTGCTCTCTCAAGGGCTTCCTCCATGGTTTAGGGAGCAAGAACATCCACTACTCCCCCAATCCTATTGTTCAACCCCATAATGAAATTCCCAACTTTTAGGTTCTTGTCTTACTGATACAGGGGTACATACTTCAGAAACCAAGAGAACTTCTCCCATTACTTGTGTATAGTCATATCCCCTTGTCTAAGGTTCTGAAAGCCTAACAATTTTTTATCATAGAAAGTCTGGGATAACCATCAATTTTTGAAAATAGATACAAACTTATCCTAAGTAACCTCAGTTTTTTTAATGTTGAGTTCTATCTTGGTGTTGCCCCACCAAGTAGCTGCTTCACATAAAAAGTTGTATATTACCCATACTGTCTTTGATGTTTCATAAAAAGTCCTAATTCTAAAGTATTATTCCATCTCAATTAACCAAAATTTTGCATCCCCTCCAAAGAATATAGGTGGCTTGATATTTTTAATATCGAAGAAAAATTCACTAACTATGTCAACTTTCTTCTATTTCTCAATTTATGTGGGTGATACTTGAGCACTCTTTCCATTGTGGTTAGAATTTTCATGTTCAGTTCTAGGTGGAGCCAAGGATTGAATCTCCTCTTGACCTCACCCTATCTGGGCTACCAAGTCGTTCATTTTCTTTTCCATGATTTCCAGCTTCATTTGTGTGTCTTGCAAAATCTGAAGCAACAAGTCTGAGGGAATCTGTGGGTTGACTTCATTGGTCACTTCATTATCTACTGTATTCCCATTTCTATTCATGTTTCCTATTTTAAATTCTCCTTAAATATAAATAAACTTTCTTTAATCAATTTTATGTTCATACTTTTGAATGCATATATGTTTGTTCAAAATAAAGTACAAGAAAATAAGATATTACAAATTGCTCATTTTATTGAATTCACCAATTTCCTAGTTACATTTGTAACAAAATTTATTTATAGAAATATTCTCTTCTGAGGATACTATAATGGAATCCTAATTTGAATGTTCCTATATTCTATTCCTGGGTCTCTTGTTTAGTTTCATTTATGTGTGTATCCCATCCTATCCATGTTTTAATAAAGATCATAACATGAATAGTATGTTGGGTATTCCATGTCTTGATAAGTTTGTCGGTTAGTATTGTCATCTTGGCAGGATTCCATCTAACCTTTTCCTTCTTCATTCATTGCATGGTTTTAACTAGGGTTTCTTCATCCTAGGGCATGGAGCAATAGGAATAATCATGCTTCAGTATGTTCTTTATCAAGTAAAAGAATATGGGATGTCAGGTTTTCTTGCAGGGAGTCTTCCAGATATACACCCTGCTACATTTAAATCTAAATTTTCAATTTTTCTAACTTGATGAGTGATGAGCCCAAGGTTCAGATTTGAATGCAACAATTTGAACCATATGTAACATACCAATTTTTCTAAGCTAAAATAAAGTACATATTCTAGGATCTTAACTGAATATCATAATGAAATGACATGAAGTAGTTGAGACGAAATGCATCATAACTATAAATCCAAATTTAAATAATGACTATATCCATTTCATATGAAAGACAACTAAATTAACTTCCTTAACTGATTTCTATGATTTCAATTTAAAGGTTACAAATAAATTCAACCACATCTATGACTATACATTTCAAGCAATATAAAGGTAGATACAAGAAAAAGATTTAGGATACATACTAAATTAACTAACGATATGTTTTTCAAGCCTCAACATTTGGAAAAGAGGAGAAGCATTGACATAGGTTTAACCTCCCAACCATGGACCTTAACACATCCCCACACAATATCTTATGAGAAAAGTCCTCCCTACCCTAGGATAGATTGGGGCACTGTAATCTTGCCACCTTGAGCATACTGGTGTTAGAGTGGCTTCTAAGCAATAGACAAGGCTGAGGGATTCCTCCATCAACATTTCCTCTATTATCTAGCACTCTCAAACTCTAGTGATAATTTTGGCAAACATTCCTCTATACTACCTTGGCCAAGGATTTAGGTGGGTATTAAATAACCTAATCACCACCACTCAACTTGACAATTGATTATATCTTGGACAATCATGAGTTGACTTGGACTTATGCAATCTCTATCTTTAATTGATCATATATTTAAGACATTGAAAAATAGTTTTCTTTTCTTTTGCAAGATTCCTCTCCTCTTCACCCATTTATACTTGGCTCTACTAGCCTTGGGTGCATCCTAGGAGGCTACTGATAATCATAAGATTCTTTTAAATCATAAATGTCTATGAAATTATTTTGAAAACATTCACAACTGGTACATATCAAGCAGTAGAGAAAAACAAATGATATTTTAAGGTAGATTTTACATAACATAAAATATTATATGATTGCATCAGCTGATCATTCCTTTCCCCAAAATTATAGCTGTTCATCCTTATGGAATGCACTCGCTTATGAAAAGAAACTGGTCATAATACGAAAAAGGAATAAGAAGCAAGCCAAAGCTTTTAAGATGCTACTCGTGATTGTTAAGCTACCATTTTGATGATGCTTAACAATAGGAATCCTTTCAAACTCCTCTCTTGAAAAGCTAATACAGGATCAACTCCAAGGTCCTGGGTGATCTTGTGACCTACTGGATTCTGCTCAATTGAAGATAAATGTGTATGTTCATAAGGAGACCTTTGCTAGTTTGAATGATTTTGGATAAGATGTTTGATCTCTTGTTTGAAAAATAACCAAAAAAGAGATATATTTTTGGTATTTTAAGTTTTATGATGAATGCAATTTATCGATGCAACTATATGAATTCCTATTTTAACCGAGTGTTAGGAAAGAAAATAACAAAGATAAGGTAACAAGATATTAAAGTAAATAACTCGAAAGAGAAATTGCTAATAGACATAAATCACGGTAACAAAATGTTTGCAAGTTAAATCATCAAAATGATTGGGTAGGAAATGAATGAAAATAGGAGCAACACTTCCTCAATTCCACTGATACAATCGTTGATGGGAACTTAATAATAATCGAAAGATATTTCACTTCTCATCGAATCACAAGGACATAGAAAGTGTGCTCATGCAAGACAAGAAGCTATGCAGGAACAATAGGTGATCTTTTCTCCAACTCAGTACATTAGAAGAATTCATTAACATGAGGCAAACACTAGAACTAAAAGGTCACACAATCATAACAACACAATAAAACCATTGGATCCATTATTATTCATGAACATGCATTCACAAAAATAACAAACTCTGGCAAGAATAACTACACTCAGAATGAAAGCACCAATAACATATATTATTATATCAAAATAATGGCTTGGAGTACATATTACATCCCTTTAGTTATAAGAAATCATCTCCTCCCTTTGTGTTAGGAGTGAGAGCTCTTAAAATGAAACTCATGATAAAAACTAATAAAACAAATCTAATTATATCCAAACTGGTTCTCTAAATGGTGCTAAGTAGGTCTCTGCCCTTGTTTATATCAATTAATGGGCGCATGAGCCTTTACATGACTTAAAAACAATGAAAGAAGAAGTAGATAAGAAGAAGGAAGTTGCAAGAGGATCTAAGAGTCAATGGAAGCTCTAAAAATGGAAGCTTGGCCTGCTCTAAATATTTATGGGAGTTAAACTATTGTCAAAATGTGTTTTCAATGCATGGAATGCTCTTAAAATAGAAATTGGTAGTTGATTGTCAGTGCACTACTACTACTTTTGAATTGTCAATGCACCTCTGAAAATAGCGCACCTACGCACCTTGATGATAGGTTCCAAAAATCAAAAAAATTTCCAAGTGTCAAAATTAAATTTCTAGCATCTGGGTTTTTTCTTTCTTTACCTCAAAGTGATGTTTGGATGACTATTCTTGAATTAATCTATAATCTATATTACTTGGGAAACCTTGAGAAAATCCAAAGCCCCATACTTATTCTTCATTATTTGCTGGTAATTGCTAACCTCTATATGAGTTTCCATAAAATCCTCAAGTTTAGTGTCTAGTTCCAACAATACCTCTTCAATATTAAATGCTTGTCTGATATCTTCATCTGATGAAGCATCCTCAAAAGTTCTTCAAAATTTTTGAACTACTGATTACACTAAATTGAGCTTGGTTTTTGAATCATCTTCAAAAATGTCAAGGCTGATGGTGTTGTAATACCTCTCTACTTCCAAAAAATTTTCTTGAGTCTGATCCCTCAACCTCTGTATATCCTCATGTAGTTTTGTCATAACTTTAATCCTGACAAATATTTTCTCTATCTAGTCATTGAGCTTGTCCATCTCCTCTATAGTATATAGTTCCATGAGTGTACGATACCTTTGGCCTTTTATTGATCTAAAAGCCTGAATATCTTTTTTGTAGGTATGTACCTCATCCATCAACTCAAAATCCATGTTCACTATGGACACTAGCTTATCCATACTCAATTGAATATGGTATAACAGGTTCAAATTGCCTTGTATTATTTGTACACACTTTTCCTCAAAATTATCACACCATTGCTGATATGCTCCCAAAAATGAAACCATTTGTACACTACCCTTTTCTCTTCTCTCTAGTGCCATAACAAGAGTGATCTCTGGATGATCTAGGTCTATTAGGCTCATCACTCCATGTAAATATCCTATTAGAAGCTCATTCTATTTCCTCTACATAAACTACTCAGACTCATCTTTGCTCATATGCTTGAACACCTAGTTTATTTCCAATGTAATCATTAATTTTGCAGTATCTACTGTGGGCCTTCCTAACATGACCCCCTTGATTTGGTAATCCTTAGGAGTTAGTTCCTCAATTCCAGCATGTGGAGGAGGGATAGCTAAATGTGCAAGCAAGTCTAGATCTTGATCCTTCATAATGAAGGCCAATTATTGTGCATCACCCATAGGTGTCTCAGGATTCTTGATAACTTTGATTATCTATCTCATTCCCTCATGTGTAGTTAGGTCCAATTGCTTCTTTTTCCAAAAAAAACCCTCCCTCTTTAACCATGCTAGTGTGGTGCCCATTGGAGACATGTATTTGACTAAAGAAGCGATTTCTATTGAAGACCCCTTCTCCTTATCCCTCCTCTTAGGAATATTCTCCTTTTTAGATGGATCAATAGTTAGAGTCTTTGTATCTACTTGGGCTAAGGTCCTAGCCTATGTATCGTAAGGAGTTTGTTGAGAATCTTCAAGTATTTTCCCCTCCTCCAATATTTCAATGACTTGCAGTTGCTAGGGCTTTGATTCCTCGACTATTTTTTCTTCTTATTTTGTAGCAAGGGGAAGTGATGTTGTTGAGCCTTTGTTTAAGAATGATAAATCTTGAGATGGTGATGGTGGTATACCAAGAGGTCCTTGAGGTAGAGGCAACATTTGAGTCCAGTCCTCTCCTAAGGATTCACTTCTAGGGGTATCTCTTATCTTCTCACCCACCATCTCAGTGTCAACTGGCATGAAGTCAAAATCAGAGAGGTCAAAGACATTTTTTTCGTGCCCCTCCATTGCATCTAACCATTGCTATTGTTCATTTTTTGATGTTGAAATGTTAATAGAATCCTTTTGAGCAAATGGAGGGGTCAAGGTCAAGCTTCTTCTTCTTTTGTCTTTTGTAGCCCTGGCTAAGTGAGTCCTCTAACTTAAGGGAACATAATCCAACTGTTCATCCTATTCATCTTCTACATCAATTTTAGGGATGGTCTCGAGAACCTGAGGACTAGGAGTGGTTTCCTTCTTCAACTTCTTCCTTTTTGTGCTAGCCAGCTGAGTTTCAACTCTTACTCTTTTGGGTGTTGAAGGTGAGGCTTCTTCCTCTATAACTACATGTGGTACTTATTGCTCTTCATCTGCCTATTCATGTGCTTTCTCTTCATCTTGCTAAAGGCGCACTTGCTTAGTTCCTTGAGCTTTCTCTTCTCGGTCAACTCGGGGCTTCGCTTCTTCTTTAGGTTGTACTCATTCTTCTTGAGGTGCTTGTGTAGGAGTCACCTTCTTCTTCCCCTTAGCTTGAGCTCTTTTCCTCCTTACTCCCCTATTTACTTTGAGTTACTCAACCTCCCACTCGTGCTAATAATTTTTTTTTGGCCTCATTGGGGATTAAGTTGGGAAGGTTGGCATTGTGAATTTGGCACCTTTACCCTTCATTGGGTGTGTTGTAGCTTGTAGAGGAATACCCTGTTGAACTTGATCAGGTTTTAAAGGCTTCTTGATCAATTCCCTCGTTAGTTGGACTATGTGGTGAGCTTTGTGATTGATGTCAAAGTTCTTGTCCCTTCCAATTTTTGCATTCATTATCGATCTGTCATAAATTTTGTCCCTATTGTACAATGGATCTAAGACATCTTAAGTGTCTTTCTCAAGAACCTTTAATGGAATTTTTATTTTCAAGGCCTTTTCTACCAAATATAGAGTCATCCTATAATAATCTCTTATTTGGATATTGTAGTCATCTATTGCATTCATCCAATGATCTTTCAATATATCTTCATGTACGAACTACTTTCCTGCCAAATATTGTGCCATCCCAATATTGTCAAAGTATTGGTGAGGGTAGTCGTACTCATCTAAGTGATATTGATCCCATTCTGAATCAAAGGTCATGATGTCTTTCTTCTATTTGACCTCAAAAGTACTGATGGTTATTGGCCACACCATGTATTTTTGAATTTTTTCCTCACTCTGTCACATCTACAACAGAATGAGCCTATTTGATGGACACTTTGGGAGTTTCTTCGAGTTCACTTGTGTGTCTATAACCCTGAGGTATGTGAATGTAGTTGGCACCAATCTTTTGATTCGATATGTTGCTTCTACTGATATTCTTTTGACATAATCACCCTCTATGAATTAGATGATTGCAAATATAAAACCATCATTCACTATCCTATACTCCACACTTTTCTCTAAGAGCTTCTTCTTGACCAACTAAGGATACACCACATAAGGTCAAGCATTAGCATCTTGCATGCTTCCCTTCTTATAAAGTCCTAGGTAGTCTATCAGTTGGGCTGCCAATAAGTACACCAAAAATGATGTCATATAGAATTTGGGGTCAGCCTTGACAACTACCAACTATTCATCTTGGTTATCACTCAGAATTGTAGCCTAGTAAATTGGTATTCTTACTATTCTGATTGTCTCTATAAAGTGGACCATCCATGTTTGAAGAACTCCAACTGCTAGGAGTCCCATTTTTTTGCTCAGAATGATAATCACATAGCCAATATCATCCTTCATGTACCTTTGGGTCATGTCCACTTTACCAACTCTATGGCCTACCAGTGTTCTATCAATCAAGAAGGATGATTGAATTATCTCTTTGGCTTCATTCACATTCTCCCAGTACCACCTCTTGGCTTCTTCATATGTGATCTTCCCTTAGGAAATGGAAAACCTTCTCAATATTTTGAGGTTGTAGTTTGAGAACTATTTCTCCAGTGACACTCTTGACAACCTTTTCTTCAAAGACATAGGGTTCCACCAAGGTCATGATCAACTCTAAAGATTGTACTAAAATTGGATGTGAGGCTACATTGACTAGGCTAGAATGCATGAGTGAAAACATCATAGCAGACCTTTCCTTAAGATGACTACATATGATAAGAAATTCATTCCAGTCAATGTGGCCTAGCTTGGTGTCTTTGATTTCGGCATGTCCATCTTGAAAGTAGGATTTTTTCATTGCACATTGGTATTTGAAAACTATAAGTTTGGGAGAAATATTTTTTTCCATTGAAGATGATGAAGATGCTATTTTATCTACACAAGAAAATAAACATTAGTTTGGAAAGAAAAAAATAGACTGAAAACAAACCCTAACTAATCAAAACCTAGCACAAAATGCTCTAAAATAGTAAAAAACTTGTCCAATCCCCCCCAAGCCCTGATATGCAAAATAGTGCACCTAGTGCATCCTTATAGGTGTGCTAAATGACCCATATTTGGTCATTTATGCATAGTTGCAAGTACTTTTGTGTGTGTGTGTGTGTGTGGGGGGGGGGGGGGGGACACTTAGTCCCTTCCATGTTTTTTACTAAAGGTGTGCACATGTGCACCTTGATGTGGTGTACATGTGCATAGCCTAATGTTGTAGTTAAGTGCTTCAAAAACAATAGAAAAGGTGTACATGTGCGCACCTTAGGAGATGCACACATGCACACCTTTTCCTATGCTTAGTTTAGGTTTAGAGAAAAAGGTATGCACATGCACACTTTGAAGAGGTGCGCATGTGTGCACCTTTGATGTCTTAGGTGTTCTTTTGGTTAGGCTTTTTAAGTCTTTTAAGTGAACAAAGGTGCACACATGCACACCTTGAGGAAGTGCAAATGTGCGCACCTTCTAGTGTGTGTTCTAACCTTGTTAACATTTGTGTGCAGGTTAGCGGTTGAGTGCACTTGATGATGTGTAGAGGTGTGGCGACTTGGGAAGCATAGAGAGTGAATGAAGTAGAGGAGGATGGTTTGGGGTTTATATAGACCTTGTCCCCTGAGTGTGTACCCTTTAGATGTGTGCACTGATGCACATCTCTGAAGGGAGATAAGTGTGCACTGAGCTCACCTGCACACCTAGACAAGGTATGCATGTGCGCTAGTTTGCTAGTGTGCATTTATGCACTGATTCACTTAAAAATCTCCAATTTATCCCCAACTCTGATACCATGGAATTTCTCAATTAGAGATTGAGACTTGAACTAGATGCGTAAAGAGTTCCAAAATGACCTAGGCCCCAGACTAGGGGTTTGGGATACAAAAAAAAATTACTAGAGGGTCCCCATTTCTAGGAGAAATGGGGCATGTGTTGTGAAAGCACAAGAAATAACCCCAATAAAAAGGATGAAATGTGTAACGCCCCACTTGGGAACCCAAAAGAAATAAATCTAGTATGTTACAAAGTTTACTGAACTATTTTTTTAACAAAAAAGTTTAAACAACATCAAAGTAACAATAATATGAAAGCAATATATACACACACATCAAGAACATCTAATCAATTATAAATATAGTTTCAATTCCTCGAGGGTTCCTTGTTGACCCACTTTTAAGAAAGTTTTATTAATAAATTAAAGTTTCAATTACAATGTCCATAATAATAAAATGAAAAAATATATACATAAACATATAAGCAAATGCATAAGTACTACTAATAATATGAAAGCACATCTAATGAATAACATCCAGTGCACATGCCATAGGATATGTGAAAATAGATACAAGTACATCAATATATAATACAATATCCCATAGGATCTCAAAATGCATGATAAATAGATACATCAAATGAATATAAGTCTTCAATATAAGAGGAAGAATGATAATGGTACCACTGTATCAAGGAGCATCCAACATCTGTCAATTTGAGGGGGATCCAAATAGTAAGAATACACTACCTCCCGACTGCATGGTCACCTAATTAGGCTCCCACTCACACCATGCATGAGAGATAATGTACAATCCACACATAGATAATCAAATCATAAAATAATCCTAGGCAAAATATCCTAATAGCCAAAACTACCTCAAGGGTAACACAAACTACTCAAGAAGAAGAGATAATCAAAATTGAAAGGACACTCATTCCAATATTAACATCTCATACCAAGTCAACATACAAATACCAAGATAAAAAATATACAACCACCTCAAAATCAATGTCAAGCGTCACAAGCACAATGACCTACAGATAACAACTGTCATCAATAAAAGTAAACTACCAATCACTAACTTCAACAATAAAAAAATACTGATGAATAACTAATCATTCATTAATAAAAGTCAACTCTCAACAATAAATGACATCCAATCAATGAGTAATAACTCACAATAAATACAACATCAAAAGTAATATCCAACAAGTACACCACTAGAGGAAAATATTAAAAAACCATGAAGGAGACTTAGGCTACATACTATGGATTATCATCACATGAGCCAACTCTAAGGTTACCCTGGTAGTCTCTCAAGACCCCAGCCCCCTAGTGACTCTATGCAAAACCAAGATACCCTCTCATGAAGATGAGGAAACTAGTCATACCTCTCAAGGTATCATTTTCATCTCATCCTTAGTCTATACAAGCACTCAAGGTATGGACAAGAAAAAATATCTAACTTATCTTTTTAATGTATCTCAAGAAAAAGGGCTAGGCAAGATATTTTAATTACTATGTTATCACTTGTTACACAACTTACAATGAGTTACTCTGGTAGCCACTTTGGGCCTTGGCCCCATTGCAAGCCACTCCCATAGACATACACCTAGACTAACTTCCCAAAAATCACAAACCACAATATTGTCCCATACCACAAGAGTAATATTGATTGAATTTGGTTCCTTAACAAGCAACCCAAAAAAAATAACATTGGTTCTCAAAATCCAAGTTCTCATAAATGCTCAATTGCATAAAGCTCATAAAACATAAATCTTGATTCAAATCATAAAGTTCATCATGACATCCAGTCAAATAATCGTAAAAGAAATCTTAAAAATGGCTCTAATGCACATCTTAACTTGGCCAACTAAACAACCCACAAAGAAAAACTATCAAGAAAAAAAAAACATCACAAGACTCTAAATAGAATATTAGAAAACACATAGTTTTCACCCACATGATTTAATTTCACCAATTTCTCTTATTTAGTTTGGGTCATAAGGATGTGTAGAGAAAGAAAGTAAGAATATATATGTTAATATACATTGTTATGCTAATATACTTATTTAAATCAATAAGTATTTAAATATCCAATCTTTTTGTGCATATAAAATATCATGCAATATTATCATATTATTAATTTAAATTATCTTATATCATAAATAATTTAAACAATAACATAAATATATATTATTACATTTAAATACTGCTATTAATTTCAATTTTTAAAATATTAATATGACTTCTATTTAAGTCTAATATTAATATTTACTTTTCCTTTAATTCATAATGCAACTAGAGATACAATTATAAATTTAATTGATTATTTATACTTTCTCTCATAAAGGCAAATAGTTATTAATTGAATGATTACAAAGTGAACTCTACCACAACTTCTCTTAAAATATAATAAAATTCTAAATATTTATTTATTAACCTCCTTTTTGCATTAATAAATATAAAATCATTTATATGCAACTAAGAGTTTAATTAGAATTAAATAATCACTAATACTAACATCCACTTTAACTAAATGAGTAGTGTTAATTTAATTTTTGAAATTAATTAATAATATATTTTTTAAAATTATCTTTCAATAAAATTTTACAATGGGTTTTCAAACTCTACCTCAAAACCACAGCTAAATTCTAAAACATTCTATGAATGAATGCAAATCTAAACCCTTTGAAACTTTCAACAATTCTTTTAATCCAATTCTAAATTTTCGCTACGAAAACTTCAAAATTACAGCAAAAATCTGAGACAATTGTGTATGCATGCAAATCCAAACCCTCTGACACTTTCAACAATTCTATGGATCCAATTTTGAATTATGCTCCCCAAAATTTGTGTAATTGCAAAAATGAGCTCTAGATCTCTAATAAAGAGTTCTTCCCTAAATCAGGGCTCTAATTGTGCAATCACGAGAGGGAACTCACTAATCAATTATTGTTTATTATTTTATTATCTTTTACCTTTTCATGCACAACTCTTTTAAATATTTAATTACAAAATATCTTAATTTAAATAATTAGCTTTCTCTTTTTAATTATTTTTTCGAAGCATTTTTAATAATATATTTGTTAATTTAATTAATAAAATTATTTAGCATTTATTATTAAAATAAAACTCTTAAATAATTATCATTAAATAAAATAAATATAACTATGTCACAATTAGAACTATAACTTTATCTTTTAATTTCATTCTTTTATATTTTATTTTCCTCTAGTTTATTAATTAGTACAAGTACTAACTAAAGCATAGCTTATTATTTAAATTAATAATAATAATTAAAGCTCATTGTTTAAATGCAACTATAATTTAATTATTATTAAATTAAATTTTATAATAAAGCAATATTAAATGTGTAATATTTTAATATTTTAATTATCTCTTTGTCCAACTTTTCAAATTAGACTTTTTAATTAAATATTTTAAACCGAAGCACATATTTAATTAATTTATAATTAATTAAATATCATCATATTCTAATGTCTCTTTAACTAATTTTCTAAATTTAGACTTTTAAATTAAAGCACATATTTAATTAATTCTTTAATATTTTCTTTTTAATCAAATACTATTTAATTATATGCTTAACCCAAATATTATAATTAAATTATTTACCAAATAAATCAAATAGCGAAATCCACATAAAAGCAACATTACCAAAATAGACTGAAACTCAAAATCAAACAACACAAACAAAGATAAACTCACAGATTTAAAAAGGGTGGAAAGTCAACTACAAGTCCTCCTTGCAAGACAAGTATTTAAGCTATGCTTGGGATTGGACCTGAACATTATCTCCCTATTCTTACCATTGAGTTATTATGATAGGACACACTCATCCTGACAGTTCAAGGAAGTCAACGCTCGGTACCTACAATCTTGCATAAAATTCGAACATGTACATATATAAATATATCTAAACCAAAAAAGAAATGGCAGGGAGTGGTACATCATGTAGATCCCGACTAGTAGGTGATTATGACTCCTTCCCTTAACCACATCAAACACGACAAACAGAAAGATAAAATAGACACACACACCATACACATGCAAGTATGGGGTAAGTACCATAATAATTATAAGTCAAACATCAAATGTTCAGATAAAATAATGCATCGTTACGAATATGAAGTAATCATCATTAAAGCATCATCTGACATTGCTATGAAAGAAATTATATTTATTAACTATGAATCATTAAAGCATCATTAATGCACCAGTAGCCATAATCATTAAACAACACATGAAATATAGTCAACTAAGTAATCATCATTGATATATCTCTAGTCAAAGTTTTGACAAAAATTCATAATTATCAATTCAATACCCTTGAAACTAACACATGCATGAAATAGGCATAAGCATAGTTTGGTAAATATAATGTAAAAATAAACTATGGGTGGGTATTAAAAATGACATAGGTATTTCTTCACCAACAAGAAGTCTTTTGACATGTGTCAAATGACAACTGAATCCTAAACACTCCAAACAAATTTCAAGTTCCTTGATAGTCAAAACTTTAGAATCCTGAATCTTCAAGCTTAATGTGTGCATAGTGTATTTATTTCCTTTGACATTTCAAGGTGCAGTCTATCATGAGCCTGTAGAAACTTGGAAACAATCTTCCACTCCACCGGTTCATTCATCAATATAAGAATTAGCCATAGGGAAAAATTCACCCAAGAACTAAGAACTCAAACATAAACACAACTATAGACCACAAAAGAGTATGATCAAACTAACAACGTATTCAATTCAATATGCTCATGAGAGTACACTAGGAGTGCCTGTATATAAATTTCTTTGAGATGCATCTAGAATGCCTTGGAATCAGCATCATGATAAGTCATACAACTAGACACATGTCCACTAGATATGGGTTATCCTCCATTAAGCATGGAAGTAAGTGCGATGATGAGAGGATAAACCTACAAAGGTGTAACATGCAAATCAATGTTTTAGACAACATGTGCTAAAATAGAGTTGCGTACTTCTGTGTTGTCAACATGACAATTCAAAAAGGTGCGCAAACTTGTAAGTTTCTCACAAAATAAAATAATAAAATAATGCAAAATAATAAAACAATGCATTAACCTAAGTAAACTCAAGTAAGTGTAAATAGTAAATATGTATTTACACCAACAATCAAGAATCCTCATAGATCATGTGTATCAGTCACTATCTAACCAAATGAGAAAATCTATTTTGAGGGCTCTTAATGGGTTATCATTTTTTTTCTTTTGCATTTTAGGTCTTGATTAATCTTTTGGATTCTACTTCATAGAGCTCATATGTTATCATTTGATTCTTCCATGAAGCGATTTGTATAAATACTAGATAGCTATTTTCGGGTGCATATCCCTATTGTTAGTTTACCCTTCTCAGACCTTTTGGAATCCTTCATTCTTAATTCCATCATTTATTTTTATTGTATTTCTATACTCTGACCATGCTTAGACTGTGTGGCCAAGGCATTGGTTTCGTTTCTCAAATTCTTTCTTTAGTTTGATAACTCTAGTGTTCCTCTTTTATGAACCTTTGGAAAATCTAAAGCCAAACAATGACCTTAGCAATTTAAAAAAAAAACCTTTTTTCTGAACTGACAAGTTTTGGACTATCCCCTATTTTTGTCAACCTTGATTTGAAAACACCAAGATAGTCAATCTTTAAATTTGTAAAGTGTTGAAAACTATCAATCCACAATTCTGATTTCAAGAATGAAAGTCCTTTATGACTGCAAGTAAACATCCATCTTCAATTGGTACATGAAATAAAATCGTCTAAATTCTTTGACAAAGAAATGATCTATGAAATGCATCAAGAATGAGTCTTGATTGCACTTAACCCTTAGACTGACAAGCAAATTCATACATGACTTTTAAAGCAAACACGTAACTAAGAGCAAACATAGAACTGAAAGCAAACATACTTGCAGAAATTTATTTTTAAAATTTTTATTTTTGAAAATTTTTGTGCTTTTAGGCCTTTAAGTAATGTTTCAAGAACTGGCCATTGATGGGCAATGGGACCAGTTCCCCCTGTAAGGAACTTGGCCTAAACATATTTTCTCCCAAAATCTCCACAATTTGATAAGGGCCAATCACAAGCGCTAAAACTTAGTGTGACTACTTGACTTTTCTTTCACCTTATCCCATAAGTGAACAAGGTCAGATATTCTAAAATGTTAAATTATGGCCCTCTTGTCAAACCACCATTTGATGATAGCCTAATGTTTCATCATATTCTCTAAAGCTATTGCTATTTTCTCATCCAATTCCAACAGATTCATTAATCTGATCTGAACTCTATTTGTGTCCTCAACATACCCCTTCATAAATTTCAAACCTGGAATCTTGAGATTAAGTGGGAACACTGATTCTTGTTCGTAGATGAGTAAATAGGGAGATGTACTCAAAGCATTTTTTATCTTGACTTTGTCTATCCATAATTCATATTTCAACTGAGTAAGCCAATCTTTTGGATTTTCCTATAGCAATTTCTTTATCATTGTAATCAAGTTCTTGTTGGTGGACTCAACCAAACCATTCCCTTTGGGATAATAATTAGAGGAATACTTCATTATGACCTAATTGTCTAATGCCCATTGGGTAAGTAAAATTAATGCAAAAGATGATCCATTATTGCATACCAGGAAGAACGACATACCAAACCTTGTGATAATGTGTTCTTCCAAGAAATATATAACCACTTTTGTTGTGCAATTTCAAAAAGTTTTAGCTTCTATCTAGCACATGCAATAGTTTGTAGCTGGAGGATGAATATATGTCCTATAGATGATGGTGGGCATACCTCGAATACTAGTTGTAGTGGCATAGCTGGATGCCTCTCTCTATTAGCGCTTGTCTAACAAATGTGATAAGAATGCACATGTTCAAATGTATCCTTAAAGATGGTAGGCCAAAAAGATCCTGATCTTAAAATCATATGGGTCATAGCTTCTATCGATCCATGTCCCGTGCCATACCTATCATGAAACTATTCCAACACTTCTTTTACTTCTTCGTGTCCCAAGCATTTCAAATAAATTTCCTCATAATTTCTTTTGTAAAATTTTCTATCTTGCAACATATAGGATTCACATTTCATCTTTAGTCCTCTACACTAGGAACTATTTATCCAGTTGGGTATTGATTTTGAAAAAAATAGTAAACAATATCTTGATACCAATCATTAGTGATTATTCCTTGATCAATGTCCACTTGAGACACCATGATCTTTTGTTGATTATCATCAAATTTGATTTTGTTATCATTATCAATTTTTTTTTAGAATTTGATTGTGTCTATATTTTTTAGCATCAATGTTTCAGATCACACACAGTGATCCATCATCAGGTTGAAGAGCAAGAGAATAGAAAAAATAAGTGATCATTACCAATCTCATTATTAGATATCATCTTGGTCAATCCTTGTCCTCTTACCAACTTCATTAGTTGAATATCCAAATAAAACTCTTGCAATATAGCCATCCATTCCCTCGTTTCTCACCTAATTCATTTTGCATCAACAATTTTTTAACCGCAGGATTAGGTATAATTGCATATATCTTGCTCCAGAGTATGTAATGGAAAAATTTCTTAAGTGCCTTTATTAATGCAAAAAAACTATTTGTCAAAATTAGAATTGTTCAACTCAACATTCTTTAGTGGGAAACAACATCAACATGATAGGTCACTCATCCTATTTATCTTTCTTTTGGGTAATAATCTCGATGTATGAATGTTCTAAAGTGAATGAATAGATTTTGAATGGTAAATCATAATCTGGACTTACAAAACTGGGGCCGTAGAGATTACTACTTTGATGTCTTCAAAAGATTTCTTTATTTCAGGAACCCATTCCATTTTTGCTCCTTTCTTGAGGATATCATTAAGAGAATGCACTATCTCAGCAAATGCATTAATGAACTTACATACAAAATTGATTTTTCCAAAGAAAGATTTCAACTCTTTATGAGTATGAGGAGGTGACAGAGTAAGAATGGCTTCTATCCTTTTAGGATCAATGGATATCCCAACTTTAGAAATAATATGGCCAAAGAGTTTTTCTTTTGTGACCCTGAATGAACACTTTTTGGGATCCAGTGATATGCCATACCTTCGACATTGGTTGGACTCTTGTTTCAAGTCTGCAATATGAGTACTCCTATCTTTAGAAAGGATAGCGAGGCCATCCATGTAGATAACTATGCACTTATTTATCAGCCCTTTGAATTCTTTGTCCATCACTCTTTGGAATGTGGCTCCCACATTGATCAATGCAAAAGGAATCCTTTAGTATGCATAGGTTCCCCATTTTGTTGTAAATGCAATCTTTGACCTATCTTCTTCATCTACCATCACTTGGTTGTATTCAAAATATCTGTCTAGAAAATACATCATTTTAGACCCATTCACAATTTGTAACACTTCATCAAGTGAGAAAAATGGGTAATTATCCGTGTGGGAAGCCAAGTTCAAAATTTGAAAATCCACACAAAGGCAAATTTCTCCAATCGTTTTCCTTACTGGGACCAAGTTAGAAACCCATGTAGAATGTCAGATTGGGAAGATAATTTTAGCATCAAGTAACTTTTGTACTTCTTTTATTATCAAAGGCTCAATTATGGGATTCATTGCTTTGTCTATGACGAAAGGGTTTGGCATCAGGTTTCAATGGAATGTCGTGAGTGATGATCTTAGGATCATAGGTTTTGAGCTCTTCATAACTCCACACTATGAAATCTTTGTACTCTATAAGTAATTGAAGCATATTTTCTCGTTCTTGAGGGTTACAAGTCTTTCTGATTCTCACCATCTTTGGATCTTCTTTTATGCCTAGATTATATGAATCACATTCTTAAATCCCTTTTTCTTCAACATTCCTTTTACTACATGTTGATTCATCTTGATCGAAGATGCTTTCTAACTCTACCATCACCTTAGGAATAGTATTGGTCTTCAAATTTATAATTCCATCTTCATCCTCTAGCTCATCTTCTTCAGGCTTGTCTTTGGGAGTATCATCAATATCTTGTCCCTTGAAAAGGCCATTGCACATGATAAACTCAAGAATATGTTGGTCATCTTGGAAGTTTTGGAAGTTCATAATCTTTTCTAGAACAGATGGGGCAGCAACCAATTTAACTAATAATCTCTTTAACTGTGTTCTTTCAATGGGTTGCAACACACTTACTGAAATGGCAAGGGCATCAGATACCATGTTCTTCTTCCTTGGGATGGAACTTTTGTTCAAGGCCTCAAAATATTCCAAAAACTCCCAAATTCTTTTTCAATACACAAGTAGTCTCCTATCATTACAATAGTAGATTTCTTTCACCTATCTAATGACTAACTAAGAGTCGCCTTCAATTATGAGAGATTTGACATCTTTGTCCAATGTGAAGAGAAGCTCACAAATCAAGGCTTTATACTCTGCAACATTGTTAATACATCTAAATTGTAAGCAATGTGCTGCATAAAAAGAAATACCTTTGGGATTAATTAGCTCAATACTTGCACCAACTCCTAATTTTCATTTAGATCCGTCAAACTTGAGTGTCTAGATTGGTTTTTGTTTGGGCTTTCTAGTCTTGTGCTTGTTTGTACGTAGCTTTTCCTTCACTTGTATTTAACAAATTGTTTCTTTGGGACCCATTGCAATCTTTCACATGGTGGATTTGGTCAGTTTCCATAGTTAATCTTTGAGATAGGGGTCATTTGTTTCTCTTGTTGACTTTGACTATCCCCAATTAATTAAGTGATCTTATCAATTTGGGGTTTTGGATGAATGACCATTGAGGTCCATGTTGTCACAAAAGTTTTCACCCTTGCCTAAATTTTTTACCTAAAGGAAACCTTGTGAAACATGGAAACAACCTCCAAGTTGTGGGACTTGATCAATGAGGTTGAGTTTCTAGAGAAGGCTAGCTTCCTTTGCTATCAAGGTGCACCTAAACTACACTTGGAGAGGAAAAGGGAAGAAAGCATACATGAAACACTTACCTAATCTATCCTAATGGGGTGATTCACCAAAATAGAGTGTTCAACTTTGTATTTTCCCATACATGCATAGTTAACTATCATGACATCAAGGTATATAGATTCAGACTTGTTTAATTGAATAATCACATGTAGGTCAGATAACTAGATGAATGACACAAAGAAGAAGAGTTTCACTATATATAATTCATAGGCTAAAAGAGATATAGTCATGCAAATGATAGACAACCACAATACATTGATGAGAGGCAAATTAATCTCATGCAGTACATTAATGGTTGAAATAGATTAGGCAGAATGTCATGGAGCTCAAAGGAAAAGGGAATTTTCAATGTGCATGCCAAAGAAATGTCAGAGAAAATAGAAAAGTGTCAACTTTGACCAGGGTTTGTAAATGTGCCTTTATAGTTCAAGCATAACCTTTGGATTGCTTTACAACTTTAGCAATACATTTAAGATTGTTAGAGGGTGATTGGATACAATTTGGATGATAAATTTGATCTGGTACACCTTCAAAGGCATGAAAATCATCAAACCCTGACTAGAAAAAACCCTGTAGGTGACATGAAATGATGTCATCAATGCTAAAATCTTCAAATGGACAACTATTTAGAAAGCATCATGTATTTCATGTCTTTCTAGCATGATATTAATTTAGGAGTGGTTGGGATCAATCATGGAGATCAGATTGTGTAAAAAAACTATTTTCTTCCATCCCTAGCTCAACAAATCATCAAGAATCAATAGTCAACTGGGTCAAGCAACCAGGATAAGCCACATGGACCAATAATATTATTTCCTTTGGCCAGCTCACAAAGTCTTCACAAGTTGACCACCCTATCCCTTTGACCCTGCCACCTTTTAAACTTAACTATTGTTTGTCCCACGAAACCATGAACTTAACAGTGACTATGTACTTTCTAACTGGGCCCACTAATACATGTGTCCACCCATCATTATGTCATCATAGATAATGACCTTGCATCTTTGGCTAGTGACATAATCCTGATGGTCTTGAAGATGTATTAACCCTGTCAACACTTTGACCAATTAGAACACTACCTTGTGCCAACTCATCTGACATCCTTCCTTTTGCCTACGACCCACAATAGAAATAGGACACACATGTCCATGCATCACACTGTTGTTATCTTGCTAAGGAAAATGAACATACATTTTTGCATAGTGATATAGTGACAACTGTTGATCATCCTAAATTTGATGGTGGAGAAAAGTACGTTGAGAAACTGGCCCACTTTTGTGAAGCACTGATAAAAACTCACTAGTTGTACTCTGTCTGATAATTCCACTAGCCATAGAGAAGGAAAGGCCCACCTAAGATATGTGGCATGTCTTCAATTTATCGTTAAGGCTTTGGGTCATGCAGTTTCTGAAAATGATAAAGCGATAGTCATAGATATTGGAAGATTGAATGGAGGAAAGGACACGGGCCTACCAAAATCTTAATAATACATGGTCACTTGGATACTTAGGAAATAAATATAACCTAAGGTCTAAAATGTATTTTTTCATGACATTGGGCCATTTGAATATTCAAATAAATGTAACTGTTGGGCATGTTTGACAACAAAACCTACTTTTGGCGGGAGGGCAAATATGACCAACAATTCTGGCAACTTAGAGGGGATGCAAGCTTGCCATGCATACAACCAGTGATCTTAAGCATCCATTGGGCTCTGGAGTCATAAAAAACATGAATGTCCACTTTTCAAAATTAAAAACATTGAGGAACTACAACATTTGTAACGACCAACTCTGAAAACTCTACCTCTGTCTTCTTTGCAAAACTTCTTGAAAAACTATCATTCTAGAGGAACAACACCATGTGCACCCTGCACTTCTTGGAAAATAGGAAAGAACTAAAAGAGAACTACTTTAGCTATATACAAAAAACATTCATCCTCATTAAAATCAAGGTTTATGAAGTATTCCATTGATTGGAATAGGAAAAATTTCAACATTAGGCCTTCTTAACTAGAAAGCATTTGACTGCTTGCAATTGACTATCACATGGGGACCACTCCATATTGCATAAAATTTTGAATTTCTCCTTGGTTTTTCTCTATCTACATCCCACTTTAGAACAAGATCACCCTCCTTAAAATTCTTGACCTTAGCCCTCTTGTCAAAGGACTTTTTCAATCTGTTGTTGATGTGTTTCCAAGGTTTGCATAGCTTGGTTTCTCTTCTCTTTCAACTCCATCAATTTTTCTATCCTCACTTTTATTTCATCATCTCTTATTAGCTCCAATTTATGAGCTAATTCTAGAGAAGGGAACTCCAATGAGATAGGAAGCCTTTCTTCTCTTCCATAAACTGGCATGAAAGGGGAGTTCCCAATGGCCCTCTTATGTGTTATTTTGTTAGCCCAAAGGGTTGTTATGAACTTATGATGCTAAAACCTCTAATTATCCTCTATGATTCTTTTCATTATTTTGATCAAATTCTTATTAGATGATTCAACTAATCTATTACCTTGAGGATAGTAATTGGAAGATGTACTCAAATAAATGCCATGATCTACTGCCCATGTACATATATGAGCTCCTACAAATGATTTTGCATTATCTGAAATGATAGTGGAAGGAGTACCAAACCTTGTGATGACTCCATCTAAGAACTCAACAACTAAATTCTTAGTAGCATCTTTTAATGCAATTGCCTCTATCCACCTAGTAACATAATCTGTAGTAGCTAGAATCCATTTATAGCTAGAGCTAGAAGGAGGGTTAATAGGACCTATGAAATATAATCTCCATTGAGAAAAGGGTGATCCGCTTGAATAGGATGAAGTGGAATGGATGTAAGTCTTTGCTGACTTGAAAAGAAGGCACAATTTTCACACTTCCTAACATGCCTATGGAAATCATGGAACAAGGATGACCAATAATAACCTGCTCTCATTATCTTTATGGAAGTGGTTCTTGTTAAAAAGTGGCCACCATCAAGATCATCATGAAGCTCCTTAATCATTCTCTTAGCTTGATCTGCATCAATACATCTTAGCAAAGTTCCATTGAAGTCCCTCCTAAAAAGAATACCATCAACTATGGCATAAGGGATTGTCTACAATCTAAACAGTCTTCTTTTAGCTCTATCCAATCCTTAAGGATATTCATTTCCTGATAAGAAGGCCATCATGGCATCTATCCAACTCCTTGGATTCTCATCTTTTACTTCTTTCTGTTCCATCAATACCAAGGAAACTTCTTCATCTGATTCTTGAGATGAGACCATCTACTCATATAGTCCTTTCCCTCTTACTAATTTAGTGACCTAGATGTTCACATCATACTCCATCACTTTATTAATCCAACCTACTCTTTTTGCATTGATGTATTTGCTAAAAAAGAAGTCCTTGACACTTGCATGGAGCACCAACAAACATATCTTATTTTGGGATAGAAGATGTTTAAATTTCTTCAAAGATCTTATGACTACAAGGACTTATTTCTCTACATAACGATAGTTACCCTCATATCTTTTGAGCCCTTCACTAAAGAAGACAACGAGATGTTCTTCATTCTTATCATTCAATTGAGTCAAAACAACATAAATACTTGACTCACCTCCTGAGGTGTAAAGAATGAAATCTCTCTCAAAATTCAGATTGATGAGAGTAGGGGTTGAGGCTATGGCTGCTTTGACCTCTTCAAAACTTTCTTTCCCTTCCTTGATCCATGCAAAGACCATGTTCTTCTTAAGCATAGTTATAAGAGGTTTCACCATGGTATCTAAACTAGGAATGAGTCTCATCACAAAATTTATCCTACCAAGAAAACTTTGCAACCCTTTCTTGTGGTTGGGAAGAGGGAGGGAAAGAATAGCCTTAGTTCTTTATAGATTAATAGTTAGACCATCCTTGGATACAATGCGTCCTAATAGCTTTCCTTGGTTAGTGGAAAAACACAAACTTACTTCGATCCAAAGATACTCTATACTCTCTACAACTTAAAAATACTTGCCTAAGGTGGCCAAAATGATCTATTACATTCTTTGAGTATATTGTAATGTCATCAAGATAGACCAATACAAATTTCTCTATCATATTCTTAAAGGCTATCTCCATTTCCTTTTGGAAAGTGGCACTTGCATTTCTTAGCACAAATGACATCTTATTGTAAGCATAGGTGCCCCAATTTGTGGTAAATTCAATCTTGTATCTATCAACTTCCTTGACCAAAACTTGATTGTAGCTTGAAAATCCATCTAGGAATGAGAATCTTTTTGAACCACTAACCTTGGATAGGATTATTCCATGGAAGGAAGGGGATGATGATCCTTAAGGGAGGCTTCATTAAGGTCCCTAATGATGTAGTGAAAGGTAGGAGAATCACCAAAGGAGATTTCTTAGCCCCCAAAAAATAACCACACAACAGAAACAAAATAACAATGCAAGATCTAATACCAAATCACAACTCTTTATTCATAAAATATAACTGATTACATGCAATGTGCCAAGCTATAAGGCCTTCTTAGTTATAGACAAATACAAAGCAAGTAATAGTTCTACAAGATCCCTCAAGATCCAATCCAAACACTAGCTAGTCCAAATCCACACTCTGGTAGAACCTCCAAGGAAGATCTCAACCTGTGCTCACAAGCCCACCAAGAAATCCCCTTGTTTCCAAACCGCATCTACTAGCTCTTCTCCAAATTTTCTCTTCAAGCTCATCTTTTTCTCCATGATGGATGAATAATGACTAAAGACTTCCCCAAAACCCCTACTTATACCAATCTAAGAAAAAAGTTGGCCCATAACACAAATTAAATACAAATACATAAATTGAATGCCACAAGTCCGCCAACAACAACAATTAAGTGCCCAAAATTGATGTCTGAGTAAAATCATGATATCTCCTAGCTCCGATGGAGTTAGAGCTGACGCTTTGAACCATAGGTAAAAATCTAGGCCCTATTCAATTACTTAAATTTTTATCCTCTAAACCATTGTGAAAAATTACTTACCAAATTCCTAAGCAATGTCGAGCTCCATAGATCATGTCGAGCAACCAAAGACCATGTTGAGCAACCAAGACCATGCTGAGCTCCAAGACCATGCTGACCTCCAAAGACCTTGCCAAGCTCCAAGACCATGCCAAGTTCCATAGACCATGCTAAGCTCCAAGACCATGCCGAGCTCCATAGACCATGCTGAGTTCCAAGACCAACCAAGCTCTACAACAATTAACCAAAATACCTCCACACACACAAGATTGCAAGCGAACCCAAGATGCTCCTACACCAGAAATGCCAGGTTTGAAAAAATGTTCTAGTAACTAGAATAACATCTTCTAAGATTTAGTACATAAATCTCACATTGGTTCTTCACATACATTTCCTCCAAGTCTTCAACTTGTACACTCTTTCCCCTTTTTTTCTTTTTGTTCTTCACATCCACTACAGGTGTTCCATAGGTCTAATTTCCATGCTGATCTCCAACCTTCTCAGAATATGCCAACTTAACTCAGCTACCTATACTTAGGTTCCTCCTATCGAGCTCTTCATTCTGCAAAGGAATCAGGGAAAACTTCCTACCACCTTTCTCAACAGTAAACACATTCCTAACACAATCATGCATAGCTCTGCAATCATACTACCAAGGTCTACCAAGCAACAAATGACAACTATTCATATCCACAATATCACACATCACTTGATCCTTATACTGTCTAATCTAGAAATCAACAAGGCATTTCTCCCTCACTTCCAAAGCATGCTCACCTTGCAACTAGCCAATCCTATAAGGATAAGGATGTCTCATTCTCTTCAAACCAAGTTTCTAAACCATCTCTTTAGAAACAAGGTTATCAATATTATCACCATTCACAATCACTTTGCAGACTTTACCACCAAACTTACAACAAGTTTTAAACAAACTAGTCCTCTAACAAGGATCCAATGTCCTCTCACCAACCAGTACTCATCGAGCCAACAAACTCTCTCCTTGCTTAGGAAAACTATCCTAGACTTCAACCTCATTCAAAAAAATAGTTGTCCTACCGATTAGACATTCAAAAGATCTATGCCCCTCCTAACCACACTGGAAACAATTACCTCTGAACTCACCTCCACCTATCTTTCTTCTCCATTCAATAGGTTTTGGTTCACCTTCTGCTTTCGATTTAGCTTGTGTTGAACTATCCTGCTTTTCCTTCCCTTGGGAACTACCTTGATTCTTCCTCTTTAGCATCTCCTTTTCTCTCAAAGCATATTAATAAACATCCTCAACTGAAGAAATATTTAGCATACCAATCTCATCCTAAATATTGAATCTCAAACCATTAATATACCGAGCTACCTTCTCTTTTGACAATTCTCGATGCCCAGACTGAATAGTCAACTTGTAGAATTCCTCTGTATAATCTTTCACAGTCATATCCTTTTGCTTTAGATTCTACAATTTCTTAAACAACTCAAGTTCATAATCAGTAGGAATGAACTTAGCCTTCAACTTAGTTACCATCAAACTCCATCTAGTTATCTTCATTTCACCTTCCTCTTCTCTATCTCTTTGTAGTTCTTTCCACCAAAGAGCAACATGTCCCTTCAGCTTAGTTTGTGCCAACCTTACTCTGAGTGGATCCTTAATATCCCCAAGCTCAAAGTAGTCTTCCAATTCACCAATCCAATCAATTAGGTCTTCAGGATTCAAAGTTCCTAAAACATTAGAAAACTCTATCTTATATTTTAGCTTCAACTGAGATCCAGGTCGAGAAAACTAACCAACCCTAATTCCAATAGGTCTCTCCACATGATCAAATCTATCCTCCCCACTAGATCCAACAACTTCAAATTCTTCAACAACTTCCTTATAACTATCTTTAGTACCCACATGCCTAGGTACACCACCTAAAGCACTCACAATTTCAAAAATCATGTCACTCTTCATTGATGTTATCTGAGATCTGAACTCTACTCTAACATCCTCCATCTTAGATCTAAAATTTTCTTTAACCATCTCTAAAATTTGTTCTTATACAACATTAGTAAGATCAAAAATTGCCCTAGGGTCCAATATTTTTTGAGGCATCTTCCAAAATTTTAGCAAACCCTAAGCAAAAAATCCACCGACCAAAAGATCAATTAGCTGCAAGATCAACCTTTGTCAACCCACATCCTGGTGCAAACTACCTCAGCTTCGGCAATCTATGTACACACTCAAGAACAACCTTTCTCTGATACCACTTGGCATAGTGCAAGGTAGGAGAATCCCCAAAGGATATGTCCTATCCCCTAGAAAATAACCACATAGTAGAAATAGAATAACAATGCAAGATTTGATACCAAATCACAACTCTTTATTCATAAAATATAATTGAATACATACAATGTTTCGGGTTGTAAGGCCTTCCTAGTTATGGCCAAATACAAAGCAAGTAATGGTTCTACAAGATCCCTTAAGATCCAATCCAAACACTAGCTAGTCTAGATCCACACTCTGGTAGAAACCTCCAAGGAAGATCTCAACTCGTGCTCGCAAGCCCACCAAGAAATCCCCTTGTTTCCCATGCCCCAGCTACTAGCTCTTCTCCAAATTTTCTCTTCAAGCTCCTCCTCTTCTTCAAAATGGATCAATAATGACTAAAGACTTCCCCACAATCCCTACTTATACCAATCTAAGCCACAAGTTGGCCCATAACACAAATTAAATACAAATACAAAAATTAAATGCTACAAGTTGGCCAACAACAACAATTAAGTATCCACAATTGATGTCTAAGTAAAATCATGATATCTCCTATCTCTGATGGAGTTAGAGCTCACACTTTGAACCATATTTAGAAATCTAGGCCCTCTTGAATTCATAACATTTTCATCCTCTAACTCATTGTGGAAAATTACTTACATGGCCTGCAACATGCACCAAATTCCTACACAATGCTGAGCTCCATAGATCATGCTGAGCAATCAAAGACCATGTCGAGTAACCAAGACCATGCCGAGCTCCAAGACCTTGTTGAGCTTCATAGACCATGTCAAGTTCTAGGACCAACCAAGCTCCATAAAAATTAACCAAAATACCTCCACACATGCAGGATGGCAAGCGAACTAAAGATGCTCCTACATCACCTAAAGTCTACACATATCTGATTTGTCCACTCTTCTTCCTAATAGGGACAAGGTTTGCTACCCATGATGAATGCTTGATAGGAAAGATAATATTAGCCTCAATCATCTTAGATAGCTCCTTCCTCATTAATGGTTCAATTTTATGATTTTTTGGCCTTTGCTTTTGTCTTATTGGTTTGGCATCTTCCTTTAGGTCTATGGTATGCTAAAATAGGCTTGGGTCAAAACCCTTTATGTCATCAAATGTTCATGTAAACACATCACTAAATTCTTGACATAGATAAATGAAATTTTCTTATTCAACTTTAGTACATACCTTTCCCATGTTTAGGGTCCTTCCATCAACAACCATGATTGGTATATGATCATCCTTACTTACAACAAGGTTCATGCCTCTATCTCTTGCTCAATCATCAAGAGTAAAAGTACTTTATAAGGTAATCAGACCTTTAGGGAACGTGTTGGAACTGAGATTAATGATCTAGTCCCCATACTAATCATTTAATCTTGAATGATTGCTATCTAAGAACTCTACTTCATTCTACAAGAAACTCACAATTTGTGCATCAGATTCAAACACTTTTCAATTGGCATTATTATCAAGAATAGCAGGTCTAACCACCACTCTAACATGTTTCATCTTCTGATCCTAAAGGCTCCTTGGCACATCATAAGATGCAACCACTATTGCAATTCTATCAAAATGTCTATTCTCTTTCCTAAGGATGCTTTGAATATTAAATTCATCAAAACCTTCAAGAAAATCCCATACTCTATGTTTATAAGACTTGAGCAAACCATTCTTGGTGACATCTTGATTTCTCACTTGATGGAAAATCAAATCACTATCTCCATAAACACTTAAGACTTAAATTCCTCTTTTTTGAGTAAGTAAAAGACCTTGAATCAATGCTTCATACTTCACTATGTTACTAGTACAACTGAATTGAAGCCTAAATGAGAAGTAGTACCTTTCTAGTGTAGGAGAAGCCAACATCACACTAGCCCCTGATCTATCTTTATTCCTTGATCCATCAAAGTACATAATCCATATCCCACTTGTATTCTCCTTGGTCTTCATAAGGTTAGGGACAAGAGCATCCTTTTCAAGTATGCAATAAGTACCAATATATCTCTAGGTTTTCTGGTATAGGATCAAAATGATATGCATTAGCCCATTCATCTAAGAGAAAATTAGGTATCCCCATCAAAGAAGTGGCAGGCTCTTGCACTATATCAATTTCATCTATCTCTAGGGTAGTGCAATTCATATTGATGAGATTAGGAGTGAAAGGCTCAATATGATTGAGGGCTAAGGGCTTTTCTCTAATTAAAGATTTATTTCCATATCTTTCTCTAAAAAACATGTATGACCAATTAGAGGATATGGAGCCACCTATTTGGGTAGTAAAATCTCTTGAGAGACTGATGGAAAAGTGTGGCTTAACTTTAGCAACTTATATATCTTGAACTATAGTACAACTAGGGCATGCATGTAGGGCCATTTCAACATTCCTAAGGATTCCTATAGTCTTGATAGTACTACCATCCAACTGCAATACATCCCTAACAATGGGCTCATGTTTCATTCCTAGGACATCAGCAACACACTTAGGCATCACTGAACTACTAGCCCTTGAATCAATCATGAAATTGTGGACTAGCTTATCCCCTATAGTTAGAGAAACATAAAATGGAGGTGGTCTAATATTTTTACTTATTTCTACCTCTTTTGATGGTTTTACAAGATTTGTGGCACTCTCCATGTTAGGTGGCAGATCCTTTGGTTCAATGCTCTCCAATTCTTACTGCAGTGACTTCTTTTGCATAAGTATAGTAGCAACAACATCCCACATGGAAATTTTCACATTTATTTTCTTCATCTATTCTACCACACTGAATGATGTGTTAGGTTCTTTGGTAGCAGCCTTGGGAGTTTCATATGTACGAGGTTGAGATGGAATAACCTGAGGACCATTCACATCTTTTCTGCTATTATTTTTCCTTTTCTACTAAGGAGCATTTGATTGATCATTTAAGGCTTGTACATGAGGTATTTAATTTGTTTTTGAGGCCTAATTAGGAGGAGGGGTAGCATATTCAATAGCTCTTCTCTTTTTCTTAGTGTTGTGAGCAATGTGATCTCGATTCACATGACAATGTTCTTCTACTTGATGATTCATGGAGGTACAATCACCTTATTTTTACAAATGTGAGGCATCATTGGGTTGGCTTACCTTGTATGATTTACCTACTATGTGTTCTTGAGTGGTCAAAGCTAAATAGGATTTAGCCTTTTCACACATACAATATGCATAGGAGTAATTGCATGAGGGACAAAAATCTTGATCTTGAGCCATATTGTTTTGAGGGACTAAGGCCTTGCTTTGATTTAGCATGACCATTCTACCTATTTTGATCAAAATAATTATTCCCTTGATTCTAATTTGGAGGCCTACCAATCAAAGGAGTTTGATATTGTAGTTGAGGACCCTAGTTACCTTGAGTTTGCTGCCTCTCCAAAGTCACCACTTTGTTGCTTACCTTTTGAATCACAAAGAAGCTATCCTACAATTTATTATCTTGAATTTGCAAATTTTTTCCAATATCTTGCATTAGGGCCTTCAACTCTCCTAACTCACTAGATGATGTGGAAGCCCGAGGGGCTACAATAAGGGGTTGTGATAAGGAAGATGTGGGAATAGGGGATACTATTGGTTGGTGATTTGACATATCAGTGAAGATGGGCATAGAAGGCCTTTGATCTAGCTTACCTCCTTGTATCAAAATATTCTCTATCCTTATTACTATCTCATAAGGATCACGTAATGTATCCCCTCCCATGGTTTGCATTTTAGTAGCAATATCACTATTTAGGGCTCCTAGATAATGCAAGAAGGCATTACTAGAGGTAGGCTTCACTAGAGTTGGTATTCTATCCCATGTTTTTTGGAATCTATAGTTAAAGTCAGTCATGTATTCATGGGGTGCCCTCTTTATAGTAGTCAACGACTATAGGAGTGAAAGATAGTCACTTTTATCTTCAAAATGTTTGCATGGGGCTGCTCCTAACCCATCCCAATTTGTTACAAAGTTATGAGGCAAACCTCTATACCATTGGAGTGCTTTTCCTTTCAAGGATGAGGCTAGAAGCCTAACTGCTGCATCATCTTTAGTTGTTCCATGGATATTGTAGACATTAGATATGTCTTGAATGTGTTCTTCAAGAGAGGTGGAAGTTTCACTAGTAAAGTCAGGTACACTTTTAAGGGTTGATATTGGTATATCATGTCTTTGGGCTAGCAAAAGAGGCCTTCCACTATTGAAGGTGGAAAATTCATGTGCTTTAGCCATATAAGTGAGTGTCCTATTGATATGAGTAGAGGGTATTCTAGGTTGAGTCCTATCAATAGGAGGAGTGGAAAGAGACCTTAAAGGTGAATGATTTATTATAGCACTCATAACTAGTGATAAGGACAAATTTGTCCTCTTCCTTCTAGAGTTTGGAAATGAAAGCTTAGCATATTGGAAATTACCTCTAGAAGATGCCTCGATATGAACTTTGGGCATGAGACAACAACTTTGGTCTAAAACCAAATGTATTGTTGTGGTAGAGTTGCCAAGTACTTGAAAAGGAGCCTCTTGAAGGCCTAAAACACTGAGAGTGGCACTATCTTCTTAGCATCAACTTCAAATTCTTCTTTAACACCAGTGAACTTGAGATCTTCTAATATAAATGTCCCACCGGGCGTACCAAAAAATATTGTCATAAAAGTTTGCACCTTGCCTAAAGTTTTTACCTGAAGGAAACCTTGTGAAACATGGAAATAACCTCCAAGTTATGGGACTTGAACAATGAGGTTGAGTCTCTGAAGAAGGTCGGCTTCCTTTGCTATCAAGGTGCACCTAAACTACACTTGGAGTGGAAAAGGGAAGAAATCATGCATGAAACACTTAATTAATCTATCCTAAGGGGGTGATGCACCAAAATAGAGCATTCAATCCTGTCTTTACCCGTACATGCATAATTAACTATCATGACATCAAGATATACAAATTCAAACTTGTTTAATCAAACAATCACATGCATATTAGATAACCAGATGAATGACACAAGGAAGAAGATTTTCACTATATATCATTCATAGTCCAAAAAAGACACATTCATGCAAATGATAGACAACCACAACACATTGATGAGAGGCAAATGAATCTCACTTAGTACATCAATGCCTGAAAGAGATAAGGCAAAATTTCATGAAGTTTAAAGGCAAAGTGAATTTACAATGTGCATGCCAATGCAATGCCAGAGAAAATAGAGAAGAGTTGACCCTAACCAGGGTTTGGAAATGTGCCTTTATAGTTCAAGCATAACCTCTAGATTTATTTTCAACTTCAACAATGTATTTAAGATTGTCAAAGGGTGATTAGATGTAATATGGATGATAGATTTGATTTGGTACACCTTTAGAGGTGTGAATATCATCAAACCTCACTGGAAGAAACCTTGAAGGTGACATTAAATGGTGCTATTAATGCTAAAATTTCAAATGGAAAACTAGATGGAAAGAAACATGTATTTTACATCTTTCTAGCATGAAATTCATTTAGGATTGGTCGGGATCGATCATGGAGATCAAATCATATAGGAAAAACTACTTTCTTCCATCCCTGGCTTGACAAATCACCAAGTATTAGCAGTCAACTAGGTCAAGCAACTTGGATGAGCCACATGGACCAATAATGTTATTTCCTTTTTCTAGCTCTCAAAATCTTCATGAGTTGACTACTTTATCCTTTTGACCTTGCCACCTTTTAAACTTAACTACTATTTGTCCCATGAAACTACGAACTTAATCGTGACTGTTTACTCTCTAGCTGGGCCCGCTGAGACATGTGTCCACTTGTCATTATGTCACCATGGATAATGACCTTGAATCTTTGGCTAGCAACATAACAATGATACTTGATCTACATTCAATCTGATGGTCCTGAAGATGTATTAACCCTGTCAGTACTTTGACCAGTCAAAACATTGCCCCATGCCAACTCATCTGACATCCTTTTTCCTGTGGCCCATAATGGAAATAGGACCCACATGTCCATGTGTCACACCATCTTTATCTTGCTAGGGAAAATGAATGTAAATTTTCACATAGTGATATAGCAACAACTATTGATCATCCTAAATCTGATGATGGGCAAAAGTACATTGAGAAACTAGCACACTTTTGTGAAGCACTGATAAAAACTCACCAGTTGTACTCCATCTGACAGCTCCACTAGTCGTAGAGAAGGAAAGGCCCACCTGGGATACATGGCACATTTTTTTTTTGTCATTAAGACTTTGGGTTGTGCAATTTCTGACAACAACAAAGTGACAGTCATAAGTCTTGGAAGATTGGATGGAGGAAAGGATGCGGGCACACCATAATATTAATACTATGTAGTCACTTGAATACCTAGGAAATAAATATAACCTAAGGTCTAAAATGTATTTCTATTGATAATTGGCTAATTGTGATATGTGATTTTTGTCATTAATAGCAACACATGATGTACATGTTAATGGAAAATCTTAAAAATAAAGATACTAAGTGGTTGGTAATCAGAAAATTGTCTAAGTATAGAATTTGGTTTACAACAGTGTATTGTTTTGCCTATAACATATTTCAGACATCATATTATGACAAGAGAAGTTACATGGAGATAGTGTACACATTGGTGATGATGTGTATAACCTCAAAAGTTTGTATGGACTGTACAAAACAAATATAATCATATTTTAATGATGTAGGACAGCAGAATTGAAGGAAAAGAATTGTTTTCTTTACAAAACAATTACTTGTCAAATTAGGGCCAACATCCTAGATGTTTACTCTAACTTGGAAAAGTGAATTGTGGTCTTAGCTACCCCAAAAATAATTTAGGTAAAGACATAGTATTTATGCAAAGCACTTCTTACGATAAGAAGTGTGCTATCTTAATATTATGAGGAACTGAAGTGCTTGTATGTGCTTATGAAGTTATGTGAAGTGAGCAAACTTTTGTGTGAGATATTTGGTGATCTAAGATCAAGTTGAAGATTAGAAATTAGACAAGTAAGAGAAATAATAGTAAACTATTTTTTTGAGCACTCTTCTTGTAGTTGAAATTGCATCTTTGGGCAATGGGCTCTTTTTGCATAGATTGTATTGCAACTCGTAACAGAGTTGGAATGTCCTAATAGGGATTCAAAGTCTCCTAATAGGGACTTCCTATACTAAATTTCCTCATTTAATCCTAATAGAGTCCATCCTCTAACAAGGAACTTATATATCAGTATATTATCTAGTGGGTATCATCTTGATCGGGGTTTTCCCTTGGCCAAAGTTTTCCTAGTCAACAAAATATGGTGTTATGAGTTATCTTTGTGTATTGCTATTATTACCATTCAACATTACTTTATTTCTTGGTTATGCATGGTTTAAAGTAATTAATAATATCTAGTTGGTGACTAAAGTTTGTAGATTACTGATTCACACCCCCCCCCTCTCAGTAATCCCTACTTCTAACAATTGGTATCAGAGTGTAGTTACTTTGAAGAGGCTTAAAAAATTAAGTAAGATCCCCATGGATATGGAAAAATTAATGAAGAACCTTGAAGAAGCTCTTGAACAAATTGATCTCCCTATGAAAGAAAGAGATAAGCTAAAGGACATATATGAAGACTCCAAGGTATATATTGGTCAGTTGAAGGAAAAGATTGAACATATGAAATCCAAGCCTGAATCTACTAAATTTGGAACTACTAATAATGACTATTCAAAGTTGAAAATAGAATATAAGATCTTGAAGCATGAATTGAAGATTATGATTTTGAAATTGACTCTGAGAAATGATCCTAGCAAAATTAAATCTAATTTGAAGACTCAAAATGCAGATCTAAGAGAAAGTCTGGCAAAGAAAACATCTAAACTTGAAACATTGAAAGAAGATCATGAACTCCTTAAGTACAATAATATTGTGAAAGGTGAATTGACATAGTGTAAATAGTAGCTTGAGAAACTTTATTCTAGCAAAGAACAACTTGAAGATTCAATGTATATACAAAGACCTTCTTATGACAAGACTAGTCTTGGCTATATAATTAACATGTTTGCAAAGAAACTTGAGATTAAATCAGATCCAAAAGAAAAAGAAAAATCTGATGAAAAGATTGAATCCAATCAATCTTCTGAGAAACCTAAAGAAGTTGAGCAAAACAAGAAAGTTAAAATCTTGGATGAACCAAAGCAAGAGGAAACTCCTAAGGAAACCAGACACAAATTTAGAGGTAAGTGTTTCTTATGTAATGAAATAGGCCATATGAAAAGAGATTGTACTAATAAGTTGTTTAATCATGTTAAGGACTTTTATTGTCATAATTGTCATGGTATGGGTCATAATGAAATTAATTGTAGGAAACCTAAGTATGATAATGATAGGAGAAATAGTAGAATGTTTACATATACTAACCCTATAGATAGAAGAAGATCTAATGAAAGGACATCGAGAGAAGCAAGATCTTATGAAGATAGAAAGTAGATCGTGTGTTATAAGTGTAACAACTTAAGACACATTTCTCAGAATTGTCATGCACTTGATGATCAACATAATACTAGAAGAGCACCTATATGCCAGTTATGCAACAACAACAACTATGGACACACAACGAAGTACTGAAGAATGGAAAAAAAATTTGGAGATAGAAGAAACAATGAAAGAAACTTTGGGAATAGAAGAAATGATAAAAGGGACCATGAAAGGAACTTTGAAACTAGCAAAGAAAATGAAGAACAAAGAAACATTGTGAGTGAACTTTGAGAAGAACTTAATGAAGCATTTGTGAAAGGAATAGAAATATCAACAGAAAAGTTAGATGATGATGAGATAGGAAGAAAGTCAGTTGTTGAGATTGATTCAATTAAGATGAATTAAGCTTGTCTACAATCAAAATTTGAGAACTTCAGACAAAGACCAAATTAGAGGTAGCGAAGTTGGGAAAAGATGTATCTTGTTATGTTTAGATGGTACCTAAGCTCACTTGTGATTTGGAGCTCATCTAAAGAAGTTATGATGAAATTAAAAGTTACTAATATTACAGTGAAGATTAATTCTACAAAAAAAGATGAAATGTAAGTTTTTGCAGAGAATTTCGTGATGAGAAGTTTTAAGGATATTTTTCATAAATAAAGGAGGCTATGGTAAACCTCAAGTGACATGCAAAGATCAGACAGATTATTTTGAGCAGTTATCTAATTGCAGAATGCAAGTAACATCTTTTTTCACATTTGTGAAAGTACACAATTAATGCAAGTTCAAGTTGAGGGATAAATGGAGTACATAATTGATTTTACTTCATTATGAACACATTCAAAGCAAAGAGAATTCCAAAGAAACTTGTTAGAGCAATTTTGAATCAAACTCTATTTTTGGAAAGAGGTATTTTATCATTTTTTTGCAAAATTTGTTTGGTAAAAGATATTGTTGATAAAGAATCATGGATATGTCAGTTGTTCATAGTTTTGAGAATGAGGATAGACTTAAGCTTAAGATAGTTTCTATAAAACCTAGTCATGGAAGCTTTAACTCTGCATTGTCTATCACTTTGAACAATGTAGTCTATCTAGAAGACATAGAAAATTATTTGAATTGAAAGTTTGAGTCAATTGGAAATGAATATATAAACAAGGATATGGAACTAGTCTTTAACCTCGACATGACTATGAAGCCCGGGTTTGAACATTTAAGGGAATTAGACTTGTTTAAGTATCATTTCTACCATGAGCTAGATACAGATGAATGGACTCAAATCATATTGAGTAGGATACATAATGGTAATTATGGATGCAAGATAATGTAGTAGACATTTATGTCGACCTTATACATGAGGTAATTGGTCTTAGCAAAGAAGGTAATGTACCCATAGGTGAAAAGATGGTTAAGAAGAAAGTGAAAAGTTATACTAAGGCAGTATACAATGGAAAGGCTATGGTTATCAATTCCATCAAGCATGATGATGTGATATTTCTTAGCAAAATTATTGCTTATTCAGTTTGTGTAAGTTCTAAGATAGATGAAATTTTAGCTAGATTTATTTATGTAGCTTATAAGATATGTGTTGAGAAAGAACAGGTAAGTTTAAGTGAAATACTGAGGATGTAAGTCTTGGAGAACCTTGAAAAGATTAAAAGAACCAAGAATGGTGTGTTTAGATTCCAATCATTGATTAATTACATATTCTTTCATGTGCTAAAGAGGTTTCCCTACTTATCAATAACATATATAATGAGTAGTGATAGATGCACTATGGAAAAGATTACAGAGGTATGCAGAAGGAACCCTGCAGACAAGGTAATGGATAGTGGTAATTTGATAATGAAAAAATTCCAAAATGAGATGAAGCAAAGATTTAGGATCTCACTTGCAATTGTGGATAGTTTCAAGGAAGACATATGTATTTAAGTTGATATAGATTATACTTACATTCAAGCAGTGGAACCTCAGGAAACATTTTTATATCTTTTGAGCTATGAGTTGAGTGATGTTTCAATTGGTTACATTGATTTTTTGTTGAATTAAAAAAAGAGACAAAGTAGAATATTGATTTGGCACCTTTGATGAGATTACACAACATGCTCATCAGGAAACCTTGGAGAAAGCATCTCACAAGAAGGTTGAGTCAATCATGAAGAAGGCATTATCTGAGGCCAGAATGTTAGAAAGTGAATCTGAGGCTGTGAGACAAATATTGAAGCAAGGTGTACTAAAAATACAGCCCTTGTCAGTTTCAATTATTGAGACATCTTCAAAGTAGAGCATACCATATGCTATAGTATTCAATGTTTAGCCCAGTGAAAATAAGAGAAAATCAAAGAGCTTGGTTGAAGCTACGACTACAAAGGCAAAGAGTGTCAAACAAATGGCTACATGATCTGGCAAGAGGAAAAAATCATTGTTGACAATTAAATCTAGTGATGATGAAGAGTTTGAGGAACATGAAACCAAAAAAGCCAAAAAAGTGACTCCACCTAAGCAAGCAACATGCAAAGCTCAACAACCATGGAAGCCAAAGATTGAGAAGATTAACATAGCAATTGTCAATGAGGGAAAATTTGTTTAGATGAAAAAAATTTATGACTTATACAATAATTTTGAGAAAGACCAGATTGATATATCTATTGTAAGATATATCATTTGTAAGATATATCATAGCAAATGATCTTAGTATGAAAGATATCAAAGGAGTAGTGAACTAGAAAGTCTATGAGAGACTCATAGGGAAGAAGACTCTAGCAAGGGAAGAAGACCTTGAGCTTTGGAAGTCTATGCTAAGGATAATCTACAAGATAGATGATGAAGATGAGATTGAGAGACTGTTAAATAACCTCACTGCATACTTGAGGAACAAATTGAGGCCATTTTTTTTCATGGTCGGTGAGAAGGATAAGTTGAGAAAGGAGACAACAGTAGCTATTAGTTAGATGTTGTCACAAGGAACATCTCCTCCAACTCCTAGAACTTCAAAATTATTAGTAAGTGATTATACTATGAAGGTTGACCAAACCGATGTTACTCTTAACATTGATGATATCAATCCATTTGGTGGATCTGAACCAAATTGTATTAGACACCGAGAATGTTGAAGAAAAGTTGAAACAAATTGAGGAAGAGATGAGCCTAATAGAAGTAGAAAAGAAAAGATTAGAAGAGAAGAAAAGAAAAGGAAAGAAGAGGAAGAGAAGAAAGCTAAAGAAGCAACAAAGAAGTAGAGGGAGGATGAAACTAAACCATCTAGCTCATCTACTTCACTCTCTCTTGCTAGCTTGGCTACTGATGATGATGATCAAACTGATCTAATTTTATCCTTATCTAAACTTTTCTAGAAGAATAAAATGGTGAAAAGTTTACAAAAATCACTAATGGAAGTGACTAATAGATTGCACAGTACATTGATAGTACAACACCCTAAGTTAGATCCTAAATTGAGAGCACAAGCAGTATGAAGTCATTCAATGAAGAGTTTACTAATTTGTTGAATGTTGTAGAGGCAAAGGCTCAAATTTCCCATGATACTAACTTCTTTAGCACCATTTTCTAGAATATCAAGAATGACTTAGTCAATCTTGATACATGCATAAAAGAACTTCATAAATGTCAACAAGAAGGGAAAGTATTGTATGTTAAGTGTACCTTATCATACAAACTAAGGATTTAGATAGTCAGATATAGGCAAAGATAAGTGAACGTGAAGCTTTATCCAGCCAGACCCTACATCCTTCTAGCAAAGTTGATGATTTTGAGAGTCAAGTTGTCAATGTTCACAGCTAGATCAGGAAATTGGAGCTTCAGAAAGAAAAATTTTTGAAGAGAACATCTGATTTTAGAGAATCTATTGCTCTGAAGTTATCTTTTGTTGAGAAGCAACTAGAAGAATGTGTCAAGGCCAAGGACACATATACAAACCTTTTGTATTCAGATATCAATGCAGTTGAGATTGCACCATATGGATTATGTGAAATTTTCTCATCAACAGATTCTACCAAAGAGACATAGAACAAAGGTATGGACAACTTGAAGACCATTCTTGATGATTGTATGAAGATTATTTTAATATAAGGCAAGGACAATAGTTTTGACAGTTTTGGTCAGCATCTTGACATTTTGACCTTTTTCACTGATGTCAAAGGGGAATAATAGCAGAAGAAAATTAGAAAGAAGAAAATTTGGATAGTAAAGGGGAGAGATGTGAAAATTGTATACATGAGATTGTTGGGAGAGATACATGTGTAGTATGAAGTATATTGTAAGGGGAAGCATATATGTAAATTTGTAATAGATGTAATGTTTATTTTGTTAACTTTTGTCACTTAGCCAATTTTCCCTATTTTTTTGCCATCAATGCCAAAGGGGCATATTGTTCACAATTGGCTAATTATGATATACAATTATTGTCATTAATAGCAACACATGATGTACATGTTAACAAGAAACCTCAAAAATAAAGATACTTAGTGGTTGGTAATCAAAAAATTGTCTAAGTATAGAATTTGGTTTACAACAGTGTATTATTTTGTTTATAACATGTTGCAAACATCATATTATGACAAGTGAATTTACATGGAGATGGTATACATGTTGGTGATGATGTGTATAAACTCAAAAGTTTGTATGGACTGTATAGAATAGGTATAATCATGTTTTAATGATGTAGGATAGTGAAATTGAAGGACAAGTAATTGGAAAATTACTTGCCCAATTAGGGCCGACATCCTAGATGTTTCCTCTAACTTAGAAAAGTGAATTATGGTCTTAGCTAACCTAGCAGTAATTTAGGTAAAGCATGGTATTTATACAAAGGGCTCCTTATGATAAGAAGTGTACTATCTTGATATTATGAGGAAGCAAAGTCCTTGTATGTGCTTGTGAAATTATGTGAAGTGAGCAAACTTTTGTTTGAGCTATTTGGTGATCCAAGATCAAGCTAAAGATTAGAGATCATAGAAGGAAGACAAATAATAGTTAACTATTTATTTGAGTAGTGATCTCTTCTTGTAGCTGAAATTGCATGTTTTGGAAGTGGGTTCTTCTTGCATACATAGTACTACAACTCCTAACAGGGTTGGAATGTCCTAACAAAGATTCAAAGTCTCCTAAAAATGACTACCTATACTGAATTTTCTCATTGACTCCTAACAGGGTCCATCCTCTAACAAGGAACTTATATATCAGTATATTATCTAGTGGGTATCATCCCCACCAAGGTTTTCCCTTGGCTAGGGATTCCCTAGCTAAAAAAAATGGTGTTATGAGTTATCTTTGTGTATTGCTATTGTTACTATTCAACATTAAATTATTGCTTGGTTATGCATGGTTTAAAGTAAGTAATAATATCTAGTTGGTAAGTAAAGTTTGTAGATTACTGATTCAACCCCCGCTCCCCCCACTCTTAGTAATCCCTACTTCTAACAATTGGTATCAGAGTGTAGTTACTTTGAAGAGGCTTAATAGATTAAGTAAGATCCCCATGGATATGGAATAGTTAATGAAGAACCTTGAAGAAGCTCTTGAACAAATTGATCTGCTTACTGAAGAAAGAGATAAGCTGAAGGACATATATGAAGACTCCAAGGTATATGAAGACTCCAAAAATTCTGAGGCTAAGAAAAAAAGGAGGCACTTTAGCCTTGTCTTTATACATGGTTGGCATTGCCTCAGAAGTATTGACTTGCTATGATGTTGTTTTTTGAGGGACTATGTTCACATTTGGTGTTGCCTTTGCATGATGAAGAGTCCTCAACACTGCTTCCCTTTGATTAGGACAATTTTGTAGCATATCAAACATGGACATATTATCCTTGGTTCTCTTTAGATCTTCCATTGCATTGTACTTTTTAGTTGCCCATATAGGATTCTTCAGGATTGTAGGCAAATTCCATTGATTTTGATTTTGTTGCCCAACATAGGGTGCTCTAGTAGGTATTGGATTGTTATTAGCTCTTGGATTAGGAGGTGTTGGATGTAAGGCAAAAGTAATCCCATTGGTCATAGGTTCCCTTAAATTATGCAAATTGAAAGTATTCTAATTATTATTTTGAAAAGCTAACATCTCTTCTAGTTGAGGATCTGATTCTTGACTAAACAAAAAAGTGAATTCTTCACTAGCTAGTCATTCTATTTCAAGATTTTGTAGAAAATTGTAAGATTCTAACATCATAGCATTGTACCACATAGAAGACTCACCATTATTGTCTTGTGAGTTCTAGTTCATTTCTTTATTTCTATTGAAATATGAGCCACCATCATTAGGTACATTTTGGTTATTGTCATATTGGTTGATGTCCACAAACTGAGCATTTTTGTTATTATTAGCAAGGATGCTTCCATTGTTTGGATGAGTATTCCATTGTTAATTCTACCTTTCGAAGTCATTTTTGAGATCTGGAGGATTGTAATTATTCCTTGCATTGTTATTTCCCATGAAATTCTTGTTGTAATTCTAACCATGGTTTTTGTTGTAAGGGGTTGCATTCATTCTCTATAATTTGTTTTTTTGCCCTTGCGACAACCTCAAATGGGTTGATTTGTTGGTAATTTGAGACATAGTTTTCTTCATTTGACCAATCTTAGATGTGACATTATTTGCATTTTCAATGGAGTTTGTTGCCTTTTAATCAAAGAAAGAAGCTTTTGGAGGTTCATATCTAGTGTAGGTTATGGCTAGAATTGCTACAGCTAGTCCCTATTGTAGTGGGACTGGATTCATTGGAATGAATTGACTAGGCATTAGTGGTGTCCCAACAAGATATGTTGGTATCATTGTAGTCACTTGAGCTAGAACCATCAATCCTCCTCCATTGGGATTGGATTTCTTGTTAAAGGTAATTGCTTTGTCAAGGACCTTTTCTAATGTGTCAATGTTTACAATAGGTAGCCTTCGTAGAAAGATAGTCAAGAGATGGTCCATAACATTAAGATAAATATGGACTATAGCTTAAATTGGTATTGTGTAGGGTGTTTCCAAATTGTGGAAAGCCATATGAAAGTGATGATTAAAATGTGAAATGGTTTCTTTTGGATCCCTTTTGATTGATATGAACTCATGATGTATGAATGTTTTGAACTGTGTAAGGAACAAATTTTCAAAGATGACCCAATTCTAGATACATCTTGGTGGAAAATTCATGTACCAGGTTAAGGCAACTTCTCCCAATGAGTATGGGAATAGATAAAGGACCAAATTCTCCTATTGAACTTTCTTTTGATTGTATATTTCTTTAAAGACTTTGATATGGTCCTCGGTTTTTTGTGTCTCTCCATAGATGAACCTTAGGTAGAATTTCTCTGGATTCTTGGAAGGTCATTAAATGCACCTTGCAAGTTAATTCGTGAATCTACCACATTTTCAAAAAATTCCATCGATGGAGGATTTGGCATAACGATGGGTGGAGGTTGGTTCGGAGGTGGAACCAGAGATGATGAAATCTAGAATGGAAGTGGTAGAATTCAAGGTAATCCTTTGTCACTACAAGGCTTACAAAAATAAATTTCTAAGAACTCTAGATCACTATCTAAAGATCTTAAACCTTGCTGAGATAGATATAATGGATCAAGATATTCTAGTTTCTATCAATTCTAGAAAAAGTGCACCTCTGTAGAAGCATACTCTCTCAAAACAACGCACCTGCACACCTTCAGACAGTTTCAGACAAATTTTTTTCCAAACTTTAGAAAACTTCAAAATTTCAAAATAGTGAGATATTTTTCTCTTCTAAATGGTTTGGGTCCCTCCTTCTAGTGCCAGTTATGTTGAGCTTTTATTTTGTACAATGTTTAACAATAGGAATCTTTTCAAACTCCTCCCATGAAAAGATAATCTAGGAATAACTCCAAGGTTCTAGGCAATCTTGCAACCTACTGGAATCTGCTCAATTGAAGATAAATTTGTATGTTCACAAGGAGGCCTTTGCTAATTTGAATGATTTTGGATAAGATGTTTGATTTGATTTTGGAAAAGTAACCACAAAAGAGATATATTTTTGGTATTTTCTATTTTATGATCAATGCAATTTATCAATGCAACTATATGAATTCATATTTTAACCAAGTGTTATCAAAGAAAATAACAAAGATAAGGTAACAAGATATTAAAGAAAAAAAACTTGAAAGGGAAATTCCTAACAGACATAAACCATGGTAAAAACACTTCTGTGAGTTAAATCATCAAAAAGATTGGGTAGGAAACCAATGAAAATAGGAGAAATGCTTCCTCAATTCCACTAATTCAATCATCAATGTTAATTTAATAATAACTGTAAGATGTTTCACCTCTCATCAAATCACAAAGCCGCAAAAAGTTTTCTCATACGAGACAAGAAGTTGTGCAGGAACAATAGGTGATATTTTCTCCAACTCCGTACATCAGTGAAATTTGTTAACATGAGGCAAACACTAGAACTAAAAGGTCACACAATCATAAAAAAACAATAAAACCATTGTTTTCATTATTATTCATGAACATACATTCACAAAAATAACATACTCTGGCAAGAATAACTACACTCAAAATGAAATCACTAATAACATATATTATTGCATCAAAATAATAGCCTGGAGTACATATTGCATCCATGTATTTATAAGAAATTATTTCCTCCCTTTGTGTTAGGAGTGAGAGCTCTTAAAATGCAACTCATGCTAAAAACTAATAAAAAAAATCTAATTATATACAAGCTAACTCTCTAAATGGTGCTAAGTAGGTCTCCACCCTTGTTTATATCAATTAATGGGTGTATGAGCCTTTACGTGACTTAAAAAAAATGAAAGAAGAAGTCGATAAGAAGGAGGAAGCTACAAGAGGATATTAGAGTCACTGGAAGCTCTAAAAATGGAAGCTTGGATTTCTCTAAATGTATTTGGTAGTTGAACTACCATCAAAAAATATTTTTGATGCATGGAATGCTCTTAAAATATCAACTGGCAGTCAACTATCAGTGCACTACTACTTCTTCAAAATTGTCGGTGCACCTCTAAAAATAGTGCACCTATACACCTTGATGATAGGTTCTAAAAATCCAAAATATTCCCAAGTGTCAAAATTAAATTTCCAACATCTGGGTTTTTCCTTTCTTTACCCCAAAGTGATGTCTAGATGCTTATTCTTGAATTTATCTATAATCTATCTTACTTGGGAAACCTTAAAAAAATCAAAAGATCCATACTTATTCTTCACCGTTTGTTGGTAATTGCTAACGTCTATACGAGTTTCTACAGAATCCTCAAGTTTAGTGTCTAGTTCTAGCAATACCTCTTCAATCTTAAATGCTTACTTGATATCTTCATCTAATGAAGCATCCTTGAAAGTTCTTTGGAATTTTTGAACTACTGATTGCACTAAACTGAGCTTGGTTTTTGACTCATCTTCAAAAATGTCAAGGTTAGAGGCATTGTAATACCTCTCTACTTCCAAAATTTGTTCTTGAATATGATCCCTCAACCTCTGTATATCCTCATGTAGTTCCTGCATAACTTTATTCCCAACGGTTATTTTCTCTATCTAGTCATCGAGTTTTTCTAGTTCCTCTGTAGTATATACTTCCATGAGTTTATGATACCTTTGACCTTTTATTGATATCAAAGCATAAAGCTCTTTTGCCTAGGAATGTACCTCATCCATCAACCCAAAATCCTAGTTCACTATGGACACCAACTTATTTGCACTCGATTGAATATGGTGTAACAGGTTCAAATTGCCCTATATTATTTGTATACCCTTTTCCTCAAAATTGTCATGCCATTACTTACATGCTCCCAAAAATGAATCAATCTGTACACTTCCCTTTTCTATTCTCTTTAGTGTCGTAACAAGAGTGATCTCTTGATTATCCAAGTTTATTGGGCCCACAACTCCATATAAATAGCCTCTTAGAAACTCATTTTGTTTCCTCAGCATAAACAACTCAAACTCATCTCTGCCCATATACTTGAGTACCTCCTTCATGCCTGTAATCATTACTTTTGTAGTATCTCCTATGGGCTTTCCTAACATGACCTCCTTGATTTTTCAATCCTTAGGAGGTAGTTCCTTAGTGTCAGCATGTGGAGGAAGAATAGCTATATGTACAAGAAAGTCTTGATCTTGATTCTTCATAATGAAGGCCAATTGTTGTGCATCACTCATAGGTGGTTCAGGCTTCTTGGTAGCTTTAATTAGCTCTCTCATTCCCTCATTTGTATTTAGATCCAACTACTTCTTTTTCTGAAACAAAACCTCCCTCTTGAGCCATGTCGGTGTGGTGCCCATTAGAGACATGTATTTGACTAAAGAGGTGGTTTCTACTACATACCCCTTCCCCTTATCTATCCTCTCTAGAGTCTTTTCCTTATGAGATAGATCAATAGTTGGAGTCTCTATATCTTCTTGGGCTAAGGTCCTAGCCTTTGTATCATGAGGAGTTTTTTTAGGCTCTTCAAGTATTTGCCCCTCCTTTCATATTTCAATTGCTTGCAGTTGTTGGGGCTCTGCTTCCCCTGTTGGTTGTTCTTCTAATTTAGAAGTGAGGGGAAGTGGTTTTATTGAGATTTTTTCTAATAATGAAAAATCTTGAGATAGTGGTGGTGGTATACCGAGAGGTCCTTGAAGTAGAGGCAAGATTTGACTCCAATGCTCTCCTAAGGATTCACTTTTGGGAGTATCTCTTATCTTCTCACCCATCATCTCAGTGCCAACTGGCATGAAGTCAAAATCAAAGAGGTCAAAGATATTTTTTCCTTGCCCCTTCATTGCATCTATCCATTTCTATTCATCTTTTGATGTCAAAACATGAATAGGCTCCTTTTGAGTAGATGGAGAGGTCAAGGTTGATCTTCTTCTTCTTTCCTCTTATGTAGCCCTAGCTAAGTGAGTCCTCTAACTTAAGGGAACATAATCTATTTTTTTATCCTCTTCATCTTATACATCAACTTCAAGGATGGTCTTAGGAACTTGAGGAATAGGAGTAGTTTTCTTCTTCAACTTCCTCCTTTTTATGTTGGCCACCTAAGTTTCAACTCTTACTCTTTTGGCCATTGAAGATGAGGCTTCTTCCTCTGTAACTATACGCAATACTTTTTGCTCTTGATTTTCCTATTCTTGTTCTTGGTCTTTATTTTTTTGAAGGGGCACTTTCTTAGTTCCTTGAGCTTGCTCTGCTAGATCAGCTTGGGGCTCCACTTCTTCTTCAAGTTGTACTTGTTCTTCCTGAGATGCTTGTGCAAGAGTCATTTGCTTCTTCCCCTTAGTTGGAGCTCTTTTCCTCCTCACTCCCCTATCTAATTTGAAGAACTCAACCTCTCACTCATGTTGATGCACTATTTCTAGCCTTACTAGGGATAGAGTCAGGAAGGTTAGCACTATGACTTTGGCACCTTTACCCTTCACTGGGTGTGTTGTGGCTTGTAGAGGAATATCCTATGGGACTGGATAAAGTTTGAAATGCTTCTTAATCCATTCCCTCATTAGCTAGACTATGTGGTGAGCTTTTTGATTGATGTCAGAGTTCTCATCCCATCTAATTTTTTGCATTCATTATCAATCTGACATTAAGTTTGTCCTTGTTGTACAATAGATCTACGACATCTTTTCTATCTTTCTCAACAACCTTTGATGGGATATTTATTTTTAGGTCCCTATCAACCAGATATAGATTCATCCTACAATAATCCCTTATTTGGATATCGTAGTCATCTATTGCATTCATCGAATAATTCTCTAATGTATCTTCATGTATGAACTGCTTTCCTGCCAAATGTTGTACCATCCCAATATTGTTGAAGTATGACCAAGGGGAGTTGTACTCTTCTAAGGGATATTGATCCCATTTTGAATTGAAGGTCATAATGTCTTTCTTCTGTTTGACCTTGAAAACATCAATGGTGATTGGCCACACATATCTTTTTGTGTTGTTTTCTCACTATGTCCTATGCAAATGTGAGTTGCTTGGCAATCTCTAGAAAAATGAGACTATCTGACAAATACTTTAGGAGTTTCTTTGAATTCACTTGTGTGCCTACGACCCTGTGGTATGTGAATGTTTTAAACTGAATGTAGTAGGTACTAATCTTTGTGATTTGAACTACTACTTCTACTGACATTGTTTTGACATAATCATTGTCTTTGAAATGGATGATTGCAAATGTAAAACCATCATTCACTATCATGTACTCCACATTCTGCTTTGAGAGCTTCTTCTTGACCAGTGAAGGATGCACTAAGGCCATGCATTAACATCTTGCATGCTTTCCTTCTTATAAAGTCCTAGGTAGTCTATCATTTGGGCCACCAATAAGTACACCAAAAATGATGTCATGTAGCTTTTGGGGTCAGCCTTGACAACTACCAGCTACTCATCTAGGTTATCACTCAGAATTGTATCCTAGTCAATTGGTATTCTTGTCATTCTAATTATCTCTATAAAGTGGACCATCCAAGTTTGAAGATGTTTAGCCATTGGGAGTCACATTGCTCTTCTCAAAAGCACAATCACATAGCTAATATCATCCTTCATGTACCCTAGGGTCATGTCCACTTTACTGACTTTGTGGCCTACTAATGTTCTATCAATCAAGAATGATGATTGAATTATCTCTTTGGCTTCCTTCTCATTTTCCCAATACCACCTCTCAACTCCTTCATATGTGATTTGTAGGTATTTTTATTCCCTTGGGAGATGGAAAACCTTCTCAATATTGCAAGGTCAGAGGTTGAAAACTATTTCTCCAATGACACTATTGACAACCTTTTCTTCAAAGACAATGTTCTACCAAGGTCATGATCAGCTCTAAAGATTGTACTAAAACCAGATGTGAGGCTACATTGACTAGGCCAAAATGCATGAGGGTAGATACCATAGTGGACCTTTCCTTAGGCTTGTTACATATGATAAGAAATGCATTCTAGTCAATGTGGCCCAACTCGGTGTCTTTGATTTTCACATGTCCATCTTGAAAATGAGATTTTCTTGGTGCACCTTGGTATTTGAAAACTATAGATTTGGGAGAAATATTTTCTACCATTGAAGATGATGAAGATGACATTTTATCTGCACAAGAAAGTAGACATTAGTTTGGAAAGAAAAAAATAGACTTAAAACAAACCCTTACTAATCATAACCTAGCACAAAATGCTCTAAAAAAAGTTAGAAACCAGTCCAATCCCCCCATAAGCCTTGATATGAAAAATAGCACAACTAATGTACCCTTACAGGTGTGCTAAATGACCTATATTTGGTCACTTATGTGCAGTTACAAGTACTTTTGTGGGCAGGGAGGCAGGGGGGGAGAACTTAGTCCCTTCCATGTTTTGCACAAAGGGTGTGCACATGTGCACCTTGATGGGGTGTGCATATGTGTAGCCTAATGTTGTAGTTAAGTGCTTTAGAAAGAATAAAAAAGGTTCACACATGCACACCTTTTCCTATGCTTAGTTTAGGTTTAGACAAAAATGTGTGCACATGCACAATGGCTATGATATTATTTTAAAAGATCAAATATTTGGGATGTAACACAAGTGCAGAGAGAGAAAAGAGATTTCTCATCAACTATAATTGTGTTGAATATTTTTTTGCAACTTTTACAATCATCTGGTATTTAAACATATTGTATGATAACAATATGAAAAGGGTAGGAGGAGAATTTTGGCTTCCCACTTTTATTGAAAAAGAGGAAATAAGTGGCATAGATTCCTTATGATAAATTTATCCATTTGTGTATGCCATGCCAAAGCAAAATTTTGACAGCTATATTAGCACTCAGATATGAGACTCGATTAATTCTACATGATGTTAAATTTGACAGAATCTGATTGAAATATTGTCGTCTATTTATTATTTCCTAATTACAACACTCATGTAGATTTGGATGAGTTTTCTTACCAATGCACTCTTTGGTTAAATTTTTTTAGCAATATTAGGGCACTTTTCTATTGGGTGGAGTGCAATTTTCAAAACATAATAATTTTTGGAGTGAAACTATTGTGCTAACGTGTATTATCAAGATCTTTGAGAGTACTTCAAACTTTGATTCAAAACTCTTTGTCCTTGCATCAACTACAAATGCATAAAGGATTTTTTTAAAACTTTTCACATCCACAATAATCATCTGATAGTTATTCATATGGTATGGTTACAATACAAGCAGCACAAATGGAGCATTTTGACATCCTAGTTTTATTAAGAAAGTGGGTGCAACTAGCATAGAGATACCTTATGGTAACTTCTTTCTTTTTGTGTAATCCAGGTCAAAGTAAAATTGTGACAATTATTCCTGCACATGTGCTTTCCATTTAGTGAATTCAAAATCACATATTCTTGCCAAGTAATGAATTTTCAATTAAGAAATTAAATTACTTGTTGTAAAGATAGAAGTTTGATCTCTATTGAAAACACTAGGTGAATTATTCTTCATAGGGTAGATTTATCCGATATCATGTTATTGCATTTTGCACAATTTAAAGACATCAACACAAGTTGAACCCATCTTTCCTCTTACCATGCATTTTTGTTGAAGATTCCCAAAGTAAATTTACATAAGAAATGTATAAATCATTTGTAAATACTTTCTTTCTCAATTGCCATGCGAACTTGTTTTAGAACTTCTCAAGGGATCATGTGTCAACCCAATCTTGTTTCATTATTCCATTTTATTTTGGTGTGGAATCATAGAGTAAACTTATTTTGATAATGAGTTTCACAACTTTCTTTATTCTTGTTGAGTTATTGTGTGTAAGTAGTAGCAAGATTTTTTGTGCTTATTTGGTTTCTTGAAGTATGGGAAACTCATATAGTCATTTTTGTACATTTGTATTTTTCCCATAATTACATGGAATTTCCCATGGATGTAGGGGGGTCAAAATCTTCTACATATGGTGAGCTAGAATTTTAGAGGTTTCCCATTGAGGAAAGGACATGTTTTGGGGCCCATAATAGAAGGGAAAAGCATCATTATTCTCACAAAGACACATGAACATGAGGGTTGCAAAATACTAGGCTTTGAAGGCTAGAATAAAATCTTGGTATGGAACAAAGGACCAGAAACCAAGAATGGACATGGGGTGATTGTAGTGTTAATAAAAAAAGAATGGGAGAGCACCATAAAAGTAGAAAAAGAAGACCCAAACAAGAAATATATATGGCTCAAACTAGTAGAAAAAGGTACTATAATATGGATGGTTGCTTGTTATTTTTCCTCAAAAAATTCTAAGATATATAAAAAGAATGGTCTTGACAATGAAGACCCTTAAGCCACTTTAAAAGAAGACATCTTGAATTATGACTTTTTAGGAGATAGTTCTAATGGGTGATTTTAATGCAAGGACAAAAAGAATCAGGCCATTATGCTAGATAGCAGGGAGGGAGTAGAGGATAATCCTATTTGGTTAGAGGAAAATGGGGGGGATATGTGGGAAAGGATCTTAGAAGATGGGCAGGGTATTGTGTCCACTTTCGGGCTGAATTTCTAGGAGTTTGCATCTTGCATGGGTTAATCATTTTTAATGGGATGGAAAAGTGACCAAGCTCAAGAGGTATCACATGTACGACTTGCAATGGTCACAACATGGTGGACTACATCCTTTGTTATCAAACTTCTATTACTAAACTGCTGGAATCAAATGTTGGAGCATGTCCTATAGAGTTGAAGTTTGATCACATGCCACTCTTAGTGAAATTGGATATTCAAAATTAGTGATTGCAGGAAGTAGATAACATCTTGCACAAGAATAGTAATTATCAAGGGAAAATCAAATCAGGAGCTATTTCTGACCACATTGGAGCATCATCTTCGAATCTCACAAGCAAACAAGGAGCATATTTGCAATAGCTAATTCATCTCTTTAATCCATAAAGATTTAGAAACGCATAAAAGATCTCGATCTAAAAAGAGGGACAACAACACTTTCCCTTCCAACCCTTGGTATGATGAAGAGTGAAAGGAAGCAAAAAAAGAGAATTAAAAAGGGGTGAAGCAAACAAGAAAAATAAAATATCATATGAGAACATGATAAGAATAAAAAAGGAGAGATATATCATATCAAGAAGAGATGAGATAATCTCTTTGGAGAAGTACAACCCTAGGAGGTTTTGGAAAGAACTAAAAAAAAAGAAGCAACAAATTAGAAATAATATTATGGACAACCAATGGTTTGAGTATTAAAAATTCACTTATGAGAGAATCCAAGATAGAAATAGACCTCCTAGAATTAGCACCTCTATGAACTTTTCTTGGTAGAGGATATTAAGCAAGGAATAAAGAATCTAGAAACTAATAAAGAAAAGGATATTGATGGGTTGCAAGCTTAAATTTTAAAGTGGGGCATGGAACTTCTTGCTCCACACATCCTATATATTTTTAACAAAGTTAATCAAAACAACGTTCTAACAAGTTGGACCAACAACATGGTCATACCTCTACACAAGAGTGGAGATATTAGAAATCTGTCTAACTACTACACAATTATGGTTAATCCCTTCCTTGGAAAATTATTTGAGGGCATGATAGAGCACATAATAAGTTGTTGGGATGAGAAATAAGAAAAGATAGCAAAATGGTAGGTCAAGTTTATACCAAAATATTATATGATTGACCATTGTCTCACTCTTAGACACCTTATTTAGAAAGTTTGGGATATCCAAGGCAAAGAGGATTTTGTTGTTTTGTGGATTTCAAAAAATATTTTGACACTGTCCCTAGAGACAAACTTTGGAAAAAGATGGAGGAACTTAAAATTGCAAATGAGCTTAGATTGATTGTTCATAGACTTTATGAGAATGTTAGATCTAGAATCAGAATGAAACATGGCATGTCAGAATGTTTTGGTAGTGATATTGGGGTTAAGTGGGGCTTCCCTCTCTTGCCTTCCCTATTTGGCTTATATATTGATAAGTTGGAGGAATGGTTAAAATAAAACTTTGGGGGGAGGATTTCAACTTGCTAAATATGTGGCGAAGTTGCTTCTCTATGCATGATCTTATTTTAATTGCACAAACATACAAGGGTCTAAGATAACACTTCAAAACTTTGGAGAGTTTTTGCCACAAAGTTGGGATGTAAGTGATCATTAGCATGACTAAAGTTATGGTGTTCTCTCTAAGAAGGAAACTACATGTTGACTTCTAATTTGAGGAAAATACTCTTGATATTGTGTAAGAGTATAAATGGTTGGGCATAGACTTTACCAACAAGCTCAATTAGGAAACTTGTACAGCTAAGTGGATACAAGGGGGTTGGAGTTCATCCTTTTTTCTACAAAATAGGTGTAGAAAGCTAGAGTTTTTGGATTAGAAAACTAAAAAGATTCTTTTTGGACTTCTGGTCACCCCTGTTGTGTTATACGAGTGTGAGGTTTGGGGGAGCAACCTATCAAGCTATAAATGGCAAAAAATACAAAAGAATATAAAATAACCTCATCACTACTAACCTTAATTTCAAATCAACTATACCATACAAGATCCTCTTAGCTGAAGCATGGATGTTCTTGATGGAAGCCTATGTGATTATAAATCTATTAAGCTATTTAAACAAGGTGGAAAATATGGACAAGCAAAGATGGCCCAAATTGGTGGTTGAAGAGGGGTTAGTCCAAAGAAAGAAAATATGCATAAAGAAAAATGAAAAATGGCTAATTAATTAGACATTAAAATACTAGAGTGCCCCAACACCAATGAAGAGATAAAAAGGTTCGTGATAGAAAAAATTAAAGTGGTCATGTGGACAAAGAAAATAGGCAAGAAAAAGGCCCGAAGTGTTCAACCCCACATGGTGCCATGTGATTAAAGATTACCTTTTTGTAGATATGAAAGCTAAAAATAGGTTGTTAGTGTTGTATTTATGAATGAGATCCCATCATTTACAGTGTGAGATGGGGAGGTGGACGGTGCCCAAGGAGGATTGGGAAGAAATAAAATGTATCTACTGTAGTAAAGGATGTGTCAAAATAGAATGACACTTCTTCTTTGAGCGTGCAACATACCAAGATATTTGGGTGCAGTCTGAGGAAAATTTGAACAAGGGCCAATTACACTATATTTTTGAGGAAATAAGACTACATAAAACAACAAGCTTCTTAAAGTAGATTTATAACAAGTTGGCTGACATTGAAAAGAACATGAAAAGGGTCCCATAGGTTGGCTAGTCTCATAGATGTAATTAAAATACATTCATTCATTCATTCAAGGGGTATAGGGGACCAAGGGCCTAAGTTTGAAGAGAACTTACAAAAGTAGATGTGTAGAATTATAATTGTGAATTTCATATGAAACTTTGGAAGTTAGTAAAAGACTGAACACTAATATATTGAATACAACTTAAATTTGAACATTCACCACTAACAATTTGACATAGAAGCTTGAACAATGAAAATTTGAAATTTATATTATATTTGAGATATGATAAAGATGATTGCAATGATTAGGATGATGTCAAAAAAATGAAATATATTGAACCAAGGTCTATAATCATCCATAAACTCCTCATCATTAGAATAAATTGACTCATCATGCTTAATATTTTCCAAACTGATACGAGCCCTGACTTTGTAACTATAGTGCGCAAATCAATTTATGATGGCTCTTTTGGACCTACATCTAATTGTGGTAATGTAGTCTCTTTGTATGAAAGTGTTTTTCTATCAATGAGACATAAAGCATTATGCACAACCACAAGCTTCTCTACTTTCCTAGAGGTAATTTTTTTCATCTTAAGAGTGGATGAAGCTATAAGTAGAATATTTCCTTTAAACAACTAAAGAACTACAAATATGAGATAACAATTGAATAGGTAAGTTTGTTTTCCTTATGAGTGGATGAAGCTATAAGTAGAATATTTCCTTTAAACAACTGAAGAACTACAAATATGAGATAACAATTGAATAGGTAAGTTTGTTTTCCTTATGAGTGGATGAAGCTATAAGTAGACTATTTCCTTTAAACAACTGAAGAACCACAAACATGAGATAACAATTGAATAGGTAAGTTTGTTTGTCTTAAGTGTGGATGAAGCTATAAGTGGACTATTTCCTTTAAACAACTGAAGAACTACAAACATGAGATAACAATTGAATGACTAGAGTAGTAGTGTCCATGAGAAATCCATCACAAAATTGGGTCTTCTTGTGCTATAGTTGTTGTGTCCATCTTATTCACCTTTGAAGAACCCTCAAGAGTGGGAAATTTTTTCCATTCAATACGAGTGATGCTAGCCTCTATGAGATCATACATATTTTCAATGGCTCTAGAGAATATTTCCTTTGCCTCACTATCCTCTATGGGTGTAATTTTACTAGGCCTATGCTTGTACCACTTGGAGTTTAATGCATAGGCATCCATGTGCAAGGGATTTTTTAGCTTTACGCACCTCTAGTGAATGATTGGTTGAATGTGCTTATTGTAAAAGACTAATTTGGTGTACTCTTGTACAACACTAGTTTAGTCAAGCATAGTGTCAATATACTCATGCACCACTCCAAGGCTAAGTGCGACAAAATCCCCAATGACCTAGAAATCTAGAGTAATCACAAATACAATTATTTTACATCATGCCCAAAAGAAATCCTCTCTTTTTTGTATCCTTCACCCTACTCTGCTCTGTCATGGACTTGAATCATCGATTTTATTTCACTACAATAACCATTAGTTATAGTGCCTCTTGCAATGTAATTTTTCTGTCTAAGAGAATAGAATATGAGGCATTTCTAGTCTCAATAAGTTTCAAACACTCCTTAGAGGAGAAGCTCTTGGAGTGCAAATGTGGTGGTTGCAAATAAACATCTAACCATCTCTAGCATTATTAATTGTGTCTTTATTCAATCAATTTTTTGCATTGTTAGAATGTGAGGTTGATGTTATTTTTTTTGTTGTCATTGTTGTTGCATACCTGATGCATATATGTATAAGTTTAAATGTGGCATCGTTATGTTTTGGTGTATCAGTAGAAGTGTACACTAGATGCAATGCTTTAAATATTTACCTTTGTATGTATCAATGTAGGTCTTACTTATTGTTGATCATTTGTTTGGCTTCAGCCTTCCTAGGAAATTATTCATTGTGCTATGGTCCTAGAAGCTACCATGTAATTTATAGATCCCATATGTTGGTACCAAAAATCTCATTGATGGTTTACTATACTCATATGCAGAAGGAATATTGCATTGAGGGAGGTGGCCCATGATTCATTCCTTACCATTCCACAAATGTTTTATTATGACCTATTCAAAATTGGTTTAGGTTGACCTAATTGTTGGCATTATTTTGCATAAGAGAATGATGAATTTATTTGTTGTTGTATGCTTGTATGCGAGTAATATGTGAAATGTATATGAATTTGATAAGGAAAAAATTGTGTGGTGATATATAAACAAGGTAGTAAACTTGGTAACTTATTGTTATATCATTTTTGTATTGTAGAGTGTCAACGATAGTGACTTTAATGGTGGGTTCAATTCTTATTTGTGTTATTCTAGTAGTGAGCCTATTTATATTGGCAACAACTCTTTTTCACAATATTGGGTAGTTAGCCCAACTGATAGTAAACCAAATAACAATGAGCAAAACAATAGTGAACCCTTGTACAAATCACCTTAACAGGTGTTCATTTCATGAGAATTATCTTCTCCATGGTTTTTCTTATTCATATTTTCCACATAAATTTTGGTGTTCATTGGGTTGATGATTTTTCATTTTCATGTTCATATCTGTGATAAGATTGTGTATGCTTTAAGTATTTATCTAGTTAAACAAATGTTAAGGAAATCATTTAATTATAACTAATTTGACACCCTCTTAGTTATTTGGTTTTTTCAACAATTGGTATTAGAGCCTTACTTCCTTGGAGAGAGATTAACCAATTGAGGTAGATTGGATGACACAGAAATTGAACATTTCTATGTTTGATGCAACCAATTGTGATTCATGGAAAGAGTAGATGAGAGGATATATAGTTTTAATTGATTATACTACCTAGAAGAATGTAGAGGCAAAGTATATTATGCCTCAGAATGGCATGAAGTACTCAAGATAAAATTATTGCCTATGAGGAGAATGAGAAATAAAGGTATGTAATTTTTAGTGATTTATCAAAATCCAAGCTAGCTAAGGTTATTTCATTTAGGGTTCCTTGTAAAATTTTGAAAATTTTGAAAGAGATTTATGAAAGCAATGATAAAGTTAAGTTATCTAAGAAGTTAGCAACTAAGCACCATTATGAGAATTCAAAAATCAAAGAAGAGGAAGATATTAGAACCTATTTTCATAGGGTTAACAATGATAATAAATGAAGTCATTAATCAAGGAGACAGTATCACTAACAAAGATGTCACGAAGAAGGTCTTGATGTCATCACTAGATATCTATAGTGATAAGATTTTGATTATATAGGAAGTTTATGATCTACATAAGTTTACAATAGAACAATTTCTTGACACCTTAACCATGTTTGAGTTGAGGAAGTTCAAAAAAGAGAAGAGGAGATCTTAGAGAACCTTTAAAGACATAGAGAGAGTAAGCTATACATATGAGATGATGAATCAAATGAAATGGAAGTGAACTTTATAGGGAAACTAAAGAAAGGTCCTGGAAAATACAAACATATATTACATCTTAAGTGCTTTATATGCTGAGAGATTAGTCATTTAGCTACTAGGTGTTTGAAAAAGGACCTAGGAAGAAGTTTAAAAAGTTCAAAAAGAAATTTTATTATGTTAATGAAGATTTCTTAGCATATCAAATGATGAATCAAAACAAGAGGATTGATTGTTTTATGTTGAAGAAGATGAAAACCTAAATTTGATATTTCTAACATTTTCCCTGATGTTGATATTGAGAGTATTTTATGTGTTAGAAGTAATAGAAAAAAGAATGGTTAATTTATAGTGGTTGGTCGAATCATATAATTGGCGATAGAAGAAAATTTGTAAGAATTGAGAAATCTATTGGATTCGGTGATGATAAGGAAACATTTATTGTTGGTGGAGGTTCTATTACTTCTAATGGAAAGCATAATAATGGCAAGGTTTATTATGTGAATGGATTATGTCATAATGTTTCTAGTGTTGGGAAGATGTGTGAGAATGACTACAATGTTGTATTTAAGAATGCATGATGTGAGATTCAAAAGGGTTTTGAATAGATATTACAATTGGAAAAAAAAAGGAACATGTATCAACTTGAAGGAGCTATGAAAGGATATTTACTATCTTGAATCAGTGAAAGTTTCCTTTGCCACCAGAAGATGTACCACGTTATTTTTGATAATTTGGTAAGAACAAGTTCATCCTTTTTTGTAAGAGATTTACCAAGACCATGTAAACCAAACAATACTATCTATGAAGGATGTGAAAAAATAAAGTAGGGAAAATAACCATTCAAGGGAAAAGAGCATTCATCTATCATGTATTGCATCTAGTACTCACCAACTTATGTGGTCCTATCATAGAAAAAATATTACAAGGTAAATCAAAGTAGTAAAATAATTTTCATTTCTAAGTCCAAGCATGTCAAAGTGTTTTTGAAGAAGTTTGGCTTAGAGAATTCGTAACCAATGTTGAACCCTATTGTTATCAGATGTTAGTTAACTAAGGAAGATGACTCACCATAATATGATGCAAGTAAGTACAAATAAATGATTTGAGGATTATTGTACCTAACTTCTATTACAACATATATTATGTGTGCAATATGTATAGTAGCTAGATTTCAACAAGAACTAAAAGAATTACATATTATGGTGGAGAATAAGATTATTAGATATTTGAATGATACAAAAGATTTTGGATTATGATATCCAAAAGGTTCAGACTTCACACTAATTTTTTTTTCTAATATTAATTGGGAAAGATATTTAGATAACCAAAGAAGTACTAGTGATGGAGCTTATTTTCTTGGCTCTCAATTATTTTCTTGGCCAAACAAGAAGTAAATTTTGTAATATTATCAACTGTTAAATCAAAACATATTACAACATCATCATGTTATACTTCAAAATATATTGCAACATCCTCATGTTGTACTTAGGTATTATGAATGAAATAAACTTTGAAGGATATAGGGATAAATTTTGATGAGCTGATTTCAATCATGTGTGATAATGCAAGTGCTATAAAATTTTCAAAGTATCTAGTATAACATCCCAAAATGAAACATATATTTATTAAATATAATTTATTTAGAGAGAAGGTGTTCGAAAAGGAAGTTACTAATTGGGCAAGATGTTTTGATAACCAGAGAAGTACTAGTGATGGAGCTTATTTTCTTGGCTCTCAATTGTTTGCTTAGCCAAACAAAAAGTAAATTTTGTAACATTATCAATTGTTAAATCTTTTTTCATGTTAGTGTTGGTCTCATTTATCATGCAACATATTATGGATTATTTGTTTCTCTTTAGTCCTACATGGAAAATTCTCATTAGGTTTTCATCCTAGAAATTACCATGTAAACTATAGATCTTATCCATTGCTATTGAAGATCTCAATGATGGTGCAACATAGTGATATGTGTGAGGCATGTTGTTTTGAGTGAAGTGGTACATATTTCATTCATTAACACTTTGGTGACACATTTCAAAATGGTTTAGGTTGACCTTGATGGCATAAATTGGTATAAGAGAATGATGAGTTTATTTGTTATTGTATGCTTGTATGTGAATAATACACAAAGTGAAAACAAATCTAATAAGGAAATTTTGTGTGTGGATGAAATTAAAAATAAAAAAAAATCAATAACATATTGTTATATCATTTTTTCATTGTATAGTATGGGTGAAAATGACTCGGTGGTGGATTCAATTCTCATTTCTCGTATTCTGGTTGTGAGCCTATGTGTATCACTAGTTAGGCTTTTTCATATTTTTGGTAGTCGTCCCAACTTAAAGTGAGCCAAATAGTAATGAGAAAACTAATAGTGAGTCCTTGTAAAACCACTTTAACCAATGTTCATTTCATAAAAATTAGCTTATCCTTGATTTTTCCTAATTTGGATTTTTATGTAAATTCTAGTGTTCATTGTGTTGATGATTTTATGTCGTCATGTTCATACCACTTATAGGTTTTTGTATGATTTTAGCGTTTACTAGTTTGACATAAATTAAGGTATTTATTTTATAATAATTGATTCATCCCCCCTCTCATTTATTCAACCTATTCAACATGCATGTCCTTTGGTGCATTATTCATAACATGCACATTACAAGGAGTCCACCAAATATGTTTATAAATTTCCTTAATCATTTTTTGTACAACTTTACACATGTGCACCACAACTATCACTAATTGGACCATATTTTGTGGTTCAACATCCCTAGTAGTATGCTTAATGACATAAAATTTGAAATTAATATTTTTGTGGTACCTTGAACAATTAACTTTACTGAGAAAATATGGGCCCTCTATACTTGTAATTGTGTTATCGATGAGTGGATATCTCTAATTTTTGTGCACCCATCCATGACTATAATACATCCACTTCATACCCAACATTCCCTAATCTTCTACATTAACACATTTATCTCAGAATAATTCTTATTAGGAATTATTTCCCTCAAATTTGTCTCCCTTAGTGTCAAATATAAATTAGGTCCTTTCCTTAGGAGCAAATAGATTTCCACAATCCATGAGATTATCTATAATTAGTTATTTCTAGATTTGATTGGGTAAATATTTTTGCATCAAAATAAATACATAATCAAGTCCAAAAAAAACTAATTACACATGGTCATTTCCTTATTACCCTCAACATCATCTCCTTATAATAGTGTAGGGCCTGCAAAATACAAGGTTGTAATTTAAGTTAATTAGTTTGGGGATGGGTAGTTGTTAGTGAGGGATGTGTCAGTTGGTCTTCCTAACCAACCAACCTCTATTTAAGAACTATGGAATTTAAATGATGTACTGGTTATTTTTGGTAATACTAAAATATATGGTTTTCTCTCTTCTGATTCTATACTTTGAATGTATGTTCTTGTATGTTCTATTATTTGGTTTGATGTCCATTCTACATTTTGGTGTCATTGCCTAAGTTTAATCCTAGAGGACATATATTAGATAGAATGGAGTAATGGGTAGACCATTCATTCCATTAATACAAGTAACAAATAGTGATGGATAATAGGAAGCAATTACAAGAGATGATCATGTAACATGAGATCTGGTGGTAGTTTGGGAAGTCTCTATCAACCAATATTTGCAAAGGGAAGCCCAATTAAGAGTGGTTCCAGAGAGCATGGTAGGGGAAAAAAATTTAGTGCCACCAATGGTGTATGACCTTCTCATCCAAATTATTTAGTTTCAGCAAGAAACTTGGTATGTGTGGAGGAGGAAAGAGTCAAAGCACAAAGGGAGTGAAGAAGGCAAAAAGTGCTCCAACAGTTCACTGAAAGAAGTACATGGGAACTTCAATAGAGAGAAAATCCAAGTAAGAAAAGTAAGCAATAGAATAATTCATTCCCCTAATCTCAAAAAAGGACCCAAGGCAAGTATGAGAAGAGGAAGCTAAGGGGGAAATTTCCCTATGAAAAATCCTACAGAATAGGGAACATGAAGAAAGATGTGGCCCTAAAGGAGTTGATAGGGAAATTGGATAATAAACCTACAAATGAACTAAAGAAAAGATGGTTTATCAAAGGGTTAACCCCATACCTATGAAGGAAAGTGAAAATTATCCCACCATAATTATTTTCTAAAGCATGTACATGCACAATGGATATAGAAAGTGAAATAAAGAATTCCAAAGGAAGGAAGCATAGAAGTGGAAATGAGAGTTCCAAAGAAAGTGGGGGTGAATCTAAAACCATACAAGCATTGTGAAAGGATATGAACATAATGATGAAGGAAATAACATGAAGCAAGGAGGAGAAAAGGGAATGAAAATAAATATGGTGTGTTGCCTATGAAATGAGGGACACACGAAGAACACTTTCCCGAGGAAGGCATTTTGATGTTAGGTAATGGGGCATCTGATCAAGGATTTTCTTTACAATTTTAAGGCATGCAATTCCCAAGTATTTTTTACTCAAGGAGAACCATTTGCACCTCCCTCTACTCTCCCATACAACACTAGCATAGAAGCATCACCTAGAGGGTACCAGAACAATAGGAGGGATAGCAATAATAACAACACACCAAGGAGACAAATACAGTATGACTCTAGAGGATGACTCATGATACAATGCAGGAGATATAGAAAAGTGGGGGCACTTTTCCTATGATTATCAAAATGGGGGATGCTCTACAAGTGATGTGGGCCCAGAAATCATGAGGATGTGAACTGCTCCAAATAGAAGAACATGAGAATAATGGATGTTGTAGAACCAAAAGAGGAAGTCTTAGCTATCACTCAAATGTAACTTGCATATTGAAATGCAAGCACAAAAAAGAAGAGGTCAGAAAAGGCTAGGAGGGAGATCCAAGTGATTATGGATAAGGAAGGGAAGGTGAGTACACCTAAAAACTCATCCACCAAGTCCATTCTAGAAACTAGCATCATAAAAAAGTTCTTGAGGCCATGATACTAGTAAAGGTTGGAGATCTATTGGAGACCCTACCATAATTAAGGGTGGAAATAGCACATGGAACCAGTACTAAGGAGGAACCAAAAAAGGATGAAGAAAAAATGGGTAAATTTAGTAAGTCTATATTCACCATAAGAATGGTAAGAACTCTAGCAGTGGTGGAGATGGAGATCGTGGGATGCAAGTTGACCAATGCTATTGTAGATGGAGGCTCGGGTGTGAATGTCCTCACTTAAGAAACTTGGAAGGATCCTGGGAAACCAACCTTGTGGCCACCTACCTTCCTATTAGTTGGAGCAGATCAACATGGGATCAAACCCATTGGAACCTTAATGGGATAGAAGTGGTGATTGGGACTCATCAGTTCTTCCTTGACTTTGTAGTAATTATCTTGGAGAAGAAGGGGTACAATGCATTATTGGGAAGGGGTTGGCTAATCTCAGCAAAAGATAATCACAACTAGAAGAAAAATACTCTTTCCATTGAAGTTGATAGTAGGAAGTAAACATTTGACCTAAGGAACTAGTCAATAGGTCAAGAACTCAAATCCAATTCAGTAGCTAAGGGAGAGGATGGTAATGAAATTTAGCTAGAGGAAGAAGGCATTCTACGGTTGGGAGAATGTTTAGAGATGAAAAAAGTTCCCTTAATGGCATGTTTCATTGGAAAATAGGGGATTATGAAGTATTTCAACTAGAGTGTAACATGCTATAGGTTCAGGAGATGGAATTTGAGGACGGTTATCCAAAATGTTATAAGGAGTACAAAGAAGGTATGATTTCAATCAATGATAGACCAACACACACATTCCAGAAGGAGAAATACATAGAGTGTGTAGAGGTTAAACTAGAGAAGTTGAATTTAGGTGAAAAGGAACAACCTGAGGAGATATTTATAAGAGATTTATGGGATCTTGTTTTAAAAGCAGTGACATGCAGAATATTTCTTGAGTATTAAGATTTGTTTGCCTGTACATAAAAGGACTTAAAAGGAGTGCCACATGAAGTATGCATCCATAAAATACCTTTAGTGTGAGGAGAAATACCATTATGAAGAAGATAATTTTAGATGAATATGAACTATGTGACTAAGGTTCAAGAGGATACTACAAAGATTCTCTAGGTAGACATAATATTCAAAGTGCAAACTAGCGAGTGGGTGTTGCCAATAGTTATATCCTTGAAAAAAGATGGAAACCATTTAAGGTTTCATGTAGAATTTAAGAAGCTAAATATAGTAACTATAAAAGACCCTTTCCTAATTCCCTTTATGAATAGTATCTTTGAATAAGTGGTTGAATAGGATATGTACTCCTTCATGGAAAAATTTTCAAGATACAATCAAATCAACATTCCCAAAGAGGATAAATTGAAAACCACCTTTGTAGTGGAAGATGGAGTATATGCTTATAAAAAGATGTCATGTGGGTTGTGTAATACACCAACCACATTTCATAGAATTATTCTTCACATATTTGATAGGATGTCAATAGGCAATTTCAATACCTTTCTAGATGACTAGTCTATTTACAAAGGAAAGGAGAAGCACTTGAAGGTTATAGGAGAATGTATGGAATGATGTATAAGGGAAAGGATAACATTAAAACCAAAGAAATTTTGGTTCATGGGCCCCTAAGGTAGACTCTTAGGTCATATAGTGTGCAAGGTAGGCTTGAAGACGGACCCTGGAAAAATCATAGTCATTGTTGACATGGAGGCTCCCACAGACGTGACGAGTGTCAAGTCATTTCTAGGGCATGTGGGACATTATAAGAGATTTATAAAGGGGTTTGAAGAAGTATCCCTACCTATGGAAAAATTAACAAGAAAAGGGGAATTTTTTAATGGGGAAGGACCAAGAGGAGGCATTTCAATAATTGAAGAGGAGAATGGTTAGAACTCCAATGCTCATATATCTAGACTAGAATAATAAATTTCATATCCATGTAGACTCATCCAACTATGAAATAGATGTCACTATGATGCAAACAAGAAATTAGGGACTAGACCAACCAGTGTACTTTGCTAGTGGTTACTTTTGAAAGTGGAATATAATTAGAGTACCACAACGAGAGAAGCTCTAGGTATGGTCTATGAAATTTAGAAGTTTAGATATTACTTACTAGTAACTCCTACATGTTTTGTAGATCATCAAGCTCTCATATATCTAGTTAACAAACCTATTATCCCAGGAAGAGTTAGCAGGTGACTAATCCTCTTCCAAGAGTTTACCTTTAAAATTATAGTCTAGCCAAGGAAAATTCATGTGATTGGAGATCAATTATCAAGGATAAAGTTAGGAGAACACACAAGAAATAGAGTAAATGAAGACTTCCTAGATGCCCACTTGTTTCAAATTGTAGTACTCCCACAATGGTATGAAGGCATTGGCCAATACATATCCATGAATACCTTTTTGAGAGAGATGTTAGTGGGTAAAAGAAGGAATATTGTCTTAAAAAGTAGAATATTCTAGCTAATTAATGGGTTATTATAGAAGATGGGGTTTGATGAGGCATTAAGGAGATGTGTGATGGAGGAAGAGATTCATGGGGTCCTTAGGGAATCCCACAAAGGCCTAGCTAGAGGATATATGAGATCGATGCTACAACCTAAAAAGAACTCAGCTTAACTTTGGTGGCCTACACTTCATGTTGATGCTTGGGAATAGGTTCTTAGTTGTGATACATGTCTAAGGGAAGGGAAACCTCTCAAAAGGGACTTCATACTACTATTTTGCTCATAACCATAGGAACCATTTGAGAATTGGGTTTTAGATTTTGTAGGCCCCTGTCTACCAACAATACTCATAGATGCTTATATATAGTGGTGGCAACAAAGTACCTTACTAAGTGGGTGGAGGCAAGGGCATTCTCAAAAAAAATGATAGTAATTATGGCCAAAATCCTTTATGAATAGATAGTGACTTAGTTTGGCATACCCTTATAGTTAAAAAGTTACAGAGAAGTGCACTTTGTCAATCAGGAAATCAGTACAATGACAAGTGAGTACAATATTTCCCATTCTTTTTCTACTCTATACTACTCCAAGGCTAATGGTCAAGAAGAGGCCACAAATAAAGTTTTGATATCCATTTTATATAAGACTTGTGGGGTAGAAAATGAGATTGGAAGGAAAGACTTCTAGTAGTCTTATGAGATTATAGGACTAACCAATTTTGACCAATAAGTCTTTGTAATTCATTTTATAAGATCATTTCTAAAGTTCTGACACTCAGGATTTTATCTTTTTTGCCTAGTTTGATTTCGAGATAGTAGAATGGGTTTGTTCCTGGTAGGTAGATTTTAGATTCTATTATTTGGATGCATCAAAATATTCACCCCTCACCAAATCCAAGAAAGAAGGGTTCTTATTAAAGTTGGACTTATCCAAGGCTTATGATAGGATGGATTAGGATTTTTTGAAGTGTGGGTTCGAAGCTTTTGGGTTCAACAATAGATTTTTTGAATTGGTTATTGTGGTGGTTTTCTCTGCCACCTTTTATGTTCTTTTTAATGGATCTCTGACTCCTTTCTTCTGTGATTCTCATGGACTTAGACAAGGAGATTTTTTATCACCAATTCTTTTCATCCTCATGGTTGAATGTTTAGGCAGATTTGTGCAAAAGAAGGTCCAAAAGGGGGATTTTGTGAGTTTAATACCTTCTTCTAAGTATTTGACTTGCTCCCATCAAAAATTTGTGGATGTTTCCATTGTGATGAGAGAAGCCTCAGTAAAAAATGTGAGAAATATCAAAAAGCCTCTTAAGGATTATGGGAAATCTATTGGATAGATTATTAATTGGACCAAAAGCTTGATCTATTTCATTAATGTTAGTGAGAATAAGCATAAAAAAATTAATAACATCATGGGGTGTGAGATTGGCAACCTTCTAGGGTCTTATCTTGGGTTACCTCTTTGTCTAGAGTGACCTGATTCCTTCTGGAGTTCCTTGATTGACAAATTCCACTCAAAGTTAGCTGGATCGAAAGGTTCTCTCCTTAGCAAGGCTAGTAAGGTCATGGTTTTCAAATCTACTTTATAAAACATACCCTTATATGATCTGAGTGTCTTTAAGATTCCTAGGAAGTATGCTCTAGCCATTTTAAAAAAAATTAAAAATTCTTATGGTCTGGTATGAAAAAGAAGAAAGATTGGCTTTGATAGCTTGGGATAAGGTTTGTATGTCCATAAAAAAAGGAGGTTTGGGTCTTAGAAAGATTATTATCATGAATGATTTTTTACTTTCTAATCTTATTTGGAAATTTCATAAGGAAGATGGAGAATGGAAAGATATATGGAATGATAAATATAATAGGGAGAATCATGGCTTTAATCTTTTCCTGGGTAGTGAGGATACTCAAGAGGGCTCTATGGTTTGGAAGCATGCTCAAAAAAACAAGAAGATTATTAATAAAGGAGTAAGAAGGAAGGTTGGAAATGATAGGACTATTCATTTTTGGGAAGATATTTGGATTTTGGATAACACTTTGTGCTCTGATCAGAATTAGAATGGCTATATGGAACAATGCAAGATTATGTTTGGGACATTTATTGTTGATTATTGTGTTGAAGATAAATGGGTAAACCTATCTAGGGTGGATGAGATTCTTAATGACCTTAACAATATGTGGAATGTTTCCTTTTTAGTCTAGGAGGAGGATTCTTTAATTTGGAAATACAATCCAAATAGAAAGTTTTTTTTTCTTCTCTATATGGTAATTTTTTTGAAGATTATCATGTGCCTTGCTAGGCTAAAGCTTGGTTCAAAGGCTTGACTCCCAAAGTTAACATATTTTTTTGGATTTTATTGCGAAATAAAATTCTTACTTTTGACAACTTAGTGAAGAAAGGTATGTGTCTTGTTAGTAGGTGTTACCTTTGTAAGGAAGAGGAAGAGTCAGTAGATCATTTGACCATTGATTGCGCTTATACAAGAAGGTTATGGGAGAGGATTTTTAGACTTCTACAAGTGGATTGGGTCTTTCCCCTTAGTATCCAAGATTTATTCTTAGCTTGGAAGAATCCTTCTCATAATGCTTTTCTTTCTAATAAATGGGACTTCATCCTTCCATATGTTTGTTGGGGTGTCTAGAAGGAAAGAAATGATAGGATTTTTAGGGGCAAGGAGACTTCTTTCAATCATTTATTTTATATGATTAAACATTTGGTGATTGAGAATATTAGGATAATGGGGAAAGGTCAATAGCCTTTAGATAATCAGGAAGCTAATGTGATTCAAAATTGGAACTTGGAAGGGGTTAGACTCTCTCAGCATGTTAGTGACCTTAGAAATTTGGCTAGGTGGGATTTCTCACCTCAAGGATGGTTCAAGATTAACTTTGATGGGGCTTTAAAGGGCAACCCGAGGATTGTTTCCTGTGGTATTATTATCAAAGATGACAAAGGGCCTAGTATGGGGGTTATGGCCATTCCTATTGGGGAGCAAACCAACCATGTTGTGGAAGTTAGTGGGGCTCTCTATGGCCTCCTTTTTGCAAAGAGTATGAACTTGGAAAAAAATTGGTTAGAAGGTGATTCCCTTAATATTATTAATTGTCTTAAGAATGCTAATAACCCTTCTTAGACAATCCATAATATTATTTTCAAAACCAACAACTTGATTAATTCCTTTGTGGATTGTGTCATCACGTATAATTATAGAGAAACTAATGTTGTGGCTGACTGGGCTGCAAATGTGGCATGCAAAAGCCATACTAAGATGATATGGAATTATGGAGACAACATCCCTACCGACAGCCTTTCATTGATAGAGAGTACAAAAAAATTAGAAGTTTGCAAAAGAGTTTTAACAATGATGGAAAAGGAATTAACAAATAATTATGAGTTGTGCAGGAAGGAGGAGTTGTGGTTAATGATTATAATTGATTATACAACTCATTCATTACCACATGGATTGTGGGTTTTTTGGAATAAGAGTTTTCTCTACAAGTTTTTTGAAACAATCTTCCATTTCACTTGTGATTTTTAGGATTGTTAGGATTTATTGAAATTTGAAGATGGGTGGTAAGAGAAAGAGTGTTGAGCCCATGAGATGCAAGGAATGGAAGAAGAAGTCTGACATTTGGGGTATCCTTGAATAGGGGCATTTTACGGGCTTCATGGAGAAATCAAAGGGCAATAACTTGACCATTACCCATCAGTTTATCAAGACTTGGAACGATAGTAGCATCCTGGTGGGAAAATAGAGAATGGAAGTTACAAAGGACATTATAATGAAAGCTATGGGTCTCGAGCTAGATGGGATCAATTTCTACAAGGATAGGAAGTTGTCTGATCGAGTTTTTGATGAGTTTGCAGAGATGACCAAGGAGAGAAACAAGTTGGTGAAAATTGGGAATTCCTATTTTAATCCACACTCCATTTTGAGACCTTGGAGGTTTGTGATGTTTGTTGTGATTGAATATCTTACCCTTAATGGTTGTTTCACCAAGTATTTGGGCATCAATTTATGTTGGTCAATCATTTCAGGCATAGGGTTAGAATTAGTTTCCCCTTTTACTTGTAGTAGTTATTGGATAAAACCATTTTTACTATTCAAAATTACCCTAATGGGTATCATGCCTACCATGAGGGTTTGATGATGTTGATCATGAATACCCTTAGAGCCAAAAAGTTGATAGGCCCTATTTTAGTAAAAAAAAATCTAGAGTGTGATATTGAAGGGAGTGATCAAGATTAGGGTTATGTCGATGAAATGGAGGATGATGAGGCAATGATTGTCGACAAGAAAAAGAAAAACCTCTCACCTAGGAGCTTGCCTACCAAGAAAAGTAAGGGGAAGGATGTGGATTATGAGAAGGACGCAGATTTTGAGGAAGACTCTGAGAAGGTTATAGGGAAGAATTAAAAAGGTAAAATTGGTGTTGATACCGGATGTAAGAGGAAGAAGACTAACAGAGCCTTGAACATTCTTGTTGATGATGAGACTCTTATTCAAAGGATGCAAAGGGGTAAGAAAGGGAAGTTTCAAGGGAGGATAGATCACATTGGCATCAAGGAAGCAGATATTGAGAGAAATACCATGTATATGGATGTGGATTTCCTTAACTAGAGTAAGGACCATGAGGAATGGGGGTTTATGAAGGAGACCTTATGGGGGTTTATGGGGATTTATGGGGGTAACTAGAGGGTGATGGGAAAGGATATTTCCTTCATGAAGGAGTAGATGCAAAATATTAGGAGGGATGTTGATCAACTTAGCAAGACTACTAGAGGGGAGAGGACTCTTGGTCAACATTTATATAGACTCTCAGAGGTTATTGGTAATGTGGAAGCAGTCAAAATTTAAATGAAGAGAGTTCCACTTCTGGAAATGAAGAATGTATATAATCAACAGTTGATTAAGGATATGTAGAAAAATATGGATGTTATGGGTAGCAAAGTTGATGACATAAAAAAGGTTGTTAAAAAACTGACTGACTAGAATTGTTCCATATTGAAGACTATTGTGGACAACATCAATTATCTGCTAAACAAATTGGATCAGGGGAGTATTCATGGTTCTAGGAATAGGACTAAGGATCAATGCCCCAGTAAATGCACCAAAGCTAACTTTAAGAAGACATAGATGGTTAAAGATAAATAAATTGAAGAGCTAAAGGCCTCTACAATGAACATGAATATCCTTGCTGAGCAGGTCACTGATATACTGAAGACCCTATAGTTGTCTAGGTGTTGTCTTTTTTTATTGTTTTTTCCTGTATGTTTTTTTAAGGCTTCTATCTTAGTTTGTTTTATAGTTTTGATGTTGATGCATAGTTCTATGTGGGCTTTTTTAGTTGTTTATGTCTGCTACTTTGTATAAGGTTTCAGGCCTTTAAAACCTATTTTTAGTTAATCAAAACTATTAGTTTCATATGGGTTTTTGGATTTGAATCACAGATGATAGATCACAAAATCCAGACAGTTCTAATGTAATTACTCAATGCAAAGTAGGTTCTAAAAGACTAACTTATTCAATAATTATACCATCTTCAAAATCATGTGTAGATATAAACATTAAGTACAATATGTCCAATTTTTTTGCAGATATACACATTAAGTACACCAAATTTTTTCTTTCAAAACCATATGTGTAGATAAAAACATTAAGAACAACATGTCTAATTTTTTTCAAGGTTCTCTCTCTAATGTCAATGTGTATGTTGAAATGGCTATCTATGATAGATCTAGAAAGTACAACCAATTCAATAAGGTTACAAGAAAAAGTTATTCCCATGAAGAAGGATAATGTTAGATAATACAAGGGAATTTGATCAAAATAGGGAGACAATTGCTAGATTGTTGTCTAACTTTCAAAAACAAGGTGATGACAAATGTTAGTGCGCTTGTAAAACTTTTAATGGCTTAAAGACAAGAAGAATACAAATCAAAATAGTTAACAGACATTGTAGGGAGAATGGTCACATTGAAGAGGGGTTTTATTGTCATCCATTAATAAGTTTGTTATATTGTTTTCTCAATTAATATACATATGAACCATGAAAGGGGGTTTGATTATCATTATTTTTATATAGGTTGATCTCCCCAAGGTAGTATGTGATATGGACCACCACATCTCAAAGGAATATGGAGGTGTAAATATGGAGGAACATGGAGATGTGAATATTGAAGGAGAAGATCATGATCCCATGAAAGATGATGATCATGCACCAGAAAACATATTTGAAGATGATGGTACAAATACATTTATCCATGATGCATTTAGTACTAGACTTTTTGTTGGTGTTGATGATGATGATTATGATGAGGATGAAATTAAGGTCATCCATGATATACCTCTACTTGAGAAGGTTAAAATGACCCTTTACGAAGGATCCCAATCAACTTTTATCTTTGTTATATTTTTGTTGGTGAATTTGAAGGTTATGAATGGTTTATCTAACATAAAAATGTCAGCTATGCTAAGGTTTTTCATATATATCATTATAGTCTATAAAAGGTGAAACATGTACCATTAAGATTGTTGTTACTAATGATTTATATTTTTTTTGTAGATTGATAGGTGACTTCTTCTTACCACCATCAAATGTTCTCCCTCGCTCATATCGAGAATTATGTGCCACTATGAAACATATTGGAATGGAGTATCAAATAATAGATTCTTATCTAAAAGATCATGTTATTTATCATAAAGAACATGAAAATGCAACATAATTTCCCAAATTTCATATGAGAAGATATCAAGATGATCAAGTGACAAAAAAGGTGCCTCACAAGGTTCTTTGTTACATCCCCATTATTCCACGTCTTAAACAATTATTCAAGTGCAATAGCTTGGCATAATTTATGGATTACAATGCACACAATAGAAATCGAGATGACATTATTCAAATGCTTGTAGATGGTTCAACATTTATGGACATAGAGGACAAGTGGCCACACTTTAAAGAAGAACCTCAAAATCTTGAGCTTTCTCTAGCAACTAATAATATCAATCTATTTCGAGAATGAGATCTATTTACTCGGTGTGACCTATTTTTCTTATCAACAATAATCCTCCTCCATGGATGTTAATAAATGGGGAGCACATTATGTTGGAAATGATGTATTAGGCATTTTATTATTTTATTGTTATGTACATGTAATTATAATTCTTGAAGTGAAATGACCAATAATAATTATCTGATGATAGGTAAGTACCAAGTGAAAGATATGAATGTATATATTGTGCCTTTTATGGATGAACTGTTGGTATTATGGAAAGGTTTTACAATGTATGATATCTCTAGACCAATTGGACAAAAATAATTTCAATTCCATACAATGCTTGTGTGGGCAATTCATGATGCCCCAAAGTTCACACATTTTTTGGTATGTTATGTTGAAATCTAGTTGTACGCGATAATACTAATTCTAAAAATTAATATATTTAGTCCAATTGCATCTTTATCTTGTAGATCTTCAAAAAAGGGGGAAATTTTCATGTCCAATGTGTGGTCCAAAGATTAAATCTCATCATTCCAAAATTTTAAGAAAGCAAGCGTTTGATGAGTATAAGCACTTCCTCCACATAAATCATAAGTAACAAAGTGCCAAAAAATATCTTTTCAATGGGAAAGAAGAGACTACATCAAAGCCATGAAGAATGACACCTCACCTATGGAAATTGGAATATAATAGAATTTGAGGTAGTATTGCTCCACCTAATGGTTTATGTTTGGAAATTATATATTTTGATTATGTTTTGTTGGCTAATTACGTAATTGATGATCATGAAGGTCATTAAGGCATCACTGACCTATTGAAAAGATATTGTTTTGAAGTGAAGAACCTATAATGAAATAATCATTATTTTGTCGATGATGTCAAACCTACTACTTGTTGGTGAGACAATTTCTTTTTGGTCTGAATGTAGTCATATGGTTGATTGATGAAGAAGATTTGAAAAGAGGAGATAACAAGAGCACCTAGAGAAAGGTTGAGTTATTTGATGTATAAAAGGAGCACTAAAACCAAGTAAGACATTGATACTATAGTGTATTGTTATCTACTTATAGTCTAAAATGAAAGATTACTCAAGTTAAGACTAAAAGAAGATCAAGTAAGAAAAGTGTCTACCAAGTCTTGCTGAGCAATCAATACAAGCTAAGCAAAAAATCAGTGGAAGCCGAGTGAAAATCAAGAGGTGTTGAGCAAATAAGAAAAATAGTGAAAGCCAAGTGAATGTTAGTATATGTTGAGTAAAGTTTATTTGTTTCCAAGCATCAGTAAGCTTTAGCGTTTGTTGAGTGAACTAGTGTTGGTTGAGTGACAGAACAGTATAGATGTTGAGTGACAACAAATAGTGTTAAATCAAATATTTGATGAATCTGAGCTAACTAATTTGATTTCTTGAATTTTGTGAAGCATGTGGAAGACAAATATGATGAGCTAGTGCTAATAAATTCAAGGTAAACTATTTTGAGGTGAATTCAAGGAAGATTACAGAGGAAGTTTCTAGAGAAACTGAATGAAAAACTAGGTAGATTCATTAAATCCTATGTAACCCTAAAATGGATGATTAAGGTTAAGTAGAAAAGATCTAAATTCTCTATTTATAGAGATAGCTAGTCAGAAGTAAAGGTTTTCATGTACGAGAAGCTAAGGAAGACAAGGAGTCTAGGGTATTACTTCATCTAGTGGCCAAACAAAAGAGACTGCAGTTAGCATGCAAAGCAAGAAGGCTTAAGGGGATGAATGCTTAAAGGGTGAACAAGTTATCAAAGATGAAGTGTATGAATGCCAAGAAAAATGGAGGACTAAAACAAAGATCTATAAATTGCAAGTGAGTTGTAAGTTTTTATCAGATCAAGTCCTACTGTTACTTTCTAATAATTGTAATAGTGTGGATTAAATCATTTGGATTAAGGTTTACCTAATAGTCATTTGTAAATCTTTCAACCAGGTGACATGCTAATGGAATGGTCTAAAGTCCTCTAAAAAGGCTCACTCCTAACAAGGTGATTGAAATCCTTTAACTAAGTCACATTTAACAATGTGTATTGTAACATTTAATAGGGTTGGCCTTTCATAGGACATCACTTCATAAGAGTGAGAATTAGTAGCATGTTACTGGTGGTTTTTCCCAAATTGGGTTTCCATGTAAAATCCTTGTGTCAATTTGTGTGAATGTGCTTATGGCATTTCATGTTTACTTTTATGCAAAGTTATTTTGACCTAGGATGGTAACCTACAAAGTTAAAGTATTGTATGATCTAATGGATGCATGCATATTGAGGTTTTATGGATATGGATCTGATTAGTACTAAAAAAGTTTTATTTTTACATCTAGACCTTGGATAATTGATTCACCTCTCTCTTAGTTATTCTAAAGTATTCCAAAAATTGGTATCAAAGTGCCAATGCTTGAGAGGAAATAGTTTGGAGGTACTAAGAGCTAAATCAAGATGTATAAAAAGGAGGAGCCTAAACTAAACAAAGTACATGAAAAAGTCTTATGAAGCTACACCTAGGAGGTCTTGGAGACCATGCACAATATACCATCACCATTGAGCATCTTGATCCTCCTAGAGCCCTAATTGTTGATGATCTGGAAAAAAACACAATGAAGCAATGTTGGAGATTGTCTCTGCCCTAAGTTACTTAGAGTTTGATGACATCAAATATTGTGGCACTACAAAGAAGATGCGGGAAACTATTCAAACAATTTTTGGAGGAGACACAAATGTGTTGAGAGCCAAATATAAAATTCTAAGAGGGATTTTTGATGACATGAGAATGAAAGAAGGTGAGAACATTGTTCAATATTGCACAAGAATTAAAGATGTTGTGAATGTTATTAGAGGAGCTAATGGTATTATTATTGATGAGGCTATAATTAGCATAGTATTGAGAACATTATTGTTTATCTATGCTATTAGAATTTTTGCCATACAAGAACTAAGATATATACCTAGTAGAAATCTGAGCCTTGAAGAATTGATGGGTAGATTCACCACCTTTGAACTCCCTAATTTTGATAGTTTCAAAGATAAAAATATTGAATCTACTTTTCAAGCTAAACTATCATTAAAGGAACCTAAAGAGAAAATGGAAAAAGTCAAATATGTTTCTAGTGATAGTGATACAGATGAAAAAGATGTAGAAAAGATAGAAGCATTGATGGCAAGGAGATTTCACAGAGGAAAGGGGAAATTTAAAGGTAAGCTACCTATCATGTGCTTTAATTGTAATGAGGTTGGTCATATTGTTGCTAGATGTCCAAAGAAGAAGAACAATAGAAGTGGAGACAACTATAGAAGTAAAAGAGATGAGAACAACAAAGATTAAAGAGATAATGGAAAGAAGTCTTGCTACATTTCTGAGAAGGAAACAAAAGATGAATAGGATGACCATGATGATGAAGTGGTATATGTTGTAATGAAGGATGATTCTAATGAAGATGAGGCAAATGCACTAGTATCTTATGTGAACAAGAGTGATAGATGGATCATTGACAATGAGTGTTCACATCACATGACTGGAGATAAAAATAAATTCATTACCCTTGATTATTACAATGGAAATAGTGTAAGGTTTGGTAATGATGCACCCTACTTGATAAAAGGTAAAGGATCAATCAAACTAATAGAAAATAGCATGTGTACAATGCTTATTATGTAGAAGGACTTAACTATAACTTGTTGAGTGTGTCACAGCTGAATAGTTCAGGTTGCAAACTTGATTTTGAGAACAAGAGAGAAAAGATCTATGACACTGATGGGAAACTAATTGGAAAAGGTGATTAGCCTAGAGGTAATCTATTTTATCTTGACATGAATGATGCCACTTGTCTTGTTGTAAAATTTAATGATGTGTGGCTATGACACAAGAGGTTATGTCATGTTAACTTTGATAACTTAATTAGTATCAATAACATAAAAAGAGACAAAGGTTTTCCAAAATTGAAGAAACCTGATAATATGAGTTGCAAACAATGTTAGTTAGGCAAGATGACAAAATCTAGTTTTAAAAGTAAGACTCACTCCTCTACAGAAATTTTGGAATTGGTTCACACTAATTTGTGTGGATCAATTGATGTGAAAAGCTACAAAGATGACAAGTACATTATCCTATTTGTAGATGATTATTCTAGGATGATGACAATTATGTTTTTGAAACAAAAATTCGATGTTTTCCAAATGTTTAAGTGGTACTTAGCTAGAGTTGAAAAGGAGACTGGAAAAAGCTTGAAATGTTTGAAATCTAACAGAGGTGGAGAATTTACATCAAATGAGTTTGAGATATTCTACAATGATAGAAGAATCAAGAGACAAACTTCTGCACATAGGACCCCTCCATAAAATGGGATAGCTAAAAGGAGGAACAAATCTTTAATGGGCTATGCTAGAACACTCATGATGGAGAAGAATGTTGCTTCAAAATACTAGACAGAAGTTGTAAGTACAAATATCTATACCCTGAACCATGTACAAGTCAAGAAAGGTACTCATTCAACACTTTTTGAAATATGGTATGGATACTCACCCAATGTAAAATATTTGAAGGCATTTGGAAGCAAGTGTTATATTCTTAAAGACAACATGAATAATAAAATTGATGTTAAAAGTCAAGAAAGTATATCCCTAAGCTATTTCACAAGAAGTAAAGCTTATAAGTGTTTGAATACTAACACTAACAAAGTTGTGAAAAGTGCAAATGTGAAGTTTGATGAATACATAGAGGTACATGAAGTTGAACCTATAAAGAAACCTAAAGCGTACAAATCTTTTATATACTTTTATGAAGCTATGTCTAATGATGAAGTTTTTGTAAACCAAGTTGTAAATCAACAAGTATCAGTGATTGTTGAGTCACATACAATGAATTTTGAGTTGCATTCAAGGATTGAGTTACAGTTAGGAGTTGACTTGCAGATAGAACCTGAGGTAAATTATGATTTTGAGATAAGTGTACATTAACTAATAGAGAAGTACATAGTAATTCTAAAATTGACAGACCCAATGAAGAAAGAAGAACAGAATCAAGATTGTCAAAGTATGTCAGAAGACATCACCCTGCTGAATAAATTATTGGATATAAAGAAGCTAGTCCAATGACAAGGAATAGGTTGAGAAGTGATACATGTTTGTTGAGAATGCATGAGCCTAAAATATTGAAAGATGCTTTAGAGAATTATGATTGGACTAAAGCTATAAAAGAAGCAATTGACCAAATTGAGAAGAACAAGTCATGGACTCTAGTACCCACACCAAAGAACAAGAATGTGATTGGAACCAAGTGGATGTATAGAAATAAGTTAGATGAGAATGGTGAATTCACAAGGAATAAGGAAATATTAGTTTGCAAGGGGTATGAACATGAAGATGAAATTGACTATGGAGAAACATTTTCCCTAGTTGCAAGATTGGAAGGAGTAAGAACTTTGCTTGCTTGCTCTGCATACAAAGGCTTCAAATTTTATCAAATGGATGTGAAGTCAACATTTCTGAATGGTATATTGGAAGAAGAGGTTTACATAGAACAACCTAAAAGATTTTTTGATCCAAATAACAAGAACATGTTATGTAGACTACACAAAGCTTTATATGGTTTAAAGAAAGCCCTAAGAGTATGGTATGAAAGGATTCACAATTATCTTGTGAAGATTGGTTTTTAGAAGACTAGTGATAACAACAATTTGTACTTGAAGATAGAAGGAGGTAAAGGTATTTTACTAGCAGAAATTTTTGTTGATGATATCATATTTGGACTTCAAAATGCATTATGTAAGTCATTTGCAAATGAAATAAAGAAATAATTTGAGATGTCTATGTTTGGAGTGATCAAGTTCTTTGTTGCTTTGCAAGTATATCAAATGAAATATGATATATACACCACTTAGTCTAACTATGGGAAGGAAATATAGAAAAATTTTGGTTTAGAGGATTCAAAACTAGTTAGCACTCCTATGGTGATATGACACAAACTTTCAAAGAATGATGATTTTGCTAAAGTGAATCAAACATTGTATAGGTCTATGATTGGCAAGTTGCAATATGTAGTACATAGTAGACTTGACATTGCATTAATTATTGGGATTGTTGTAAATATTTTTGCAAATCCTAAGGAGAATCATTTGATGGTTATTATGAGAATTATGAGATATTTGAAAGAAATAGAAGACTATGGTCTATACTACAAGAAAAATGACAAATTTGAGTTAAGAGCCCATACAGATGTTGATTGGGCTGGAAACATTGATGACAGAAAGAGTACAAGTGGTGGATCATTTTCCTTAGGAAAGAGACTAGCCACATTGACTAGTAAGAAACAAAATTACATATCTCAAACTACTGTTGAAGTTTAATATGTAGTTGTTGCAATGAATTGTACAAATGTGGTATAGATCAAACAACTACTCAAAGGCATGAAGGAGGAAATCACTAAACTTGTGGTCATTTATTGTGATAATATAAGTGTTATAAACATATCAAAGAACCTTGTGATGCACACAAAGACTAAGCACATTCCAATAAAGTATCATTATTTGAGAGAGTTGGTTCAAGACAAAGAAGTGAGGATGGAATATGTGAATACAAAAGAATAGATAGTTGATATATTCACAAAATTTTTACCTAAGGATGCACATGAATATATTAGAACTAAACTAGGGGTGATACCCCTATCCCAAGCTACTTAAGAAGCATGAGTAGTGCCCTGCATCAACTGAGCTGAATGGTGTATCTTACAACTTGATGTAGTGGATCTCACTTAAGGAGCTGCCTAAAGTAATGAAGGAGGTGAATTTGAAGACTTATAGTCACATGCAAGGTGATAGAGGGAGAATCTAAAATTGATTATATCTGCATATAGAGATGACAAGTCTTTGGCATTGTTGTCAAAGAGGGAGATATCAGAAAGAGGGAGATAGAGAAAGAGAACAATAACCTACAAGAGGAGATATAAGAGAGATACATTGAAGGAGATTAACAAAGCTCACATTACCCTATATAAAGGAAGGACATACACTGATAGAGGGAGAAATTTCAAAGATATTATTTTCTTTTTGGTATTATCGTTGGTATTGGTTTTCCATTAATGTTAAAGAGGGAGATTGTTTTGAAGTGAAGAACCTATAATGGAATAATCATTATTTTGTCGATGATGTCAAACCTATAACCTGTTGGTGAGACAATTTATTTTTGGTCTGAATGCAATCATACAGTTGATTGATAAAGAGGGTTTGAAAAGAGGAGATAACAAGAGTGCCTAGAGAAAAGTTGAGTTATTTGGTGTATAAAAGGAGCACTAAGACCAAGTAAGACATTGATACTATAGTGTATTATTATCTACTTAAAGTCTAAAATGAAATATTACTCAAGTTAAGACTAAAAGAAGATCAAGTAAGAAAATTGTCTGCCAAGCCTTGCTAAATAGTTAGTGTAAGTCAAGTAGAAATCTGTGGAAGCCAAGTGAATGTTAGTATATGCAAAATAAATTTTAGTTAGTGTCAAGCATCAGTAAGCTTTAGTGTTTGCTGAGTGAATCAATGTTGGCTAAGTGATAGAACAATATAGATGTCGATTGACAACAAATAGTGTTACGTCAAAGATTTGATGAATCTGAGCTGACTAATTTGATTTATTGAATTGTGTGAAGCATGTGGAAGATAACTATGATGATTTGGTAGCATAGAATTCAACGTAAACCATTTTGAGGTGAATTCAAAGAAGATTGTAGAGGAAATTTCTAGAGGAACCAAATGGAAAAGTGGGTAGATTCATTGAATCCTACCTAACCCTAAAATGGATAATTATGGTTAAGTGGAGAAAGACCTAAATTCTCTATTTATAGAGATAGTTTATCAGAAGCAAAGGTTGTCATGTGCAAGAACCTAAGGAAGATAAGGATTCTAGGGTATTGCTTTGTCTAGTGGCCAAATAGAAGAGACTACAATTAGCATACAAAGCAAGAAGGTTTAAGGGGATGAATGCTTGAAGAGTGAAAAAGCTATTAGAGCTTAAGTGTATGAATGCCAAGTAGAATGGAGGACTGAAACAAAGATCGACAATTTGCAAGTGAGTTGCAATTTTTTATCAAATCAAGTCCTAATGTTACTTTCCAATAGTTGTACCAGTGTGGATAAAATCCTTTGGATTAAGGTTGACCTAATAGTCATTTGTAAATCCCTTAAATAGGTGACATTATAATGGAATGGTCTAAAGTTCTCTAACAAGGCTCACTCATAACAGGGTGATTTAAATCCTTTAACTAGGTCACATTTAACATTGTGTATTGTAACTTTTAATAGGGTTGGCCTTTCATAGGGCATCACTTTAGAAGAGTGAGAATTAGTAGCATGTTATTGGTAGTTTTTTCTAAATTGGGTTTCCACATAAAATCCTTGTGTCAAATTGTGTAAATGTGCTTATGGTATTTCATGTTTACAATTCTGCAAAGTTATTTTGACCTAGAACAATAACCTACAAAGATAAAGTATTGCATGATATAACGGATGCATGCATGTTGAGGTTTGCAATATATGCATTTTTCAAGGGCCCTAGATAGAGAAAGTATTTTCTAGGAAGGACCTTAATGGGAGCACTTCATAGAAGACAAAGAAGTAACCGGGGATCTAAGCATCCTCAAGAGGGTTATTGATATGGATCTAATTAGTACTAAAAATAATAATTTTTACATCTGGACCTTGGATAATTGAATCACCCCGCTCTCAATTATTCTAAAGTATTCCAACATGACCACCATCCAAAGGGACTAAAATGTTATCCCAAAGAATTTAGTAGGTTGCCCTACTATGAGCAACTATAAATTGTGAATTTTTTTGATATATTACATATTGGAAAGAATGTAACAAAGATATTGTGGAAAATATTGGATGGAAGGCATGAAAAAGAAAAACTTTCCAAAATTAGCAGTGACATTCATGGTTCCAATCATGCAATGAAAAATATCATTGAATCAAATAGCAATGGAGACCAAATTAATGCAAGTGCCCTTCCTTGGTTATTAATAGAGGAGAAAAGTAATGTCATAAAAGAATTCATACAAAAAAATTGATTTCCTATAGGATTTGTTGCGAATATAAGAAATCTCATATAAAAGAAAAGTGAATTTGGGCCAGGGCTAAAAATGCATAATTGGCATACCTTCATCAAGGTAAGTCATGATCTTTTGTATTTATAATATATTTGTGAAACTGCATTCAATTTTTATTGTATTACGTTAGAAAAAAATGAAATAATCAGTTGACAATTGTTGCAGTATGTGTTACCCCTATTGCTCCCAGACAACTTTGACAATACTATGAAACAAGTGATATATGATCTTGAAAAATACATGCACTAGTACATTAGGCCCCCATTTTCGACCAATTTTTTTGACCAAAGGGTTATTTGGGTTGTTAAATTCATTTTTTTTGAAAAAATGGGCCTGATATGGTCAAAATTTTGACCATGGTTAAATTGGTTAAATTTTGACCTTCACAACATAAGATGTGGATAATAAAAAATCTCACCACAATGTTAATTTTTATTTGTTTTGGCATGCGCGTGATTGCAGTGGGCCAGAGTTTGGTGCAGGGTCAACAGGAGAGGAGAAAGGAGGTAAGAATCTGGTCATTAGATATCATTCCAAGTTTGTTATCTATCAGAAAGTTGCAGAGGCAAATTCCAAAGCTATTCAATGTCTTTACATTTTCTCTTTCTCTTCTACTCATCGCAATTTAAAACATAGAGCCACTGTTAATTCTTTCAGGTAAAGTTGTTTTATAGATGATGATGTTTCTCATAAAATATTTTTGAGAAATCCACTACAATCAAACTTGGGCCTAAATACACCTCTTTATTTCCCACATCTTATCTTGTGTTTTTTATATGGCTCCAATTTGTGATACAAAAATTATAGCACATTGTGTTAACCTTAAAACTCTTCTAAAATAGGATAAGAGTTCTCTAATTACCTACTCGACTAATTTTAGTTCTGCAGGCTGCTCTTAGTTCATTGGACACCTGTATTGTCTCTATAAGGTCCTATCCCTTTTGCAGCTTAGATTTTCTCTCACCCATTTGGATCTATGTCCAAATATTGAATTCATACTAATGGATGATAATAGACTTTTTTTTAGCAAGCTTCACAAATCTAAAAGTTAGTAAGAACATACTTTACTTGGTAAAAGTCTTGAAATACTGAAGTAATTTTCTATTCCAGTGAAGCCTTGAAAGATTTTGGTTCACTTCTCCTTTATTAATTCTTCAGCTATAATAAAACTTTGAAGTAGAGATGGCAATCCCATCGTTTGCTTGGTAGGAAAAGACTTGAAAGATAGAATTGTTTTTTGTAGCAAACCAACTCCTCTCTTCAAGGGGATTTTAGGTCTCCCTAGGCTCAGTATACATGAAAACAAGTTTGTTATGTTTACTGAAGTCTTATAAATGAATGCTCAATTGAAACCTATCTATACTATGGAGACTAATAAAATGGTGTCTCAGTATATCAGAAAACCTTGCTTCTTTCAAATACAAAAACAAGATTTAATCATGATATGAAAATGAAAATCATATGGCTTGTGCTTCTAAAAATGTAGAATTTAAAACCTAATGACTAAAAATTCCAATCTGAACACATATCATAGGGTTGAGATAAGAAAGAGTCTGCTATTTGGGATGAACAATGTTGGTTGCCAAGCATCCTGCTAGAACTCACACCTAGTGGACTTTAAACCAAACCAAGTTTTTGCCTAAAATGTTAAATGTCTTTTGAAGAAATATCATCAAACAGATGCCTTGCAAAAATAAAATGAAAACTCCTTGCATATGAATTCCATCAAACAATTGTATGATTATTGAAATATGTAGTTAGTAAGAAATCACGAACCAAATAGGTAGTATTCAAGCTTAATTTCATCAAACATAGCAAGGCTTAATACATCAACATTTAATCAAACATATATAGTGATAAAAGTTTCTAATTTTTTATCATAAATTGTCATACAAATGACTAATAACCATGCAATTTACTAGTGCACAATCACAGTAGTATAGCAACAGTTGACATGAAAAAAACTACTTCAAAGCTTGTCTATTTTTTGCTTTCATTTAATCAAACATATAGCAGAAGTCTTTTGAGCTCGTAGCTCAATATTAGACTACTACATACATTCATGAAATGACAAATCTTTAATTATTACATCACCTTAAAAAGACCCTAGGAGTTTTCAGATTTTACAATACCTCAACGTTGCAAACTTAAGAAATTTAACTAGTCAATAATATGTTCTAGACGAAGGCTTGCGACTGTAAAAGACTTGGACATCTAGGGTATGATTGGGATTGCACAGACTGTTTATTATCTTTCATCTCTGCCCATGTTCTCAAGCTTTGATGTGAATGGCTGCCTCAAACATCTATTCCAAATCATCCAGTAGCTAATAAACCTTATCAAATATGAAGGAGAAAGTTTCAATATCCTGTACTTGGACTTCTAGAACTACTTCTATTGCATGCCCTATTCTAACTATTAGAAATTCTTATTTATCTCCAAAATCTGCAATTCAATCCCAATATGAATTTTGATTGAATCCACTAAACTGAACAGATGGGTTTTCGTCTAGTTTTCACTTAGTTTAAAGATCTTTGTCCTTAGATAATCCAGTCACTGATTTTCAGCAACAATGGAGAAAAAGTTTCAACATTCAATTCTCATAACATATCTCAAATGAAAGGATGGCCTTTCTTATATAGCTTTTTAGTTGTTGAATGCTTGTACTTCTAGCAATGTGGGATAAAATATTCTTTACTTTTAATTCCTCCTTATGAAGTAGACATTCTTTACTTTTGATTCCTCCTTATGAAGTAGCTTCTCAAACCAACTGGAATAACTTAAAGTGACTTTGCATTATAACTTTATTATAGTCACTTTGTATTTCAATTAATGATATGAACTTAATAATTACTTTCTTATTAAAGTATTACAATCTTTTAAGTCTACCATTAATCATTGTAAATCAATTCTGACTTCACCAAGACTTAGCTCACTGCATTTACTACTAACCAAGGTGCTTTACGAAAAGTAGTAAGGGTCCATCTCTATCAACCCTCAATTTACTATAATTAGTAAATCTTTGAATACTTGATCAAAATGAAGGGGCCAAAGATCATCACTGCAATTGAGGCCAATCTAGGTGCCTTGTTAAATATAGAAGTGTTGGATAAATGAATTACTATAATTAGTAAGTTTATCAAACTGAACCAAATGAAGAGCAATCCTAAATGCTTGTGTACTTCAAAAGGGTAAAGGCCTCCCATTCTACCAACTAGGAACCCTCTAACCATCTAACTTAGCCTATGAGGGCCAATGATAGGCTAATCCAAACCACCAACCAAGGTGAGATAAAAGGGGACATTACACATTCCCACAAAAACATTTTAAACCAACTTTACAACAACCAACCGTGATACAGTTTAAAGTATAGATACTACAAATTCAAAGGAATGAATGTTATTTGCTTTGTTGAAGGACACTCATATAAGCTCCAACATCATTTTCCATATAATTACAATATTCAACTAGAAACTGGGAGGAAATGAAAAAAGATGATTTATTAATCCAACACAAAGATTGACTGCAAAGGTTCTGGCCTTTGTACAAAAGAAAATATGAGTATAGGTAGATTTTGTAGATTCAATTACAAATTGTTAGAATTTCAACAGCTAGGAGTCATATGGTTCATCCTCCAGAGAAAAAAATGAATCAACTTTTCTAATTTTCTTGGATGATTTGATTTTCCCTCTTAGATTTCCTTTGACTATCTTTTCAACTTTTACAACCCATTCGATCTACCAACATTACTTGTTTGATTCAAAGGGGTTGGTGCCTTTCACTTTTCTCTTAATTCATTTACTATTTTACTTGATTCATTTCACTTGCAGCCAGACTATTTGTCAATCAATAAATATACCACATGACATTGATTACTTTCTTAATTTGGTCAGTAGATTGAAGAAATCATTTTGAGTTTTCTTTCCAATGGTAGATTCACATGTTAGGAATTATACCTAATTTTATTATTAGAACATTTATCAAATTCAATCCCAGGGTGATACGACTTGTCTACCAATGAGAAGCTAGATGCTCAATTTAATCAATATATGGGTTTTTAGGTGTAACCACCTCATCAAAGACAACTCCCATAGCTACAAATAAACCTTGGGTAGGAAATGTTGGAGGCACTTTAGGCATTAACATTATCATAGCTTTCCTCTAACAATGTCAGTTGTTCACTCTATATTGTTGAACATGGAGAAGCACAAATTAAATCATAGCTTTTCATTAACATTTTAACCATCTGAATAGAAGTGCATAAGTAAATAAAAAAAACACAACACATACCACACAAGAAAGCCAAGACTTTATGTAGAATACCCAAGAAGGGAAAAACCATGGTGAGGATGAATTCAATATATGAAAGAAGTATTACAAGAGGCTCACTTTTGTACTTGCATTCTATTGATGTGATTTTTATGACCACTTCAACATGCAAAACTGAATACTTAGTATTCTAACTAAAAGACCAAATCTTCGACAGTCTCTTGAATAAGGAAACTCGCATGCTAAATGATGTATACACTATACAGATTGTGTGATCAAATGAGAATATCCCAGAGTTTCTTCTAGTTGTGGGCTCTCATTCAATTGTAATGATGTGATATGTTGGTATCACAAAGAGACTTATGTTGTTCAATTAATGGATATCAACTTTGCAAATGCAGACGATTTCACAATTGATGCTCTTCAACTTCTTCTAGAAAACAAATTGCAACCCCTCAAAGGGTTTAGGAATCTAATCAAGCTCTAACAATGTAAGAGACTATTGATGGTGAGATGCAACTTTTAACCAGTCCACGCTTTGCTGTGTCGACTATGCATAGAAGGATGTCTGCATCCAAGGATGCAGGAGTGATGTTCATATTATTAGTACTAATCAATCTTTCTTAGAATTTTTGATAGGAAATAATGAGGTTATGCAGCATAGTAACCATCTCATGATGCTACCAATTGTGAGTTGCACCATCTAGATGCATTTTTGCAAACTTAATTGCATGTACTTTTGTCATTGTATGAAGAGTCAAGAAAGTGTCTAATTTACTAATCTAATCTCTATCTATGACCTTCATTCTGCCATCAAATGTACGAAGTTTGAGCCTACTAATAGCATGTTGAAGATCATTATTTTGGTTCCTTGGTCTTCTTTGTTGCCTTGGCCTGCTATGCTATCTCTTTTTTAGTCAAAAATCTATCAAAGGGAAAGTGATCTTTAACTCTTTGTGGAAATGCCTCCCACTCATCATGCATGGCCAAGACACTATCAACAAATGTTGCATCTTCTTCTTCTACACTCCCTTCCTCAGATTCTCCTCAAGAACATTGGATGTGTAGGCTTTTCATAGGTACCTGTAGAAAATATTCTTGCCCAAGGGGTCCCATCTCCACTATCATGCTCTTCTTGATCATGAATTTTTCCTCTAGGCAAGACATCTTCCATATAGATGTGGCAAGCTGCAACAAAATATTTGTCACTAGTTGTTTGTCCCACTGCAAAACCCCTTAATATATCCATTGCCTCTCTTTCTTCATTATTTCCTACATTTCTAGGTGGACTACCACCTCTCCTATCACCCATTATCTTTAATGGTAATCTTGTAACTGATCAACATGTTGTTTTGTGCTCCCCCTATGTGTATAGTACCTATGTGGATCAAATCATTGTAGCTACATATGAAACCCCAACCTTGCAGGATGACAGGAAAATGCTTTGATACTGCTATGATGAACCCTGCTAGTTCTCTTTATCCAACCTATGACTGTTTCTGGTTTTTTTTTGCAATGATTTGGATTTTATTTGTATTTTTTAGAATATATGTATTTTATGCTTTCCTTTTTTTGAAAATAATAAAAATAAAACACAAAGCTTGCATGAAATGAAATTTGAAACTACTTGCAAATCACAGGCAGGAGTTTCTTTCTATTTATTGATATTTATATTACAAAGTAATTGCAATTGTTAAATACTGAAATGAGTTTTCATCTTGGATAAAGAACCTGGAATTAAATCACATCCCTTTAATATTTTCTAGAAACCCCTCCAATTTGTGCACAATGTTCTATTTATAGCCAGGAATCTAATAGGATAATAATGAAGCATAACTTCTAGGCAGTTTGGCCTAGAAACCAGATGTTGTGCTGAGGGTCTCGTGTGGGGCCTGTAATGCTGTACGACTACCTTTGAAATTTTTATTTTCAGTCAACAAAATGCAGCTGAAGAGCAGCCTTGGGAAGTATCTACAAACATGCCTTTATTTTAATTACAAAGCTCCCTAGCTTCACTAATTTAACTAAAATGGACCTCTGTATGAAGCCCACAATCAAACAATGATTCAACTAGTTTTTTCATAGCTTTAAGATTGCACAAACATTGAAGATATCGTCCTTCAATGCTAAAAATGTCTGAAACCCTAGGTCACATTGCACTATTCCCCGGAACATCCAATATAAAAGTCAAAACTCATAAAAAAAAAATCAATCAATTTCATTTCTAGGGCTTTTATAATTCCTCAATAAAGTTTGACTCATGAGGCTTCACCAATATGTCACTTTAATGATATATATAACTATTTTTTGTGTTTGAATTAAGTTATGTCATTATTAAAGGCATACTTTTCCATTAAATATAATGGCTCCTCAATAATACTTTATGAAGATAAGTAATAAATTTACAATAAAACCATTATAAATAGCTTTATTACTATTACTATAATTTTAATATCTCATTGATTACTCATCATCTCTCTGTCTCATCCGAACCAGTTGGTCAACCATTGCTTCCATCGCGCAACCAACTGCCTTACTAAAAATATTAATGGTTCTCTCTATTAACTCCTAACCTACTATAACTAGTAATTCCTTGAATATTTGATAAAATCAGTAGTGCCAAGGGTCGTCACTGCGTTGAGAATGGTCCAGGTCCCTTGCCAAATGTAGAAATGTTGCATACATAACTTACTATAAATTGTAAGTGTAGCTAACTGAAACAAAGGAGGAGCAATCCTAAACACTTATGTACTATAGAAGGGAAAGATCCTATTGTTTTTCCAGATGGGGCCCTCTAGCCATTAGCCTTAACCTACGAGGGCCAATAATAGGTCAATCCAAACATAAACCATGGTGAGCTAAAATGAGGACATTACACTTTATAACTAATCCTACTTGTCAAAAACCACATAGGACACTTCAACAAACACTTTGACTTAAATACCTTTAGGAATTTTTGGCAACTTGACCACATTATCGAACCATGGGAAAGGTATGATGACACATCTAAGGAACTCTTGGCAAGGGAATGTCCATTTGGTGTTTCTCAAATCAAATATCATGGTTAATCTAATTTGACATTCAAACACTTTCCAATACTATACATGAATTTGATGTTCAACAGTTGTGCATTTTAGGCATGTAACATGTATCCTTTTGATTTGACCACGTGTTTTCATTATGAAATTCTCTATAATATTCAAGGTCATCCTATTTGACTTGACAGTCATAATATTTTATTAATATTATGGGATTTTAATTATAAGACAAATGTATTAAATACAGTTTGCTACCTACATTGCTTCTGATGTTTTGAAGAGTATAATTTGGAGATTAGTTATCATACAATTCTCAAAGTGGATATGTAAGACCAAAATACCTTAAAATTCAAGAAAATACTTGCATAAAAGCTCCTGAATTCCCAGCTCAAATTTTGTTACTTTAGAGAAGCAATTATTTGGATTTTGTGCATATACAATTGCTACAAGAGTCCATGTGGCTACTGTAACTGGAGAGTGTACAAGAGGGGTCTATTGAAGAGGGATAACTTGTGATCTTTAAAAATAGACTAGAATGTATTTCAGGTTAGTTCTGCTCAACATATAGAGAAAAATGTTCAAGCATTCATGTTAGTGGATGAGAATCTCTCTCACTTTTCTTTTCATGTTTACTTTTGAAATGATGATTTTTGCTAGTTATTGTAGACACTTCAAAGAATGTAATCCATGGTTGATCTGATATGATTACCAATTTCTGTAGTATTATGGAGCTAGCAAGGGAACAATTGTATTGATTTATATGACTGATTCTAACATGAATTTGATTGAAATTTGTATTTTAATTTATTTTAAATGTGTCCCAGTTGGGCACAACTTGCAATAGTTTTTATGGTCTCTTTCACTTTAAACTTGATGATAGATGATATGTTATAGGAATTGATACCTCAAATTTTGTGGAGCATAGAACTATTTTCAAGTTGATAGCTATATTAAAATTTAAAAAATTTGTTTGCTTTTTACAGAAACTACTCTCTGCAACAAAAGACTAGTTAGGGGAGATCATCTCAGCATTTGAATTTCTAGATCATTCTTCTCTAGACATGGTAAACACAAAATTCAATTTAAAATTATCTACATGGTGGCAATTTTTCAATAATGATATTTGTTTATTTAATATTCAGACAAGGAGACTTTTGAAATATGTTTCAGTATTATTTTTCTCCATACTAACCTATTTGACATTTTGTCTATTAGTGCTATATGGACTAAAACCCTTAAAAGTACTCAAGCAGAATTGATTGGAAATCTAAATGAATGCCATTATACTTGACTTTGTGGGGGTTGTAAATAAAGTCAATTATTATAGTTTCCCCCTGGTAGAAGCCATGACTTTCACTATGATATGAGTCAAAAAGTTTTTGGCTAGCTTCTCCATTGTTAATGTTTTGGCCATAGATGAATGCCTTGAGTTCTTGATGTTTGATAAAACTTGGATTATTGTGTGCTCAAAATCAATTTTTTTGGAAATGCATTATCATCTTTACAGTTACTGTTCTTGTTTGCTAAATTTCATTTGCACTTTTCTTGGAGACATATGCCCACTATGAGCTATTTCTTAAAAGACTAACAATTTTAGAATAGATCAATAAGATTTAATACTAAATATTTGCTTAAAATATTGTGTACTGGTACCCACAGCAATGTGCGGAGAGTAGTTGTGTAGAAAGTTGTTCTGATTTTCTAATTTGTGATCAGTGACAATTTTTGGAAGTCCCTCTCTTTCGCATATATAAACTACTTCCTAACAGCTGTAGAAGTACAATCCTCAAATCTTGTATTGATTTATTGTTTAGTTTCTATGAAGTCGTGTGCTACATTACTCATGGATAATGTGAATGTGATCAAAACTGTTCAGATGATTTCTGAGTTTCATGGGCTTTGAGGTTATTGAGATCTTCATATTTATCCTAAGAGAGTTCTTGAAGGAGGCATGAACCATTGGAATAAGAGTGATAGTGACATAATGACAGTATTGTAGGATAGTTATATTCAACTATTATGCTCTCTTTTTTGTTTAAGTTCTTTGGCAGCTTCCAACAAAATGAATTGTTCAGTTGCACCGATTAGGTAATCTGACTTAAAAAAATATTACTTTATCATCAAGACAAAGATACATTGAGGATTGTTTCTTTCTCACTATTATAAATCACATTTTACTCAGCTCTGCAAGTATAGAATTGTTCTAAATGATGTTTTAGATGATATATGACTATTCCATCTTCATTTTTGCTTGCATAAAAATTGATTTGCAACAATTAATGACAATTTCCACCTACAGTAGAGGTGTATGATCTATTGGAGCTTAAGATAGTTATTGTAATGCTAAAAAGGTTGTTTTATATAGTTTGTGTTTTTTAATGTCATTAGAAGACATTTATTATTTGAGTTTTCTAATAATTGAATGGTCATAAATTAAGGGAGGATTTTGTGTCACTATGTAGTAACTTAGTTTTGGAAGATCCCCTTTTTGAATTGTATCTAAAAGTGTACAAAAAATTCTTGAGCAATCCAGGAAAATAATATCAGCTTTAAAGGAAGATTACAAACAGGCAAAATTTACAATTAAAGAAAAAGAATACATAATATCAAACCATAATAAAGCAAGTTTGTATGCATGTAGTGTTATTTAGTAGATGTAGTTTACAGGATATTCTTAGATGAGACTTACATTTGGGATGTTGTATGGTGAGCAGAAACACTCTGATCGAGCAGGCCTACACACCTCTCTCTGATTTGGAGACATCTATTAAAGATAATATGAACCTAGAACAAAATAATGAGACAATGGCTGCATTGTGGGCTCAATTTCGAAGAAAACTTGATAAATTTTATTGTCCTTGCAAAAAGTCTAAGGGCTTAAAGAATCAAAGAATTTTAATCACAACAACCCAAAGTCATTGTAGGCAATATGGTCATGTTGAAGGGGGCCACAATTTTTGTCCATTACTGAATATGGATTTCCTACTGGAGGAACATGGAAGTGTGAACATCCAAGCTAAGGATAACACTCCCATGGAAGAAGATGATAATGTGCCAGAGGACATGATTGAAGAAGATGGTATTGGGGCAGGTGATGAAGAGGCTCACAATGATGGTACTAGAAAAACTGATAATAATGATGAAGATGGTCTTGATATACTTTTACTTGAGAAGGCACACGAGGCCTTATACGAAGGCTCCCAAATAACTCTACTCTTGGCTATAGTGTTGTTGGTGAAATTAAAGGTTATGAATAGTATATCCAATGTAGCAATGTCATGTATGCTAAGGTATGTCATTTTTGGCATCTTCAATGTTAGCATACAATTACTATTCATTATATTAAGAATGCATATTTGTTGTTGTAGGTTGATTAGTGAGTTTTTGTTACCACCATCAAACATTATGGATCAGATTGGAATGAAGTATCAAACAATACATGCATGTCCCAATGATCACATTCTATATCATAAATAACATGAATTTGCAACAGAATGCCCTGATTGTCATGTTAGTAAATATCAGTTAGATCAAATAACAAAAAAATGCCTCACAAGGTTCTTCAGTACATTCTCATTATTCCATGTCTTGAACGGTTATTCAGGTGCACTAGCTTGCCACAATTTATAGATTACCATGCATGCAATAGAGGTCAAGATGACATTATGTGAATGCCTGCTGATGGTTTTGAATTTAAAGAGATAGAAGAAACATGGTCACACTTTAAAGAAGAACTTCATAATCTAAAACTTTCATTGGTGGTGGATGGTGTCAATCCATATGGAGATATGAGATCTGTTTACTTAGTATGGCCTATTTTTGTTATTAACAATAACATTCCTCCTTGGATGTCGATAAAGAGGGAGCACATAATGTTGTCAATGATTGTGCCAAGTATTTTTTTATTTTATAGTTATCTAAATTAATTTATAAATAGTGCATAAAAATGGTTATAATAATTACATAATGTTTATGTTCATTCAATTACTAGGTAAATACCAAGTTAAAGATATGAACGTGTATATTGAGCCCCTAATTGACGAGTTGTTGAAGTTATGGAATGGCATCACTATGTATGACATCTCTAGACCGATAGGACATCGATAATTTCAATTTCATGTAATGCTTGTATGGACAATACATGATGCCCCTAGGCTAACTCATTTTTGTGGTATGTTATATTGTTAAGATCACATATTTTTGGTATGTTATAGTGCTTGCACATTACTATCGAATGCTTAAGTTGTGCATGATAATTGTACATGATCCAATTATACATGATCTTTTAAGTCCTCAGACAAAGGGAAAATTTGCATGTCCAGTTTGTGGTCCGAAGATGAAATGTCATCATTCGAGAAGTTTAGGAAAGCAAGTGGTTGATGAGTTTAGACACTTTCTCCACAATAATCATAGGTATCGAATTGTCAAAAAACATCTTTTCAATAGGAAAGAAGAGACATCATCAAGGCCACAAAGAATGACACCTCATTTATGGAAGTTGGAATACAATCGACTAAATCATCGAGGTAATGTCTAATTTGTCGTCCGAAGTTTACAATTTGTATTTTGATATTGTCTTATATTTACTAATGTTGTAATTGATGCTCATGAAGGTCATCAAGGCATCAATGACCAACTTCCTAGAGGAATAAAAAATTATCCTACTCAATTTAGTAGGTTACCATACTACAAGGATCTCTAAATCACGCATTTGTTTGATGCTATGCATATTGGAAAGAATGTAACAAAGACACTATGAAAAATGTTGGATGGAAGGTGTGATAGAGAACAAATTGCTAAAATTTGTACTGACATTCATGAATCCAATCATGCACTAAAAGTTTTCATTGAATCAAATAGGAATAGAGATCGCATAAATACAAGTGCCCTTCCTTGGTTATTAACGGAGTAACAAAGTGATGTATTAAAAGAAGTCATTAAAAAAAAAATTCCAACAGGATTTGCTGCAAATATAAGCACTCTGCTATAAAAGAAAGGTGATTTTGGGCCAGGGTTGAAAACACATGATTGGCATACCTTCCTCAAGGTAAGTCATGTTTTCTATTTATAGTATATTTTTAAGATTTAATGTAGTACCAATTGCATTATTTAATAATATATTGAAATGATCATTTTTTAATGATTGCAGTTTGTCCTACCTCTATCCCTTCCACAACAGATTGACAACAGTATTAAACAAGTTATATATGATCTTGGAAAATACATGAGCTTAGAAGAGTTTTTTTTCTTAGATTTGCAACTTTTTATCTGAAATCTATTGTATAACTTTATTTGAAATCTCCTATATGTGTTTTTGTGTGTTGAATCTCTTTTAGGTGGTTATCATCTAAAGAAATTGATAAAAAAGATATAAAATATTGGAAGAGAAAAATTCCACAGCTTATGTGTGAAATGCAAAAGTGTTTACCTCCAACGTTTTTCAATGCTCAAGAACACTACCTCATACATCAAGTTTAGGAGATTGAATTGTGTGGACCTGTACAAGCTAGATCAATGTGGATGGTTGAGAGGCACTTGAAATTTATGAAGGGCTTGGTTCAACAAAGAGCACATCCTGAGCATTCTATGATAGAGAGATATATGATATACCAAACCATGGTGTATATCAGTGAATATCTTCCAAAGTTTGCAACAAGTATCCATGTAGATCGCATTTGGGATCCCAACTGTAATGACAAATTCAAAGGGGAGTACCTAACAGGGAAAGGTAGATTGAGGAGGGTGAGAGGTAATTATAAGTTTTTTTTGTAATTTAACAATTCTTATCCATCATCAATATATATATATATATATATATATATATATATATATATATATATATATATATATATATATAAGTTGTTTCTAACTGGTATGATTGTCTTCTTTATATTCAGTGGTGAGTGGGATGCACTACACTTGTATATTGCAAACAATCTTGATTGGATGACAATATGGATTGAACAGTCTCAAGAAAATGGTCGCTCATTAACATGGGATGGTGTTGCATTGTTGGTTAAAGAAGTTCATCGTAATGGAGATCCCAATGTTACGCCAATGGTACTTGATCTAATATATGGCTTAAGAGATACAAAGGTATGCATGAGATTACTAATCATGAGACATAAGTTTAATATCAACTCACAGATCAATGAGAAGATTCTTGACATGTTTGAATAATTGTAGGTCAGACACCACAAAGCTATGTACTACCATGGCTATAAATTTTGCACAAAAAAGTTAGATGAAACGAAGAAAATGTGTGATTCTGGGATAAGTGTTGTCTTTGCGGTCACCAATATTTCATCTAGAACTGACATACATCCTCAACAATCTAAAAATTGATACTATGGCATTTTGGATGATATACTTGAGTGCGACTTTAATTCATTCAAAATAGTTCTATTTGTCGTCAAATGGTTTAGGTTACGACTGAATTGAAATGATCTCGATGTCATGACAACACTCTTTGGACCCAACATCTTTAAAAAATGTACATTTCATGAGAAACTGAGCCAAGCATTAAAGTATATTAGGTACAACTATAGGACCCAAATGGAATGCAACCCTTATTATGAGTGCCCCCCCTATATTCCTATTATTGAGTGGGAGAATCTTAAAAAGGATGCCACTAAGAAAAGTGCAAGACATGATGGAGAAATAATACCACCCGAGGAAAGAAGGTATGTCATAATATTAAGAATGAAATTATGTACTAATTACTCTTAATACTTATGTAATCTAACATATTTCAAAATTCTCATAGGTTTCCTAACACATCAAAGTCAACTGAAGCACGAAAATAGAAGCACCTGTAACATAAGCTTGGATTTGGTGGATATTCAAAACTTGTTGCATGAATTGTAATTATAAGTAAATGAAAAATTATATGCAAATATTTATAAATTGTAAACAATTTGGTTTGGATGAAATTGATTACAAAAGAAAATCAATGATACCAAGAAAAAAATGTAGGCCTTGGAGTTTTAAAAAATAACGTTTGAAGAGGACAAGAAAATATGCTACAAACAAGGCTATACAATCATGGCTGAACAACTCTGAGTAATGAGTGCAGAAGGTTCTTCTACTGGATCTATCAATGAGTTAGATAAGTAAATTAATTTTTATTTCAAATTGAATACTTTAGTAATTATTGTATTTGATATTAAGTTCCAAAAATATAAGTCATTATATTTGTTTTAAGTAAGGAAACAACGATTATATATTTTTTCAAAAACTTAAAACTGAATATATTTAAAGTATTAAAATGAATTATTAAAATTTTTGAATATATATTTATATGCATTAAATAAATTATTAATATTTTTAAATCTCATTTTGGTTTTGACATATGAGTGATAATACACTTAAGTCATTTCTTAACAATACTTAGTGTATGTTGAGCATAAGATGTCAGATAATGCATGATGAGAAAAATATACAATATGTGCCAAGCACCAGTATAAATCAAGCAAAAAATTAGTGCTGAGTCACTCCAATGATGAGTGAGCTAATACATGTCAAGTGATTCAGATGTTGAGTGTTGTGAGCTAATAAGTATTGTTGATCTTATTTTAGTTTTGACATATGAGTGACAATACACTTAATTCATTTATTAACAGTACTTAGTGCATGTCTAGAAAGTAGTGCATGTTGAGCATAATATGTTAGATAATGCATGTTGAGAAAAATATACAATATGTTTCTTACACCAATATGTGTCGAGCAGACAGTTAGTATCAAATCTTTCCACTTATGAGTGAGCTAGTATATTGTTGTGGTTTCACAATGCACACCTCATTTTGCCTAGAAATGGAGACCCCTATTATATTTTTTAGTTTTTCCAATCCCTAGTCTAGGGTCTGAGTCTTTTTTAGGGTTTTTCTAGTGTTTTTGCTTAGTTTGACTCTCTACCGGAAAGCCCATTTTGCCAAAAATTGGAGATTTTTAGGAGAAAATCAAATATTTATGAAGGGCCACACTAACACACCTAGCACAACCCTAGAGGTGTTCTAGTGTGCTAGTTGCACTAAGGAAGAGAACATTCCTCTTGGAAGTGTGCACCTACTCACATGCGTAGGTGCACACCTCCAAGAGGTGTGCTTAATCCTAGGCCTATAAAGCTCAAGACCCCACCCCTTTCCTTATTTAATTTCTCCTCTAAAGTCTCCAACAAGTACAACTCTACACATTGAGAGGTGTGCTTTATCACCTACACATAACACACAAACACATTAAAAACTAAGGTAAATGTGTGCACCTTGTGCACCTTCCAAGGTTCACACCTTTTTTTTTGTAAAACTATAATAAAAACATAACAAACAAAACCTAAAACACTATCCTTCACCCAAGATAAAGGTGTGCATGTGCACACCTTGTAAAATCATCCTAACAAGTATAGATAAGGGTGTGTACATAGCGCACCCCACAAGATGACCTAAGTGCGCACCCCTTTCAACACTTCAATTTTCTTAGCACATCATAAGGGCGCGCACCTAGCGCAACCCACAAGGTGCACTAGTTGTGCACCTTAGTAATGTTTTATTTTAGGAATGGTGTACCTAGCACACCCTCAAGATGTGCAAGGTATGCTAACTTTGTTTGTCTTCTAGAGTCATAAAATAGGGTTTTTAGGTATTTTTCATAATTTTTTAGGTGTTAAGGTTTCTAGGTTATGTTTTTCTTGTAATTAGGGTTTAGTTGAATTAGTTTTTCCTACCTTATGGACCAATGGATCTTAGTTTTTGGTAGATTAAATGGCTTCATCCTCATCTTCCCTCACTACAAGGATGGCTCTAAAACAAGTGGTTTTCAAATTTCAAGGTGTTCCATCAAAGTCATGCTTCCAAGATGCATATTCAGAGATCTGAGATACTAAACTAGGCCATATCAACTGGAACACATTCCTAGTCTTATGTAATAAATTGATTGAGAGGTCTCCAATGGTATATGTACTTATCGTATCAGTGCTAGTTAATGCAGCATCAAACCTAGTTTCAATACAATCTTCTAAGATGATCATGACATTGGCAGAAAACTATGTTTCAGAGGAGAGAGTTGTAAAAAGCATAACTAGAGAGATCATCTTAGATTTAAGGCCCAAGAACATTAAGAAGGTTTTCCATCTTTTTAGGGAAGATCGATACATTAGACTGACATATCATCAAGCAGAAAGGTCATATAGAGAGCATAAAAAGGAAGCATCAGAAATTGTCCAATCCCTGTATCTCATTGATAAGACTCCTATTGGGAAAAAGGAAAGAAAAGTAGACATGATGAGGGGCTATGATATTGGACATTCTATAGTGATATTAAGTAGAATCATGGGGTTACCAATAGTGGGACACTTGAATATATGGATGGTACACTTCATTGAGACCATCAAAACAGCAAAGATGCTAATTGACTAGGCTTCAATTCTTAGTGAGAATTTAGATGAACAATTAGTGGTGGTTAAAAACAACCAAAGGTTTCATATGACATCTTATTTGGTGTACCTATTAGCTGCAAGAGTAATAGATTATCCAAGGTTGTTCAAAAGGGGTAGCTTGCAAGATGCGAATGCATGGCCTTACGTCATATACCCTTAGTTGGTGAGGAAAAAGCTTTTAGATCAAAGTAAGGAGTATAGAATAGTGAATGATGCCTTAATTTTTGCAATCATTTGATTCATTGAAGGAGATTATGTGAAAAGGATGTCAGAAGAGGCAACAGAAAAGATTATAGAAATTGGCACCTATTACACACAATTTAAAACATTCACCTATTTAAGGGTAGTGGGTATGACTATTAGTCCAAAGAAGCTCCCAAGGTATGTATGTGATAGATTCATATTGTTGGAGATTGCACAACAACTCTCATCTACATATGAGTGAGTGAGGAAGCAACATAAGAAGACTTGGGTATGGCTCATTACTATAGGTTCGTTTAGTGTTAACCGAAAGTAGGATATTGTAACTTTTGAGTTTGAGTGGGATTAGTATCCCTTGGAGGATTATAACTCTCCTCGTCCTTATTTTGATTAGATTGGCAGAGTTTAGTACTTGCCAGGGAAACAATTCCAACATGAAGATGTCATATAGGATCATTAGATGAATGTAGTGGATGACTATGAAATCTGAATAAGGGATTATTGTAGGATGACTCTCTATTTGGCAGGCAGTGCCTTGAAAAGAAGTTCCCATTAAAGATTGTGCAAAAATACATTGAAGAGATCTTAGATCCCTTATATAACGTAGATAAGATATTTGATCAACCTATCACGAATGCAAAAATTGATAGAGAAGAAAACTCAGATATCAATCATAGGGTGAGGAATGTCATCCAATTAATCAAGGATTGGATCAAGAGACCATTCAAGCTAGATTTGATTCCTCAAATTGTAGTTTTCCAAGCTACAACCCATCCAATGAAAGGTAGAGGAGTGAAGGTGATAGTGCCAACATTCATAGCTCAGTCTCTAGTAAGATTAAAAAATAGTGCATCAACTTGATACAAAAGTTAGTTACTTCAAGACACAAAAGGGTAAAGGAAAAAGGAAAAGAACTTCCCCTCAACAAGCTAAGCCTAAAGAAGAGGCAAGTCAAGCATTAGAACACCAAGGGAGAGAGAATGTACAAGGGGCAAAAAATGAAGAGGCCATCTAGACTCAGGATAATCTACTAGTGCCACCATCAGAACAAGGGCAAGGAGCTGAAGCAGAAGCACACGAAATGTCTCTGCCTATGCAAGAGGAAGAAGCATCCCCATCAACTGCCAAGAAAATAAAGATGAAAATTTCAATTAGAAGGATAAGGAGACAAAAAGTGATAAGAAATATTATTCATTTCCATTAGTCCCAGAAGATTTTCCAAAAGAGGAAGAAGAGGATGATGAAGATGAAGAAGATAACCTTCCCTTGAGTCAAAGGACTCATCTTGTTAGTGCTAGAGAATTAGAACAAAGAAGAAGCTCCACTATAACACCACCATCCATTACTACACAACCTATTTAGGCTACAACTTTGGAGGATGAATTACAACAATGGATTGATGAGCAAGAATATGAAGGGGCTGATATCTTTAAGATGACAAATTTTGATTTCATGTTAGTAGACACTAAGTTGGTAGGTGACAAGATAAGGGATACCCCAAAAAATCAACCTCCTCAAGAGGATTGGATTCAATTGTCACCTTAGTCATCAAGACGTTTAATTTCTCCGCCATCATCAAGTCAAGATTTATCTTGCTTGGATAGAGGTTTAGTTACTTCTCTCCCTCCAAATAATGAAAAATAGGTGCAAGTTTAATAGGAAGAAGAGCCACAACAAATACCCATTGATGAAGTATCAAAGGAGGGACAAATATATAATGAACCTCAATAGACCTCCCAAAATATAGAGGTGAGGAATGTGGACTCGACAAGCATAGAGATGCTCGAGGTGGATCTCTCACAAAAGGAGAAGACTCCAGAGAGGAGTGATAAGGTAAAATACCTAGCAGTATAAGCTCCTTCTTTATCAAAAGGTAAACTTCAATGGAAGATACTTTGAGATGGTTAAGGAAAGAGGTGATGGTTAGACACAAAAGTAGTCATATAATACTAAGGAAGAGGGAATGGGAGAATTAATTGAAGCTCTCAAGAAACTTGAGCCTCCCTAGGTGATGCATGGACATTGGCCTTTGTCATGAGTGTTCAAAATGAGGACTTGTTCACCTATGTTTCTATCCCTCCTCCACATAAAAATATTGAGGATTTGACCCCAAAATATTATCAAATCAAAGAGTTCTTTGCTGGAAAACCCACTGTGGATACTGCCAAATTGATGGTTACTATGGGAATCAAAGAAGTGTTTCGAAACTTCAAACAAGATGAGACTGGATTGTTAAACCTCTAGAAGTAGAATGAAATCCTAAGAGGTTATTTGAACAAAGTAGTTGGTCTATTGGATCCTAAAAATCCCGAGGGGACTCTAAATGTGGCACTTGATAAGAGGGATAAAAAGACTATACAATTAGATCCATTTTTGGAGGCTTGTCAAAAATTGTGAGAAAGTTTTGAAGAGAAAGGTGTGTAGATCATACAAGGAAATATTAAACTACTACACCACATACAAAATAATGTAGATAAGCTACTTTCTATATTGAACCAATATTTTTGGTTAATGGACGAAGTGCATACCTAGGGTAAAGATCTACAAGCATTACAATCAATAAAGGGTCAAAGGTATCGGATGTTGATGGATGTATATACTACAAATGAGTTAGATAAGATAGATGATTGGATAGAGAAGATTGTGGATGCTAATAAAGTAATGGAAACATTATATGTGGAAATTCATAAGCTCAAGGATCAAACACAAGAGTAGATTTTGGAGGCAGAGAGACATTATAATGATGCTTGCTTGGACATTTTTGAAGATGATTCAAGGGATAAATTGATGACTATATAAGAATATGTTGAAAAAATTTAGAATACTTTTGAAGAATCTTCCACTGATGAGGATATTAGATAGGCATTTAAGATCAAAGAGGCATTGCTAGAATTAGATGTGAAATTGGGAGATTTTGCAGAGACTCGCATAGAGGTGGGAAACTATAGGAAAAAGGTAAAGGATAAATATGATACTTTATATTTTCTAGATGCAACCCAAGTGAAGATATTATTTAGAAATTCAAGAGTAAATACCCAGACATAGCTCTAGTATGAAGGGGAACAAAACCCAAAAGCTAGAATTTTAGTTTTGACACTTGGTAAAATTTTGCATTTTTTGGACCTATCTTTTGAGGTGGACTTCTCCCAAGGTGCACTTCTCCAAAGGTCCACCAATTTTTTTTGAAGAATTTAGAGGTGCACTGATAGTTAACTACCAGTTCCAAATTTGGAGCTTTCCATGCATCAGAAATGCATTCTGACAGTAGTTTAACTCCTACAAACATCCATAGAAGGTTGAGCTTCTATTTTTGGCATCTCTAGACACTCTTATATCATCTAATGGGTTTATTCTTCTTATTTTCTCATTCTTTCTTTGTTTTAAGATATGTAAGGGCTCGTGCATCTATTAAATGATATAAATAAGGATGGAGTCCTACTGAGCACCAGTTAGAGGGTCAGTTTGTACATAAATAGATTTGTTTTATTAGTTTAGAAGCATATGTTTACATTAAGAGATCTCTCCCTGTAAACACAAATTGAGGATATGATTTCTTATAGATTTAGGAATGTAATATGTATTTTGGGCCATTATTTTGATGCGATAATATATGATAATGGTGCTCTCATTCAGAGTGTAGTTATTCTTGCCTGAGTGCGTTATATTTTGTGAATGTATGTTCATGGAGTGTAATGGAGCCAATAGTTTTGTTGTGTTATTTTGATTGAGTGATCTTTTAATTCTAGTGTTTGCCACATGTTTACAAATTCTACTGACGTACTTAGCTAGAGAGAAGATCACCCTATTGCTCCTGCATATCTATTTGTCTCACATGAGCACACTTTCCATGGCCTTGCGATCTAATGAAAAGTGAAACATCTTACAGTTATTAAATTTCCACTAATGATTGCATCAGTGGAATTAAGAAAGCACTACTCCTATTTTCATTAGTTACCTACCAATATTTTCAAAGGCTTAACTCGCAAATGTGTTATTACCATGAATTATGTTCGTTAGGGATTTATTTTTCAAGTCATTTGCTTAAACATCTTGTTACCCTATCTTTTTTATTTGTTTTTACAAACACTTGGTTAATTTAGGAATTCATATAGTTGCATAGCTATAATTGCATTCATTAAAAAATACAAAAATACAAAAAAAAATAAAAAATTGTGTGGTTATTATTTCTAAGATAGTAAGCAGATTTAGCATTTTAACTAAAATCAGTCAGAACCAACAAAGGTATCCTCATGAACACTCACATTTATTTTCTACTAAGAAGATTCCAGTAGGTTGCAAGATTTCCAAGAACCTTGGAGTTGATCCTAGATTAGCTTTTCAAGAGAGGATTTTGAAAGGATTCCTGTCATTAAGCATCATGCAAAATGATAGCTCAACATACTTTTTGAGTGATTCAAATGCCGAGTGAATGGTGGACGTCGAGTCATTCAGAGGTTGTGTTACAACATTGAAGATATAGTGGATGCCAAGCATCAGAGGATTTAAGTGTCGAGTAATTAGTTTTGGACATAGTTGTTTTTAATGGCACAAACTCCTATGTAAACCATTTTTGGGCCGACTTAAGGATTATTTTATGATTCTAGAAGATAAAGGTGAATCTACATTAAGAATCCCTATGCAGTACATGGAACCAATTAGATAAAGGGATTAATTAAGTGACAAAATAAGTGAATCATAGTCATTTATTCCCACCTAACCTTAGGTCACCTAAGTATTCTTAAGGAGGGAAAACTCTAAAGAGTTTATGTGTGAAGGGAGAGGTTTGTAGGTGTAGATAGGGCATTTGTGGTGACTAATAAGATGTTGTGAAAGGATTGAATTACATAATTAGTTAGAGAGAATAAAGGAAAGTAGAGTAAGGATAGAAATGATACATCTAATCGAAAAGGATCAAGTATAGATCAGGAAAGAGGAGATCTGATATCTAGCAGAGAGGTGCTAACTAAAGGATCAAGCATGAAACATTCTAATAGGCGAATTTGTAAAAATCTTAGAACCAAGTAGTCCTAGCAATCATTTGTAAATCCTTTAATAGGGTGCTTACTTTATTGTAAATTGAATTCCTTTAACCAGACACACTTCTAACAGGGTGTTAAAATCCTTTAACAGGGTAAGATTTAACAATCTTTGTAAGCCTTGAATAGGGTAGACCATTCACATGGTAGATCATAGTTTATGATCAAACAATTGTAACCTTCATTGGATACACTTTACAATTGTAGTAGTGAATATTTTTAGGTGTCATCCCCACCCCAATTTTACCTTCTCATTGGAGGGTTTTTGGATAACCAAATATCTTGTGTCATATGTGTTAATTGGTTTTATGCTATGGATAAATATGTTTAGTTTGGTATTTTAGTTTACATGAAAATTGTGAAATGGGTGTGTGGTGAATGATTTTGTGGTTAAAGTTTTGAAGTGATGATTCACCCCCACCTCCCTCTTAGATTTTAATTTTCCTATTGTTATTTCCAACAATTGGTAGTAGAGCCTTATTCTCTAGAAAGGAAAGGTTTGCAGATTTGGGGAAAGATCTTGAAGATGGAAGTCTGCAAGTTGGGAAAAGCCATTGAGAATTTGAAGATTGAAATCTAGCTTTCCCTACACCAACTCAATGAAGAAAGAGATGAGTTGAAGTGCTCATTAAAGAGAAGGAAAGAGATAGCTATTGAGGAAAATGACACACATTACCAAGAGGAAGGTACTACTGAATTGTTTGTAGATGGAAACTCAAGTGAGTTTGATGCAAAAGTTGTATATTTGATGGAAAAGAATGGTGTCCTAACTAAAGAGGTTAGAGATATTAAAATAGAACAAGAAGTCCAATTAGTATTGCCATGTGAGGTGATCGAGTAGAAAAAGAAAGCTCAAGAAGACATAGTCATGATTGAAGATGACAAAAGGACACTAACCAACAAATTGGAAGAGAAGACATCAGAGGTACAAAGGATTTCTAACATGCAACTGGAAACAATGAATCAAGTGATGATTTCCAGTCATGAATTGAATGGTAAGGACATTGAAATCACAACACTGAAGTTATAGAATGAACAACTGAGGAATAAGCTAAGAAGAGAAAAAGAGTTTGCTGAAAGTTTCAACAAACCAAGTAAATCCATCAAATACTTTCAGAAACTGATTAGATCTCCTAGATCTAACAATGATACTACTGGATTGGGATACACTAGTACTGAGGAAGGAGAATCATCTAAAAGTGGTGAACAAAGAAACAACAAAGGTAAGAACTACAAACCCACTTGTCATAATTGTGGAAAGTTAGGTCATACAACAAATGTTTGTAGGAGCCACAATGCAAATCATAACCCTAAGCAAAAACTCATGGATTACTATCATAAGTACTATAAGCAAGGACATCAAGCATGTGAATGTAGGACCAAGACTTCAAGCACACAAAGATTTTAAGGATATTGTCGCAATTGTTAGAAGTATGGACATAAAGCATATGAATGCAGATTTAATGCCAAGTGGACATCAAAAAAGCAGATAAAGGGACAACAAAATGAAAAATCCTACAATTGGGATTACAATACTAGGTATAGTTGACACTAATATCAAGAGTATGGATATGTTGCTAAGAATTTCATAAGAACACATTTCAGAAGTGATTATAGTAGATGGTTGAGTCAAATTACATGTTTTAGCTATTTGAAGATTAGTCACATCAACAAAAACTATCCAACAAGGTCAAAAGCACCTAGCAGTGAATTTAATAAAGGAAAAGAGAAGGTTGATGTTGAGAAAGTCAAAGTATAGATGAATAAGACATGGAAGAAAAAGGAAGATTGCAGCACATCAAGTTTAGATGAGGTCACTTCATCCAATGGATCAAGTGATCACATCACCCCCAACTAGGAAATCAAAAGGTATGTGGGACTAATAATTCAATGATAGATTTTAGATCAGTTCCAAGAATCTAAGGTCTAGAAATATTATATATACATGATTTAAGATGCAACGTATTGGTTAGAACCTAGAAGAAATCTATAAATTTTGTTAGTTTCCATGTTCCTGCCAAGTGTGAAAAGTTTCACAGTTGTTGTCGAGTGAAAATTAAATTTCAATTGATGCTAAGCTATTAAGGGTGATAGTATTGGTCAAGCTCTTTGTGGTTTTTGAATGAAGTAGAAATTATGTGTAAGTCAGGTGAGTTGAAATTTCTATGATAGTTGAGCTTACAGCTATGTAAGCATTGAGCATTTATTGTCGAGTTTTAAGGGTTATATAGTCAATTTTTGACTCATTTAGATTCATTTGAGATCAAAGAGAGCATGAAGAGCCTAAGGAAAATTGAGGAGAAGGATTCAAGCTTTTATGTACTAGATTCAGTTGGTACTCATCACCAATCATCATATTCATAAGGCATTTATCATGTGTCGAGCTTACATTGTCTGAATTATCACAAACCCTAGTTATTTAAAATGGTGTCTAGCTCTTCTACTATTGTTATGAAGGTAGGAAAAGAGGTTTTGAATGTTCAAGTAATAAGTAATGAGATTAAACAACCACCCTTCTAAGCTATTCCTAAGATATCATACAAGGGAGATCCTACTGGTGCATTATCGATGATACCATCATAGGTTTTGATGATACAAGATGTTAGATGTTGCTACACTTGTAGGTTGGTAGTATTGGAGACATGGAAATTAGAGATTTGTATGGAAAATTGTGTGTAGATGGAGTATTGATGGAAGAAAACAAAATTATAAAGAGCAAAGGTTTAACTCATACCCTAGATTTTATAAATTTATCCAAAACAAAATGGATTAAGATAGTACTTAGTAGAATATATGATCACTCTATATGGTTGGAAAATGGCCCTACCAAGATCACAAAAAGGATCATCCATCAAGTAATAGGGTATCCTACCCTAGATAGACCCAAGACCATGTAAATTGATGCTAAGGAGATAATTGAGAAGAATACAAGGGTTGTATGGAATAAAAGAGGAATGACCAAAAACACAATTTTAGATCCCTTAATTGCATTTGAAGTGAGAATAAATGCTCCTAAGTTCTTTCAATCCACCAAATTGAACATACAAGATAGTGAAGAAGGACCACACTTATTACCTTGTTGAGTTATAACTCCAATAATTATCAGAAAACTTGGGGACCATAAGAAAAACAAAGAGTGCACAATGCAAATTTGATTCACTAGTAGTTTGTATATTCTTTTATGTGTAGAACACATTTCCTTCATTTGGGAAAGTTGCTTGGAAGACCAATAGTTCTATTGTAGTTCAGATTGGAGATTTCATAGAGCAACTTGGGTTTAACTTTGAGTCAATAATGACAAGTTATTTTGAGGACTTTAAGAAGTCTATGAAACAGATACTGAGGATTCTAGTATCACTAGTGGAGAAATATTATAATGATGTTTGTTTTCTAGTTGATGTTGATCATACATATGTACAAGATGTTGTTCCAAGGGTCAAATGGCTCAGGTCATTACCTTATGAAATTAATGTGGATGAGGCATCTACAGCCATCACAACTTTAGTTGTAGAAGAAATAGACAAGAGTGCAACCTCATTTGGCAATTATGAGGAAGCCAAGTCAAGAATCACAATAGACTTGAAGATAGCTCCTATGGTAAGAAAGAAAGAAAAAATTATGAAGAAGATAAAGGCAAGATTTGGTGAAGGGAAAGAAGAAGATGATGATGATGATGATGATGATGATGAGGATGATGATGATGAGGATGGTGAAGAAGATCAACTAGACCAAGCCCCACTTGCACTTACACAAGGTCAAGAAGAGGACCAAGAAGAAGTAGAACATGATGAAGGTGCCAAGGAAGAAGAAGTCAAGGAATTACCTAAACTAGTAGAAAAGAAGAAGAGGAAAGCTAAGAAGCCAGCAGTTAATAAACCAAAGAAAGTTGTGAATCCAACACAATAGAAACTAGTAGAACTTGTTACGAGGGCTAGAAGAAGGGAAACTATAAAGAAGACTCAAGAAGTTGAGAAGCCTAAAGGTAATAGACCTATTGCAGCCACAAAGGAGGATGAGCCTAAGAAGAAATAGAGGAGAAAATATGTAGCTCTAGCTAAATTAGATGAGGAGAGGACAGAATTAGATGACAACAATCAATTCTAAGTTGTAAGCCATAGTCCCTCTTTTGATTTAGACAACTTGTGTGACAATATTAAGAATAATGCAGATTTATCAAGGTTCACACATGTTGAGTTTGATAAACTTGGATAGTTAGACATGAATAAGGTGGAAGATTTTGTAGATGATCGCCACATTTAAGAACACTCCTATTGAGATTTCCAACTCATTACCCAAAAGTCTATATGACAGAGTTGAGCAGAGGTGGCAATACAATTTAACAAATGAAATAAATATAAGGGAGACTACTCTAGCCAAAGTAATGTCAAATTTGGATAAATCATCAATGGTTAAGACCATAAAAAAATACAAGGGGATATTTTCTCCCAAATACGCAGCTTTCAATATTTTACAGACTAACATTAAAGAGGTTGTCAATAGAGCACTCAAATATGGAAAGTCATCTATGGGTTTACAACATAAAAGACAAATAAACAAGCACCTAAGGAGGTTCATGAAGAAAAAGATGATCAAGAGGTAGTAGAGACTACTAAGGATATATATGTCAAAGATGGACATGAGGGAGGCATAGAGAAGGAAGAAGATGAAGAGGCTACAATTGAAGACGAGCAACAACAAGATTAGAATGTACCTACAGTACATATGTCAAGTTTTAGTCCCCCTAATTTAGACCAAGAAAGTCAACAAGATACTATATACAAGAAAACCTAACATGTCGAGAGCATGCATAAATAATCAAACATTAGTTGTACATGTATATAAAAGATTCAAATAAGATTGAAATATAACTAATTCTACTTGAGTTTTAAAACTTAGTGAAACTAAAAAGAAAAGTCCTCATGCAACCTCAAAGAAGCCCAACAAGGGCACCCACAAGAGGCCTTGTTGGTGTGCTCAAGATGAGAGATGTTGACATACTCTCCTCAAACAAAACTATGGATGAATCCCATGATGTGATGAAAGATCAATGATATTAAACTATGCTAAGATGAATGAAGAACACTTCAAGCAATGAATATGGAAGTGACTATGCTTAAAAGCATTCAAAGGATGTGAAGATGGATGCAAGTAATCAAAATAACAATGAAAATCTAGAATGAGAATACAATATCTAAGACTAGAATGAAAACAACTACCAAAGATTAGCTCTAAGCATAAAAATATCTAAAAGCTCTAAAACTAAACTAGCATGATAACAATGCAATGGAGGAGATGATGAATGTTTGAGACAAGTGCCCTATTTATAGGCTTGAGAGAGGCCTTGGGGAGGTGGCCTATATGTGGCATCCACATAGGTTCCACAAGGGAGACACATGGGCTAAGGAGACAAGTGGGCTACGGAGACAAGCCAGGAAAAGGTCAACATAAGCCTTTTTGGTGATTAAGATGGCTCAAGGTGTGCTCACACATGTGTGAGCAACCTTGAAGAAAGGAAGGGGGGACAAGTGTTTAAGAGTGTAAGAAGCTTTTTAGAGGAATTAATGAAAGGGGGCTTTCTTGTATTTTGAGTTGCTCACACATGTGTGAGCAAACCCTTAGGGACTAAAAGGTGCTTAGAAAGGTGTTTAGGATAATTAAGTGGAATTAACTAGTGGGTAGGCTTAGAAGGATGAGAGTGATGGGTGCTAGACTAGGTTTTAGGTGGGATTAGGATTAAATTAAATAGGATTTAACTTAATCACAAGATTATAGAATTTAATAAGGTGGAGGGAATTAAAAAAATTGAAATTTATTTAATAAGGGATTTTTGGAGCACTATGCATTAAATAAATTTAACACTTTAGAAGGGATGCATTTAAATTTAATTTAATTACATTAGGAAAGTAAACCTATTTAATTTAATTAATTTAATTAAATAAGTAGAAGAATATGATAAATATAATCAACTATAATGTCAAGGGAAATATTAAATAAATTAATATAGTGTTTGGGATGATTTAAGTATCTACATTTTCCCCCTCTTTAGCATGATGTTGGGACAACATTATATAAAAGAAAATAAAATATGGGTTGCCCCAATGAGGAAAGGAATCCTAGGAGTTGTGTCATAGTGACAACAGGGGAGGAGGGTGCCCCCTTGAGGAAATGGGGTGAAAGAGGAATATATTTTGCCCCATTTTCTCAAGAATAGACACAAGAAGGAAAAGGGAAAGAAAAAGGCTTAAAAGATGACCTTGCATGACTTTTTGGTAAGACCATAATGAAGTAGGGTGAATTGTATAATGATTAATCTAAATGCATCCTAACTACATGAATGCATGGGATTCAGTTGTGTTCATATAGTAGAGCACACCCTAGTTTGATATTGCAAGAGGAGTTATGCATCAAACACTAAAGTAGCATAGATGACAAGGTTCGTTTGCATGGACTAGAATCAAACAAAATAGAGATGTTAGGAACATATATGTAGGTTTCATAGTCATGAGGGAACAAATGACCTATATGCACTAGAGAGGTCTAAGCACACACAAAGTCTTTTAGGGATTTTGGTGGAAAGTGTTCTAACCTGTTGCCCCTAGTGAGCAATGCATAACCATAACTCAAAAATTGACATAGGTGTGCTAAAGAATCATGAAAATAGATGATATCACAAAATGACCCATGTAATCAAGTTAAGCCATTCAAATGACACCAAGATATTGAAGATCAAGGCACATGTGGGGAGGCTATCGCTGACACACAAAGATAAAATCAACAAAAGACCTTATGAACAAGTAGTCATTCAATCCACAGTTTGTGCCATGAACTTCATTCTGATGGTGAATTTGTTAAGCCTGTGTAGGAAGGATGCATCCTATAAGGTGAAAATTGATTGTTTGATTGAATTGTATTGAAATGTTTGTGATTGTTCACTGGAAATTGTGTGAAAGGAACAAGGTTCTCAAAGCATTTAGTCTTAGTGTGAAATTGTGTAAGTTTTGTTTGCAATCACTATTTTGATAAGCTCAGTGTGACAGGGTAAAGCTCAACATCATGAGATTAGATGATGAACAAAAGAATTTGGACAAGATTGATCAAATAAGGGAAGAAGTTGAATAAATGAGATGAATGATGTTGATAAGGTTGGGTTAGAACAAAAAGATATATAGGATGGAAATTGATTTGTACGAAATGATTGGAAGAAGGGAATTTGATTATATTAGAGGATAAATGAGTTGATTCAATTGAATTGGAAAAATTATAAAATTGAGGGAAGGTGGAATAGATTAGAACCAATGACAATGTAGAACCAAGGAATGGTAAATGGATGAAATGAAAGGTGAAATAATATAGGGGACCAAAGGATTCGATATAGAACAATGGGGAGCCAAGGACCATGTTTCAAAGGAGTTCAAATGTCTCATACCAAGGATAGGAAAATAGAAGGAAATATGGTGGGAAATGATGCATGAGCATGGAAAGATGGTGTGAAGGCTATTGTATGCAGGAAGGGAAGGCATGTGTATTTCCAAAGAATGTATGAACATTTTTTTGTTGTGCCTCTAGTATTGATCATGAGCATAGGCTTGAAAGTGGAATGAATAAGGGATATGGGAGGGAGGATATGAAATAGGAGTAATGATATTAAGAGTATGGATGAAATGTGGGACATGAAATGGATGGGATAAAAAAGATCAAGGACATATGAAAGAAGGATGGAAGTATGTAGGAAAATGGATGGAGGATGTAGGAAATGAAACTAACAAGGATGAGGGATACAAGATATGGATAGGATGTCAAGTCCAAATACGTGAAAGTGGATGGAAATACATAGGATAATGGATGGATACAAAAAGTGAGCATGAACGGATAGAAGGAATAGGATATTCAAGATCAAAGATGGAAAGGATGATGGACAATAGATGGAAATATGGAAGATATATAAGGTAGTGCGATATGGATGGAGCTTGCCCCCAGTGTAGAGTGCAAGTGGAAGAGGACAAGTGAATGGATGGTTAAGTGGAATTAGATGACACTAGATACAAAGGGAGGAAAATAAAGGGAGGACTTAAGCATCTAAATACATGGATGGTATCCCTTGATATATATTTATCTTTCTTTGTTATTTTCATGGAATTTTTACTATTTTCTCATAGATATTGGTAGGATAGTGAAAATAAGGATGAAATGGGTTGGGAAATGGAGGACAATGACTTATGAAAAAGTTTGGATTAAGGGGGTGGAATGGTTGGGAAGAAGACATGGTTGATGGATGCTAAGTTGGAAGAATTGTAAATGAGTGGATAAAGGAGGTGGAAACATCATCATTGGCACGCACCTTGAAGGGCGATGGAAAGGATGAAATTTTGGAGGATGTGTAGGAGAGAGTTTGAATTTTGGGATATAAGGACCCAAAATGGATGAAGGAGATGATGGGTTTAGGATGGTGGATTTTGGAACATAAGGACCCAAAATAGAGTTGGTAAATAGAACTTTTGAGGATTTATGGATGGAGGAAGCCTTTGAATTAGCAAAATTGGATGTCATTTTGAATTTTTCTTTGAGAATAATTGCTTCATTAAGTAGCTTTGGAATCCACATAATTTTTTCACTTTGTATTTTTAGCCTTTGTGGCATTTGGATTTTGTTTTGGATCATATTTTTCTTTTCTTGAACATGTCTTTTAGAGGGGACATGTTGATCCTTGGATTTTTGTATATTTTTTGCTTGATTCACTTTACCTTTGGCATCCAATTTGATTCCATTCCCCATGGTATGGGTGCATGAAGATAAATGGTATGGAGAGATGGTGGATGAAATTATGTAGGGTGAACATTGGAAGGAATTCAAGGATGTGCACCTTTATTGATCTTTGTTAGGAGCATGAGGGGATGAAGTGGAAGAATTGGATATGGTGGATGGGTGCATGTATGGACACAAAATGGATGCAAGTAATGAAGGGTTTGTCTTTGGAACATAAGGACCCAAAATGGATGGAAATGAGTAAGGAATGGGAATATGGATATAAGGGCCCAAAATGGACTTGGAATGAATATGGATGATGGGAATATTTAGGTTTGGAAGGAGGAATTTTGGATTTTGAAGGAGTGGAATGTGTACCAACATCTTGAGAGATTATATCTTCAATGGGATACTTATAATTTTCAATACAAGATGTGAGTCCATATATAAGGGGTTCATAAGTGGATTGGAAAGGTATGATAGGATCATGTGGAGAATTAGGATCATGAGGGGTATTATGAAGGATAATAGGATCTTGAGATAGATTGGGATCATGAAATTCAAATGAAGGGATACTTTGATCTTGACTTATAAGAGCATCATGTAGTGAAATGGAAGGAATGATTGAATCATGAAATGGAATAGAATCATAGAATGGAGTGGAGGGAATAGAACCACGAGATGGAGTAATTTGATCTTGACATGGAGGAATTTTAGTGGATGTAGTGGAAGGAAAATCTTCATGAAGTGGAGGATCAATGGGTGCTAACTCATGAGATGGATGGGAATCAATAATGTGCATGGAACATGTAATGTCTTGATCTTGATCAAGAAGGGGATCATGATATAGATTAAGAGGGGTAAATGGATTTTGAGGGATAAGGGAATTATGGGATGGGGAATTTCTTGGATCTAAAGGATAGGAGGAATCCATAATGGGATTCTTTGGAACAAGTTCTTGAGATGGCATTGGATGTATAACTTTGTGTGATTGGATCACTTTATTTTTAGTTTTGTAGTTAGACAAGCTTTATACCAATGATTGTGGGACAAAGACATAATTATTTCAGGATGGGGATAATGTTGATTTTGGAGGATTAGGATTATGTGGCAATTGAGAGCTAGGTATGGGAATGAGATGATGGTTTTGGACATTAAGCTCAAAGTTTGAGGAGTTACATGGAGGATTTGGGTTGGATGGGACATGAGGATTATGGACATTAAGCTCAAAGTATGGGGAATTACATGGAGGATTTGGGTTGGATGGAACCTAAGGATTATGGATTTGGAAGCATGGGGGAAGAGGACATATGTTTTGGAAGCTAGATTTTATCTTTTAACCCCCATTTGATAGGCTAAAGACATAATTCTTAAGTTCCTCAAATTCTTGGGCAATGGAATTTATGTTTGAAAAATTATGTGGGTTGTGAGATGAATCATATGTAGATGAAGGATAATGAGGTGGATTTCCCTTGTCAAAGATAAAGGGAGAATAATAAATATGAGATGGACTAGGATTGGACATGAAATTTTGAGGATTGATTTGGTTCATGGGTTGAATGGGATGTATAACTCCATATTTCCTTTGAAAATCTTCAACCATTTGGTTATGCCAATTCTTATCCATGAACTTAGATGAGTAGTGATGAAAGATTTTATGATGTATGAAATATGACATTCGGACTAGGAGCAATTTGGACTTTGTGTTGATTTGATTAGGATTGGATTTGATTTGATTGAAGGTTTTGAGATAACCTTGATGTAGATAAAGACTTTATGATATTGAAAATAATTGGATGTTGGATTTGGATGATAATATCTTCTTCTACTTGGAGATGGAAAAATGATCCCAAGTTAGAATAGATTATAAAATAGCTGACTCAATACTTGGCGATGACAAATGATCCCAAGTGAGAGAGTGAAACTATGGTAAGCTTTCTTAAGGAAGAAGGTCTAGTATCAAATGTTGCATAAATCTTTCTTTCTAAAGATTGGATGGAATATTGATGAAGGAGAAAGATGATTGATGATATTGATCTGAGTCAATCAAGATAGCTATGATTAAAGTAAAAGGTTTATGGTGGTGCTCCTATGTCCAAAGTGGAAGATTTTATGAAAAAATGAATTAGAAGAAAAATTGAATAAATGAAATTAGAAAGATTGATTTTGGATGAAGATGTAAATGGATTGAATTAGGAATTGATTAGAAAAGAATGAATTTGACAGGGTATTGGATTAAGAATCATGAGGATGAATCATTGAATGAGGAAATTAGATCTTGATGTGAATATTGAATCATGATTAGGATGAAGATTAGGGATTTGATTGAATGATTAAGAAGATGAAGTAATGATTAGAATGGTTGAGATTTTGAAGAGTGTGATGAAATAGATGAATAGAAGAAGTGATGTGGATTTGTTTTTTTTTTCTTGAAATGTTTTTGGATTTTGAATTTTTATGAAATTTTTGGATTTTTCTGAAACATAACATGTAAAGAATATAATGAAATATATACAAGTTTAGATGGTGTGTCCCCTTCAAAATGGAAGGGTTTTGAACACTCAATAATGTCAAACACCAACAATCCTATAAGGTTTTGACTAGGATATACAAGCTTAACTAGGGGTGTCCTTGATATACACAAGGTACATGACACCCAAATATGTAGATGAAAGAAAATAATGCCACATAGCCAGGAGAATACGGCAACACAAATCTCCACCTTCACTTCCCAAAGGTATAAATTTCTTCGGGGCTTAGCCAAGAGTGACAAAATTTTACTTCCAAGAGAGGTGTCTTTTGATTCATCTCCTGATATTTATACTCTGCTAGAATGCTAGAGTTGAGGTCAACACAAGGGGTGATGACATCCCCAAGTAGACCTCCTAAAAATTGTAAAATAAGGCCACTTATTTCTTGTGCACTCAAGATCACCCAAAGGCACGAGAGGAGTGAATACGTAAATAGTCTTGGTTTTAAAAGACACTTATTCTTTCCCAATGGATCTATGGGTTTTGTAATCTATTCTTGAAGACACTCATATTTATAACATATAATGTTATTTCCAACTTGAAAACATTGTCAACATAAGAAATCAAGAGTTCATCAACAAAAATAAATCGATCATCGTCAACATAAAAAAATCAATAGAGATAGAGCAAGTCCATTTATTACATTCAAGATTGAGTGACTATTCATTTTAAGCACCAAATCCAAATCTTCATTGAAATTTTCTTTGAACCTTTAAACATTCAAGATTGTGTTTTAACAACATTTATCCAAATGAAAGGTTTTGTTCAATTGATTATGCATTCAAGATTGGATTTTCTTAATTTAAGTTTAGTCATTCAAGAGAGTGTTTGATTTATTTAATTAAGTGCAACATGCATTCAAAGGCAAGTGTTTAAGAATTCAATTTCATTTCCTAAGAATAATAAAACTTTAAGGGAAACATGCAAGACACATGGTTAGTTGTTTCTAAAATACTCCAATCTGTAATCCTACAAATAATCAACTTGATTAGCAACACCAAAATCTCCAAAATGAATTTTTGATTATGGAAAACATTATTTATTTATTTATTTTTAATTTTTTATAGATGCAAATCAACTTAGAATAGTCCATATCCTACGGAACCACTAAAAGTCAATTTTTGTTTTATACTCTCTTTTTTAAAACAAAAAAATGTAGACGATAGAATGCAAGCACAAACACCAAAAATTTAGAGATGACAGAATAAAACCAAGTACAATATACCTGATACTTACACTTGCAAATTATAGATGACAATAGTAGAGCAGAGACACCAAACCACGAAGATGACAGAACTTGCATCTACCAGAAAAAATGCAGACGACAAAACTAGGAGTCATTGGTGAATCACAAATGCTTAAAAAGTAGGTCGTCAAGAAATCGCAAATGACAGTCTATAGGCAGAGATGCTAGTTCAAAGGTGGAGATGATAATCGATTGAAAAATGGATTTTCAGATGCCCATAATGCAGACGATAGGACACAAAATCTATAGAGATGACATTACTCGTAGGCAACAAAATTGGGGAGACAACAAAACAAAAAAATTTGCAAATTTTAGGTGGTTATTAGGTTTGTCATAGGCAGAGATGCAAAATCACAGAGATGACAAATCATCTTCGCAGACAACATTGCATCCTAATAGAGATGACAGTGCATGATTTTTACATAAAATGACAAATTTTTGATTGAATTTGAGTATGGAAAAGGGATGTGGGTCCCATCAGGTGTGCCAAAATGTATACAAGAAAACCTAACATGTCGTGAGCATGTGTAAATAAGCAAACATTAGTTGCACACGTATATCAAAGATTCAAATAAGATTGAAATACAACTAATTCTACTTGAGTTTTAAAACTTAGTGAAACTAAAAAGAAAAGTCCTCATGCAACCTCAAAGTAGCTCAATAAGGGTGCCCATACTAGGCCTTATTGGTGTGCTCAAGATGAGGGATATGGATCTACTCTCCTCAAACACAATTATGGATGAATCCCATGATTTGATGAATGATCAATGATATGAAACTATGCTAAGATGAATGGAGAACACTTCAAGCAATGGATATGGAATCAAAGGATGTGAAGATGGATGCAAGTAATCAAATTAACAATGCAAATCTAGAATGAGAATGCAATATCTAACACTAGAATTCAAAAAACTACCAAAGGTTAGCTCTAAGCATAAAAATTTCTAAAATCTCTAAAACTAAACTAGCATGATAACAATGCAATGGAGGAGATGATGAATGCTTGAGGCAAGGGCTCTATTTATAGGCTTGAGAGAGACCTTGGGGAGGTGGCATCCATGTGGCATTCACATAGGTGCCATAAGGGAGACACATGGGCTAAGGAGACAAGCCATGCAAAGGTCAACATAAGCCTTTTTAGTGATTAAGATGGCTCAAGGTGTGCTCACACATGTGTGAGCAACCTTGGAGAAAGGAAAGGGGGACAAGTATGTAAAAGTGTAAGACGCTTTTTGGAGGAATTAAAGAAAGGGGGACTTTCTTAGATTTTGAGTTTCTCACACATGTGTGAGCAAAAACTTAGGGACTAAAAGGTGCTTGGGAAGGTGTTTAGGATAATTAAGTGGGATTAACTAGTAGGTAGGCTTAGAAGGATGAGAGTGATGGGTGGTAGACTAGGTTTTAGGTGGGATTAGGATTAAATTAAATAGGATTTAACTTAATCACGGGATTATAGAATTTAATAAAGTGGAGGGAATTAAATAAATTAAAATTTATTTAAAAGGGGATTTATGGAGCACTATGCATTAAATAAATTTAACACATTAGAGGGGACACATTTAAATTAAATTTAAATACATTAGGGAAGTGAACCTATTTAATTAAATAAGTAGAAGAATATTAAAAATATAATTAATTATAATGTCAAGGGAAATACTAAATAAATTAATATAGTGTTTGGGATGATTTTAAGTGTCGATAGACACAATAAAGATAAAGGATATTTCTGATAACACAATGCAAAACATCAATCCTTTGATAGAGGGTGATTTGAAAAAGATATTACAAGATTCTACTTTAGTTGCAAAATTATGCACTAATATTGTATTAATAAGCAGAGCTAAGATTGACAAAGCATCAACAGGGGAAAAGAAAACTAACACATTTAGTGTGCCCCCTACATCTACAAAGACAAAAGGTACATAAGGACTACAGGGTGTCACCACTGACACACATGTTTCAATGCCTATTGTGGCATATCAAGTGAAGGACATGGTGACAATAGATGTCATCACATTAGTGGTGATTGCTTCAATGTAAGCAATTTTGGTTGTTGAGAAGGATGAGACACAAGTCCATATAGGTCAAAAATTCAATCCTACACCTATCTCACAGATATAAGGTGAAGAATAAAACATAGAGAAGGAGAATGATAGGACAAAAGAGTCAGTTTTGACTATGAAACTAGAGGAACAAATAGCAATTCATACATTGGTTACCCTACCAATCTTTGCATCCCCTATTCCTAGTCAAACTCTTCATAGGCCAAGTGTAGATGCTACACCATTACAGTCATCAAGTCTGAACCCTGATACATCTAATATTGGAGAAGGCACATCTTATGGAGATGTTAACTTAGATGAGGTGATTAAACTTCCAAAGTTTGATCTTGCAGCAATCACCATAGAATAAATGAGCATATTGCAGGAATCTCTAGCAAGAAAGAAGCACCAAGAGTTACTCAAAAGGGAGCATAAGCAAAGACAAGTTCTACATGAAATCAAAGAAATATATCTCGATGCATTCAGCCTCCCAAAAACTAATGAGGAAAAACCTATTATTAAGTAACTAGTGAATATAGTTTATAAGATTAGTTATGCAGACCTAGAAACAAATACTAAACTTCTAGAATGGTCTAGGAAAAAGTTTCAAACCAAAGTCAATGACTTGGATACAGATACTAAATTTCTAGAATGGTTTGAGAAAAAAATTCAAACAAAATTCAATGAAAAGATTTGTAGTGTCATTGCACTACAACAGGTTGAGTTAGCAACCAAGATGGAGAGTATAAAGAAGGTGTTAGAGAATATATCTTCTCCATTCACAAAATTTTTTGATGTGAATTTATTCACACAAGAAGTTTAGAGGGCTATCGACCAACTACAAGGAGACCTATGAACAACAGGTAACATTCTCAAGTTGTCTCCTAGTCAGAGCCAAGCTCAGTTTCAAATGTTTCTAACTACTCAAGGTCAGCTAGTTGCATTACATGTACAAGATGCAAATATTCAGGCTACCTTGATAAGTATTCAATCCATGTTGACCCCACACATGGAGGTATTGCATAAGGAACTAGCCTTTGCTAAAACATTGACGAAAAAAGATTCTCATCTTTCTACTGATAAGGGCTTAGTAGACCTTGTTGTTGAGCTAGATGTTCAATTTCAATCTCTAGAGGTAGTGTGCAAAAATTGGGATGTAGCACTCAAGATTATAATGGAGGTCCATCAAAAAAATTTGGACAAACACACTATTTGTGTACCACCCATGACATAAGTGTTAAAATGGGGGATATTGAAGAAAAGGAGAATTGAGACAAAAAGGAGAGAATACACAAAGGAGGAGTAAATGTAGAAATAGAGTAAGCTAGCAACTCAACAATTTTACTCAATAAGAGTATCAAATTTAGACACAACAAAGAACAATCAACTCAGGGTCAGTTATGAAATTTTGAGGTAAGACTGATAAGTCAATAGTTTTTTGCAAAATTTTGACATTTTGAAAGTTTCTATGTGAGTTGAGTAAAGAATATATATTATATGAGTTATGCTCATAAGTTAAGGTTATATATGCATGAAAAAATGTTTTTTCCACACATTTCTAAGGGGGAGATTGTTGATCTCATTTTGGTTTTGACATATGAGTGAGAATACAATTAATTCATTTCTTAATAGTACTTAGTGTATGTTGAGCAAGCAGTGCATGCTAGGCATAAGATGTTAGATAATGCATGTCAAGCAAAATATATAGTATATGTCAAGCACTAGTATGTGTCAAGTAGATAGATAGTGTTAAGTCACTCTGGTGATGAGCAAGCTAATACATGTCGAGTGATTTAGATGTTGAGTGAACAGTGGATGTCGAGTCCTTCAGAGGTCATGTTATAGCATTGAAGATATAGTGGATGTTGAGCATCAGAGGCTTCAAGTGCAAAGTAAATAGTTCTATACATAGTAGTTTGTAATGGTACAAACTCCTATGTAAATAGTTTTTGGGATGACTTAAGGATTTTTTTACAATTCTAGAAGATAAAGATGAATCTACATTGAGAATCCCTATGTAGTACATGCAACCAATTAGATAAAGGGATGAATTAAGCAACAAAATGGGAAAATCATAGTCATTGATTCCTACCTAACCTTAGGTCACCTAAGTCTTCTTAAGGAGGGAAAACCCTTGAGATTTTATGTGTGAAGGGAGAGGTTTACATGCGCACACAAAGCATTCATAGTGACTAAGGAGATGTTGTGAAAGGATTGAATTGTAGAATTAGTTAGAGAGAATAGAAGAAAGCAGAGTAAGGAAAGAATTGATACATATGATCAGAAAGGATCAAATATATATCAAGAAAGAGGAGATTTGATAGCTAGTAGAGAAATGCTAACCAAAGGATCGAGGCTGAAAAATTCTAACAGCTGAATAAGTAAAAATCTCTTAATCAAGTAGTCCTAGTAGGCTTTTGTAAATCGTTTAATAGGGTGCATACTTTATTTTAATTTGAAGTCCTTTAACTAGGAACACTTCTAATAGGGTGTTGAAATCCTTTGATAAGGTAAGATTTAATGGCCTTTAATAGAGCGAACCTTTCAAAGGGTAGATCATAGTTTATGATAAAAAATTTGTAACCTTCATTGGATACACTTTACAACTACAATAGTGGAAATTTTTCGGTGTCATCTCCACCCTAGTTTTAACTTCTCACTGGAGGGTTTCCAGGTAACCAAATATATTGTGTCATATGTGTTAATTGGTTTCATGCTATGGATGAATATGTTTAGTTTGGTATTTTAGTTTACATGCAAATTGTGAGATGGATGTGTGGTGAATGATTTTGTGGTTGAAGTTTTGAAGTGATGATTCACCCCCACCCCCCCTCTTAGAGTTTACTTTCCCCATTTTTATTTCCAACACTAAGAAATGAGCGCACAAGGTTCTTCTATTGGGTCTATCGATGAGGTAAATAAGTCAATTGATTTTTATTTCAAATTGAATACTGTAGTAATTACTGTATTTGATATTAAGTTCCAAAAATATAAGTCATTATATTTGTTTTAAGTAAAGAAACAATGATTATATATTTGTTAAAACTTTAAAGTGAATATATTTATATGTATTAAAATGAATGATTAACATTTCTCAGTATTTGTCTTGTATTTATATGTATATATTGTTGATAATTGCACTAATTATTTACATTGGATTGCAGGCTGTCAATCATGATACACCATTTGAGCACCATGGAGGCGTCAATTCGAATGTGCATTGTAATACTCAAGGTAGCTATTTTCTATTTGATTTTTTATTTTTGAATTATCAATACAAGTAAACATTTCAAATTGAATTTGGTGTAGTAATACAAATTTAACTATAATATGTGTTGGGATTAAGAAAACATCTTGTATTGTAGTTGCAAGGGATGTAGAGGTTATTCCTAATGAGCATGTTGAGGTTCAAGCCATCAGGCAAGATGATGTGGTTGGACAAGGTAAAGAGCACTACAATTATGTTATTTAAAGTCTCAAATTTTTTAAATGTAACCATTTTATTTTTTATTGCAGAGGACCCACCTTTGCAAAGGACAGCGAGATCATGTCCACGGGTGAAAAGAAATGTCGATGATGACATGGATATGCCTCTACAAAAATATAGGGAAGGACAAAAAATAAAAAGACAAAAAAGAAATGATTCTCATTTATGTAACTTTTTTGATAATTGTACACTATTAATGTGTCACACGCTAAACCATTTGATCCAAGTGATTCCATGAGTTCAGAATGCTTGGATGTCAGCTTAGAGCTCCCTATCCATGAAGTGCAAGGATGCTCAAGATAAAATGCTATGGAATCTAAATTGAGCCTTTGAAGTGCATTCCTTGCTAGTAAACCATGCAATGGGAGTTTCCAAAGACAAGAGGCAAGAATTCAAATTTCCACAAGGAGTTCCTCAGGGATGCAATACAAATGTGAAATAAGCTAAGATGAAATGAAAAATATAGCTATAGTAACCAAGATGAGAGTATTACAAACTAGCCTAGTTATACTATGTGAGCTAGATTATAGTAAAGGAAACTAAGTTATCATGCAACTACACTAAAATGTTGTAATGAAATAACTTACACAATTGAAGAAATAATATGAAATATTATATAAATACTTGATAATAACTGAGAGTAATAGGCCACTTTGAGGGGGCAACCTCCAAATATCTCCAATGAGAACACACTTCACAATATTGTGATTAAATAAGACTCACAACCTCCTATATATACCTAATTATACTTAGGTTGAATAGACACATCCCTACATAACACCTAGGCCAACCTACCTACCTAAATAATAATATAATAATGATAACATGACTTAATTAAGGATTAAGATAGCCACAAGTTGACTATTCATAACCCTATATACACCAATATTAAGGGAATAGCATGCCCCCTCTCTTGAAAGAAGCATTGTCCTCAATGCTAACCAAGTGTGGATTCTTTTGAATGAACTCCTAATCCTCCCATGTGGCCTCTTCAACTAGTAAATTCTTCCATTGGATGAGATATTGAGTCAGGGTTTTTTTCCTCAACTTCTTCGTTTGTGTTTGAATAATGCACTCTGGTTCCAAAATTATTCTTCCTTCTTCATCAAGTTCTAGTAGTATTTTTTGAGTAGGAATGTTCTACTTGATTACCTTCTTCAAACAAGAAACATGAAAAACTAGATGTATCTTTGTTGTTGGTGGCAACTCAAGCTTGTAGGCAACACTATAAATCTTTTGCATGATTTGGTATGGTCCATAATATCTTGGAGACAACTTATTATTCTTTTTTTTTTGTTTCTTCTTTGAGATTTGTTAATAAGGTTGTAATCTCAAGAAGACCTAGTCCCCAACTTCAAAATTTCTTTCACTATGATGTTGATCTGCTTGTTGTTTCATTTGATTTTGTGCCATAGCTAAATTCTCCTTAAGTCTTGAAAGTACCTATTTTTGATGAAGAAAGTGGTCCTTTACTACCTGAACTCTTGGTGACACCTTTAATGATGATGTGATGGAAGGAGAGTGATATCCATAAAGTGCCAAAATGGAGACATTTTTTATGAGTTCTGAAAAGAAGTATTCTACCACCATTCTACAAGAGGTAGCCAATCCACCCATTGAGATTATTTTTTTGAAGTGAAACAACATATATATCCTTCCAAACATTTATTAACCACCTCAGTTTTCCCATCTAATTGAGGATGTATGAAGAACTATGAGCCAATTGAGTACCCAAACATGAGAATAAATCTTTCCAAAAGTGACTAGTAAAGATAGGACCATGATCACTAACAATAACCTGAGGTGTACCATGTAGATTTTGGATATTCTCCAAGAAAATTTTTTCCACTATACTTGTTGTAAAAGACTGTGATAATGTAATGAAATGTGCATATTTAGTGAGGTGATCAACTACTACCATGATGACATTATGACCTTAAGATTTGGGAAGCCCTGTGATGAAGTCCATGGATACCTCTTCCAAACATTAGCTAGGAATAGATAAAGGCTGCAAGAGACCTAGTGTCTTAATTTTTTCCCCCTTATTTCTTTGACAAACCAAACATTCAGCCACAAATCTTTGAAGATCACCTTTTAGCCCTTCCCCAAAAAAATCTTTCCTGACCCAATGATATGTCTTCAAAAATCCTAAATGACCACCAATGGGGGACTCATGTAGTTCTTTAAGAATCTTGTGTTTAAGAGTGGAATTCTTGCAGAGATACAAGCACTCTTTATACCAAAGAATATCCCCTTTTAAACAAAATTTATCTGAACTACTAGGGTCACTTTTTATTTTTTGGATGAGATTACTTGTTGCAACATCATTTTTTCACTCTTCTTTGGCTCCTACTACCCATTTTTTTGTAATATTGAAAGGGCACACAATAAGCCTTCATTTTTTTCATCCTTCCTGGAAAGTGCATCAACCACAATAGTTTTGTTCCCTATCTTGTATATAATTTCAAAGTCATATTCCAACATCTTAGTGACCCATTTTTGTTGCTCTTTAGATGATAGTGTTTGTTCCAAAAAATATTTTAGGTTATCATGATCTGTCTTAACCTTGAAGTGTCGACCAATTAAATAAGGCCTTCATTTTTTAACTGCATGAAGGATTGCTAACATTTCCTTTTTGTAAATAGGTTTGATTTGATTTTTACCTTTTAATCGATGACTCTCAAAAGAAAATGGTTGACCTTCTTGCATGAGAACTACTCCTATCCCATTTCTAGAAGCATCACATTCCACAATGAATTCCTTGGTGAAGTCTGGAGTGGCAAGCATTGGAGTTGTACACATAGCCTTCTTCAATTGTTCAAATTATATATTAGCAAATTCATTCCAATGAAAGGAATCCTTCTTCAATAGATTTGTAAGGGGTGTTGCTATATGACCATAATTCTTCACAAATCTTCTATAATATCCTATCAATCCCAAGAAACCCCTCAACTTCTTAAAACTTTTTGGAATAGGTCATTCCATAATAGGATTAATTTTGTTAGGGTCCACCTTTACTCCTTCATGTGAAACTATGTGTCCCAAATACTCCACCTCCTTAAGACCAAAAGCACACTTGGATGGTTTAGCATAGAGTTTATGATCTTTGAGTAATTGTAATTCTTGGTCTACATGCTGCAAATGTTCTTCCCAAGTCTTGCTATAAATTAATATATCATCAAAAAACACTAACACAAAATTTCTCAAGAACTTCTTAAAAATCAAACTTTGGAATGTAGATGGTGCATTGGTAAGACTGAATGACATCACCAAAAAATCATAATGACCCTCCTGCATTCAAAATGTTGTCTTACAAATATCTTCCTCCTTAATATGAATTTGGTGATAACCTGATCTAAGATCTAACTTGGTAAAATACATAGCTCCATTTAATTCATCTAGAAGATCATCAATGACTAGAATAGGAAACTTATCTTTAATGGTGTACTTTTTGAGCACTCTATAATCTAGACACATGTGCCAATTTTCATCCTTCTTACGCACTAGCACAATAGGTGAGGAGTAAGAACTTTGGCTATGCCTGATAATTCCTACCTCTAGCATTTCCTCAACATTTTTTTCTATCTCACTTTTTTGTATGTGTGGGTACCTATAAGGCCTAATGTTTAGTGGCTAGCTTCCTGGAACTAGTTGTATGGCATGGTCATGATCCCTCTTAAGAGGAAGTCCTTTAGGCATATCTCCAAGAATCATTGAGTGACAATCAATTATTGCTTGTAAATCTAGATGAGTAAGAGCATTAGACTGAGAGACTTCTAATGAACATAGTTGGGCCACAAATCCATCCGTACCTTTCTTAAGAAGCTTTTTCATTTGGTGAGAGCTTACCATCTATGGGGATTTTTCCTTCAATCCCCTTAGTTCCACTACCTTTCCTTTTTATTGAAATCACATGAATAGTTCTTGGAAGTTCATCTCAAGTGTTCCCAATGTAGTAAGCCATTGTACTCCCAAAACAATATATGTTGAACCCATGGACATCACATACATTGGGGTATCAAGTGGATAATCTTCCATGGATAATTTGATGCTATGACACTTCCCTGAACAACTAATTGTACGCCCATCTACAATCAAAAATTGAAACTCTGGGACTAGATGTATAAAATAATTTAGAAGAGTTGCAAACTTTATGTTGATGAAATTATGAGTATTACCTAAGTCGATCAACACTGTTACTTTCTGCTTCTTTAAGAAACCCATTACCTTGAGAGTTTGTGGCACACTGAAACCTAAAAGTGCATGACAAGAAATAATTGGTTGAGAATCATGTGATTCCTCACCTAACTCCCTATCCTCCTCTGATATGGGTTCATCCTCTTCTTCCTCACTTGGACCTTCAATATAGAACAATTCCTTTTCACTACATTTATGTCCTTAACTATATTTTCTATCATAATTGAAACACAACCCTTTTGATCTTTTCTCCTCAATTTTTTGTGGAGTCAACCTAGTGGGTTGAGGAAGAGAAGGTGTTGAATATCCTTTTTCTCTGGTCACATTAGCCTCTTGCTTTCTAGGAATCAAGAACTTCTCCTCTACCCCACGTGCCAATATAAAAGACTCGTTTACTGAGTTGGGATAAAACATGCATACCTCATGTTGAATGTGATCCTTGAGACCACCCAAGAATAAATAATTCAAGTTGTCATCTCTAATTGTATCCACTCTTAAGGATAGATTTTGGAATTTTTTAATATAATCCTTAACTGATCCTATTTGTTGAAGCTTAGCAAGTTGGCTAAAGAAGTTTTCTGTCACACTATTGTTGTATTGTGCTTGGAGTTCATCTGTAAAAATTGACTATGATATAGTGAGACCCTTTTTCCACCTATGAGTACAAAGCCAATGATACCAAATGGATTGATCTAGTTCTAGATATAAGGAAGCCATCATAACCTTTTGTCCATATGGGATTTGATGTACTTCAAAAAAATCTCCATTTGATTTAACCATGTTAGAGGATCCTTGCCATCAAATTTGCGCATATCCACCTTTGAAAAAAAATTCCTAGATCCTATAGGATTTAATAAAATTGGTGTCATTATTAGCCAACTTGAAGGTTTCACCTTGATTGCTTGAGAGCTCCTTCCTTATTTCATTCATATAGGTGCTTAACATGCTTCATATATCTGATATATCTCCTCATAGGTCACACATATCCCTCTTAACCTCTTCCTTGAACTTACTAAGTTCCTCATTTGGATTACTATCCTGTATTGCTTCCCTATCTTGATCAAAGGATTTCCTCGGTGTGGTAGCATTATTTTTGCCTCTTGTTGAAGGCCCCATCATGATGAAAACCAATATTTTTGAAATAAATCACACAAATGAAATGTATCTTGCTTCTTTTTTCTTTTTTCTTTTTCTTTCAATTTCTCCAAGATTTTAAATTTAGGCTCCTCTACTATGTATTCAAAAATCCAATAAAAGTTATATTCCAATTTGGCAAGATGTGAGAGATATGAAGATCTCAATAAATTGTGTAGAAATGGTAATTCTGCAATAATTTTCTCAAATTTTCTCCAATTCCTCTAAACTTTGGATTATAGCTTCTTTAATATAGTCTTCAAAAACCCTTTTAAAATCTTTGAAAAAATCTCTAAAATCTGAAAGTTATACTCTTCCAAAAATTGCTCCAATGTTGAGAAAAAATTTGCCTCTATGGTGCCAAGATCATGCTCTGATACCACTTGTAATGAAATAACTTACACAATTGAAGAAATAATATGAAATATTATATAAATACTTGATAATAGCTAAGAGTAATAGGCCACTTTGAGGGGGCAACCTCCAAATATCTCCAATGAGAACACACTTCACAATATGATGATGAAATAAGACTCACAACCTTCTATATAGACCTAATTATACTTAGGTTGAATAGGTACAACCCTACATAACACCTAGGCCAACCTACCTACCTAAATAATAATATAATAATGATAACATGACTTAATTAAGGATTAAGATAGCCACAAGTTGACCATTCATAACCCTATATACACCAATATTAAGGGCGTAGCAAATGTCATGATATGTGAGAATGTAGACAAGAAAAATGGAAGTTCTCCATAAGCTCTCAAGGAGTTAATCAATAAACCTGCAGCATAAAAATGCTCAAGAGTGTGGATCCTAAATGGGGGAAAGCTCTCTCTCTTTAAAAGTCATATGGATGGTAGAGATCAAGATCAAGATGATGGAAGATCAAGGGTGAAGTTTGAAAATGGGAGTGATCCATGTGCACACACAAGTAAACCAATAAAATAGAAGTTGACGTCCCATACAAGACAAAAGTCACAAAGCCTTTTCTTTTAATTTGTAAAATAGAAAGAGGACTTAATGTGTGCACTTTAAGTGGGTTAGAATAATGGGGGCTTTTATTTAATTAAAATTGGACATGTTATTTTAATCAAATAACGGTCTTAGGATAGCATAGTCAAACTATAGGTTATAATCAAATTAATTAATTTTTAGCAATTTGGTCTAGGAAAATGATGAATTAATTTAGCCAAAATGATGAGAAGGGGGCTAATAGTCTAGGTGACCATTTTTTGGTGATTACATTTGACCCTATTTGACGAGTGTGTGATCGATCTGGGAACACATTACATCAAAGAAAATAGAAGCCATGTAGGCAGTGATAGATAGAGATATCTAATTTCAAAAAATGAAATGCAGAAAGAGGTAGCCAATTGTGAATGTACAACCTGATAGCAATAGTACTAAATAGTATGAAAGAGGCAATGTTAGAATTCAAGAAGAATGCTAACACCAACAAAAGTAGATAGATCGAGAGCAAATGAAAAGATCAAACATATGCTCCTGAGAAATAGATAGTTGTAGTAAGTGATGATAGAGTATTTATGCCCCCTCAGGATCAAAATTGAAATGAGGTAAGGGGAATGTAGAAATGAGCTAGATATGAAAAAAATTAGATATATAAAATTTCATGATAGCAAATAGATGATTAGAACCAAAGAGTGACCATAAGGAAATAGTTGAATGCCCTAGTTTGACCATATTTGACCATGAAGGATAAAGCATGAAAATTAGGTCAAATTGAGTAGAAAGGTGATTTTAGATGTGAAAATGTGAATTAGAGCAGATATGAAATGTAGAAATGATGAAGACATGAAGAAATGAAGATGCCCCTATGATGATTCGAAGATTAGACCTCAAGGGGTCAACTAACTGCATAGAAGAAGGTAGAATTTTAAAATGTGATTTTGACTATCAAGATGAACTTAGATTTTAATTTCAATCTCAAAAATGGATCCAAAATGTCAAAATTAGGTAAGAGGTCAAAATTTTATATAGATGTGATGATAAGATAGCAAAGAGATGAAGCGAAAGATCAAGAAGGTGAAAAGACATAATCAAGAAGAAAGCAAAAAAGATATGAAAATAGTTAGCTGACATGTTCGAGAAAAGATGAAGAGAGAGCTATCCCCATATGCAATAATGTAAGAATGAACCTATAATGAAAACTAATATGAAAATTGGTTTACCATCAAGAAACACATAACATTTAGACTCTAATTTCATCATTGAGCATTTATTAGGGACATCATGAGATCATGGAACCATCACTTAGTAAAACTTATGAGGATATGAATATGATCAATATTAGATAGGAATTTGGAAATCCAATCTAAGCATCAAACACATGTAAGTCAAGATGGATATGCTATTAGATTCCCTAAGTTTAATATAGAAAGATAACACCTATAACAAGGTATAAGCACTAGGGTAACCCTCGAGTGCGGTCTTGTGAAAATAGTCAAGGATGATACGTTTTTGAGTCAAAGTGTCAAATAGGACAAGCATGAATGCTTTAAATACTATAGATAAAGAAAGCATACCCACAAGCAAAAAGTAAGAAAACATGCCCCATGCCCCCAATCTTCTAGTCCATGACATCCTCGAAAGACTATTAGGGAGGAAACACATAGCAAAGAAATTGTCAGATATAGCACACAAAAGTAGATAAAGTTCATCATATCTTAGTTGGTTAAATGTTTTAAGTGTGTGTAATTTACTTGGTCATTTCTTGAAGATTTGATTCTGATAGTGACAAATATCGCGACATCTGAGACTCCAAGTAAACTATCTGAAAAGTGTTGAGAAACACTTGATGTCAAATGAGGTAGTGTTGAGAAACATTGCTTTTGAAGATCCTACCAAAGAAAAATCTCCTTGTGCAAGAAGATCCTTGATAAGCCAAACAAACTATGCCCCCTAGACTATGACAAGAGTTAATTCCAAGCTAGGCAAGGTGAGATAGAATAGTAAAGCGGATGGGCAACGAGCCTAATAGATAGAGTTAATTCTGTTGATTTTGGTGAGACATCAAAGTATTAAGGAGTAGGATTTGACTAAGATGCTCATTTTTTTCAACATGTTTTCTAATTTTTAGGCTTTTTTCAAGATCAATAAATAGTTTTTAGGATTTTTTAGGACTTTTTTCAATTTTTTTGTATTTTTGTATTTTTTTTTTTTTTTTGGTGATACATCAAAACGCCTATCTCTAGGTTTTCACTAAGATGATCATTTTTTCAAAACATTTTCTATTTTTTTGGATTTTTTTCAGCATCATATATGATTTTTAGGATTTTTAGAAATTGCTAATTCTCAAGTAAGATCGCATTATTTGTCCGAGTGTCTAGCAAGGTGTAAAATATGATGGAGTAGACAGTTGGTGGATAAGAAAAGATGGATAGGTAAGAATATGAAGAAAGTGAAAGTAATCCTCAAGGACAGACTCCTCAAGAGTACCCAAGCTAGGGAAAGATAGCCATATGAATCAGAATTTAGGTAAGTGATGAAAGCAAGGAGCGAGTGAGAGCAGAAGCATAAGCCAATAAGTAAGATAATGTAGATGCATATAAGCCAAGATCAAGAGCATAATGACAAGATGTCATCAAAGAAAGCAATCCAAAGAATGAACATGCCAAGAGAGTACAATGATCAAGATCAAGGGGGTCAAGTGGATAAGATAGCGATAAGATAACACTAGCGATAAAGTTAGATATGAATGATATGAGCGAATGAGAAGGATGGGATGAGCGATAGATAAGATAAACAATGCACTTGTATAGCTCAAAAATGTCAAGATCAAAGAGGAATAGGGAATGGATGGATTATGAAAGAATTATGCATGATGCATGTTTGCCAATTTTTCATCATGGTACTTATCCAAGGTGCCACACGAAGTAGTTTTCACCATAGGATGAATTTTATTTCTCTTTACCTTTTCTACCAAGGTGCCACAAGAAGTGGTTGTCAGCAAGGCACATTTTCATTTTTTTTGAATTTTTTAGAAAGAACTCAATATTTTTCAAGCCAAATAGCACTCTTATAGGAAAGATAAGTCATGATAAACAAAAACCATAGAAATGTATGCTCAATGTTGTTGATATGGTAATGGAAGGGAGATGATAGTAGGAGTATATAAAGAATGAGAGTTCATGTCTTGGAAGAACTCAACAAGCATGGATAGCAAGTGTAACTTTTAGAGGACTTCATGAGGGTAGGTGAAAAAGTTGGAAAAATCAACATTAACACGTACATTGAAGGGCGATGTAATGATGGAGGAATTATGGATGTAATAGCTTGAGGTTTAGATGTATGAGGTGGTAAGATAATTTTAGAAGAAGATGGAGTGGAAGCCTTTGGAATATTTTTATGAATATGTTTGGAAGAATATGGAGTGGAAGCCTTTGGAAGCTTGAATGTAAACTTTGAAGTATTTTCAATATTAAAGTCTTTCAAAAGAGACTTGAGAATCCATATAGCTTTAGATTTTTCATTTCCTTTGGATGCTTTAGAATGCATATCTTCAATAATGGATTTAGGAACCCATATTTTCTTTGGTTTAGCTCTTTGAGTAGTGGACCTTTGTGGTCTCTTTTATGTATTTTCTTTCTTAGCATTCACATGTCGATTAGAAGAGACATAGTGAAATTTTGAAGATGGATTCATGCATTTGTATTTGAGTTCATCATCCAAATTGCTTCCAAAATACTTGGGACTTGTGGATGAATAAGGACGATGTGACTAGTTTGGATGGAAAGGTGAATGTGAACAGTTCAAATATGTGTGTTTTTTTTGACCTTGAGGTGTAAGAGGAAAGGTGAGAAATGGTTAGATAGGAGAAATGGGCAATGAGCTAGAAGTGGAAAATGGAGATGAAGGAACATAAGGTTCTAATATGGAAGGAAGTTCTGAAGGTTTTAACTTAGATGGATAAGGACCAAGGATAGAATTAGGAGATGCAAATGGATAGTGGAAAGAGATATCAGCATCTTTAGAATGAGCAACATGGTCAAAGCCATCAATAGACTCATGAGTAGCTTTGATAGGAGCATTTGAAGCTTAAGCATAGTTTTGAGGTGGATATGGATAAGTAGAACATGAGGGGATACTTTGATCTTGACAAGTGGCTTTGGATAGCATAGGAAGAAAACTTTTCTCATAATTTTCAATAAGCTCAAGGGAAATGGTGGAAGTGGTGTCTTCATCATATTTAGGAGGTGGATAAGATATAGGATATGGAGGGGAAAAATCTTGAAAGAGATGAGAGGGTGTTTGATCTTGATCTTTATTGACATTTATAGCTTTTTCTTTTTGAGAGTCCTCTTAACATCGAGCCACTTCTAAGGACAAGGGAGAAAATATGGATTGCATGATAGGACCTCAAAGAGGTAATGAAGGACTAGCTAGAGTAGGAATATTAGGCATAGAATTGTATGAAGGTTGAGGATTTTAGTTGTAGTAGCATGGAAAAAGGCTTATAGCCAAGTGAAGGTTAGCTTGAGTTCTTTTAGAGGTAGCCCTTGAGGATATAAATAGTCAATGTGGAAAGCATTAGGTTCTTTTTTGGATGGAGGCATGTTGGAAAGCTTTGAAGTGTGGGGAGATGCATTAGTGTCAGAAGAAGTAGGGGTGTCAAGGAGACCATCACTAGACATAGGTTCAACAACATGATCTTGCTCAAGAGAAGTATCCTCATCACATGAGTTATGAGAGGTATCAACAATCCCATCATCAATAAGATCTTGGACTTTAGGTTTTAGCTCGATACAATGAAAAAACTATGCTCATTATGTCGATGATAAGCACAATAGATCTCCAAGAATGGGTTCCCATATGAGATAGACTTAGGCAACATGATGAGCTTGGTGCCAAGAAGTGTTTGTAAAGTGTCACAATAAGAATCTTCCAAGGGAGTAAAAGTTCTATCACAAGTATTTCTAGAGTCCTTTTGTTGTTTCTCAAGAAAATAACGAGCTTTCATGGCTTCATCATATTGTTCAAAGATAGGCTTGTCATGAAATTTTGGCATATGATCCAAGGATGTATCATTTTCTAGCTCTCTAAAAAGGTCTTTAGGTCTGGTAGGCAAAGACAATTTATTTCTTTAAGTAGAGCATGTAGACCTAGAAGAAGAGGATGACCTTAAAGAGGGTGACTTGTGTACATATAGAGAATTAGAAAGAGAATCATCTAATGATTTTGTTTGTTCCTCAACCATTTCCTCAAATCTAGCATATATTTTTATCATTCCCTTAGAGAGACTAGTGTACGCAGGGCTAGGGGTCTCTTCAAGTTTATTATATTGAGTGTGTAGGTTTTGCAATTCCGTAAAGAGCTCAAGAAACTCAGAATCATCTAAACTTGGTTTAAATTTGATAGCACAAGATTTAGATCTCATAGTTTAGATGAAAAGCCAAGCATGAAAGAGACTAGTAGATAACTTGATGTTCAAACTATAGGAGGTAGAGTGTTCACTTGTCAAATAGAGGGTAGCAATGAGAGAATGACTTGTTAAACAACTTTTCCAAGAAACTTACAACATGAATGAATCAAGCCAATAGCTAGGAAAGAAGCCCAAATAACCAAGTAGATAGAGCAAACAAGAACAAGTGAAAAAACTTCCCAACCCAAGAGTGTAGTCAAGAAATCAAGGTAACCATTTCAACAAAAAAATAACTAGCGAGCAGACATAGACCATGAAGATAGAAATACCAAGAGCACTAAGACCAAAGAGTCACTTTAAGCATGTTAAAAAACTAGAGACATAGAAAATCAAAGTGAAATGATGAAAATCCCCTTAGTAAGCAACACAAGAAAATGTTTGCACTTGATGGTTTGACTCGGTTGACAAAGTTTGACAATAGTTGATAGAATAGCAAGTTTGATGTTCAAAAGAAAATTCTTTCCAAGCACGATAGTGACACATGGAGTAGTCTTCAAACAATCGAGAAAGGGAAAAAGCAACCTTGCATGATACAAGCATAGGTGAGGTCTCAAATAAATCCCTAGAACTATCGCCATGTGTATGTTGAAAATATTTTCAAAGGTCTAGCACATTCAAAGACACATCAAGAACATTCTACCTAAAGAACACATTTCATTACTCAACAACATGGCCCACACTAAGTGCTCCTTCACCTTACAATAAGTGGTTTCCCACAAGAGATATTGGCTTTTTCATGGAAATTCCAAGAGCATAACCAAGGGAACATAGATGTTGAGTGTAAAATCTTGGGGTAATCTGGGTAATCCACTACAATTGATCCTTGTAGAAAGAAGTTGAGCAGAAAAATAAGGTAGCTACTAACCTAGGGTGTTTAGAAAGGATTTCCATTCACAACACTCCTCTTTCTCCTGATGTAGGACACCTCACCTTGCGGCGAGTAACTATCTCACAATACCACAAGCAATCACACTAGGTAAGGCAAGTGCTATGTCCATCGAGGTTTTGTGTTCTTGATAGCCTTGAGATTATAGTGGGTTGGAATAGTCAAGATTTCTTGTCCCCACTTGGGTTGTTCCTACTCAAGAGTAGGCCTGCTAAAGGATTCTAACTACCATAGATTGGATCCACTTTCAAGAGTCAAATTTCTAATTCACCATGCAAGTGAACAAAATACTCTCCTATCTTGATTATTTCCCCCAAACACACCAAGAAGTTTCAATTATCCCCTTTCTTTTGAAATCAAAAGGCAAGTCAAGATTTGTGATTCACCACAAGGATGAAGTGCATAATCTCCTATCACCAAAGAATCTCAATCACAAGTTTAATGTGCCTAAGAAATGAAATCAACTAGTATAATATCGCACATGGAATAAAAGAAATACAAGAAAGTGTTTGTTTTTTATGCATTGGACAGCCTGTAAACAAACATTAGTAGCCCTTGTGCATTTGAAGCTTTTGACATGCTCTTTTTTTTTTTTGCTAGGTTTTTATTTATTTTTTCTTTGACATGTGTTCCCTAAAAAACCATAAGCTAGATCATAATAACCAAGCAAGACCTACAAAAAAAAATTCATTAGTTGCCTCAAAAATCTAATTTGTCTTCCAATCAAGCATATGCAAAACAATAAATTTTAAAAAATTGCAAACTAATCACAAATGCTCTCTTTTTTACTTTTTATTTTTGACCCCGTCAACAAGATTTGATTTGTTTCCTATTATTTTGGCTCCAAAACTAGAAATCAAAAGAAGGTACCCCTACTAAAAACCAAAGAAATTTCCAAAAATGCATGAAATTTAGCAATATATCTTCAATTGTGCCCTAGGGACCTATTTTCCCAAAATAGACCAGTTCTTGCAAATTGAATTACTAAGCTCTTGTATGACCTCAAAATTCAAAATACAAAGTAATTAACCCCTGTAGAATTCAAAAATCTTTCTAAAAATGTAATTTTTTCCAAAAAAGTCACTGATTTGTGACTAGAAATAATTTTTTATGAAAAATAAAGAAAATTTCATAACTAACACAAATAAAGTCAAAATGATCTGAAAATTGGAGTGAGAAAGCTTAGACACATCTTCAACCTACAAAAAAAAATTCAGAATCAAACTCCAAGCAGTTTAGGAGATATAATCAAATCTTCAAAAACCTAGGGATTTGGCCTTCAAACCAATCTGTATATGGGTGAGAACTCTACAAAACCATTTGGTTAGATCCAATATGTTGTTGTTAAAAAATCAAAAATCAGAAATGAAAGAAAATAGAGCTAGAAAATTGATTCAAACCCCATGGTGGGCACCAAAAATGTACACAATAAATGTGTCACACTCTAAATCATTCTATCCAAGTGATTCCATGAGTTCAGAATGCTTAGATGTTGGCTTAGAGCTCCCTATCCATGAAGTTCAAGGATGCTCAAGATAAAATGCAATGGGCTCTCAACTAAGCCTTAGAAGTGCATTCCTTGCTAGTAAACCATGAAATGGGAGGTTCCAAAGACAAGATGCAAGAATGAAAATGTCCACAAGGAGTTCCTCAAGGATACAATGCAAATGTGAAGTAAGCTAAGATGAAATGCAAAATATAGCTATAGTAACCAAGATGAAAGTATTACAAACCAACCTATTTATACTATGTGAGCTAGAGTATAGTAAAGGAAACTAAGCTATATGCAACTACACTAAAATTCTATGATATGTGAGAATGTAGACAAGAAAAATGGAAGTTATCCACAAGCTCTCAAGGAGTCAATCGATAAACCTGCAGCATAATAATACTCAAGAGTGTGGATCCTTTGAGGGGGAAAGCTCTCTCTTTTAAATCAATATGGATTGTAGAGATCAAGGTCAAGATGATGGAAGATCAAGGGTGGAGTTTGAAAATAGAAGTGATCCATGGGCACACACAAGTAAACCAATAAAATAGAAGTTGACTTCCCATATAAGACAAAAGTCACAAAGCCTTTTCTTTTAATTTGTAAAATAGAAAGAGGACTTTATGTGTGCACTTTAAGTGGGTTAGAAAAATGGGGGCTTTTATTTAATTAAAAGGGGATATGTTCTTTTAGTCAAATAACGAGCTTAGGATAGCATAGTCAAACTATAGGTTATAATCAAATTAATTGGTTTTTAGCAATTTGGTCTAGGCAAATGATGAATTAATTTAGCCAAAATGTTGAGAAGGGATCTAATAGTCTAAGTGACCATTTTTAGGTGATTACATTAATGATTGATGTTTATGTCTCGATGTTTTAATTATGTTTATTGAATGTTCAAATGAATCTTATGTTTTAATGTTCATGTTCATGTTCTAATTAAACTTATGTGTTATTGAATTTTATCATGTGATAATTCATGAATGTTACATTTTATTAATAGAATCAATGAATTTTAGATGTTAACAGGGAATTTAGATGTTGGGGGGGGGGGGGGGGGGGGGGTGGTTGGCAAATGAGCTTCCACCTTTACATGGTTAACCCTAATTAGTAGAGAATATTAAACTATTCTCGAAACCAAGTGAAGCTCAACATTAACCTATGATTGCACAACAACCAGCTATGTCAATCTCTTGGGTTCAAGGAATGCAGAAGGAGGCTATAGTTCAATATGCAATCTCATCATATGTACAGGAAATCAAGTGGATCTGAAAGATGTAACAAGTTTGCATTTTTGTTAGAGGTCTTTAATTAGGTATTTTAAGTTATAGACCATCACAAGCATTGTAACTTTGACTCTTATAAGCAAAGGTAATGTCCTCAGCATGCAAGTAAATCAAGACTTTCTATGTGTTGGTTTGTTGAGGACATTCTCTGGGTCATAACAGCTAGAGTTCTAACATTCATGATGGTTTATAATTTTAAAAACTTAATAGACCTATTAAATAAATGTAAATATGGTGCATTTTTTCATCTCCATCTATTGTCCATGCATATAGAATGTAGTTGCACATGCATTCTTGATTCAGAGATAGAATCTTATTTTGGATGCGATGGAAAAATGGCATGCACTAGAAGATGGGAAAATGATGTCACTTTTGTAGGTCTAGAACCTTTTTTGTTATGTTTTTTTCACACATATCATTTAATAACATTTTTTTCTTCATATTTCAGGTTAAAATAGGTGTATTTTTTCCATTGATAATCTTGCAATCCCTAGATAACTGGCATAGCCTACTTCACCAAATGACATGTGTTACAAGGTGCATGTTCTAGAGTATATTTTTTTCGTGGATGATGTACAAATTCTTAGAGATGTATTATCTAGAAGAACCAACTTATCAATGTTGTATTATTTGGTTTCATTTTTCATGTATAATTTCATCATTTGATGTGATATGAGAAAGACAAACAATCTCTAGATACACAACATTTATTTTAATTATTTCAAAATTATTAAGTGGAGAAGTAGACTCATCAAACATCAAATTATTCAAATATTGGAACAAAAATAAGAATGTGGTTATAGACAAAGTAGTAGACCAATCAAACAACAAACCTGATGAACCCATCTTCAATCTCTCTAGTTGTATTTAGGATAATAAGAAAAATGCCAATGTATCATCAAATTTATGGTCTCATTATGATGCAAGACCATTATCCAAATTTGCAACTCCTTCCATTGTGGGGATGATAGCATGTTGTGTTTATGCAAAACTCTTAGGAAGAGATTTTAAATGGATTGGAAGTTTTTGACCTTTATTGTTCTATTTTTGGGTCAAAGTTAGCACATCATAAAATTGAATTCCTTGTGACACAAATAGAAAAAATACTTTGGTTTTAATTTGAAATTATTTTTTATTGTTTTTTTACATTCTCATTTGTAGAAAGATATCAAAGATGAATTTGAAACCAGTGAAAACCTAGATAGAATCAAGTACCAATTTCTTCAACTTCATAGTTATGATACTTTATGTTCAAAATAATTTCAAAAAATACTAATTCAAATTATGATCAAGAATTGTAACCTCTTATTGAACCCCTTTTGTTGCTTATTTATCCACTATTATGCTTCAAGTTTATGAATAATATTATGCTTTCTATAATGTTTTCAATCTAGACTTCATGTAATCTTGTGACAGTGGCTCTCTTTTGGCAGCTTGTGCTGCCTTCCATATTTTTCTCTTACCCCTTATTGTTTCAATTTTTGAGCCCCTTTTTTTTCAATTCATTTTTTCCTATTTATAAAACTTTAGTTCTATTGATATTTCTCTTAGAAAACCAAAATAACAGCTCTAACATGGTATTCAACAAAATCATCAAGTAGCTAATATTCTATAGTTTTATCGTGTTCCTCTATTGAAAAATATTGAATCAATTCATCTTCTTCAATACCTTGGTTTTTCGCTTTGTTCTCCGTAGTGAATTCATTTGTCACAATCTCTTTGGAGGTTTCTACTACTCTCATTTGATCATTTTCTTCTATTGTAGAATCATGCTCTATTTTGGGTCTTATCCCCATTGAAAAAAAAATTCCATGTGACTACTAGAAACTAAGCTAGGGTTTGTTTGTTGTTCCTTATCTTCTCCAAATTGTCTTTTCTATTCTAAATTTACTTTTCCAAGCTAGTGAGCTTGGCATGTTGTACCTTCTGTAGAAATTTATCTTCAGTTTACTAGGTCATTTCGGCCACTATTTCTATCACTCTATTTATTATAGTGGATAATTTGTGATTTCTCTTCTCATCCATTATTTCTCATCTCACTTGTTTATGTGTTATCTTTGTTTATCCAATGATTCTTTGACTATTTTTACCAATGCTCTATCCAAATAGTCGAACCATTGAATGCCACATTTTTTGTAGTAGGCTTACTATTATATCGTATAACATATCAAAACCCTATTTTTATAATCATTGGATGATCCTTAATCAATGGCCCAAATCCCATTTTGGGAATTTTCTTGAAGGACACCAAGTTTTAGAGAAAGTTCCCAAAATAAAGACACATGTCTACAATAATATATATTTTGAGACAAAGAGAGAAAGGATATAAAGTTCCAAGGAAACTCTCCAGAATAGAAACTTGTTTCATATATATGTACTTAAACGCTAACCTAACTTAAATTTATACCACATAATGGAAAATATGACTATCAATAAATTCAAGTCTTGGAAATTGTAGGAAAAAATATTTAATGTACCCTATGAAAATATTAAATTCTATTGGTGACAACATCACTAGAATTAAAATAATTTTGTGTCATTATTGGCAATTGGTTGAATCATGGGACCCAATTTTCATAAACTGTGGGCGATAAGACCACCTTGAAAGTGTGCTTTTTTTCACCAAATTTGGGGTCCCTGTTGAGTGAGATTCACCACTAAAGTTATCCCTGGTTAATATTATATTGTATAACATATCAAAACCCTATTTATGTAACTGTCAGATGATCATTAATCAATGGCCCAAATCCCATTTTGGGCAAATTTTTTGAAGGACACCAAGTTTTAGAGAAAGTTCTCAAAATAAAGACACGTGACTACAATAATATCTATTTCAAGACAAAGTGAGAAAGGATATAAAATTCCAAGGAAACTCTCTAGAATAGAGACATGTGTCATATATATGTACTTAAATGCTAACCTAACTTAAATTTATACCACATAATGATGAATATGACTATTAATAAATACAAGCCTTGGAAATTATAGGCAAAAATATTTATTGTACTATGTGAAAAGATTAAATTCTATTGGTGATGACACCACTAGAATTAGAATAAATTTGTACCATTATTGGCAATTGGTCAAATCATGGGACCCAATTTTCATAAACTGTGGGCAATAAGACCACCTCAAAAGTACAATTTTTTTCACTAAATCTAGGGTCCCTAGTGAGTGAGATTTTCCTATTAGTGAATATTTACCACTAAAAATATCCCTTCTTGAATTAATGAAGACTATTGCCCATGGGGTATAGTTGGACTTTATCTATAACTGTATTTTTTTTAATAATTCAACTGGTTGTCGCAATTATGATGGACCCACCTTGAAAGCGATAGTCAGTTCTAATGGCTATTTGTCCCTTACACAACATATTTGTCACAAAAATGTCATAACTATGATGGAAAGCTATGATAGATAATTGTCACTTGTACAATGCATATGTCGCATATACACTGCAATTGCGATAGTTGACTGGAAGTTTAAACGGTCGTGATTACAACGATGTACTATTGCAATTGTGATGTCATGAACATGAAGTGTTGTCCCTCCCTTCTTCCAAATTATAACAATTTTTACAGTCACAATTATGACAGATTCCCTTATCGTTACAATTTGTGATAGCAAAAGTCCAATGGGAGTCGACGAGCAAGTTTGTCACCAGGGCGATGGTTAAATGTCACAATTGTGATTGTTTGTCATCGCAAAATGACTCCAGATGTTATAGTGATTAGACAAAAGAAAGTATGTTATCATTTAACAAAGGTTATATCTAAGAAAATAAGTGTATCATACCTTGCTAATTCAAGTGCTTATTTGAACAAGATGAAATATGTTAATACAATAGCTTTGACTAAACACAAAAATCCAAAATAAAATCATGAAAGACAAAATCTCATGAAATAGATGTTAAAATTTGCCACAATGTTGGATTGGGGAGAAGTGAGAAAAAACTTGAATGGAAGTAGATGAATGAGGGTAAACTCCTTTTTTGGCCTCCAAAGGGGGAAATAAGATAGATATATGGAAGAAAATACCTTGAATGCTTAGAAGGATGTTGGATCTTGCATTCTTGAACTTGAAGATTTGATGACACTTGAACTTGATATAGTTCCTTGCACTTAATATCTTTAATTGCTTGGTTTTGCTTGAATACTTTGACTAAAATGGATTCTTACTAATAGCTCATGGATTGATGATATTAGATTATGGCTCCCAAAATAAGGAGAGATAGGGTGTTCGTATATATCTTGTATCATTTTTGGGAGTTAATATTCAACAAGATGACCAAGGGATTGGATTTTTCCCCAAAACCTTGACATAAACTCGTAGGCTACATTTGGGTTGAAATCCTTTAGGATAAAACATCAATGAAACACCATACCTAGGAGAATGAAACCAAATTTAGATAGGGTACCAAAAGAATAGGATGTATGTGAGATGCATCTACAACTTAATCTGAGGTCAAGATAGGTCACGAAGACCAAAAAAGATGATTTATGAGATTGGATAAAAAATAGAGGTTGTACCTATAAATTAGGGTCAACCTCAATTTTAAACAAGATTGGAAGAAATTAAATGCCCATATTTGAATTTAGGCACCCATCAAGTGTCATATGAGATCCTATTGCAAAAAATCACTAAAATAAGCGCAAATAATCCTTAAATTGTACACAAATTAGGTGCTTACAATATAGGAATATGCTCCTAATAAGAACTCATATTTATGTTTAGAAAAACAAACATTTTTTTTTTTCTAAAAAGTGACACATATATGAAAGAAACATTATGCACGTATATTTTTTACATAAGCTATTGTAAATATGGTAATACTACCTATATATTCATTATTTTATGGATAACTTTACTTATGTGTAAATAATTTATTTTTGGACCCATGTCTATTATTTCCATGCAACTTTTTAATTTGAAACATTTTTTTTTTTTGGATGGAAACATGTTAACGTACATAGATGTTGACAACCACATTCAAGGACTCTAGTATGTTTGGTGATCTTTTTTATTTATTACAACACTGCATAGAAAATAGGTCATGATTAAAAGGATGGGCTAAAAAAAAGTAAAATATGCATATTGTCCAAAATGGGATTTGACTCAACAAATTTCTTTCCTTCCCTTTTAACATTTCTCTCCATTCCTCTCTCCAAATTTTACATGCACAAATTGAATTAATACTAGCACTTGCACCTATACAATTTCAAGATGTAAGCTAATAGAAAATTAAGTTAAGGCCTAGATATATTATAATTAATTATAAAATAATATAAATATTTATAGAATTATTTTGATGTAAAAGTTATGTGCATTAAATTATTGCAAACATATATCCCACTTCTCTCACATCTACTATGATTTTTATTGTTGATGTAGGAGCATCATGGGTCTTTAAGCAATCTTGCATTAATGAAAACAATATTCTTATTTTTTTGTGCCTATCTATTGTTCTTGAAGTAGTTGTTGCTACTTTGGTTTTCATGTTATGCATAGTTGTATTCTTGTTGAGGACCTATCCTAGATCCTTTTCGTAAGTGCAAAAAGTCTTATGTTCTATATTTCTCAAGTTAAGTAGCATTTTTTGTGGTCATGTTTTCCTAATCTTTTCATCTTGCATAGTGTGTTGTTTTGATTGGTATGGTTTCTATTGATTACATGGCATCTTGCATAGTTGGGAGTTGACTCCTAACACGTGTGGACCTACCTTTAAGTGCACATCATTTTGTATTATCACTTGCACAATTTACTCTTCCAACTATGGACCTATATTATAATTAAATTCTTAACTAGCCAACTTGTGGCTTAGCTAGCTATAAAAGAAGTTTAGTTAGATGTAGGAAAAGAGTGGATGATAAGAATAATAATGAGGATGAGGATGGAAAATAGGAGGATTAGAGACAGAAGAGAGAGGATGTGAGTTGAGGCTCTGTGATTGTATATTTTTCATTTTGTATAAGGTCACAACCTGGGAGGCCTCACAGTTGAGCATGTTGTGGTTTCTTTATTTATGAAGTGAATTCTAATTACACCTAAAATATGTTGCATCTTTCCTTGTGTTCTTTGTATTTTTATTAATATATGTATAGCTTTTTTATGCATCTCTGAGTAGGGAGTGTTGTCCGATTTTAAGTTGAGTTTATTCCACGTGTTGTATTGAAATTTTAGTCTCTGCTTATGTCGAGCAGTATCAGAGTTCTTTCTTTCTTGAGGCTTGGATCATGGAGAACCTTGTTGAATTTGGTTGTAGGGTGGTAGATCTAAAATTTTACCCATAGCTTGCAAAAGGTTATGATCTTGCATGAACTATTTTCAAGATGGTTTGTGGTAGAGGAAATGTTGATAATGCTATTATGGTCATGTTGAGGCAGATTACAATGAGACTTGAGGCTATGGAGACAACATAGAGAAGAGGTTTACATCTTTAAGATGTTAATGATGATGAAGAGGCAACATTGAATCCTAACCTTGAACTTGTGATTGAACAAGATGAGGAAAGGCTTCTAAGAGTTTTGTCTAGGGTAGATGTTAGACCTGCTATTGAATTTACTTGCTATGATGGATGACTTGAGACTAATCTTGTATTAGATTGGATCACTGAGATGGATAAATACTTTAAGTATCAAGGTACTCATGATAATAAGAAGGTTAAGGTAGCAGTCAAAAAGTTGAAGGGTCGTGCTTTACTTTAGTGGGATCATTTGCAAACTAAGATATAGAAAAGGGGAAAAGAAAATATCAATACATGAGTGAAAATGATTGGAAAGATGAAGAAAAATTTTCTCCTTGCACATTATCAAGTTAATTTGTTGAGAAGGATGTAAAATTTGAGACAAAAGGACATGATTGTGAAGGAATATATTGAGGAATTCTACAAACTAGATATCAGATCTGGACATGTAGATGATGAAGTTGAGAAGGTGGAAAGATACCTAAATAGTTCAAGGACATCAATTCAAGATGAGATCAAATATGTTAAGATGGACAGCGTAGAGGAAGCATATGAGTAAACTCTAAAGGTTGAAGAAAGATTGGAAAAGAAACATGGTTAGAGATAGAGAGGAAGAGGGGGCAAATTGTAGAGAAGAAGAGGCAAAACTCATGGAGAAGATAGAAAATCTAAAAATATAGTACAAGATAAAGAAAAATCAGAGTGGAAACAAGAACCTATTGGTAGAAGAGGAAACTCTAATAGAGGTAGCTATATTGGTTATGCTAGGAATAATGATGGTGGAAAAGTGGAAGAAAGATGTTGGTTTAAGGGTACTTGTTATAAATGTGGAGAAGAATGAAACAGAGCCTTTGAATGTACTAACTCTGGAAAGAATATTGGAGGTAGTAGAATAAGCAATCTTTCTTGTGAGGAAGTTGTTGAAATGCCTATTGAACTTGAAAATGGTGAGAACCTAGTATTAGGGAGGATCTTGTGGAATGAAGTAGTTAATGGAGAACCTATTTTGAGAAGAAGTTTTTTTAAAACCAGATTTAGGATAGTTGGGAAATTTTGCAAGGTAATCATTAATAGTGGAAGTTTTGATAATTTGGCATCTGAGGAATTGGTCAACAAATTGTAGTTTTAGAGATTGAGATGTCCTAAGCCTTATCATGTTGCTTGGATCTAGAAGGAGCATAAATTACTTGTACATGATCAATGCCTTGTTAAATTCAAAATTGGGAATTATCATGATGAAGTCTTGTGTCTTATTATTATGCCTATGGGTTATTTTCATATTCTTTTGGGTAGACCTTGGCAGTATGACAAACAAGCTTTGCATTATGGTAGATTCAATTAGTATACTATTTGGGTGGATGGAAAGAAAAAAATAGTATTTCCCTTGGTAGAGAAACCTGAGGAGAGCCACTGTACTATTGACTTGTCATTTTTCACGATGCTTAATAGAAAGAATCCTTTCAAACTCCTCTCTTGAAAAGATGATCTGGGATCAAATCCAAGGTTCTGGACAATATTGCAACCTACTGGAATCTTCTCAATAGAAGATAAATGTGAGTGTTCATAAGGAGGCCTCTTTTGGTTCAACCAATTTCAGATAAGTTGTTGAATTTGCTTGCTATCTCAAAAAAGTATCCACACAAAAAGAAATATTTTTTTGTATTTTTTATGTTTTTGAATGAATGCAATCTAACAATGCAACATATATGAATCCTAATTTAACCAAGTGTTTATAAAAGCAAATAAAAAAGATAAGGTAACAAGAAGTTTAAGAACATGACTTGAAAAGTAAATTTCTAATACAAAAACAACATGTCTACAAGTTAAGCCTTTGAAAAGATCGGTAGGTAACCAATGAAATTAGGAACAATGCTTCCTCAATTCCACTGATGCAAAAGTCAATGGGAATTCAGTAACCGTAAGATATTTCACTTCTCATTAGATTACAAGGCCATGAAAAGTGCACTTATGCAAGACAAAAGGCTATGTTTGAACAGTAGGTGATCTCTTCTCCAACGAAGTACGTCAGCAGAATTTGTAAACATGCAAAAAATACCAAAATTAAAAGATTGCTAAATCAAAATAACACAACAAAACCATTGACTCCATTACACTTCATGAACATGCATTCACAAAATATAACACACTCTGGCAAGAATAACTACACTCAGAATAAGAGCACCAATAGCATATATTATTACATTAAAATAATGGTCTGCAATACGTATTACATTTCTAAATTTATAAGAAATTATCTCTTTAATTTGTGTTGAGAGTGAGAGATCTCTTTATGCAAACATATGCTTCTAAACTAATAAAAGAAATCTATTTATGTACAAACTAACTCTCTAAATGGTGCTAAGTAGGACTCCACCCTTGTTTATATCATTTAATGGGTGCATTACCCTTTACATGTCTTAAAACAAATGAAGCATGAGAAAATAAGAAGAAGGAAACTATTAGATGATGTAGGAGTCTCTAGAGATGCCAAAAATAGAAGCTCAACCTTTTGTGGATGTTTGTAGGAGTTAAACTACCGTCAAATGCATTTCTAGTGCATGGAAAGCTCTAAATTTGGAACTGGTAGTTAACTGTCAACCACCTCTAACTTCTTCAAAAATTCTCGCACACCTTTGGAGAAGCGCACCTTATGCACCTTGGGAAAAGCACACCTTGAGCACCTTAGTGCCAAGTCCAAAAAAATGCAAAATTTTCCCAAGTATCAAAACTAAAATTCTAGCTTTTGGCTTTTCTTTCCCTTCATACCAGAGCTATGTCTGGATATTTGCTCTTGAATTTCTCTATGATCTCTATCACTTGAGCTACATCTAGAAAATTCAAAGCTTCATACTTACCCTTTACTATCTGTTGATAGTTGCCCACTTCAATGCAAGTCTCTGCAAAGTCTTCGAGCTTTACATCCAATTCTAGTAATGCCTTCTTTGTCTTAAATGCTTGTCTAATGTCTTCATCAATCAAAGCTTCTTCAAAGAACTTTTGAAACTATTTGACAATTTTTTGCATAGATATGAGTTTATCCCTTGACTCATCTTCAAAAATGTCAAGGCAAGCATCATTGTAATACTTCTCAGCTTCCAAAATATGTTCTTGGGTTTGATCCTTGAGCTTACAAATATCCACATGTAATGTTTCCATTACTTTATTACCAGTAGCAATCTTCTCAATCCAATCATATATTTTATCTAATTCATTCCCCATGTATACATCCATGAGCATACGATACCTTTGCCCCTTTATTGACTGTAATGCTTGAAGGTCTTTACCTCAGGTATGTACCTCATCCATCAATCCAAAATCCTAATTCAGTATAGCAACCAACCTGTCTACACTATTTTACATATGGTGCAATAATTTTAGGTTTCCTTGTATTATTTACATGCCCTTTTCCTCAAAACTTTCCCTCCATTGCTGACATGCCTTCAAAAATGGATCCAATTGCACAATTGCATTCTCCTTCTTGTAAAGTGTTGCACCTAGAGTTTCCTCAGGATTATTAGGGTCCAAAGGACCAACCACTTCATGCAAATAGTGACTTACAAGCTCATTCTATTTTTGGAGCCTCAAAAATTCAGACTCATCCTTTTCTAAGTAGTTAAACTCTTCTTTAATTCCTGTGGTGTACCATCAATTTAGCCATGTTCATAGTTAGCTTTCCTAGCAAGACCTCTTTAATTTGATAATAATTTGTGGTCAGATCTTTAGTATCTGTATGTAGAGGAGGGAGAGTGATGTGAAAAAACAAGTCTTGATTTTGATTCCTCATAATAAAGGCCAATGTATGCACATCACCCTTAGGTAACTCAGGATTCTTGAGGGCTTCAACTAATTCTTTTGTTCCCTCCTCCTCATTACAATATAATTGTCTTTTATGCCTAACCATCACCTCTTTACTCAACCATCCTGGAGTAGTTTCCATCGAAGACTTATACTTAGATGAAGAAGGGGTTTGTTCTACTAGACCCTTTCCCTTATCACTTCTCTCTGAAGTCCTTTCTTTCAGTGAGGGATCTACATCATGCATCCCTATGTCTATTGATTCCATAGTACTTACCTCTGTACCTTGAGAAGTTTGCTAGGATTCTTCATATATTTGCCCCTCCTCTGATACTTCATCATCAAGTCTTTGTTGTGGCTTCTCTTTCTGTACAGCTTGTACTTGCTCTTCATTAATAGGAGGGAGAGGAGTAGTTGAACCTTTATCCAAGAAAGATAAATCTTGACCTGGTGATGGTAGGGTACCTAAAGGTTCTTGTTGAAAAGATGGAGATTGACTCCCATCTTCTTGTAAAGGTTAATTCGTTAGTATATCCCTTATCTTGTCACCTATGAGTTTAATACCTACAGGCATGAAGTCAAAATTTGACATTTTAAGGACATCAGCCCCTTGGTCCTCTTGTTCACCAACCCATTGTTGTAGCTTATCCTCTGAGGTTGTAACCTGAATAAGTTGTGTGGGAATGGATGGAAAAAATATAGTGGAATTCCTTCTTTGTTCTGCCTCAGTAGCCCTAGCTAGACGAGTCCTCTAACTTAAGGGGAGGTTATCCTCTTCATCCTCTTCAATTTCTTCAAGAATGGTTTTCTAGACTAAAGGAATAGAAATAACCTTACTTTGCACTTTCTATCTTCTAGTCCTTTCTGTTGGAGTCTTAGCCTTTTTTTCTTGTAGGAGCTGATGGAGAGGCTTCTTCTTCTTCTTGAACCTATGGGGACACCTCTTGTGCTTCCTCTTTAGGTCCCTATCCCTATTCCAAGGGTGGTACTTATGGATTATTTTGAGCTTTAGTGACTTCTTAGGCTTGAGTCCCTTCAACTTCAGGCTTAGCTCGTTGTAGAAAAACTCTTTTCCTTTTATTCTTTCCTTTCTATGCCTTGAAGTATCAAACTTCCCTAACGTGTTGATACACCATTTTTGGCCTTATTAGAGATTAGGCTGTGAATGTTGGTACTGTAACTTTCATCCCTCTTCCCTTTACTAGGTAGGTTGTGGCCTATAAGACTGTTGTTTGAAAAACTAGGTCCAACTTGAATGGTCTCTTAATCCATTTCTTGGTCAATTGGATGATATGCCTCACCCTATGATTGATATCTACATTTTCTTCTCTATCAATTTATGCATTCATGATCCGTCGATCGCATATCTTATCTCGATTGTATAGGGGATCCATGACATATGAAGTGTCTTGTTGAACAACCTTCAATGGGACCTTTATTTTCAAGGCACTGCCTACCAAATAAAGAGTCATCCTACAATAATCCCTTATCTAGATATCGTAGTCATCTACTACATTTATCCAATGATCCTCTATGGCATCTTCATGTTTAAATTATTTTCTTGCCAAGTATTGTACTCTACCAATATTATCAAAACATGGAAGAGGGGAGTTATAATCCTTCAAGGAATATTTATCCCATTCTCACTCAAAATTCATGATATCCTACTTCTTCTTGACTCCAAATGGACCTATGGTGATGGGCCATACCCAAGTCTTCTTGTGTTGTTTTCTCACTTTGTCATATGTAGATGCGAGTTGTCATGCAATCTCCAGCAAAATGAGTCTATCACATGGATACCTAGGGAACTTCTTAGGATTTATTGTTGTACTTGCTACCCTTAGGTAGGTGAATTTCTTAAATTGGATGTAGCAGGCACCTATTTTTGTAATTCTTGATGTTGCCTCTTCTAACATCCTTTTTGCATAGTCTCCCTTAATGAACTAGATGATTGCAAAAATGAAAGCATCATTCACTATTTTGTATTCTTTGCTATGATCTCAGAGTTTTTTCTTCACCAACTGGGGGTATACCACATAAGGCCATGCATCAGCATCTTGCATGTTTCCCCTCTTAAACAACCTTGGGTAGTCCATAGTCCTTGCTGCTAACAGATACACCAAATAAGATGTCATATAAAATCTTAGATCATTTTGACCACCACCAACTATTCATCTAAATTCTCACTAAGAATTGTGGCCCAATCAATCGGCATTTTAGTTGTTCTAATGGTCTTGATGAAATGTGTCATCTAGATGTGCAAGTGCCCTGCTATTGGTAATCCCATGATATTTCTTAGGAGCACTATGGAGTACTCAATATCATCATTCATATAACCTCTTGTCATGTCAACTTTTCCTGCTCTTCATCCCACATGTGTTCTATCAATTAGATATGATGATTGAATGATTTCAACAGCCTTCTGCTCATTGTCCGTATAACACCTTTCTGCTTGATGATAAGTCAACCTAATGTACTGATTTGCCCTTGGAATATGGAATATTTTCTTGATGTTCTTTGGTCTAATATCTAGGATGATCTCTCATGTTATGCTTTTCACCACTCTCTCTTTTGATATATATAATTAATTCTGAAGATTGTACTAATATAGGGTGTGAAGCTGCATTTACCAATCCTGATCTAATAAGTGTCAGTATCATTGGGGATCTCTTATTTGGCTTATTACAGAGTACTAAGAATGCATTCCAATCAATATGACCTAACTTAGTATCCCAAATCTCTAAATGTGCATCCTAGAAGCATGATTTTGGTTGAACACCTTGAAAATTAAAGACCACTAATTTTGGAGCAATCTTCGTTGTAAGTGAGGAAGAGGAGGAAGTAATTTCATCTACACAAAACATAAATATATTAGTTTAGAAGGTGAAAAATACAATCCTAAACAAACTCTAATCACTAAAAAATCTAACCCAGAACCCTAAAACTCATTAAAACACCTAAAAACCTCAATTTACACTTTAGTATGCAAGTTTTTGGCGCACCTTGAAGGTGCACTAGGTGCACCTTTTCTATATGCAAGATTTTATAATTAAGATTGTGCACATGCCCACCTTATGGGGTGCACATGTGTGCACCCTAATTCTGTGCAAAAGAATTTAAGTGTCAATAATGGTGCGCAAATGTGCACCTTGGACAGGGTGTGCATGTGTGCACCATTGTCAAAGAGTTCTTTTTTTAGCCCTTAGAAAGGTGTGCATATGGGAACCTTTCACTTAGGTGAAGTTTGTTTTAGGGTTATTTAAGTTTTTAGAGAGTAATTTTGCACACCTTGGATAGGTGCACAAGGTGTGCACCTTCAATGGTTTTTAACTTGGTGTGTGTGTGCAGGTCTGAAGATAGTGCACCTAAAAGGGTGCGGAGGTGACCTCGAATCTGGATGCAAGAGAAAATAAAGTGAGGAAGGGGGCGAGGTCTTGGGCTTTTATAGGCCTAGGATGGAGCACATCCTTTAAAGGTGCACACCCACACATGTCCACAAGTGTGCACTTCCAAAGGGAAGTGCTTTGCACTAGTGCATCTAATGCACTTAGCGCACCTTTAGGGGTGTGCTAGGTGCATTAGTGCACCCCTCTACACAAAATTTACATTTTCATCTAAAAATTCCAATTTCTTAGGCAAAAGGTCAGGCTAGACTCAGACACTAGATAGAGCCCTAAAAAAGACTCAAACCCCGAACTAGTGGTCTATAAAAGCAAAAAAAATACTAGGGGGTCCCCATTTCTTAGGATAAATGGGATGTGCATTGTGAAACTACAACATGTACCACATTTATAGTATGTTTGGTTGAAGGTAATCAATTTTCTAAAGATATGAAGGAACAAAATATTTGTTTTTCTTTGATTCCTAGAAAGACTGAGAAACGAGATGAGTTAGAGCATGCACTTGAGATTGAATCCTTGATAGAAAAGTTTCAAGATATTGTTTTTTATAATGTACATGATGGTTTACCACCTATGAGAAGCATAAGTCATTGTATGGATTTGATACCTAGAGCAAGTTTTCCTAATAAAACACCGCATAGATTAACACCTAATGAAAAGGTTGAATTAAATAGACAAGTGCAAGAGTTGCTTGATAAGGGTCTGATTAGGGAAAGTTTGAGTCCTTGTGCAATTCATGTAGTGATAGCACCTAAAAAGACTGGAGAATGGAGAATGGATAATGTACATTGATTCAAGAGCTATAAATAAGATAATAGTAAAATATAGATTTCCTTTTCCTAGGATGGATGACGTAATGGATAGTTTGAGTGGAGTGAAGTATTTTACCAAGATTGATTTGAAAAGTGGCTATCATCATATAAGAATTGGAGAGGAGGATGAAGGGAAAATTATTTTTAAGACAAATAAAGGTTTCTATGATTGGTTGATTAGGCTATTTGGTCTAACTAATGCACCTAGTACTTTTACGAGGTTGATGAATGAGGTTTTGAAAATTTTCTTGGGTAAATTTGTGATTGTGAATCTAGATGACATTTTGATATTTAGTAAGACTAAAGAAGAGCATTTTGAGCATGTCAAACAAGTATTGCAGAGATTAAAAGTGGAGAAAATGTTGATTAGCTTGAAGAAATATTCATTTATGAAGGAATAAATTGTGTACCTTGGTTTTGTTATTTTGGCTAATGGTTTGAAGATGGATCCTAAAAAGGTGAAAGTTATTCTTGATTAGCTTACACCTAAGAATGTTGGAGAGGTAAGATCATTTATCAATTAGAAAGTTTTTATAGAAGGTTTATCAAAAAAATTAGTTCTGTTTGTAATGCTATGAATAAGACTATGTAAGGAGATAAAAAGGATTTCAAGTGGACGCATGGAGCACAAAAGAGTTTTGAATTATTAAAACAAAAGATTGCAGAATTGCCTACACTTGCTTTACCTGATTTCAGTAGAGTTTTTCAAGTTGAATGTGATGCTAGTGAAAATGTTGGATTGGAGCTACTTTGAGTTAGGAAGGAAGACTTTTAACTTTCTTTAGTGAGAAATTGAACGATGCTAAGAGAAAATATTCAATTTATGATCAAGAATTCTATTCTATTGTTCAAGATTTGAAGAAATGGAGACATTATCTAATGCCTATGGTTTTTGTGTTGTATAATGATCATAAAGCTTTGTAGTATTTGGAAAGTCAAAATAATTTGAATCAAAGACATATGAAGTGGGTTGATTTTTTGCAAAACTTTTCCTTTTCTTTGAAACATAAGAGTGGATAGTCAAACAAGGTTGTTGGTACTTTGAGCGGAAGAAGGAATTTGCTAACAAAAATGAGAATTGAAGTACTTGGTTTTAATGATTTGAAGTATTTGTATGAAACTAATCTTGATTTTGTAGAACCTTGGAAAGCTTGTAAGGAACAAATGGTGAGAGATAAGTGGACCGGTTATTTCATTCAGGAAGACATGTTTAAGGGAATCCAATTATGTATACCTTGAGGGTCTATGACAGAAAACATCATAAAGGAGAAGCATAGTGATGGACTTGCTGGACATTTTGGGATTGATAAGACAATGAAGTTGATTTCAAATAGCTACTTTTGGCCACAGATTTATAAGGATGTGCAAAATATGGTAAGAATTTGTAGAATTTGTCAAACAACAAAATGAACTAGTCAGAATTTTGGACTATATTCATCACTGCATATACCTGATAAGCCTTGGGAAGATATCAATATGGATTTTGTTTTTAGTTTGCCTAGAACTTAGAGAGTTAACTATTATATTTTAGTGGTAATTAATAGATTTTCAAAGATGGCTCATGTAATGTCCCCACTATTAGGGTTAGATTGGGACACTAATACTTGCAAAACAAATGTTAGGATTAAATACTAACAAAGTAGAAATATATTATTTTCTCCTTTATTCTAGCCATTATCTTGTTCTTATCTCACCATTTATACAGGGCTACTCATCTCTCGCACTGGCATGATAGCTATTTATACGAGGATCTCACTTCCTGCACTGGTACTATAAGATTTCATCAATCCCATCTTAGCCATTTATATAAAGATGACTCTTGACTCTATACTAGCACGAAAGAATTTATATAGGTGAGTAAAGTCCTTATACTGGTACTATGGAGATTTTATTTATTAGTGTATATACGTAATCAATATCATAATTTGGATGATCATTATATTGAATTTGTATCTATTTGTGTTTTAATATACTTATATTTTTTATATGCTTAATGACACACTATATTTGTGTAAGGTGAAGTGTATCATATACACTGTATCTATTTAATATTTAGAAAAGAACAAGTATGATAGAAATATATTTATTCCTATAATTTAATTTCTTACTACAATGTAACAATTACTAATTATTAAAATATTCTAACTATGCTCTTAACGTGTTAAAATAACAATAATATAAGAAAAGTTACTTTACATATAAAAGAATTAAATGCAAAATAAAATAAAATATACTTGCCTTGTATAAATTACCATTATCATTTGATTTTGGTTTACTCCTTTCCTTACTTCTTATTCTCCCCGATTTGTTATACATAATGGGTAATGCTTATTTTTTTAACTTTTAAATATTTACGTTCATTTTTTCATTTCCTTTTTAGTCTATCTTATAATTTCGGAATTCTAATGGTCCTCTTGAATTCAATGGTTTTGGAAAGGATTTAACTATCTTTGTCTACACTTTTCCAATAAAACTTGCCCTCTTTATTTCATTAAAATGTGAATTCTCATGTCTCATTATTTTCCTTTCTAGTTGGTAGTATTTTTCCTCTCTTTATTCTATTCATGCTTCTTCTTTTCTTTTCTTTTTTTTGCAAAAGTGGACAATCCACTAGATATATATTTATATAAAATAAAAACTGGTTCAAGAGCTCAAATAGGAAAGAACCAGAAAGAAAACCCAGCATCATCACAATATTTACAATCGACTAACATCGATATTTACAATCTGACTATATCGATGAACAACCATCAAAATTTGAAATTTATCAAATTTTACATTTTCATCACACATCAAACATGGAGGACGTGAATTCAATGAAGACAAGATTTTCAACAATCTGTAAAACATGCCTGAAGTGTGGAGAAAATAACCCAAAAAGACAAAAAGATATCGCTATGCTATCTTTCATCCATATCCTCACTAGAAGCACCCATTACAGAGAAGCCCCATCCAAAATTTGGACATGATAAGGGAGCAATGTCCCATCCTGAGCTTAGGCCCTCAGCAGCAACATCTGAAATGCCAGCAGAAAAAAAAGTGGAAGAAGGCACGCCCCAAACACTTGGTTTGGTGACATCTGGGTGAAGAGGCCGAATAGTTTCTGCTAAGATATGATGGTCAAGACCAAAATCTTTGAAAGCCAAGAACAACTAGGCACATGGTTCACTAACCAAAGGTGTCTTCACTTGTACAGCTTTTGCTCATGCATCAGAGATTGGGATGCCCAAAATGTCAATCAAAGCAAATGCAACTTTCTTCACCTCCTCTATCAGTTGATAACCAAGAGTACGTGTCGTGAATTGCAAGGTCTTGGTCAGGAACCAAGTGTTGTGCTTTTCAAAGGTTTTCTGCAGCACTTCAAAAGTCATCATGGCCTCGTGGTTCTTCATGAGCATGGTTCTTGAAAATATGCCACTTACCAGGGCATTACCAAACCACAAATCATAATTCTACATCACCCATTTCAATTTATTATCAGCCCAGTATTCTGGCTGAACCACCTTGATAGCGATAATTTCCAGTCTCAACAAAGATTGAAGGAGATCCATGGCATTGGATAGAAAAATGGAAACCAAAGTTGAAGGAAATAAAACATTCCTTTACGGATGTAGAAAAAAGATCCTCCCGAATTATGGTTCGAATCGCATGACGAATGTTATGGGAATGCACAATAAACATATTGTCCAAAAGCACATCCTCTAGAGGGTGAGAGAGTGCATCTTCATCCAATTTCAGATGAAGCTTGATTCTAAAGTTTTTTGGAAGAATGCTACAATGGAATTGATGGTAGGAATCGCATTTCACACATGATTCTTGAGGGAATGACATTCTGGAAGCAATTTGAATGGCAGGCACACCAAGCTGGATAGATTAACACTTGAATTGAAGTCCATTCCACACATTTAAATAAATCCCTCAACATACACACACGAGAAGTGGAGTACTTGCACTCATGTGTGTAATAAAGAGGGTACCATTAAATCAGAAACCATTTGCAATTTGAGAAGGGCATAATACAAATCTGACGCCCCTAAAATTGAAGAATGAGCAAAATAATCTTTTGCCATAAGTGTTGGATTTAATTTTTCCAAGTCCAAAATAATCATGCTTCTTCTTATATTCTTTGTACTATTTTTTTAATCAAATCTGATTGATTTGGTATCTTTAAATATATATTTTATTTGATGCTTTTTTTGCTTATGGTTTTTCCTTTCCTTTATTTAATCTGTCGATGTTGTTTATATACACTTATCAACCCTTGAAAGGTTGTGAGGTGTGGTAGGGTCAACATCTATAATCCTTTCATCAAGCATTCAGTTATAATTTTTATTTTATTAAGTTAATTATTATTTTTTATTTAGTATTCAATTATTTCATGTTTCTTAGTTATATTTGATCATAAACTAATATTATTTATGTAAATTTTATTTGATGATATCTAGTTATTCGATTTCTATTATTTATTTAATTATTCTATTTGTTTATTAAATACTTTGAGTTATCATATCATATCATCTTATTTATTTATATCTTATGAAATCTATTATGAATAGATTGTTACGCTAAGAGGTGTTCTATACAATCACAGCACAAATGCCTAGTATTCTCCATCAATAAAAAAGAATTGGGAGCGGTTACAAACTTCTAAATTAAATATTAATTATTAAATCATAAAATAAAAAAGAATTCTTGAAATAATAGTTGGCCGAAATAATAGGAAGCCAAATGGAGGCTGAAATAATAGGCCCGAAATAATAGGGCCCGAAAAAGTAGGCCTCGAAAAAATAGGGACCAAATAATAGGACCCAAAAAAATAGGGGCGAAATAATTTCAATATGATTTTACTTTTTGTTAAATATAATTTTGCATGCACATTCATGCTTATTTTTTGTGGGGAGTGGGAGAATTTGAAACAAATTCGTGGAATGTGAAGAGACATCTGTTGGGGGATATGATGAGCCTCTCATAAGTTATAAAACAAAGGCTCCTCATTTCATTTTCATTTTATGTTTTTGCAGGAAGGAAGAGGTGGAGGTTATTGGAGGATTAGATTGGAGTTTTTGAATAGGAGTAGATTGAAGTTTTGGAGTAATTTTTTGCAGGTGAGATTTCTATATTTTTTTTTACATTTTCATTTAGATTTAGATGTAGATGTAAATTGAAATTCAAAATTAGTTATAATATTCTACTTTGATTTAGATTTCAATTTTAATTAGTTTCATTTAGATTTAGAATTCTATTCATAACTATTTAGGCTTGCATTTAATAGTTTAGTCTTGCATGTTTAATTTAGATTTAGATTTGTATTCAAAATATATTTGATTTATATATTTTATAATACTTTTCATTTACATATTTTAAAAGTGCATGTTTCAAATTAGTTTTATATTTGCATGTTTCATATTAGTTTTAGATTTGCATATTTCAAAATAGTTTTGGTTTGCATGTTTTAGATTTGAATGTTTCATAATAGTTTTACATTTGCATGTTTCTAAGTATTTATATTTTCATGTTTCAAAGTATAATTTTATCATTAATGTGGATGAGAATGCCACCATATCAATACAATTTGTATTTTATTAAAGCTAATGATTTATTTAAAGTAGATGAATCATATATTTAGTATATATTTTATCATTATTGAATTATAAAATAAAATAAAATTCTCAAAATAATAGCTCGCCAAAATAATATTAAGTCAAATGGATGTCGAAATAATAGGGCCAAAAAAGAGGACTCAAAAAATAGGACCCGAAAAAATAAGGCCAAAAAAAAAAACCCAAGAAAATAGGGCTAAAATAACTTAATTAAAATTTTAAATATAAAACATTTTCTTTTTGTTAAATATATTTTTCCATGCACATTCATATTTTTTTTTTATGAGGAGTGGGGGAATTCGAAACAAATTTGTGGAATGTCAAAAGACATGTATTGGGGGATATGAGGGTTCTCTCATAAATTATAAAACAAATGCTCCTCATTTCATTTTCATTTTGTGTTTTTATAGGGAGGAAGAGATGGAGATTATTGGAGCAAATTAGAATTTTTAAAGAGGAGTAGATTAAAGTTTCATATAGTTTAGCCTTGTATGTTTGATTTTGATTTTGGATTCAAAAACTATTTGATTTAGATATTTGATAATACATTTCTTTTGCAGATTTTTAATGTGCATGTTTCAATTTAGTTTTACATTAGTTTTAGATTTGCATATTTCAAAATACTTTTGGTTTCCATGTTTTAGATTTGTATGTTTCATAATAGTTTTATATTTACATGTTTCAAAATATTTATATTTTTAATGTTCCATAATTAAATTTAATCATTGATGTGGACAACAAGGTCACCTTATCAATAAAAAATTTATTTTATTAAAGTTAATGATTAATTTAAAATAAACGAATCATATATTTAGTTTATATTTTGTCATTATTTAATTAGATTATATATGTGTTTTATTTAACTATTTTTCGTAGTGTATATAGATTTTTATTAATATTTATGTTTGTAATGTTTGAAAAGTGGAAGATAATGACACCATATTTCAAACAATACAATCTAACTATTTCATTTGAAATAGTTTTGATTTTTATTTATGTTATTTTGAACATTATTCATTTGAAAGAATTTATGTTAAATATTAATACTTTTTCATTCTGATTATTTCCATATGTTGATTTTTGTTTATAAGTTTGCAGGTTATTATTTGATTTATGGATACCTCGAATAGAGAATCAAACATTATTGGATACTAGAGCTTGACTACTTCAATGATCTCAAATGATTTCTTCAAGATCGAGTTTGACAAATGCCTACAAATAATTAAAGAGGCACGCACAACTATAATTAAAGTTGTAGAGAAGCAATATTTATAATTGACTATGTTGAGGAAATGGAAGAAATGCATATGGAAGATGCATAAAAATTTATGTGTGACACATCTACAAAAGTGGATGGGTTTCCCTCAATGATGAAAGAAGTATTTCACAATCATTGTTCAAATAAAGGTCGCAAAAGAATCCAAATCATTGAAGAATGTGACATGTATTTACACCATCATAGATATATTTTTTGTATATAGTTCATTCTTGTCTCCGGTTTCAAATTTTTACTTCTAATTAATTGTATTGGCAGTTTTATTTCTCCATTGTTCAATGTAACTTTCATGGAGAAGAGAACAAGACAAAATAAATTTATTGTTGTACAAAAAAATTATTCAATGGATGTGGCTATTAAATATGTTAATTAAGAAAGAAAATCATAAGTCTAAATAGATTCCTTAATGATAGGCATATTTATTGATTACAATTCTTAATGATTGCAATAAAAATTGCATTAGCATTATTAAAAATTCAACAATATATAATGTTCTCACATCATCATGGAGAAATAATTTTCATAAAATTGACTCTTATATATTCTTTCACACTTTTAACATCATCTAAATTGTTGTGTTGGGACTTATAATTTCCCTTTCACGAATTAATTTTTCCACAATTCGAGTCATTTGTATAACATATATCCCAATTATTCCAACACTATACCTAAATCTCATACTTCCCTTAACCGTGTCCCTTATTTTAGTGTACCATTTAACCACTTATTAACCCTAACCATAACACCAAGTGTCATTTAAATGAAATTGTAAACCTTGGATCCTATTTATAACTCTTACTCTATATATGATTGTACTAATCATTTAGTAAATTATATACCTTAGCCTAACCCTATATGTACAAGTAACTAGAAATAATATTATATTTTTTATAAGTGAGAATATGTATATACACACACCCACAAAGAGAGAGAGAGAGAGAGAGAGAGAGAGAGAGAGAGAGAGAGAGCATGCCTATAGACAAGAAGGAGCTCATAATATGTTTCTTATAGAGACATGTTTTATGGAGAGAGAGAGAGAGAGAGAGAGAGAGAGATTATGAGGTGTATCTAGAGAGAGATTAGGGGTGTATCTAGATAGCATAAAGGGGGAGAGAGATTAGGAGGAGTATCTAGAAAGCAGGGTGAGAGAGATAAGTGGGTGTATCTAGAGATTAGAGAGACAGATTAGGGGGCATATCTAGAGACTAGAGAGAGAGAGAGGGTATATTTAGATAGTGGGGGAGATATTAATGGGTGTAGTTAGAGAGAGAGGGGGGACAGAGAGAGGGGGGGGAGGGACTACATTATTAAAAAGGTTAATAACTTGTATCACAATAGCACTAATCATGGGCACTATAATAGAACTAACCCACATTAAAATTTAACATGTTAGTTATCCTAACACCAAGATAAAGTGTAATAATAGCACTAACATCAGCTATAATATGATTAGTAACCCAAAAATTACCTTAACCGCAATAATAACACAAACCCTAACTCTAACTCTAACAAGATAATTCTAATTTTAACCCTAACCCTAACCCTAAATCTAACTCTAACTCTAACTCTAACTCTAATTCTCCCCCTAACCCTAACCTTAACCCTTTATAATCCTAAATATAATGCTAATTCTAACCCTAACCCTAATTCTAGCCCTAAACCTAAGTCTTACTATAACTCTAATCCTAACTCTAATTCTAATGCTAACACTAATTCTAACCCTAAATCTAACCCTAATTTTAACCCATATTCTAACTCTAACCCTAACTCTAACTCCAACTCTATCTCTAACCCTAACCCTACTCCTACCCCTAATTCTAACCCTAACCCTAACTCTAACTCTAACCCTAACTATAACTATAACTCTAACTCTAATTGTAACCCTAACACTAACCCTAACTCTAACCCTAATCCTACCCATAATCCTAATCCTAACACTATATATAATGCTAATCCTAACCCTAACACTATATGTAACTCTAACTCTAATCCTAACCCTAATTCTAATCATAAACCCAATCCTAATTCTAACCCCAACTCTAAATCTAATCCTAAATCTAACCCTAACTCCAACCCTAACCCTAAATCTAACCCTAACCCCAACTCTCTCTATCTCCAACTTGATCCCTAACTCTAACTCTAATTCTAACCCTGACCATAACCCTAACCCTAGCCTCAATTCTAGCCCCAATTCTAACCCTAACACTAACACTAACACTAATATTAAAACTAACACTAATTATAACCCTAACCCTAATTCTAACCCTAACTCTAACCATAACCCTTATGCTAACCATAATCCTAGCCCTAATTCTAACCCTAGCTCTAGCTCTAGCTCTTCTTCTAATTCTGATTCTAACTCTAACTCTAGCTCAAATCCTACCTCTAAATCTAACCCTAACCCTAACCCTAATTCTAACCCTACCTTTATTTGTAACCCTAATTCTAGCCCTAACCCTAATTCTTACCCTTACCCTAACCCTAACTCTAACTCAATCTATAACCCTAATTACATTTGTAACCCTAATTCTAACTCTAACTCTAATTGTAACTCTAATTCTACCCCTAATCCTAACCCTAACCTATATAACTGTAATTCTAACCCTAACCCCAATTCTAGCTCTAACCCTAACCAATTCTAACCCTAACTATAACTCTGATCCTAACTCTAACCCTAACTATAACTCTAACTCTAATTCTTACCCTAACCCTAATTCTAACCCTAACTATAACTCTAATACTAATTCTAATCCTAATTCTAATTCTAACCTTGATTCTTACCCTAAATCTAACTCTAACTCTAACCCTAACTCTAACTCTAACTTTATCTCTAATTCTAACTCTACCCCAATTCTAACCCTAACTCTAACTTTGAGTCTTTTGTAACCCTAACCCCAATATTAACCCTAACCCTAACTTTGACTATAAGCCTACCCTTAATCCTAACCCTAACAATGTATATAACTCTAACTCTAACCCTAACCCTAATTCTAATATGAATCCCAACCCTAACTCTAAATCTAATCAAGTAACTTTAACCCTAACCCTAATCTAACCCTAACCACAACTCTATCTCTAACTTTAACTCTAACTCTAACTATAATTCTAATGATAACCCTAACCCTAACCCTAACCCTAATTCTATCCCCAATTCTAACTCTAACTCTAATTCTAATTCTAACTCTAACTCTTATACTAACACTAATACTAACACTACCTCTAATTTTAACTCTAACTCTAATTGTAACCCTAACCCTAATGTTAACCCTAACCATAACCCTAACACTAACCCTAACCCTAACTCTAACACTAATTCTAATCCTAACCTTAATTCTAACCCTAAATATAGCCTTGACTCTAACTCTAACTCTAACTCCAACCCTTATTCTAACTCTAATTCTGACTCTATCTCTAACCCTAACCCTAACTCTTATTCTAACCCTAACACTAACCCTAACTATATTTGTAACCCTAATTCTAACCCTCACCCTAATTCTTACCCTTACCCTAACCCTAACTCTAACTCTAATCCTAACTCTATTTGTAACCCTAATTCTAACCCTAACCCTAATCCCAACTCTAACTCTAATTTTAAACCTAACCCTAACCCTAACCCTAACTCTAACCCTAATTGTAACTCTAACCCTAACCCTCACCCTAATTCTTACCCTTACCCTAACCCTAACTCTAACTCTAATCCTAACTCTATTTGTAACCCTAATTCTAACCCTAACCCTAATCCCAACTCTAACTCTAATTTTAAACCTAACCCTAACGCTAACTCTAACCCTAACTGTAACTCTAACCCTAACCCTAACTCTAGCTCTAATTGTAAACCTAACCCTAACAAGAACCCTAATGCTAATTCAAACCCTCTCCCTCACCCTAATTTTCATCCTAATGCTAACCTTAACTCTAACTCTAACCCTAACCCTAACCTTAACACTAACCCTAACCTTAATTCTAACCTTAACCCTAACCTTAACTCTAACTCTAACCCTAATCCTAACCTTAACACTGACCTTAACCATAAACATTAATTTGTCCCTAAATCTAAGTCTACCATAATTGGACTCTAACCATAACCCTAACCCTAACTTTAATCCTGGCTCAAAACTTTACCCTAACTGTAACTCTAGAACCTTAAACCTTGCTCAAGCCCTAACCCTAACCCTAGCCCTAATATAACCCTAACCATAACCATTACCATAATTCTAACCCTAACCTTAACCATGAGCATAACTCTAACCCTAAACTTAACCATAAACATAACTCTATCCCTAACTCTAACTCTAAATCTAACTCTACCATAATTAGACTCTAACCCTAACCCTAACCCTAACTTTAATCTTAACTAAAACCCTAACCCTAATCCTAAATCTAACCTTAACCCTTACTCAAACCCTAACCCTATCCCTACAATAACCCTAACTTGAGCCCTATAATAACCGTAACCCTAACCATAACCATAACCAAACTCAAACCCTAACTTTAACCATAAGCATAACTCTATACCTTAACTCTAACCCTAAATCTAACTCTACCATAATTGGACTATAACCCTAACCCTAACCCTAACTTTAATCCTGACTCAAACCCTAACCTTGACTCTAACCTTAACCCTCACTCAAACCCTAACCCTAGCCTTACTATAACACTAACCCTAACCATAACCATAACTCTAACCCTAACCTTAAAACCATGACCATAACTCCAAACCTAACCTTAACCATAAACATAACTCTAATATGAACCTTAACCATAACTCTAACAATAACCATAACCATAACTCTAACCCTAACCTTAACCATAACTCAAACCCTAACCCTAACTCCAACCCTAACCCTAATGCTAACCCTAACCCTTATTTTATCCCTAAGGTTAACATTAACTGTAATGGTAACTTTGTCCCTAACCATGTATCTATGTTTCACTATAAAATTTTACATTACAATATGCTAAAAATAAAATTACTTTTTTTAAATCTAAATTAAACTTCATAAATTAAATTTTAAAAAAATAAAAATTTGAAGCATAATTTTATAGTAACTTTATACAACTCTAATTAAAATTAATTAACAATTTTATAATAACCTTATCAAAATATAAATAAAAAGTAAATATTTTTCCTATTGCACCGCGATTGCCACTAGCTTTTATATATATAATGCCGAGAGTAAAAATTTTCAAGGTGCTTTTTTTTTCATAAATCCCAATTTTGATTAAAATAACCTTGGGATTAAATAAAAATAGGTGCCTCGAGAACAATTACTCTCTGCGTAATATATATAGGTATATATAAGCTAGTCATATATTTATTTGTTAATATTTAAACTATTATGATTTAATGTCAAATTTGATTATTAGAGGGGATATTACAGGTGATGTCATACCTTTTAAGAAGACATATGATGTTGTACATGTGGCTGAATTATTCTTTAAGGAAGTGGTAAGATTGCATGGATTGCCTAGAACTATTTTTTCAGACAGACTAAATTTACTAGTTATATGTAGAGGACAGTTTGGAAGAATTTGAATGCAGAGTTAAAGTTTAGTTATATATTTTATCCACAAATAGATGGACAAATTAAGGTTGTAAACAAAAGTTTGGGTAACCCATTGAGATGTTTGGTGGGAGATAAGCCTACTAGTTAGGACTTGATTTTAGCACAAGCAGAGTTCACATACAACAATTTTGTGAACAAGGGTACTAAGAAGACACCTTTTGAGATTATTATAGGAATGAACCCTAAGGGAACTACTGAATTGAGAGATTTGAACCTTGAGACAAAGAGAAGTGTAGAAGCTGAAGAATTTGCAAATTTCATGAAGACTTTACATGAGGAAATTAAAATGGACCTAGAAGATAGTAATTTGGAATACAAACATAGAGAAGATAAATAGAGGAGACATGGATCTTTTGGAATTGGTGATGATGTAATGAATTAACTTTAATAAAAATAGATTTATGGTTGGTACCTACTGTAAGCTAAAGATGAAGAATTTTGGTCCTTGTAAGATTTAAAAGAAGTTTGATAGTGAAAATGCTTTTGAAGTTGAATTACCAAAAGACATGGATATTTCTCCTATATTCAACATTGTAGAAATCTTTCAGTATTTTGAATTAGATGATAAGCTGAAAAGTAACTTGGATTATCCTAAGAAGAAAATAGATAGCATTGAGAAGATCTTGAGTAGCCGAATAAGTAAAAGAACCAAAGGAAAAGACTACATGGAATACCTAGTTTAGTGGAAAGACAAACCAGTTGAAGAGATTTTATGGATTATACAATTTGAGTTGGATCTTTATGATTCAAGTCAAAATATAAGTCATGCTTGATGTGGACATCAATTCTTTATTAATCCCAGGTGTTTGATGCAAGAGCATCTTGGCTCTTTGAGCAATCTAGCATCAACCAAAAAAAAGTCTTGTTTTACTATACTTGTCTGTTGTTCATGAAATAGTCATTGCTGCTTTGTTTTTCATGTTATGTGTAGTGCCTGCCCCTAGGTTGCATTTTTTCTGTCATTGTCAAAGCTCTTTTGGAGCTAGTTTCATGTTGATGGTTAGCAACATTGTTTTGAGGCCATCTGATATTGTGCTATGGATTCCATTGATATGTGATGAGATTACTTAGACTTTACATTTCATGTATGCATGATGATTATTTTTAGTGTTTGCAGTTATTAATGATGATTAGTAAGATGATTTATTATCGCATGTGTTTTCTTATGGATACTTACCCCGTACTTGCATGTGTATGGTGTGTGTGTTTGCTTTGTGTGTTTGCTTTTGTATGACGTGTCTGATGTGGTTAAGGAAGGGAGTCGTAGTCACCTACTAGTCGGGATCTACATGATGCACCACTTCCTGCCATTGCATGTTTAGTTAGTATATATTGTGCTTGTACATGCATGGTTTTTATACAGGTTGCAGGTACCGGGTATCGACTTCCCTGAATTGCCAGGATGAGCGTGCCTTATCACATTATCTCAATAATAAGAGAGGGGAGATAATTCTCAAGTCCAAATCCCAACTCTTTAAGCCATTTATTCTAATTGAAAATTAGGACAAGTATCTGAGTTGAGTACCCTCCGAATACGTTGGATAACGTAATTCGTGACATAAACCCTTGGTTTGATTTTGTATGTAATTTGGCTATGATGGATTTTCATATTTTATTCTTGTGAGTCTTTAGTGTATTTTCTATTAGTTAAGCCTAATTAAAAGTTTAATTAATGGTTTAATTTAATGGAAAATTAATATGGTATTTAATATTTATTTTATTTAATTAATTAAGAAATTAATTAAATAAAATAATTAAATTTGGAAATAAAAGTTACAAGTTTAAATATGGAATGTGACAATATTTATTTTAATAATAATATATTTAGTGTTCATTTTCAAATAAATGACTAATATTATTATTAAAGCTAATAAATATTTTAGCAATTAAGTTTTGGAAAATGAAATTTAAAAGTGAAAAATATATTTAAAATTATTGAAAGATTCTAGATTTCATGTGATTAAAATATAAATATATTAAGATTGAAAAGTGGAATTATTAAAGTTAGTGCAGGATATTTAATAAATTAATTAATTAAATTGGAAAGAGTAAAGTAAATATTATATTAATGATTGTGCATTATTTTAATATTTGCTCACATAGGAGTTGGCAAATTCTCGGGAGTTGTCATGTAGACAACACAGGAGTTTGCACTCTAAGAATGCATAAGTTGTCTACACTTAAGAGTTAGCATTTTATTTGAGCACATGGTGTCTACAACCTTAAGACTCATCTAGAAGGTTGGAGAAGACTCATGCTTGGTTGTCATGCTTATCTTCTAGTTGTTTCTAAAGACACTCTAGATGCATCTTAGAGGCCTTTAAATAGAGGCTCTCCTAGTGTGTTTGGACAAGCTTAATGGAAGCTACAAGCTTCAAGCAAAAAACTGGAAGCTTCAAAGCTTACATGCATTTGAAAAGCTCATATGCTTCTACATGCTCATATATTTTCTACATGCTTCTATGCTTCGTCTAGCACTTCTAGTCACTTGGAGGATTCAGTTGGCTTGGATCTTGGAAGAATTGTGAATGTTGGAGAAGGAAGGGATTCTCTATGGACTTCTAAGGCATGAAAAATTAGCATCAGTGTCCAGGTGCACTCGTGATAATCACATAATTTATTTTGCACTCTTTCTCTTCCTGTCTTCATCGTGTCTGCTATATGTGTCTGGATATTCTTTGTGATTGGATCTGCAATTTTGAAATTAGAATCTAGATATGTTATTTGGTTGAAAAGAAAACAATAGAAAAATCTTAGAACCAATTAAGGAAGAAATTAGATCTAAATGGGTTTGGGTTCGAATTAGAATCAAATTGAAATAGATTTGAAAATGGTTTCAAGATTTATTGCCAAATCTATTAGTGAAATTATTGGATAAATTTAGAGAACAATTATTTTAAGAAGAAATTCTTAATTCATCAAAAAATTGTCCTGTCGCTGCCCCTTGGATAGACCCGAACTCAGTCATTCATAACTTTTTATCGTGATTGAATTTATTTGATCCCTCCAATCAGAATCGGCGCAACTTGGCCCTCTCTAACATATTTCAATTTCAGCCCGATCCAACGGTTCATTAAGGAGATATGGCCCTCGTACTGGGACTGTTTTATTCAAGGACAGATATTTCTCCATTTCCCATAACCAAGAGTTCTTTATGTTTAAACTTCACAAAAATAATAATTCAAAGCATGGAATGAATTAAAGATATTATTGTAATCTTTCCTTATTAGAATCTTATTAATATGCATTAGTTTTATATGGTTTATTATCTAATCTAATTAAATCAAATTTAATTAAGATTAGTTAATAGTAGAAGAAGTGTAATTAATTATTAGTCAATCTAAGTAAATGAATTTTTAAATGAGAGAAAATTAAAAGAAAAGAGATTTTAATATAGTTTATATAGTGGACTTTTTATAATGTATATTAAATACTATTTAATATATATTAAATAATTTAGAGATGGTAATTTTATATTACGTTTTTAAATGAGGAGAATTTAATGATAATGGATTAAGATTTATTTGGCATGGAGTCCCTATTATAACATTGTTATAATTTGAATTACTATGGTATTATTAATACGTTATATATTATTAACTAAATTATTGATATACCTTAATAGTATTAAGAGTTAGCTAATGAAGCTTATGTAAAGTTCTCTAGATCGATTAATAATAGTTTTGATGAGTTTATCATTTATTAATGTTTGTTGGATCTAACAAACTATTAATAAATAATAGTATAAATAGTTTAAATAGTTATCAATAATTACGATCAGAGTTAATCTAGAAGAGATTAGTTAATGATTGAAGTACTGTAAAAGATATTAATCAAATTGAATTGGTTAATAATTTGGAGGAGTATCAATTAACTAGAATTAATTAGATTTAATTAATAAATATGTTATGTAATAGAGATTTAAATTGATAAAAATCTTTTAACGAGATTGTTGAAAAATATTGATATCGAAGTTGATAAGTCTTATTCTAATAACTTGAACAATGACCTTAGATATTTTAATGGTGAAGACTTAGTAATATTTAATTGAGGACTATTAGAGTGTTAAAAAGGTCATGGATTGTGTACCTATGTTAATTGATTGATTTAATTGATCATTTTATTTAAGTTATAATCTTCTTATTCGAAGACTAGTAATTTGCTCTCTTATAATTTAGATGAATGATGATCCTCTGATTAAGTTGAAGTAACATTAAGAAGAGTTATTCAATTAGAATATGGATCATAGTTAAATAAAGATAAAAATTTAATTAAAGGTCAATGATGATCAGTTTAATGAGTAAAGTATTTACCCTTAAGCTATTCTTAGAATATTATTTTAATGATGGAAAGAATAATGCTATCGGGGAACAAACGGGTTGACTTGTAGGTCAAATGATTAAACTTAGACACTTGAAGTATACTTACAAACAGGAAACAGGAAACCTCTACACTTAACTCATCCATGTGATTTTAGTAAACCAAAACATGTGTTTGCATTGTGTTTTTTATATGCTTCTTTTTTTGGGTTTTGGGTTGACTAGTGTTGACCAGTTTAGGACGTCTACCAGAGGCTCGAGGGTTATGATTGTGATGTCATGATGATGTCTTAATTCTGATCTTTATAAACCCAACTGTGGTTATGTGATGGTATGCTCTATGAGATGATTGTATTACTGATTGTTATTGTTCATCAGTCTTCTTAAATGAAGCTGAGTTATTTGTATCTGAGACACTTGAGCTAATCATTTTTGAGTCATCAATCAGTTATCCTTGGATTGCTTTCCAGTCGCCTTGATGGGACTGAAATGTTGATTTATTTCTTGATGATGTCATATTGTGACATGTTTTGACTCAACCATTTTGGAGTCTTTGATCAGTATTATTTTGAGATATTCTTGGTTGTTGGATAAGAACCAATGGATATTGTGATTCATATTGGAGATTATATTTATGAAGTTTATTTTGTGGAGCTTTTATGTGTTCTTGGATGGGAGAACCATCTTATTATCAGGTTTCCTGTTAAGGAACCGAGTTTGATTTTTATGAGTGTTGTGGTATGGGACACAACTGTGGATTTATGTGCTTAGGAGAGGTTGTCTAGGTACATGACTATGGGAGTGGCTTGCATAGGGATCTGGGGCCCAAAGTGGTCAGTACCAGGGTAACCTAATGCAAGTTATGTAATAAGTGATAATCTAGTAATTAAAATTTATGGGGGGGAACACACTAAAAAGATAAGTTAGAGATATTTAAACCACCCATGCCTTGAGTGCTTGTATAGACTAAGGATGGGAGAAGTGCCTCATCTTCTTAAGAGGGCTTCTTGGTTTCCACATGTGCCACGTTGAGGGTCCGGGGTTCAAAGTAACCAGTCTAGGGTAACTCAACGCTTGAGGGTCCGGGGTCTAATGAGAGACCAGTCCAGGGTAACTCAAGCAGCCATGTGATGACACTCCCTAGTATGTAGCCTAAGTCTCCTCTATAGATTTTGTGTACCTTTGGTGGTGTACTTATTGTTGTGCCTCTGGGATTAGATGTCGGTTTTGTGTGATTGAAACCTTTGAGTTAGTATACTTTTAGGATTCCTAGACTTATAGAATTTTATGCTATGTGATTTTGGATAGCCTGTTTGGGACTTGAGATTATCTCCTCAGCATGGTGGTAGTGGACCATTTAGGTTCCACGCGGTCGGGTGGTAGTGTATTTTCCACTCTTATCATTTGAGATCCATCTGAGACACCGTGGCTGATGCTTTCTTGGTTGGTATTTATCTTCATTCTATTCTTGGATCATTATGATAGATGATGTACCTTATGATGGATGTATTTACTGGTATGTTTCTTACATTGATGATTTGCATATGTTAGATGATGATATCTTATGCTTTATTTTACATGTTAGTAGGATATTTTTAGGAGTGACATTCCTACTATGATAATATCGATGATCTCTTCGGTGCTTTGGAATGTTATGCACAGAGGGATGGCTAGGATCCACGATGGTCTAATGATGCTATTAACGGTTGGGAGGAACCATGCACTTAGTTATTTATGTTTGTGATATATGATTATCTTTTATGATGGATGTTTATATCTTTTGTGATTATGTATCATGTATGACATGTGGTTTCATTTACTTTAATTGCATCATGAATTAATATGTGATGTTGATGTACTTTATTTACACAGATGTTTATTCTTTTAAGCCTTTCATACCTTGTAACATGTACAGTGGATGATTGAGCTAAACTAAAATGTAGTTACAAAAAGGACACTTGTATATGGTTTTAAAATGTTGGATGTATCATTGTTATTTCATAAGGATGTGATGTTAGATGACTGGTTGATTTAGATGTAATTCAACGTTAAGGGATCTTTAAAGAATGTAATATGTTATGTTGTGTTTACTTTCAGTTGGATGTTACTATTGCTTCCGCAGATGTTATGAATGGTTTTACTTTCATGTTTTAAAAAAAAATGTTTGGCAAACTTTAGGTTAATTCTTTGAATCCCTTGGCGGGGCATTACGTTATGTACATTTTTATTAATGTTGAGGTCCCATCCTAGATCCTTGTCCTAACCATGTGGATTTTATGCTCTATATTTCTCAAGTTCTATATTGTTCTTTGTGGTCTTGTTTTCCTGTTGTTTTCATCTTGTGTAGCATGTTGTTTCGATTGGCACAATTTTTATTGATTATGTGGCATCTTGTGTAGTTGGAAGCCAACTCCTAATACACGTGTGGACCCACCTTTAAATGCACATTGTTTCATATTGTCACTTGTGTGGATTTTGGTTTACTCTTCCAAGTATGGACCTATATTGTAATTAAATGCTTGACTAGATGACTTGTGGCTTAGTTAGCTATAAAAGAAGTTTGATTAGATGTAGGAAAATGAGGAATGATAAGAATGGGGAAGGACAATAGGAAGATTAGATGATAGAAGATAGAGGATGTGAGCTAAGACTTTGTGATTATATATTTCTCATTTTGTATAAGGTCACAACCTGGAAGGCCTCACAGCCGAGCATGTTGTGGTTTCTTTATATGTGAAGTGAAATAATTACACATAAAATATGTTGCATCTAGCCTTGTGTTCTTTGTGGTTTCATTGATCTATGTATAGCTCTTGTATGCATCTCTAAGAAGTGAGTGTTATAGGTTTAAGTTGACTTTATTCCATATGTATTGATATTTCAGTCTCTCCTTGCATCAATTATGTATGCCAAACCATCAATTTACATAAACATAATAAATTTATTCTAAAATTAGTTTTACATATTAGGTGCCAAATTGTCAATTGCTTTTTATATTTGAATTGTTTCCAATGAGAGATATCAAGTTTGAAAAGTCCATGGTATTCATTGTCTACTATAAAAACAATGTTAAAAATGGTTAACCACTTTAACAATATTTATTTTATAATCTAAAATATATGATAAACATTTTTTACCACAACTTAAATAGTTTGAAAAACACTAATTAAAAATCAAATAATAGTAAATAATAAAAGATAATTTTCTCCTATAAAAGGAGCCCACTAAGATATCTATTTACTAGCACTTGCACTGAGCCAGTGCAAGTGTATAATCGATAGGCAAACATATGTAGCTTACCAAATTATAACTTCTTATTATTTATTGTTTGATCCCTTACTTCCGTGAGTTGCTACAAAATGTACTACCAAGCACGATTTGACCCATGCATGTTTACAAATGTTATTTTTTTGTTTTGTTTTATTCTATGTACTTCAAATTAACTCGTTAAATGGGGCACTATGTTGGATAAAATAAATTAATTATTATATGTTCCATTCAACATAGTAATTAAATGTAAATAAATAATAATATAGCACGTGTTCAAATGTTTAATAGAGGGAATTATATATATTATATATATATATATATATATATATATATATATATATATATATATATATATATATATATATATATATATATATATATTCAATAATAATTCCCTCTAAGCAGTAGGGATATGGAACAGGGGTATGCCTCTGGGTTTTCTATATTTTAGGACAATTGTCCCGGACAAGACTGGAAGTTTTCTTCGCCGTTCTTTCCTACCAGTGCTCGTTTGAGTGGAGGACATGTAAAATTTATTTTATAATAAAATATATTATGGCTTCGATCGTTTACCGATCTATATATATATATTGAATAACATTATATTAGAAGTGCAATTTCATCAATTCAAACTTTTATGAAGTTTATTTAAAACAAGGATGCAAAGCGTCTAATTCCTGCCGATAGAAGAATATAATATGAATTTTATGCAATAGTAAAATGTATAAAGTCTCTAAAATAATTTGAAAATAATATAAATTTTATACAATAGTAACTCTAAAATAATTTGTTGCATTTTGTGTATAAAAAATTAAAAGCCCTACAAAAGAGCAATCAATAACAATAGAAGAAAACAATATGAATTTTATGCAATAGTAAAATGTATAAAGTCTCTAAAATAATTTGAAAATAATATGAATTTTATGCAATAAATCTGAAATATTTTGTTGCATTTTGAGTATAAATTTTTTAAATCTCTACAAAATAACAATCAATAAATATATTTTTATGAATTATTTCAAATATAATCAGAAGAAAACTTTATAGTTGTAAAAAGTAATTGAATAATAAATTATTATGATTGGACAAACAAATAAAAGAAAAAGTTGCACTCCCTATTGTAGCACAAAACAACCACTCAAATTGTTAATAAATATTTTGTGTTAAGTTATTTTAAATGCAATAAATATGAGAAGTTTACAATTCAAAAAGTAATTGAGTAATAAAGTGTTATAATTGGACAAACAAATAAAAAAGTAAAAGTGCATTGAATGCTATAGTTTACTGCCTACGTAAGAACTAATAATTTATTAAATAGAAAATGAATACTTATAATTGAAAAAATATATTATAACATTAAATAGACAAATAAATTTAGTAGAATGTAGGAAAATTATATGTTAAAATTAGTCTATAAGATACAACCCTATGCCAATATTATTTGTATTTAATCATCAAATAATTTAACATTTAATTTAAATTTGTATGATTGAATACTAAATCATTTAATGATTACATAAAAATAATTTTAACTTAAGATTGCATGTTATAGAGCAAATTCAACATATAATTATCTATTCTTACACGATAATAAATGCACTTGTCTATTAAACTTTATAATATATTTTGACAATTAAAAATATTATTAATTTTTATTTTCAATTAAACTTTATCAAAAAGATTAATAATTTATATAGTGACTTTTTTTTGAAATTATTTTATCCTATGCAAGATGCTCGTTAAATACAATAATAATTTTATGCCTCATTCACCCATATAAAAGGAAATAGTAAATAACTATGAATAATATAACACTTGTTTATGCAATAAATTTTTTTTTAAAAAAAATTTGATAAGATTATATCAAATAAATGTATTAATATATTGAAAAAAATGTTACACATTGTTAAATATGTTAGAGAACAAAATACAAAAGTCCAAAATAAAAATTTGATGTAAGCTAAGTGTTGTTGGTATAATAGTAGAGTATATACAAATAATTGTACTAATATATAAACTCAAAATCTTAAATGAGTGAGAGAATTTAAAATACGGAGAATTTGCATGTGCTATTAGTCCCACCTACATAGGGTGGAGACTTATGTTTTTATTGACTTTTATTTTAATTTTCCAATTCGAAAAGCTTCTATTGAAAACATTTATATAATGTTTGTTAATTTATTCGAGAATTTATATTTTAGAAGATAAAGAATTATTATAACATATTTAAAAGAAGAATTCACAAATTTATAACTTATTATAACATTTAGGATTAAATGTCAAAAAAAGATTGAATTAAATAAATATCTATTTTTGAACCCACAATTCAATTTATTAATTACATTTTTTAATATAAAATTATATATATAATATTATATTTAATTTTTAATTTTACTTTTCAAGTTAATTATAATATCATAGATCTATTTTAATTTTTCAAAGCAAAATTAATAGTGCTATAGTTCTTAAAGACAAATCAGTTAAAATGTGAGTTCTACTTTTTACTTGCTTATTAAATTTGAATCAACCCTTATGAATCTACGACTAAGCAAAATTAATGAAGCAATTTTGTTTTAAATGTTGAATATTTTATAGTTATTTTTTATAAAATATTAAATTATTATTTTATATAAAATTATATATATCATATTTTGCAAACATAATGCATTCAAATTATTTTGCTAACACCCTAGCAAGCTAAGCCAAAAATGGGATGCTTGAAATAAGATATAGAGATCATCAAACAAAAAAATGGAACTAAATAATTTTGAGTTGTGCTAGTTGCAAATGCATTAATAGGTACATATTTTAAAAAGTGGTAAAACTATAAAGGCACATAAAATTTGTTCAATAAAATTCATCATTGAGACTTAGTCTAATTTTTTTGTCTTTGCTCTAGCCAATACAAATTATTATAAGCAATACAATAAATACTTCATTTAAGATGTATGGGCATTGATGATAGTCTATGATTCTAAATTTCTTGGACAAAAATTGGAAAATATTTATAAACCTAATAAGCTCATCTATGGTAAATGTCCATATGTATTTTTAAAAGGCATAACTAGACAAGACAAATTTTATATGAAAATATGTCATCTAGACAAAGTAAAGGTCTTTTAGTCCCCAATAAAAATTAAAATGTGTAAAGTACAAACTACAACACAAAATACAAATTATCAAAGAGATCAAAGTTACACCTTTTTATCAAGCAAACATTTTTGGTTCACCTTTTTAGCAACTAAAATTTTCCCATTTTGAAATTATAACTTCTACCAAAATATTTGTCCTCACAAAACTTTCAAACATAAAATTAAGATAAAACAACATGATCACTAAACAACTTAAGTCTAGGGCCATAATATTGACATTGCAATGATGCATCAATTTTTTTAACCATTGCTAACCAAAATTCCAAGGAGGCACCATAGTTAATCACCTTGAAAATCCTTGTGGGCCATCTTGCATCAAATTTCATATAGGACAGAAAATTGTAAAATAAGAAATTTAAAAAAATAAAGATACCTAAAATTGTGTCGCGTTGAAAACTATGTCATCATTCCAAATATGACAATTTTAATTGGACTTTATGAAACAAAACAACTTACTAAACCTCTAGTTCCTTCAATTGGATGCCTCAAAAAATTATTTAAAATGTTTTTTTAGTACATATTGAACAAAGGGAGTCAAGTTACATATATAGTTTACAAGCACAACTAATGCTATAGAAACAACCAAAGCAAACTAGACAATTGTAGCTAAAATTAGAACACTAAACATAAAAACTTAGATGCGTGAACCCATTAAAAAATGGGGCTCATGAAGTGTGTATTGGAGTCCAAATTCTAGTTGAAAAGCAAGCTAAAAGATGCTTATGTATATATTGGAGTTCTTAAAATGATGCTTACGAATATTTTAGATGGTTATCAAGGGTGGTGGTTGGGAGTATGATTGTGACAGTTGATGCATTTAAGTGGAACAAAACAATCTTATGTACCAACACTGAAAATTCAATATTGATTACTAAAAATTATAAAGCAAATTTTTGAACATGAGAAGATGTATTAAAAAATTCTTGCACGTTATGAGATAATAATACTTCACAAGTATTTTACAAGATTATGAAACAATAATACTTTAATTTTGATTATTGTATTGCAGATTTGAATACAAGCAACAGAGATATCGATCTCTAAGATGCTTTGCACTATTGTTTTCTATACACTAGCTAATATATACTCTATATGTAGAATACGTCGAGATGCATCGAAGCATTGAATTTTTTTTTAATGTATAATAAAAATGAATAATGAAAAAATTCAACGCCTCGATGCATCTCGGCATATTCTACATATAGAGTATATATTAGCTAGTAGCAGTCGTGGCGTGCATAACAAATTGAATAATTAATTTGATTTTGTTTCAAATATAACTTTACAATTTATATCATGGTTAGGTTTAGTATTAGGATTAGTCTTACCATATATTATTTATTATAATAATTAGAGATAAGGTTTAGTGTTAATGTTGGGTCTATCATCTTGTTTAGAGTGGAAACATGCTTAGCATTAGTATTAAAGTTAGGGATAGGGTAAGGGTCAGGAATTGTACTTATATTTATGATTATAAAAATTTAGTCAAGTTAGAAATAAATTTTTGATCATGATATGTTTATAATTTAATGTTAAGGTTTATTGTTAGCATTAGATTTATGTTAAGGTTTATTGTTAGGGTTATATTTATGGTTAGGGTCATAATTTATTTTTATGGTTATGATTGTATTTTGCCTTTAAATCAAAGTTAATGTTATGGTCAGGATTAAGATTAGAATTATAATTAGGGTGATTGAACAATTAGGATAGAGAATATTTAATATGTTTATGATACAATAATTATTATTATACTTCAAATACTTAAGATTAGGATTAATGTTAATGTTAGAGTTCAGATAATGGACAATCTTGAGATTTAAATTATGTTTAGGATTATGCATATAATTAGAATTTTGGTTCGAGAGACATGTGGATTTTAGTTTATTTTTGGTGTGTACATTATAAATAACACTCCATCTATATTTTCCACATCCATTTAATGCTATCTATTTTAGAATTTTATTAATGATACATATTATATAAATCTATACAAAAAAAATGGCTAGGTTTAGGATTTATACATGATGGTTAGGTTTATACATAGAATTAAGATTTATTATAAATAAATTTAATGTTTGATATATTTGTGTTACCACATATTTGTCGCTTCCATATAAAGTAATATTTTGATACCAAACATATTAGAAAGTCATGCATATAGACTTATGAAAGTATAGCCTACACATGTTTTGAATATAGAGCTATGAAAGTAACTATACACATTATGTGAAGAATTAAAAAAATTGAATTTCATTCTATTGTAGTATAAGTTAAAAAAGAATATGGAATATATTTATAAAAACCACATATATAAAAAAAAAAAAAGTTGTTGATTATCAAACTTACACAAATCAAAGAGAAAAGAGATGTTCTAATATAATCATATTTAATAACCAATAAGTACCACAGGTCAAATAAGTAATAACTATATGTAAAGCACTTCGCCATAATGATGTAAGTACATGACATATTCTTCAATGATCAGATTGGTATTACGACCTTTATTTGTGCAATGATCACAATGAACTTCTTTCATCATTGATGGAAATGCATCTGCATAATGAGATGCCTCACGTACTCTTTTTGCAACATCCACCATTTTCCATATTTCTAACTCATCAGGATCATCAATCGTTAATGCCATGTGTTCAAGAGTTTTCACGATACCTTTGCAGTACTCTGTAACCAATCTTACACATTTATCAATATCAAATTCAAAAAATGTATTAGAGTTTACAGAGCCATTTGGGCTTCCAATAATGATTTCTGATTTATTTTCTGAAGCATCCATTGTTTTAGTTCTTTACTACAAAAAAACTAAAAAATAGAAAATATCAGTATTTCAAAATTATAAGTTTAAAATTAACCATAATTTGTAATAAAGTAAGAGTTAAAATAAATAATGTTTAGTACTACATGTTGTGCAAGAAATATTAAAAATACTTAGAATAAGAGATTTTTTTTTTTACCAAGTAAAAATATGAAAATGCAATTTTTACCATTCAAATAATTAACTCAAGTACAAAATAATGTATTTGAATTACCAAACTTATATAATATAAATAAATGAGCATTAGATTTTATCACCAAGCATTTGGATCAAGAGACAAATTATAATAATATTGTTCGTTATTTTGAGAAGTACAAACCACCAAAATTTATTGATAATGTCTATAATATATCAAAAAAATAACAAAAATGTGTTGAAAAAATGCACAATCTATCAAATAACTTCTAAGGTTCCCAATCGGCTTTGTTCTTCCTTTCTTCTAGCAACTTGCTTCCCTGCCTTCATTTTTTCATAGCTGTCATAAGTGAAGGGTGGCATAATTCTTATTCCTTGCAAAGATTTGACACATGATATTGCCACAAATGTGAGACCAGTTCTTTCAGTGGGACCTATATCAATAGTAGTTCTTTGCAGTGTTAGCCCTTGTGACTTGTGTATATTTAAAGCCCATGCCAATCTCAATGGAATCTGCTTTATGTTACCCTTATCAATTGCAGGAATTGGAACTCTCTGAGGATGATGATCATCGAAAGGAATTCTAGAGTAACTATCAAAATCCACAAGTACATATGATGGCGGTAGAGGTGGTGCACTTCTAGGTCTATATACAATACTTCGAACATATCCTAATGCTCCATTGACAAGACCAGCTTTAATCCATAGGTTTGAAGTTAGCATCACCCTTGCATCTTTACTAAGTAGTAGTTCCATGTCCAACTCATCACTTCCATCTCCATCCATAGAACTCTGTGTTGTTTTAACAGCAATGCTTCGTGCAATATGGTTTGCTAATGATAGTAGCATTTTCTTATTATGATTATACACATTTTCATTTGTTGAAAATAAATGAACACTGCTTTGAAACTCCTCATTTTCTGTAATACTCATGTTTGAATTACATCTTGACATAAGTATCATCCAATCCTCTAGTGTGGGGTTTGCATCCCTTATATTTGATAGAAGAACACAAAATCTTTCTTGCTCATTGCTTTGTCCATCTTGTCTAAATATGTGATTTAAAGTAACTACAGTATGGAATTCTTTCCATAGTAGCTTTGCGTGCCCTCTACTTTCATATATTGGTCTATCACCAACTGGAGGCAATTGTGCCAAATCTCCAACCAATATGATAGATATCCCTAGAAAAATATTGAAAACATGTTATATGAAATAATATTACTTTGGCTTTAGTTTTCTAATAGTAAGGAAAAAAAAGTAAATTAGTACGTGAATCTCTTACTCTAAGAAAATGAAATACTAAACATACCTCCAAAAGTTTTATGGCTATTTTCTGGGAATGCTTGTTGAAGACAAGAGTCTATGTTTTGGATTAACCTCTCTCCAAGGAAGCTCATTTCATCTATCAATATGTATTTTACATTAGATAATTCCTCTTTGAAATGTGCAAGTCTTGTTCCTTGTAGCTCAGTGAATTCTTTAATAGGTATTTTCAACTTGGAATGGATCATTGATGCACCAATGTTGAATGTTGCAACACTTGTCGGTGCAAGTAGAAAGAGAGGAGAGCATTGTGGAAAGGATGCTTTTTGTAATGCTTGACTTATTGCACCAATCAAATATGACTTCCCTATTCCTGCTATCCCTTAAATTATCATGTGTAAGGGTGATGCATCTTGACATGTATAATAGTGTGACATTATAATGTTAACTGCTTTACTTTGTTGTTCACTGAGCTTTTCATAGTCCACACATTGTGGCATCTCATCTAGTATAAGACAACCTTCATTTCTCATCAAGCTAATGAAATTTATAGCTTCATTTGCATATTGTTCACTTTGAAATTCTTGAGACCAATTTGTTTGTCGATCAATATCTCTTCTCCCCAACATATCAATCTCTGAAACTTGCATAATTTGAGCATGTTGAAGTCTAGATAAAATCTCCCATTCATTCTTTGTAGTAGTGCCTTGCACATTGTCATTTTCTTTAGATTCTGAATCAGACTAATTTTCATGATTATCTTAATCTTGTCTTCTTTCAAGGTGCCATGGATTATATTTGAAGTTATCCCATATTGCAACTATAGAATCATCATTATTGCCAATATCTATGTGAATGTTACGAAAAGGTTTATAAAGCAATAATTCTGAATAGCAAAAATCAATCCAATTTTCTGAGTCATGTGCAAGAATTGAGTAAAATCAAGGAAAGACTCTTACAATAGCTGACTTTTTCCTTGGACTCCATTTATCGTCACCTCTCTTTTTCTTGTTATATATCCATGATTTCGCAACATCAATAAGGCACAAAGCTTCCATAAAGTGTGGCCTATTTCTATAAGCATCGATGAAAGATATGGTGTATTCCTCATTTTCTTCATCAACATTTAGGTCTACACGTTTGAATACTTCCTTTGAAACATTCAAGTTGACAAATACTCGACTACTTTGCACCAAAGGAAGCTCTAGTAGCATATGACTTGTTTCTTGTGCGCCAATATCCCTTTCTATCAATGTTTTTGTGAGTAGTCTCTTATAAGATTTTGATGCTAAATCATCAGGATTTTCTACATTTGCTAGTCGAAATAACATTTGATAGTATGTCTCTAAACTTCTTTTAGCTTTGGTTGCATACTTTACAATATACTTAATCACCGCATGTTTAGACATAATAGGTTGCCAATCAATATTTTCTCTCCAAAGTTGTAGTATGTAACGGTTATATGAGTTAACTCTATCATCATTTCTGAATGGCTCAAATATTTTTTCACCAGTTTCTAAATCTTTCTTTAGTCTAGATCCTTCTAAATTCAATGGCCATGGTGCATTATACGTATATTTCATTAATATAACATTTTGATAAATATAATGCTATAGAAACAAAGAATAGTATTAACAATTGAAATAAATTGAATCAATTAGGAAACACACGTACCTACAAACCAGTTTTCCTCTCTTTTTGTGTAGGCATGCACCTTCTTTACACATTGTGTGCCTCTGTACAATATTTAAAATCTCATCATAATCATTGTTGAAATCACTCTCAACCAATTGTCTAGTGTTTTTTAAACATGGGTGTAGACTAAAATTTCAAAATACCTGAAATACAAATTTAGATCAAGTTGAACATCATAATTGTATTTATTTTAAAGTGAATAAAGTAAAGATAAGGTTGAATTTTCAATTTTTTATTATCATACCTGTATATTTCGAAGATGTGTATCTTGCCTAAGATTGCATGCATGAACCAAATCATGGAGATACGATGCAACACAGTACAATTGATCTTGATTATTCCAATCAATATTTTCCATTTTTGGTGCTTCTTTTAACCAAATAAAACCATGGACATGTGCGAATCCCCTATGTTTCCATTCATATTTGAACCAATAGTCTTCAACATTCATTCCATTCTCGAGTATTTCTTTTCTAAAAATGGTATTTCGTAGATGCATGTTTTGTGCAACAATGTGTGGGTAGTCAATGATATTTTGTTTCCTCCACATTTGTGCTTCTCTTGGATCACTTGGTGGTGTTCCAGGCATCATTGCATGCAAGTCTGGCCAATACAAGTCTACTGCACTTAATGTAAAAATATTGTTGGTGATCCAAGTTGGTGAAGCATATCTGTCAATTCTGCTTGACACTTTGTCCAATATGATCGGGTTCCCCTTAAACTAGTCCCAAATCTCATCAATCTATTTGCTAAATGAGAATGTGGTTTTTTCTCCATATGTTCACACAACTCTTGTATTGTAATTGGCATTTCTTGTAAACTTATTTTCATGCAAACACTTGTAGAACTATGTGTTCGATGTCTCATAATCATATTCAGCATATGGTAATGAAATCTTGGATGTTTTCCAAATCTATTATCTCTATATCGTATCAAGTGCTTGACATATTCATGTAGATATACTCTCTTCAATCGTGGTTCTAACCAATCACATTTACCATTAGGGAATAATGAGGGAAATGTCATATCAAGCAAACCTGGCGTGGTATATTCATTTATGGGAGATGCACCAAGGTTAGGCTAATCCATTATTGTTGTTGGGTCTATGTTAGGATTTTTGACCCATACACAAATTAACTCCAATTCTCTTTGCGCATTTGGTGGTTTGGATGCCATTGATGTTGTGTGCTCTATTATATTTATCTCATTTGTCTCAACTAAAGGGCCCATAAAAACAACATCATTTCTATCAGAATCGAACTCTATATGCACTATTTTTAACTCACTGAAAATGTTATGATCTACATTTGGTGATATATTATCCAAAGCATTTTCATCAATAATCACATCAAAGTAGAACTTATCGTACAAAATCTTTTATCGTAAAGTAGCATACACACGATCTTTGTTTACTGTGAAATTATAGTGTGTTCTTCACTAATCCTTTCTGCGCACTACAATCAATGGAAGATCTTTAACTAAATGAGGCAATTTCTTTGCCACACTCTCAATATTCAGTGGAAAACTTATTGTGTGCCCTCTATATTTTAATTGACCACCTGTTGCATGTGTCACTTGTAATCTTGGGCTGACACGCGCAATGAGCATTTCTTCCACTTGAGTTAAATTTGCTAAATCTATTGGTTGTGCCTCTGGATCCATATTATTTTCAATTGAGAATCTATGGATGCCCTTTTCTTGTTTGCATCGAGTACAAATAGGACCTTGAGGAGTACAAGAGACAGTAATTCCTATATAGCCTTCTTGACAAATGTAGCACATGGCTAGAGATGCCAACCTATCCAATTTATTTCGAAATGCCAATTGTAATTTCATGAAATTAGTTTCTAGCAATCCATTTGCATCAGGAAAACCATGTTGAGATGATTCAGGAGTTGATCGTACTCCATTTTAATTTATATTTTCTAGTGTCTCTACAACACATTCAACTAAAGTAAAAGCTTCCTCTTCAAGAGTCCTTTTACAATCCTGATTATGTACATTCATTTCAATATTTTCTTGATGTCTATTTTCTTGTGTTGTCTGCAGCTGGAGATTATTATGTACTTCTCCTACATTGTATTGACATTCAATGTGTAGAGGATGTATCCCAACATTATTTTGTTCTCTTATCAGTTGTTGTTCATGTGCCTCCTCAAATATGCCTTGATGTGTATTCCTTTCATAATCCTGATTATGTACATTCATGGCAATATTTTCTCGATGTGTAATTTCTTGTGTTTCCTGTAGGTGGGCATTGTTCTGTATGTTTCCTACACTATTTAGACCTTCATTTTGTATAGGATGTATCATAGCATTTCCCCCCCCTCTTATCTCTTGTTGTGCATGTGCCTCCTCAGATGTGCGTAGACGTGTACATCTATTTGTGTTAATGTGTAGGTTGTCTATGGTATCCTCTTGTATTCTTGCACTTTGTAATTGTTCAATAGTAACATCTAGTCTATGTTTACCATGTTGTTCTAGTTCAATGCCATTCCGCTGACTTTCAAATTGATCACTTTGAGCATCTGCCTTTTGTTGCATACGACATTTACGATATTCCTGTTGATATTGTCTTTTATAATGTTTTCTTTGCTCCTTCGTCTCAAAGAAGAGTTTTTTTGGTCAAACCATAACTAATCTAGAAAATACATAGAGAAATCAAAAAAAAAAAAAAAAAGTTATTTATAGTATTGTGATAAGAATAATATTATGTAAACATAAACATTCAAAATAGAAAGGAATCTTTAGATACAAGTACATTAAAAAAATGCTTATATTATAAATATTGTAGAGTAAGTAATTTTCTTGATTTGTTCATATTTACTAAAATTTTGTATTTCGACCTACATTTTGATATCATCTAAATGTCCCAAAATTCCACATTTATGTATTTATTAAAGTTTAACATATATTTTATAAATGTTAGAAATAGAGGAATATTTAGGTACATTTTTATATTTAGTAAAATTCTATGTTGTTATTAATTGATTTATTGCATTCTTTATCATGTAAGAATTACTATATATACTCTTACCTTTTTCATAACTTATTACTTTTGGGAATACATTAAAATTGCATTGTATTTGTTCTAAAATATGAGATTAATAACGCAATATATGCAATAATATATTTTTTATTTTCATAAAAACATAATTTAGTAGATACAAAAATGTGTGTTGGACACTACAAATTTTTTTAGTACATGGAGCACTATGACTTTTCCTCACATTAGACTTCATTTAAATATCTCATAAACCCATCCCTAATTAACTCGAAGTCCCCTTGTTCATATTGCTCATCATAAAATAACTCTTTATAGAAGCCTCCAAAAGCAACGAATATGTCAATTGTTCCATAGAATGATTCTTTTATTTCTTGAATGTAAGTCACATCATCCCCTTCAATTGCATGTGCATTTGAGGCAATGACTTTAAGTCTTTCAATTAGCTATTTGCGCAAATTCATAATTTATGTTCCCAATTTTTGGACCTCTGTTTGATTGAATTTTTTTGAATTGACGCTTGATATTGAAGGACTGGAAATTGATTTATTAGTCTTTGCAGAATCCTCAAAAGTGGTATTTGTTATTTCTATAATTTCAACATCTTCATCGCTTTCTAGATCTTAGATTTCAGCATTTTGTACTGTATTCATAGGATTCTCGATGACCTAAGATATATAATGAAAGTAAGAAAATTAATGATTTAACAACAATAAAGGAATTAACTATCTATTTAATTATATTTATTTTATTTAATATTTAAATTTTAATATTAAAAATATTGACTTAAATTTAAAAAAATTATGAAGCACTACATTCTATATAATATATCAAAAAATAGTTTAAATAAATTTATGACATAAATGTGCAACAAATATTCATGAATAATTTTCAGTAGGGCTTAAATCTTTGCGTAAAAACTTTACAATATAGTCATGATATTCACCAATATTTAAATAAAAAAATTTAAATTGATATTCTATATTTTCAAAAAATAATTCTAAATTATAATTTTATGTAGATATTAACTAATCACTAACTTTAAAGTGTATTCAATTAATTCTAAAAATATCATTTTCTTAAGTTTAATTAATGTCTTTAGAAATAATTAAAAATTTTACCATGCTAAATATAACTAATACATCCTAAGAAAAATATAGAATAAATGATCAAAAGAAAATATAAATGTAAAAAATTAGAAAAGTGCATCTAAAATGAAGGATGAAGTTTAAGTTATAGGTGTACCTAATCAAATTGTAATGGCTGGTGAAATTTGTTAAAGGCTATTGAAATTGTTGAGAACTGACTACATTGAATGGTATAGATGAAAATATCTGATGTTATGAATTAGAAGAAAAGTATGAAATAAATATATATATATATATATTAGTGTAAAAAAAAAACATTAAAATGTGAAATAAAACAAACTTGCAATAAAAAAATTACTAATTTATTAAAAACTAGTAATGATTAGTAATGACATTATTTAAAACACAAAAATAATAATTTTACTTATTAATACACTTAATTTTTTTAAATCAATCTACTAATAACAACATTCTAAACTACTAACTTATCCCTATACAAAACATGGGCATGTTTCTCTGATTTTAAATAAAAAATCAAAGATAATTCCACAATAATGGAAAGAAATCTAGTTGCCATCAATATCCACTCTTATTAATGCATATGCCATATCTCAGCAATAAAATATTTGAAAAATCTACATGCATGAAAGCTTTTTAAGAGGAGGACAATGAGCATTGTTTATTTATATAGAAAAGTGGGAGAAAGATTTTGTTGATGTTGATCAGGATACAATCACTCTTCTTAGTAGAGTATGGTCTCACTTTGATATTGAAATTTATTTCGAAATGCCAATTGTAATTTCATGAAATTAGTTTCTAGCAATCCATTTGCATCAGGAAAACCATGTTAAGATGATTCAGGAGTTGATTGTACTCCATTTTAATTTATATTTTCTAGTGTCTCTACAACACATTCAACTGAAGTAAATTATCTATGTTGTGCAGGCTGCTCGGCATAAAGAAGCTTGTGGATTTGATATGTAAATATGTATCGATGTCATTATCAATGGCAATATAACAAGTCATTATCAAATTTGGATCTGATATATAATCAATGTCATTTTCTCCTTATTGATTCGCTATTGATACTTATAAATTGCAAAGATAATGCGATTCTATATCAATCAAATGTAGATCAATAATTCATATTATACTTGGAACAATATTAATGATAAATAAATTATTATGATGATAATTTATTTTACAAAAATGATCAATATAATGATACACGATTAAATATTTAACTAAGCCCATAGGCTTCTCCTCTGGAGCACCACTACTTTGTCTACTAGCCACAATTCAATAGCCCACCATTTTTTAGCCCTCTAGTTGTTGCCATTCAGAAGCTCTAGATTTTTTGGATGAATATTTTCTTAGCACTTCTTATCTTTACAAGCGACAATTGTGTCATGGGAAGGATATATACATGTACAAGTGTGTATATATGAAGAAATCAAAGGCATCACCACCATCAAAATGAGTAATCAAAGGCATTGAAGCTACGGTTCCCACTAATGCAAACTCATTAAAATGGAGTAATCAGAGGTAAGATATTTTGACCAAGGTCTATGTGCTAGAAGAATCATGATATTTTGTAATGTTTATGCCCTAGTTGCAATCTTGTTCTGCGGTTTTGCTCCTTGGAGATTTTTTTTGTTCCTATTGTGTAGCAATGGAGGATCTAACTATTTCATCCATGTAGTTCTAGTAGCCCTACCCTTTCCTGTTGCATTTTTGTCATCTCAGTACCCTTCAATTGAACATAAAGGGTATGCTCTTTCTTTTTACAATTTATTTTCTGGGCAAAAATGGTATTGCCTATATTTTATTAGTCCCTTGCTTCTATCTTTTATAATAAAATAGTAGGGCAATTATCATTTACTCTGTTGGCTCTTTAGAATAGTAGGGTCAACGCTACTAAAGGAATAAGAGTTCACCCAAGAAAATTGTAGGGGGACACTAGTGATTGGTTCTGATGGCCCCTCTCTTCCCTCTCTGGACACTCAACCCTACATCAACCACATGCATTCCAAAGTAGGGGCCTTCAATGAATCCAAATGGCATGCATCAGAATGCAGGCACCCAGTGATTATTTTTTTTTGATCGTTGCATTAACAAAACAGGGGCAAAATTTTCCCTATGTGACAGTGTAGTCATTTTTATGTAAAATGTCTGCAAAAGTAATAGTTCTATATTTTCTATTTTGTACCAAGTTGCTCAAGGATACTATTGGGTGTTACTCTTAATCTTGCCTTTATGTTCCTTAGACTAGAGGCATTACTTATTACTTAAATTGGCTTATAGTATAATTATTATATGCAATTTGTGCTATCTTAAACTTATAATCCTTTATGGTCCATAGAATTTATGAATTTAATTGATCATGAGATGAAAAACATTGAATCAAGTTAGCTATGGTTTTATGAAGGCCTCTGGAATTTCAATGTGGGTTATATTACATACAATCCCCTTCTATATTTTAAAGATTTTTGATGTCATGACTCTGGTAGAAATGAGAATTTCTCTTTGTAGAATGATGGTTTTTACCATTGATTAGCATTTTTTTGTATCTCTTATGGTATTTGATAGTTCATTGATATTAAATATGTTTTAACTAGCAGAATGTCAATAATTGTGTATACATTTTAAGTTCTTAAATGATATATATGATGATTTAGAAAGGTAAAATGGTTTTGTTTATTGAAATACACAATAATAAATCTAGAAAGGAGTTTAAAACACTTCGAAGAGCTTTAGAAAAAACACATTAAAGTGCATGCTTTTAACAATAGTGGGTAACTAACACCATTACAGATTATACAAGGTTAAATAATGCACATAAGTAGTTGGAAAAGACATCACATGGAAGAATTTTGTAGCAATGTTGTGATATGATTTGTTGGAGATCAACATTATCATTGACTAACAGAACAAAAATACTAAGGTAATCAAGCATAATAGAAATGCTTAGATAATCAATTAAAAGTTGTGTCATTTTACATAATTTTACTAATTAGAATAACTATATATGTAGAACAACTAACTGAAAATGTTTAAAGACATGATTGCACAAAATAACTAAGTGCCTCCACTCTCTTGTCCACACAAGCTACTATCTTCTTTAATTTTCGTATTTTTTTAATATTTTTGTGGCCATGGTCCTTTAGTTATGTTTGATTAACTAAACTACATATTAACATTTGGAGCTACATTCTAGCTTCAATTGAGTAGTCGAAAGGAAATAGCTGACAATAGAAAAAAATGTTTGTGTATTGGTTGATTAGTCTAGATTCCAAGCTTGTAGATGAGTGTTTGTCTTTGTTGTGAGGATTAGCTCATACATGGAGAAAACATCCACTAGGCTATAGTAATTATGAACACAAGATTCTTGGTAGTAGAGCCTCAAAGTTTTGAGGAGGCAGCCCCACCCTAAGGTATCACCTCAACCTACATATTCTCTAGTTGAGGGTAGGATGGTACATGTAGGCACAACATGTTGGTTTCTTGATAGGATGTTCCTTCTTGTTGCTAGTACCAACAAGGAAGGTTCGTAATAGGACTTTGATCTTGGGTACTTAATCCAATACTTGTTGTTGGAACCACACGAGGGTAAGACATATTATTTGAGCCTCTAATTATAAGGAGGTTCAAAACTCGGGCCTTCTCTGAACCACTTTCTAATCTTTTTGATATTCTGGCATTTTGGTGACTACTGATTAAAGTCTCTTCATTGGATTTATGTTCACTTCCACATTTATCCTCCCATGATCTTCTAATAAAAGAAAATACATATTTGCAACTCTTGAATGCATTTTGAAGGCTTTGAACTTTTTAATTGACAAAATCAAGCCATATCCAATATTTTCTATTTTCCTCTTGCAAGATATCAAGCTCTCCAATATCATTGGTCTATGCCAAGATTTTCACTTCATCAACCACCATCTCTTTCTGTTGTTGCAACTCCAATGGTTTGTTATGTTCCATGTTTAGTTAAATCACAACTGTAATTTGGAACTATTTTGAATAGTCAAAAGTTCTTGTTGGTAGCACGCTTAGTTGAGAAAGATGAATTTTTCTCTACAATCTTGGACCTGGCATATATATATATATATATATATATATATATATATATATATATATATATATATATATATATATATATATAGTGAAATGTAATCATGATAGACACTTATATGTAAGAGATATTAAAATAGATTGATAATTTGATTATGTATTTGAGGACATCTACTATCTTTATGCACTTTATACTTATGTTGCGGCCTACCTTTTTAGTCCCTACCATCTAATGGCGGGACTAATATTTTCATTCCTCTATTTTGCATTAGTTGATGCCTCAATAATCTTGCAAATTTCATATATTTTGGATTGAACTAGGGTTCTACAAAAATGTCAAATTAAATGGAAATTCTCAAATTTTATTCTCTATTTTCTAATTGGGCATTTTTATATTTTCGAGTAGTCTTTTTTTTCTAGGTTAAGAAATAAGATAGAAAAAAGAGAGATCGACAGCTAATAGAAAAATAGCATATATGTGTCATCTGCATAAGGTTTTTGGTGGCTTTGTCTAACAACACACAACTATCCAAGGCAGATGGCTACTTTTGACCTTACATTTCTTCATCCCACCCTTGCTATTTACCTATGGTTTCTATTGCTTCATGCCTCTATCAATACTAGACGTTAAAGATTTTTGAAAATGTGGCTTTCTATGACTGTGATTGTAAGTACATAATTGAGGCATACTACATTGCACAAATGTCCTTATGTATACTAATTTTTATTCCCCCCACTTCCACCCTCCTCCCTTTTACAAAGAATTTGGGTTGCTGATAATTTGTTACCAAAGTTCCTCTATATTTTCTAAAAAGACCAGTTTCATATTAGTATCCATGATCTTCCATTACTTCCAATTTTACTCAATTTCATTTATCATCAAAATGGAAATCATTTCTTGTCAAGAAAATGACTTACATAACATGCCTCTAATTATCTTTCATCATGAGGTATTTCTATTTAAACATTCTATCTCTTTCTTTCATTTAAATGGAAAAAATTATTTGGACAATAAACATTATTTGTATAGGATTGAATGTCTGACTAGAACCAAGTCCTATTGTTATTAATATTAAATTCAATAATAGAAATATATTAATCATATTCAGAACCTATCAAATTTGGACAATAGTGCCAATAAATTTGATCACTAGGGTGAGAAATAACAAAATTCATCCTGTATGTATGATAATTACTATTTTAAATTACCATAGAACATGGGGAATTTGAGCCTCATTTTTAATATGATAGAGCCTCTTCAAATACTATTTTAAATTACCATAGATGCATAGGGAATTCCCTCTTGGATTCCCATTGGTTGTTTGTATTGCAAAAGCCTCTATCATTTTGAGGTAGTATTCATCAACGTTGGCTTAGGGTTGCTTCTTTATGCCTATGGACTTAAAATGTTTTTCTCACAATATTATTCTTAGGTTCATTGAGTTATGGTTTTCACTTGAAGAAATAAATTCAATTCCTTCCTCTGTTTGATCAAAATAACTTCTTCAAAATAAAATACAAATTTCATTTTAGATCCTGGGCTTCGATATTCTTTCAAATATTAAGATTGGTAATACAATGACAAGTGAAATTTTTGAGGAGCATATAAAAAGGGTAGTAACTGCTAATGTGTGTCATAATTGTTCTTTTGGAATTTTTTTCATACATTATTAGTGTCTCAAATTTATTATCATCCATTGCATATCTAGGGGACATGATTGTGCCTCCTAGTTCAAAAACTATTTTAATAGATGAGACATCAAGTGGCTTAGATAGCTACACTATGTTTTAGATTGTGAAGTGCCTTCAACACTTTGTCCACATTATGGAGGTCACTATATTGGTTTCACTCCTCCAACCACCGCCAAAGTCATTTAACCTTTTACATGACATAATCATAATAAATCAGAAGGGTAGATAACATTTCCCATGGGCTTTGTGATCATACATTAGAATTTTTTTGATAGCTGTGGCTTCAAGTGTTTTGAATGAAAGGACACTATAGATTTACTCTAGGAGATAAATATATTTCTTATATGCATGTTATTGTCGTGATTTATCATCATACCAGTCATCCTCAAATCTATTGTATGGAATCGTAGGTTGCATCTAGAAAGGATCAAGAACAACATTTTTATGAGATGGATCCTGAACCATGTAATTATCCCAAAAAAAACATTTCATACAACTAACAATTTGGAGTTACTATTTATCACAATATCAATTTAGCTCAAATTTATCTGTAAACAAAAAAATAGGTATACAACTTGTAAATTTATCCTTTACTTTGCATAAGCTCTGACTTTATCAAACTTGTTGAATATTTCTATTCACGCCCTTCAACACATTTTCTCTTAGTTATCTACCTAAGATGGGGACTCCTATTGCCTACAACCCTTGTTACTTGTTAAATATCATGGAATCTATAGGTGTAGATTCTGAGTTTAAGTAATTTGAACCTATGTAACAAATATTGAGATAAAACAAAGTTCCCTTCAGCAAGTTAAAAATAAGATTATGTTCAAAAATTGATAGGGTATTGTTGTTCAATTCTCAATTATATCAACGCTTCTTACCATTTTAGTGTTTTCTTAAGTTTTGGTTCAAAACATGGAATTCCAGATATATGATCCTTCTATACAAGTGTCTACCCATTTGCAGATCTCATAGTGCTACCCCTGTGCCAAATGTGTAATTGGCAATAAATGAAAGGGGATATTGCGATGTATATATATTTAACTATGATTTCTAAAGGCATGCAATCTTTATCTGATCTGTTGTGCTCCTTACTACATGTCCTGCCTAGATACCTCTATGGTTGAGAAGAAGATACGTGTTTGACATTGATTCCCTTCCTAACTTTAATCTTTGTTACCCATAATATATGTCAATGAAACATATGAGATTATAATATCTTGTTTGGCAACATACCATAACAAGTCTTGAAGGTGGAGTGACATCAAATTCTTAGTTATCCAATGTTAAAGTTGACATAAATATATTGAATGGTATATTTCTCCCTAACTTTGACAGTTTTTGTTTGATTGTGGTTTATCAGTCATTAGTGGAAGAGTTGTTGTGTGTTTATTGTAGGCTATTTTCTGCCTAAAATTACGACTTGAAGTTTGCAAACTTTTGTGACCTTTGTAATAACTATTTATTCCCAATTTGATTTTGAATTGCTTGTTATTCACAATCTTTATGGTCCAATATATGCAGGGGCTCTTCATATTCCAATTCTTCATGCATACAAACAACACGATTCCTATTGACTCTGAGAGGCTAGCGCCAAGCCTACGACAGTCGAGCCTCAGAGAAAATAGAGTACTGAGTGGTGAAAACCCCACTGAGAGGTGTAGATTTCCATTTTGACTCACATTAAATTACTTTTGGTTGGACTGTATATGTAAATATATCAAAGAATGCATGATAATGTGGCTACACTTAATCTTTGAAATGCATAAATTACCATTTTGATTCATTTTTAATTACTTTTGGTTGGACTGAATATGTAAACAAATGAAAGAACATATGATTATATGGGTACATTCAATCTTTGGTCTTTGATTGAGCTTGATATCTCCATTTCCATATTTAATAGTATACCAACTTAAGGACCTTGAACCTTTCATTAAGAAAAGTAAAGCTAAACTTAAAATGACCCTAGATTGTTGACTGCTTCCATGATGAATTTGTTTTCCTATAATATCATGTGAAAGATTGAAGCTTGTTGACTACCAACCAGGATTCTAAATTGGACAGTGATAGAAGGAAATTGATGAGATTATTTTTGAACTATGATGTAGCAGGGCACTCTCTAGACAAATTTTCAAAATGTTGGAGATATTGTTAAGGTGAGCATGCTCCTTTAAGGGAATTATGTAATCTTTAGGCCGTGAAATGCTATTGTAATCACTAACTTTCCAAAGCATTCTATTTTAAGTTAGGTGAGCCCCCAACAAGTCTTAATCTTGATATACACCTGCCTACAACTCACATGCCAAGCCTCCAATTTTTGGTTTCTTTTGGCACAACTGCACTGTTGATGATATATCTAGAGAGGACAAGAAGAAGAGGCTCCATAAAATGATATAGTCACAAAACTATCTCTTTATTCTTTCATTAGGCACATCAAATTTTGTAATAGTAGTTAGTAGCACTGAAGAGTAATCATGTCACATTCCAAATGATGAATTTATGTGAATTGAATACATAAGATGTTCAGTTAGTTTTTTTACATGATTTATGGTTATGGTCTAAGAAAATTAGATCCTAGAAAAAGGTATTTTAGTAAACTTTAAAAGGAATAATAGAAAATTAATGTATAAGACAAGGATACTTGAGAGAATTATCATATATTAAGAAGATTTCTCTAATCATGTCTTTGAAAATTGTTTCTCCATTGCTTTCATATTCCTTTCATACTCATCAAATTCATGTTGGAGACTTCAGTTTGTATTCACTTTTGTCTGATTCGCTTGGTTTTCTCCTAGGAGGGTGTATTTCTCACAATACTAATACCTTTGGTTAACCATTTTGTTCGATTCAGGTTACATTTTGTTTCATTACTAAATTATTTTTATGCGGTTGTGGAAATTTGTTCTCTATAAAAGAATCCTTTTGGAAAGATAATTTCTTCTTTTCTTCAGAATAAACTCTTTGCTCATTTATAGGTGTAGATCTAAGTTACAAATTGTCATCATCCTATATAAAGTTATTATACTGATAGTGCCCCACTTTAATATGCAAAATGGTCAAATGAAATTCATTGGGTCATTAGATAATCAAAATGTTGACCTGCCATGGAAAGTTGATTGGTTGAAGATAAATTGTGTCTTTGCAATCTTGTATTCCAATGTTGCATCTTGATGTATTTTAATTTTTTATTATTATGTCTGTCATCATTGAAGATCCTTGCTTTTTTTTATCACAGGCTTCTCTATCTATTATGGTTCACTTTATAGATTACCTTGCTCTAACTATTTGAATAGTTTTGTCAAATTGTAGGCAAGAAGAGTGTTTAAGGGGGTCTGAATAAAAGCAACTCACACAAGGTATTTATCAAATTAAAATCAATGTCTGTTGTTTCTTTTGACAATCTATCTTTTGAAGAACACGTCCTTGATTTCAAATAGTGACTTGTGGTTATAATAGTGTTAATGATCAATTTGACTGGTGTGCATACATGTCCTGACAAATTTTGATACCATTTGGTTCCATTCTTGATGAAGACCTATTTTTGTCAAGGCCTTTGTGACTGAAACTCTTACAATGATACAAAATGGCCAAACAACATTCATTATAAACAGTGCAAAAGATAAATTGTATTGGGCCTTAAGTGTCACAAATGAATATAATCAAGAAGTGTGAAACACAATCCATTCATCTTCATGGGGAGAATTCAATAAGTGCTCTTTTGGAAATGACAAACTATATTGGGCCTTAATTAAATTTTTTCCTAACTAACGTAATGTGAAATGCAACCCATTCATCTTCACCGGAAGAATTTACCAACTGGTATTTTTGCATTGATTTTATGATCTCTATTTCAACATTACCAGGTGGAAGGCACGTTATAGCAATAAGTGGGATTGTAGCTCTTTTTATGTGTTGGAAGTTACTCAAAATAACTTATGTGTTCCTTTACTACATTGACTAAAGATTCATGTCAATATCATGCCTTTATAGTCAGTCTACTATAGATATCGTTCTCTCTATATCATCTTGGGTTTGAACCCTCTATTCCCAATAACATCATATTTTAAGGCATCTTTCAGTGAGGTCTTTTTAGTTATGTTTAATATTTGTTTGTAATAGCCATTATTGTGAAGATATCATATCTTTGTGTATTTGGAGGTTGTTATATAAATCCATTTAGTGCTCCCGAGCCCACTAACAATACCCAATGAACAAAACTAAATAGGGATTGTCTATGTAAAGAAGGAATTTCTGAATCTCAATCATTTTTCATGCTATCCCTTTTGCATACAACACATGGGAAGTAGTTCAACCTTTAGGAAATGCTTATTGCATCTATTGGAAGTGAACATTTAAATTCCTTACAACTGTTACTCCAGATCGTTTAACCAATCTAACAAGTCATAATCCATTTGATTTCTCTGTATTATAGTTTATTATTAAATATATAGCACGTGTCCATCTCCATTCTATGAAAAGAACTATGTATTGGTCCAAAGGAAAAACTAAATACCCCTAGAGTTGTATTTTGGGTCACTGTAATCTATCACTAAGTAAAGATGCACAAACAATAAATGCTCAGATTAATAAATGCCTGGAAGTTGACTATTAGTCTTCTACCAATACACAACTACAAACTATTTGACATAATGTCTTCATAGTTATACTTCAACATCATATCACTTGATAAAGACGATACATTTATTTTTCCACCAAGAATAACCAATTCCAAAATGGATGAAGATTTATTGATATTTGTGGCTTCTTTTAAGTGTCCAGTTTCAACACCCAAAAACCTCTACCTCTCTAAGCCTGCCAAGTCAACCAAATGGAGATGCTTGTATAGTGTCTTGTTCAAAGATCCATTCTGCAATTTGCTAATGATACATTCATTCAAAGTGCCATCTTCATGTTGTTCATTTTTGTGTTTCATTAGCTTGACATTAACAAAAAAATGTCACCACTAATCTTGCACATTATGTCATAAATGGAGGTCCTAAATTTTGTAAAAATTTGGGCTCCGTCAAGATGGATTAGAGCTTGCTAAACAACTTCCAATTTCTTTTGATTTAAGGTCAATGCGTCTTATTTTTGTTTTTCTATTGAAACTAATTCAAATGGAAATTGAATTCACATTAAATTATCAAAAGTAGATATTATATGTTAACCATATTCATCATAGACATCTTTTCAGGAAAATAATTAGATGTGTGTTTAGAATTATGCTATTTATATTTGTTTGAGTGTGCTAATTGCATAATAGACTAAAGATTTTGGATTTATTTTTCTGAAATCTTTGATATGATTTTTTAGGAGTGCATTTAAGGATTATGAAAAGGAAAGAATTGTACTTGCCTCTGGTATTTTTGAAAAATCTCAGTCCATCGATGTTATATATGAAAAATCTCAGTCCATCAATGTTAGACCAACTCATGAATTCTACAATTGGTTGTACATTATTGTTCTAGAAGGCTAAATATTGTAAGTGATTATAGTATGATGAGTTTCTTTTATATAATTTACAGTTTTTTCCCCTATAGATAAGCTCTTCTCTTCAATGAATAGGTTTTACAAAATTACTGCCCATTAGATATATTATGTTTCTGATTTTATGTGTGAATTAAATTAGACAAACTAAGCTTCTGATTCAACCAAAATAACATATTCTCACAAACTTCTTATTTGGGAACCATAAATTTATTTCTTAGTGATTTTAGGTCTAAAGAATGCAGAAGCAAATGTCAAAGTTAGGCAACCATTGCTTGCATAGTAAGTAAAACATAACCTATTTTCTTCTGAATCATTCAGATACTACTGGCTCTGAATGTTGGTCTATTTTTTATCATCTTGGAACTACAAGTATTATGCAACCACATACTTGAAATTAGATGGGTATGGTATAAGGGTATGTGCACCAAGTTGTGGTGCCAAAAACATGACACCTAATGTTTTATTTTTTTATTTTACAAAGTGCGTACGTGCTATAGCACACACGCACTTTGAAAAATCAAAAACTTTTATAAATGGGCTACAAACCCATGACCCATTTTATCATTTCATTTGGCTTTTGCATTTCTCCCAAATAGTGTGCACACAGATTGAAGAAGTTGAAGAATTTTGTCACCCACCTCCTCAAAATGCCTCCTCATCGTCGAAGTTCAAGATCGGGATCGTGTAGTATGCTTTCTACTCTTGTTTTTGAATTGTTTTGTAAGTTTTTTACATTATTTTGTAGATTTTTTAAATTTTTCTTTAAATTTGTTTATTTATTTAGATTACAATTAGTTTCTTATCAGGAAATGTAAATAATCAACCGCCAAATCCCAAACTTGATCAATAAAATCAAAACAAAAACCCTCCACAACAAGAGCAAGAAATTTTGCAACCTGCACCGATTGGAAGACCTCCTCCTGGCACCCAAGACAACATTATGAATGAAATAGAAAGAGGGGGAAATGAATTAGAAGCACTCATTGGTAGGTTGAAAGCTTGTGGACAAATCAATCCGATGAGAGCACAATTGGCATCCTCCCTCAAGTCCATTATGACCCATGTAGCTTCTGTTAGTGGTCAATTGGATATTTGGCATGTTAAGAGTGATGAACAAAGAAGATATTATGCAAACAAATTATCATATCAATATGTAAAATTAAAAAAAAAAGGTAGCATTTGTGCATTATTTAAAAAGCCTAGTGAACAAAATATTGTTAGACATACAACTAAAAGGTTCCCCATCCATTGGTGCATACATGATGGTATTAGAAATAACATTTGGGATAGATGGTGGATGGTCTTTGATGCCCCTCCCTGCAATAATCACGAGGTTCCAATGTATTTCTTAAAGAAAATGTATTGTGAATTTGTCCTTGGGGAGATCTCCAGTTATTTTGATATATTAGAATCTCTGGGTAGAGGTGCAGGTAATCATTTGAGAGGTCGGTGAGCATGTGATTATTCCTTCAATTGTGAAGGAACATGTAGAGACTAGCACTCTAGGGACTATTAATGCTTTGATGCAGACCCTCATTCATGCACGAGTCCATTAGTAGAGAAGGAGCCTTATATGCATCATGTTCACATGTGCACATCATGTGGATCCTTATGCACATTTGGCAGTCATGTTGGAGATAGTATGGATGATGGGCTAGTCACTAATCAGTTCCTGAGTTAGACATTTGGCATTGACACACAGGTAAATTACAATTATAACAAACTAATTTGATCACATTTCAAATGTATAGTGAATGACTAATTAATTAGCATGTATTGACATTGTTCAAAATTCAGGTTAAGAGTGTTGCTAGCCCTAGTACAGATCCCTCGACCCCATTCTTCGTCCCATCGATGAGTCAAGAGGTATGTATTGATTTAATCATTTAAATTAATACATATATTTATTAATTAATCATATGAAGGATTGACAAAAAAAATTATGCATATGCATCAGTTCTCTACTGGACCATCGACATTCACAAAGGACTCCGAGCCTAAGCGTGATATGAGCTTCATAGAGGTACATTTTTTTCATGTTAATTTAATTCACTTGATTATATTTGTTTCATGTTTCATGTTACATGTAAATTGTATTATATGACATGCAGATGTTGACATCTAAAACTCCTCCTCATCTTCGCCAATCCATTGATTGTGGAGTTGCTATAGCGATGGCTGGTTCAGAGCCATTAACTGAGGTATGAAAGAATTTTCTTGATTTTAGTTGTTGTTTATAATAGTTAGTATCGAAATTTCTAATGTTATTTACAAGTGATTATATTGATTGAATTGTTGTAGGGCCTTGTTACACCCGATCATCCATAAGCCTTTGAGGTGGACGTACAGAGTGACTATTTGATGGTGGTAAGAAAAAAATTAATTTTGTGTGTACATATATTTGATTTCAATGTATAGTAATTATTGATTCATATCTACTTTTTTTGTATCAGCTTAAGTTAGAGAAAAGCCTAAACAAGAGGACGAGTGAGCGTGTGAGGAAGACCCCATCATCCCCATCATCTCCCTCCATATGATGACCGAAGACCTCTAGGGATTTTTTTCCTTTCCCTCGTGGGAAGGAGAAGATATAGTTGATAGACACACATGTATAGGCATTAATGGACATATATGTTAGATTTTATGTTAGTGGACATATTTGATATACATTCAATGTGTATATGAAATTTTATATTTGATGTATGACATATATTTGATGCATGACATTATTAGACTTATGACATTATTGGTTAATATATGATATGTTTGTTCATGTATGGCATTATTGGTTATCATAATATATTATGTGTTTGTTAATGTATGAAATTATTGGTTATCATTTTATATTATATGTTTGTTCATGTATGACATTATTGGTTATCATAATATATTATATGTTCGTTCATGTATGACATTATTGGTTATCATAATATATTATATGTGTGTTCATGTATGACATTATTGGTTATCATAATATATTATATGTTTGTTCATGTATGGCATTATTGATTATCATAATATATATCTTTTATTTATTTATTTACATTTTAAGTACATTTCATGTATTCCATTTTAATGTAAATTACATCCAAAATGATGCAGAGTGCTCACACCAAAAGCTAGTGGATTCCCAGTAAGAACACTTTTAAGGAAAACTACCTTTCCCACCTTCTTAAGTGTCTTCAAAGACTCTTTCCAACTTGGTTACAACATTGAACAAACTTCTACCCAACTTCACAAAACTATTTGATCACTTTCCCTATTCAAGACTTGGGAAGCAATAAGGGAAAAATGAGCAAATTTGAGAAATGGATCACAATCAACTTCTTGCTTCAAACTAACATCTTAGACACTTCAAGGAACACCTAATAACTATCTCACAAACTTCAGTCTATCATCTATTCCATCCTTCTAATAGATTCTTCAACATCCTATGAGTGAAAACAATCTCCCAACATCCTATGATTGTATTTTCTTTGCAACAACATGTAATTTGTTGATTTTCAGACAACTCTTTACAAAGGGAAGTTATTATGTTTCAAACCCATGAAATGACTATTAAGACAACCAAGGAGATCCTTAACATCTTCCACTAACTCCATTAAGTGATAACATGTAGCTATATAAGGTGTAATGACTCTCAAAACACTTATTGAGTCAACTTATTAACAAAAACAACAACAACAACAAAATTGTTAGGACTACGACAACTTGGGTTTATAGGTGACCTCAAGTTCCTTGACCTTACAAACAAGGATTACTTTATTACCATAAAAAAATAACACGTTCAAAATGATGTGTATGATCACCCCTTTACCTTCTATCACAAGTCTCCATCATTGGATGAGATGACATATCCAGTTACCACAGTCAAAGATCGTTGCCCTATGACATTTAGTGACTCTTAGGGATGATTCAGTTCAATGTACCCAAGAATATTCAAGTGCTCAAAGGGATGGGAGGAGCTTGGGGCTAGTGTTTACCCAACCACCCAAAGCTAATGGAATAGACAGTTCAATCCCACGACGAAAGGTGAGAGAGATTTGGCTGTTGGCAATTTTGTACTAGCCAACACTACAAGTTTCAGCATCACCTGAGATGGCATCGTAAAATCAAAATGGAATAAGATCTCCAAAAAGTGAGAGAAGTTATTTTAGGTCTCCACAACACTATCTTATAGCACTTAGAATCGCATACATACATCACACGAGCTCTAAGATATGCCCCATCAAAGATTGTTTCCCTATGGCATTTAGTGACTCTTAGGGACATTTCAGTTTGGCATGCCCGATAAGGTTCGAGCACTCAACGGGATGGGATGAGCTTAGGGCTAGTGTTTACCAGGCCACCTCGAGCTAATGAAATAAACAGTTCGATCCCACAATGAAAGGTGAGAGAAATTTGGCAGTTGGCAATTTTGTACTAGCCAGCACTACAAGTTTTAGCATCACCCGAGATGGTGTCTTAAAATCAAAACAAACTAAGATCTCCAAAAAGTGAGAGAGGTTATTGTAGTTCTTCAAAACATGGTCCTATAGCACCCAAAATCACATCCAGACCTCACACAAGCTTTGAGATATGCCTCATCAAAGATTGTTGCCCTATGGCATTCAGTGACTCTTAGGGACATTTTGGTTCGATGTGCCCGAGAAGGTTCGAGTGCTCAACAAGATGAAATGAGCTTAGGGATAGGGTTTACCCAACCACTCAGAGCTATTGGAATATATAGTTCGATCCCACAATAAAATGTGAGAGAGATTTGCTAGTTAGCAATTTTGTACTAGCTAACACTACAAGTTTCAGCATCACCTGAGATGGCACTACAAATTCAAAATGGAATAAGATCTCAAAAAAGTGAGAGAGGTTATTAGATGTCTCCACAACTTGTCCTATAGCACCTAGAATTGCATCCATACCTCACATGAGCTCTAAGATATGCCCTGTCAAAGATCATTTCCCTATGGCATTTAGTGACTCTTAGGGATGTTTTGATTTGACGTGCCTGAGAACGTTCAAGCACTCAATGGGATAGGATAATCTTGGAGCTAGGGTTTACCTGGCCACCCAGAGCTAAGGGAATAGATAGTTTGATCCCAAGACAAACGGTGAGGGAGATTTGGCAATTGGCAACTTTGTACTAGCCAACACTACAAGTTTCAACATCACCCAAGATGGCGCCACAAAATCAAAACAGAGTAAGATTTCCTAAAATTGAAAGAGGTTATTGTAGGTCTCTAAAACATGGTCCTATGGCAGCTAGAATCACATACATACCTTGCACAAGGTCTGAGATGTGCCCCATCAAAGATCGTTGCCCTATGGCATTTAGTGACTCTTAGGAGCGTTTCAGTTTGGTGTGCCTTAGAATGTTTGAGTGCTCAATGGGATGAGATGAGCTTAGGCCTAGGGTCTACCTGGCCACTCAGAGCTAACGAAATAGATAGTTTGATCCCACAACAAACGGTGAGGGAGATTTGGCAGTTGGCAACTTTGTATTGGCCAACATTATGAGTTTTAGTATAACCTGAGACGGTGCCACAAAATCAAAATAGAGTAAGATCTCCAAAAAGAGAGAGAGGTTATCAACATGGTCATATAGCACCCATAATCACATCCATTTGCACGAGCTCTGAGATATGCCCCATCAAAGATCGATGCCCTATGACATTTAGTGGCTCTTAGGGACGTTTTAGTTTGGTGTGTCTGAGAATGTTTGAGCACTCAATAGGATGGGACAAGCTTGGGGCTAGGGTTTACCTAGCTATCTAGAGCTAAGGGAAGAGATAGTTCAATCCCACAATGAACAGTGAGGGAGATTTAGTAGTCGACAACTTTGTACTAGCCAACACTACAAGTTTCAACATCACCTAAGATGGCATTGCAAAATAAAAATGGACTAAGATCTCCAAAAAGAAAGAGAGGTTATTGTAGGTTTTCATAACATGATCCTATAGCACCCAGGATCACATCCATACCTCGCATGAGCTCTGAGATGTGCCCCATCAAAAATCGTTGCCCTATGGCATTTAGTGACTCTTAGGGATGTTTCGGTTCAATGTGCCCGAGAATGTTTGAGTGCTCAATAGGATGGGAGGAGCTTAGGGCTAGCGTTTACTTAGTCACCTAGAGCTAATAGAATAGATAGTTTGATCCCACGACGAATGGTGAGGAAGAGTGGCAGTTGGAAACTTTGTACTGGCTAACACTACAAGTTTTAGCATCGCCCAAGATGGTGCCACAAAATCAAAATAGAGTAAGATATCCAAAAAGTGAGAGAGGTTATTGTAGGTCCCCATAACACAATCCTATGGCACCCAAAATCACATCCATAGTTTGTATGAACTTTAAGATATGCCCCGTCAAAGATCACTACCTTATGGTATTTAGTGACTCTTGGGGATGTTTTAGTTCGGCATGCCTAAGAACGTTCAAGTGCTCAACGGGATGGGGCAAGCTTGAGGTTAGAGTTTACCTAGCCAACTAAAGCTAACAAAATAGACAGTTTGATCCCACGATGAACGATGAGGGAGATTTGATAGTTGGCAACTTTGTACTAGCCAACACTACAAGTTTTAGCATTACCCGAGATGGTGCCACAAAATTAAAATGGACTAAGATCTCCAAAAAGTGAGAGAGGTTATTGTAGGTCTCTACAACATAGTCTTATGGCACCTAGAATTGCATCCATACCTTGCACGAGCTCTGAGATATGCCCCGTCAAAGATCGCTATCCTATGACATTTAGTGACACTTAGGGATGTTTCGATTCGAGGTGCTCAAGAATGTTTGAGTGCTCAATGGGATGGGACAAGCTTGGGGATAGAGTTTACTTGGCCACCTGGAGCTAATGGAATAGACATTTCAATCCCACGATGAACGGTGAGGGGGATTTGTTAGTTGGCAACTTTGTACTAGCCAACACTACAAGTTTCAACATCACCTGAGATGACGTTGCAAAATCAAAATAGAGTAAGATTTCCAAAAAGAAAGAGAGATTATTGTAGGTCTCCGTAACATGATCCTATAGCACCTAGGATTTCATCCATACCTCGCACGATCTCTGAGATATGCCCCATCAAAAATCGTTGCCCTATGACATTTAGTGACTCTTAGGGATGTTTCAGTTCGGCGTGCCTGAGAACATTTGAGTGTTCAACGAGATGGGACAAGCTTGGGGCTAGGGTTTACTCAGCCACCTAGAGCTAACAGAATAGATAGTTTGATCCCACGACAAATTATGAGGGAGAGTGGCAGTTGGAAACTTTGTACTAGCTAACACTACAAGTTTCAGGATCACTCGAGATGGTGCCACAAAATCAAAACAAATTAAGATATCCAAAAAGCGAGAGAGGTTATTGTAGGTCTCCACAACATAGTCCTATAGCACCTAGAATCACATCCATACCTCATACGAGCTTTAAAATATGCCCCATCAAAGATCACTACCCTATGGTATTTAGTGACTCTTAAGGATATTTTAGTTCGGCGTGCCTAAGAACGTTCAAGTGCTCAATGGGATGGGGAAAGATTGAAGTTAGGGTTTACTCAGCCAATTGAAGCTAACAAAATAGATAGTTTGATCCCACGACGAACGATGAGGGAGATTTGACAGTTGGCAACTTTGTACTGGCCAACACTACAAGTTTCAGTATCACCCGAGATGGTGCCGCAAAATCAAAATGAACTAAGATCTCCAAAAAGTGAGAGAGGTTGTTGTAGGTCTCTACAACACAGTCTTATAGCACCTAGAATCACATTCATACCTTACACAAGCTCTGAGATATGCCCTGTCAAATATCGCTACGCTATGACATTTAGTGACTCTTAGGGACGTTTCAATTCGGGGTGCCCGAGAATGTTTGAGCCCTCAATGGGATGGGACAAGCTTAGGGATAGAGTTTACCTAGCCACCCAGAGCTAACGAAATAGACATTTCAATCCCACGACGAATGGTGAGGGGGATTTGGCAGTTGGCAACTTTGTACCGGCCAACACTACAAGTTTCAACATCACCTAAGATGACGTTGCAAAAATAGAGTAAGGTCTCCAAAAAGAAAGAGAGGTTATTGTAGGTCTTCGTAACATGATCCTAAAGCACCTAGGATCGCATCCATACCTCGTATGAGCTCTGAGATATGCCCCATCAAAAATTATTGCCCTATGGCATTTAGTGACTCTTAGGGATGTTTCGATTTAGCGTGCTCGAGAATGTTTGAGTGCTCAACAAGATGGGACGAGCTTGGGGATAGGGTTTACTCGACCACCTAGAGCTAACAAAATAGATAGTTTGATCCCATGATGAATGGTGAGGGACAGTGGCAGTTGGAAACTTTGTACTGGCTAACACTACAAGTTTCAAAATCACCCGAGATGGTGCCACAAAATCAAAATAGAGTAAGATATCCAAAAAGAAAGAGAGGTTATTGTAGGTCTCCACAACACAGTCCTATAGTACCCAAAATCACATCCATACCTTGTATGAGCTTTAAGATATGCTCCGTCAAAGATCACTACCCTATGGCATTTAGTGACTCTTAGGGATATTTTAGTTCGGCGTGCCTGAGAATGTTTGAGTGCTCAATGGGATGGGGCAAGCTTGAGGTTAGGGTTTACCTAGTCAACTAAAGCTAAAAAAGAAGATATTTTGATCCCACGATGAACGGTGAGGGAGATTTGACAGTTGGCAACTTTGTACTAGCCAACACTACAAGTTTCAACATCACCTACGATGGTGCCGCAAAATCAAAATGAACTAAGATCTCCAAAAAGTAAGAGAGGTTATTGTAGGTCTCTACAACATAGTCTTACAGCACCCAAAATCGCATCCATACCTTGCACGAGCTCTGAGATATGACCTGTCAAAGATCGCTACCCTATGACATTTAGTGACTCTTAGGGATGTTTCAGTTTGGGATGCCCGAGAATGTTTGAGCACTCAATGGGATGGGACAAGCTTGGGGATAGAGTTTACTTGGCCACCTGAAGCTAATAGAATAGAAATTTCGATCCCACGATGAACGGTGAGGGGGATTTGGTAGTTGGCAACTTTGTACTGGCCAACACTACAAGTTTCAACATCACCTAAGATGGTGTTGCAAAATCAAAACAGAGTAAGATTTCCAAAAAGAAAGAGAGGTTATTGTAGGTCTTTGTAACATGATCCTATAGCACCTAGGATCGCATCCATACCTTGCATGAGCTCTAAGATATGCCCCATCAACAACCATTTCCCTATGGCATTTAGTGACTCAGGGACGTTTCGGTTCGACGTGCCCGAGAACATTTGAGTACTCAACGGGATGGGATGAGCTTGGGGCTAGGGTTTACTCAACCACCTAGAGCTAATAGAATATATAGTTTGATCCCATGATGAATGGTGAGGGAGAGTGGTAGTTGGAAACTTTGTACTAGCTAACACTACAAGTTTGAGCATCACCTGAGATGGTGCCACAAAATCAAAACAAAGTAAGATATCCAAAAAGTGAGAGAGGTTATTGTAGGTCTCCATAACACAGTCCTATAGCACCTAGAATCACATCCATACCTTGTACGAGCTTTAAGATATGTCCTATCAAAGACCACTACCCTATGGTATTTAGTGACTCTTAGGGATGTTTTAGTTCAGCATGCCTAAGAACATCCGAGTGCTCAATGGGATGGGGCAAGCTTGAGGTTAGGGTTTACCCAGCCAACTAAAGCTAACAAAATAGACAGTTTGATCGCACGACGAACGGTGAGGGAGATTTGACAGTTGACAACTTTGTACTAGCCAACACTACAAGTTTCAGCATCACCCGAGATGGTGCCACAAAATCAAAATGGACTAAGATCTCAAAAAAGTGAGAGATGTTATTGTAGGTCTCTACAACACAGTCTTATAGCACCCAAAATCACATCCATACCTTGCACAAGCTTCAAGATATGCCTTGTCAAAAATCGTTGCCTTATGACATTTAGTGACTCTTAGGGACGTTTTGGTTCAGGGCGTTTGAGAATGTTTGAGTGCTCAATGGGATGGGATAATCTTGGGGATAGAGTTTACCTAGCCACCCAGAGCTAATAGAATAGACATTTCGATCCCACGATGAACAGTGAGGGGGATTTGGTAGTTGGCAACTTTGTACTAGCCAACACTACAAGTTTCAACATCACCTGAGATGACGTTGCAAAATCAAAATAGAGTAAGATCTCCAAAAAGTGAGAGAGGTTATTGTAGATCTCCACAACACAGTCCTATAGCACCTAGAATTGCATCCATACCTCACACGAGCTTTGAGATATGCCCCGTTAAAGATCATTGCCCTATGGCATTTAGTGACTCTTAGGGACATTTCGGTTCGGTGTGCCTGAGAATGTCCAAGCACTCAACAAGACAGGATGAGATTGGGGCTAGGGTTTACCCCTACTCAGAGCTAATAGAATAGATAGTTCAATCCCACAATGAACAGTGAGGGAGATTTGGCTGTTGGCAACTTTGTACTGGCCAACACTACAAGTTTCAGCATGACTCAAGATGGCACTGTAAAATCAAAATGGAGTAAGATCTCCAAAAAGTGAGAGAGGTTATTATAGGTCTTTGTAGCACAGTCCTATAGTAGCTAGAATCACATCCATACCTCAAACGAGCTCTGAGATATGCTCCATCAAAGATCGTTGCCCTATGGCATTTAGTGACTCTTAGGGACGTTTATGTTCAGCGTGCCCAAGAATGTTCGAGCACTCAATAGGATGGGATGAGCTTGGGGCTAGGGTTTACCCAACCACCCAGAGCTAAGAGAATATATAGTTCGATCCCACGATGAATGATGAGAGAGATATGAGCAAGATATGTATGCTTAGGCCACTTTGTGCAAGATATGAGCAAAAGTTGTTAATTAGGAAAATTTGGGTTTTTTTGAGTTTTTGGCCAAGATAGCCTAGGATTAGGTTTTTTTAGTTACTTTTTAATAGTTTGGAACCTTTTCCAAGTCCTAGAAGTGAAATCTAGTGGATTTTGCAAAAGTTGTAAAAGTTGCTTAAAAATGCAAATCTAACTGGAAACCTTCTAACCTTCGAAAAAATGTTTCCCATGCTCATATACCCGAGCATGGATAGTTACAACTTCCCAAACTTCCATTTGCAACTTTTTGCCAAAAATTGCAAAAGTTGCTCAAGAAACTTTTTGGGCAATAGTACAACTTTTGAGCAATTTTTACTCTCTACATATTTAGGTCAAATGGGTCCATCTAGGACTATTCTAAGATGCTGGTTAAGATTCCTAGGACCTATTAGGTAACCAAATACCTTAGTTTCCCATGAATATTGAAAGGCAATGAATAAGCAATTGGCTACCAGCTACAAAATTTTAAGATAGAGAAGTAACAAGTGTTATAGAATTGTCCACGGAGCAATATGAAGTGAAGCCTCAAATTGGCTCATTAGCAGGCAAAGAATCTTGTCATGCACTTCCTTCTAGCACTATAGATGTTTCAATTAGAAATGCCTATTCATCAATGGCCTTGCATTTACAGGACTTGGGAAGCCAGGATACTCAAGTTAGGCATGATCCCTCAAAGTTGTCATCAAAATATATTAATGATCTTAACAAAACAACAAAAAGCTCATTGCCACCTTTAAATGGAGACTTGAGTTTAAATGGAGATTGTTAGTTCCCAAACATGTCCCAATCAAGTAGATGACTGGTGTAGGAGCACCCATTCTAGACTCATCAAAGAAGGCACCTAAGGATCCTAGATAGTTCACTTAGGATAGGTTGTGATGCAACAATGGAAGCTTCTAAAAGGCAAGCCACTAGGCAATTAGACAATGTTGGAATCCTTCAAATTTCCTAGAAGGAGGGTTTAGTACTAGAAAACTTATCACAAGCATCAGTAATGAACTTATCATAGGTTATCACAACCCAAACAAGGCAGGGAACCTAATCACTAGGTTTGCCTAAGTTCAAAAGCACCAAAACATAAAGATTCTCCAAAAGCCTAATAAGGGAATTGGTGTAGAGAGCACAACTAAAAAGCTTCAAATGGACTTCCCACTCTTAAAATCAACCAACTAGATATAAAATATTTAACCTTATTACAAGGTTTCAGCACACTTAAATCCTCCAATGCATCAAAGAAACACACTCTCCAACTTCACCAAGAATCCAAGGACAAAGAACCAAACTTGCCCACTTCATGGGTTTTGCACCAATCTCCCACAACTAGGTTAATACTAGGAAAACAACCTAGAAATTTGTCCCAAGGGTTTTAAGAGGTTAAATTATCTCAAGGCACCTATTTACCATAGACTACACCACTAGTTTGAAGCATACACTTGCACAAAGCCTCAAACCCCAATTTGGCTTAGCAGCCTTGTGAGCCCCTTTTAGCCCTCCTGAAATGGTTTTTGGGATCTAACTTCACAAAGTTTCAAACAAGAACCAAAAAAATTAAAGTTTTTGAATTCTCTTTTCAAAGTTACTTCAAACCCCAAAGCATCAAGTTCTGGCCCCACTCCAGCATTCCCTTTCCTTCACAAAGCAACATAGATCTAAGTGATCAAGTTAGGCTTGGTTTACAAAGCAACCAATAGGAAACAGGGTCATGAAAATGAACTTAATGCTTAGAAAGTTTTGGAAACACTAGAATAACTTATTTCCAAATGATCAACCCTTCACCAATTCCCAAACTCCTACCATTCACAAATAAGCACACTACAAGAGGTCAAATCCTTCATGGTACTTGACATAGGGCTTGATTGGAAAAATCAAAAAACACATCGTCTAGTCTTGGAACCCTTGAATATTCAAAAGGACCCTACTAACTACCATTTACCAAGTGGCAATGAAATTTCAACCAAGGAAATTGCAGTTAGAGGCCCATTTTTGTTGTGTGCACCAAAATGTTGTCCTAAAAACTAAAAATGCAATAACTTGAGTTAGAAAACACGTAGAATGATGAGACTAGAAGAAAAAGAAAGCTGATTCAAAGATCTATCTCAAAAATCTATCACATCTAGTCTAAAAGTCCATATAGTTCATGCAGAGTGCAAACAGTAGTAAAAATGACTCCAAAACTGAATTTCTTTCTTTGCAACTTCTTTCAATATGTACATTAATGCCCTCCAGACCTCAAAAATGAGGTATATATATCTCCTATGTCTATTTTAATGGTTACAACTAATATTTTAATAATTATAACCCTTTTCCCACTAAGTTGCAAATTTAAGCTACTTTTACAACTTTCAACAATGCAACTTTGCACAAAAAGTGCAATTTTTACATTTTTCACTTGATTCCACTTCTAGGACTTGGAAAAGGTTCCAACATACCTAAAACTAACTAAAAAAAACTAATCCTAGGATTTATTGACCAAAAACATTAGAAAAACCCCAAATTTTCCTAATGAGCAACTTTTGCTTGTAAATTGCATAAAGTGCCTTAAGCATACAAAATGGTGTCTTTCTTTGACAACCATGGACTTCTCATCCAAGGTTTGTTTATTCTACCCTAAGTAGGTAAAAAAAACATGAAAACCAAAATATAAACCAAGTGCCTTGGTGCTCTACAGTAGGAACATACCCCCAAACATGAATGAGAGGAGAACAATGACCATGGAATGGAATACAAACACACCTTAGACCTATTAAGGTTTGTATACAGCAGATAAAGTGATTCTGTTGTGTCCAAACAACATTGATATACAGTTACAATAGTTTGCCATTGAAAATGCTAGTAGCCCTTCAAACTCTAAATTGAACATAGTATGGAAAAACCCCACATGAAGACATAGTTTAAAGTGAGATTCAAACACCCTTTTAGGACATATAAAACATATGTAAATCTCACAAACTGGAAGAGACTAGAAGCCACTGCTGCAACAACATTTGGAAAGTGTTGATAGGCCTAATTAGGTTGTAGTTACACTAAAAGTACCCTTTCATATGTGCCAATCTCCAAAACAATTATTGGAACATCTAAGGGCATGTGAAACAAGTCTAAATCCAAAGTTATACAATTTGGATCACTCTAGAGCAAAAGTTATAGTGACTATAGTGAAATGTTGAATGGTGCATGTATGGAGCCATACACCTAGGGTATGGTGGAAAAATTCATTCCTTACTTGGCCATCTATAAAACCTGCAAAATCATGAAGTACACTGATAGGGCTTGCATTCCATTAAGGGGAATCAAATTCCCATGGTGGAAAGTGCCAAAACAACAAGGCCCTAGGTGAAACCTTTGGTTTAATGTTGATTTCTAGGCAACTTCAGCAAAACTTGAATAACTTGCAAACTACAAAGGATCGAAACATGAAACCAAATGCAAATGAAAGGTAACTCACCCCTCTAACTCTTGAGATCACTGGCACATGTCCTAACATCCATACCAGTTTATAACTCTTTCTCTCTCTCTCTCTCTCTCCCTCTCTCCCTATTCAATTTAATGAACCAACTAGATCTACTCTACATTTTAACGTCTCAAGTATTGCCTCGTGGTCTGACTCGCAAACTTTCCAGAGAGTCTTATTATGTGGTTTTCCACCATATTTTATCAAATGGACATTTCATGCAACAACAAGATTTGAATAATGAAGAATCTTCCTCTCTATTTGCCAATCTCGAATAACAATAAGTTAGGGTTCTTCATAGAATATCCTCTAAGCTATGTGTCGATTACAACCACCTCACCAATATGGCACTCTAAACCTTCACCATCTATAACCAAGTGATCCAATTTTTGTTAGGCTTGGACATGACACAAATAATAATATGTCCCTTCTTGATTGTCTTTAGGTGCAATAACAACAAAACCATGGCCTGCAGTGATAAATGTACAAATTGTGGTCATTAATTTAGAAATACTTAGGTAAAAGTTATAAAGTTACATATTGAAATTACAAAGATATATATATATATATGCTATAATCTAAAAATATTATAAGTCGATATTTCAACATTTCAGAAGATGCTCTCTCAAAAAATGAAAAAAATAGTAAATCATATCAAAAAAATAAAAAATATATATTTATCACTAGAGGAGAGAATCCTCTTCATGAATATGTAATTGTTTTTCAAGAAGGTATAGATTTGATAGGGAAGTTTTGACGGGAGGAAAAAACTGTTGGATTTTGACAAGGTCGAACTTGAGTACTTATAACAAAGAAAATATACATCAAAAATAATTATTTCTTTTTTTGTGCACTAGCTATACATGTCATCTATAAAATATTTTCAAATCATAACAAAAAAAGATGATTTGCACATACTTGTTTGACGGGAACTACATCCTATATTTTTTACAGTTAAAAAAGGGACTTCAAAATAAAATAAAATGAATAAATTCTCAATCAAAAAAATAATAAAAATTATAGGCATAAAATTCATACAATTCTACACATTTCATCAGTTTACATCATCTTCATATTTTAAAAGCAAATACCATTTTTTTTGTCATTAATGTTGAACTGTCACATTCTGATATCACTTTTCTTTATAAAAAGGTGACACAGGTTTGTGCTTTTACCCATATATATATATATATATATATATATATGTTGCACTAGATTAGACAAGTGGTCAAAGTCAATGGACGAATCCATCTTTACCATTTCTAGTGCTTATGGGGGATGATAGGTGTCAATTGGGTCCAAAACTCGTATATCCCATTTGTCCACCCATTCAGTCGACTCACAGTCATCCTAATTTTCCTCTGCACATAATGGACAATAGCATGTCATTTTTAGTTTGTGGATACTCCATGAACCTGCATTAGAGCTTCTAAAAGAGTGCAGCTCACTTGATCCTGTTAGTGTGCAATAATTCTCATATGGTGTAATGTTAGTATTATTTATCAACCAAAAAAATCTACAAACTATAGACTCACCTTCCTTACTTGGACCCATTGTAGAGTGATAGAGGGCCACACCACCCTTACCCACTCGCAATCAAGAGTACAACAATATGGAGACCAAGAGAAATAAAAAAATGCTTCACAAGCAATTTTATTATACTTGAAGATCCTTACAACACCCACAAGATGATATCATAGTTATGACTTCTTCAAAAAGAAGTTTACAAATTCTTCAACATAAGAGAAATCCCAAATAAAAGTCTTCACACCAAGAGCTTCACCAAGAATTTCTACTTTAAGAGCTACACCTTTAGAGCTTTCACACCTTGAAGTCTTCACGCCTTCTAGCTTCTACTTCTCAAACTTCCCCTTGAGCTTTCACCTTCTTCTCGAGCTTCTACTCCTCAAGCTTCTTCTTGAGCTTCTATTTCTTGAACTTGATTACAAATGATAATAGGCCTTTCTTAAATAGGCACTTCTAACCCAAGACATTAGAAACACAACTAATGTGGGATAAAAGGTAAATACAACTACCTTTAAATAAATAATAAATTCCCACCCAAATACAACTAAGCACCCAACAAATATTAAATACATGATTTAAGAAACTTTCCACAAACTTCTAAAATGCCACCTATACACCTCGATTAATGGAATGACAACTATTTTTATTATTTTCTATTTATGCCACCTATGCACCTTGAAAATAGAAATTCCTCTTTTCTCCATTTTTCCTATTTTCAATTTTTTTAAAATTTTCTTTCTATTTTCGTCACTTTCTCTCTCCTCCACAATTTTATTTATTTTTTTTATATAAATTTTTTCATGAAAGATGCTCCTGCATCAGACTCCCCCGGTAGATAGAAAAGTGTGTCCCACATTTTGACGCCAAAAGAAAGATCTACCACCATCTTCATCTTCACCAAAGGCTTCCACCTCAACGGGGACAACAAAACCACCATGCAAATCTTCCACATCTACATTACTCTATCAAACACTAGAATCTCAACCATCCAATCAACAAGCTCATGCCCAAGAACAAATTGAATGTAATGCTTCATTAGCAAACTCTCATTCACATCAACAACTAGTGCATCCATACTAGCAATAACAAACTCCACATCAGCATCCACATGTACATTTCCATCAACACATGCCAAACTCTCAACACTAGCAACCTCATTGCTCACAACAAGATGCTCTGCAATACATAACTTACCTCCAACAACAACTGGATCATCCACGACCAAGTGCTCTACAACATACAAGTCACCACCAACATCAACTAGATCATCCACAACCGAGTGCTCCACAATCTCCTCAACCAATTGATCATGAAAACCAACATCTATCCCAACAACATTAGGAATATCTTTAGCAACAACCTCTAGTTGCTCTACAGGTTTTGCATCAAGCTCCACAAATTGATCAGCAAAACCATCCTCTTCCACCTTGACCTTCTTAGCTTTAGCATCCAACCGAGCAAACATCTTAGAAAAATTCCTCTCCACTATATCATGGATTTTTGCAATCATCTTAGGGTCCAATCCTCTTGGAGCCATCTCCCGAGATCTTCGTAAACCCTCTGCAACAAATCCTTCCCACGCTCCTTGTGACAACCAAATTGTTTGCAAGTCAGATCGCAACCTACCACCTCGCACGAGCAATCAGGAACCACATCACAAGTCTAGGACAACGGATTTGCAATCCACCAGCTCTGATAAACTTCACCCAACCAAGGTCCTGGTACAAACTGCCTCACACTTCGGCGATCTGCTTGTACACTCAGGAACTCCTGCTCTGATACCACTTGATAGAGGGCCACACCACCCTTACCCACTCGTAATCAAGAGTGCAACAATATGGAGACCAAGAGAAATAAAAAAAATGCTTCACAAGCAATTTTATTATACTTGAAGATCCTTACAACACCCACAAGATGATATCATAGTTATGACTTCTTCAAAAAGAAGTTTACAAATTCTTCAACATAAGAGAAATTCCAAATAAGAGTCTTCACCAAGAGCTTCACCAAGAATTTCTACTTTAAGAGCTACACCTTTAGAGCTTTCACACCTTGAAGTCTTCACGCCTTCTAGCTTCTACTTCTCAAACTTCCCCTTGAGCTTTCACCTTCTTCTCGAGCTTCTACTCCTCAAGCTTCTCCTTGAGCTTCTATTTCTTGAACTTGATTACAAATGATAATAGGCCTTTCTTAAATAGGCACTTCTAACCCAAGACATTAGAAACACAACCAATGTGGGATAAAAGGTAAATACAACTACCTTTAAATAAATATTAAATTCCCACCCAAATACAACTAAGCACCCAACAAATATTAAATACATGATTTAAGGAACTTTCCACAAACTTCTAAAATGCCACCTACACACCTCGATTAATGGAATGACAACTATTTTTATTATTTTCTATTTATGCCACCTATGCACCTTGAAAATAGAAATTCCTCTTTTCTCCATTTTTCCTATTTTCAATTTTTTTTTTCTTTCTATTTTCGTCACTTTCTCTCTCCTCCACAATTTTTTTTTTTCCATGAAAGATGCTCCTGCATCATAGAGTTACACCACTGGATGATGGATTTTGCATCTGTCAATATTGCTCCATCTTTGTACTTTAGTTCTTCACGAACTAAGACTCTTTTGATGCATGCACCTGCACCATCGTGCTCTTCCTTTTCATGACCAGCCTCTATGAAATTCCATATATATTGAATTCTAGACAACCTGTGCATCCTACTCAACCAATAGAACATCTGTGCATTCTTAAATTAAGATGCGCAATTGTCTGACCAAATAATGTGTTGACGATATAGTATGTCCCTGTTAGTAAAATCTCCATAAAATAGTTGGAAACAACCATGCACAAACTTTGTAGAATGTGATCGATCATTGTTGATGTAAAAATGGTACTCCCTCAAAATCTTCTTGTCATCCTCAATACTTATAGGTGAATGCATGAATGTTATGCAAACAAACATGGAAACCTATTGAGAAGTATAATACTTTGCTTGCACCTCATTTTGTGATTGTAGTGTGTAGTTCTCTACGAAGTCTACAATCAAAACAATGGTATCTAGTGAAAATGTATCCTTGAACAACTTGAATTGCAAATCTAGCCATCGAGCTCTATGTGTATGCCTTGCATACTCGTAAATAATCTTTTCACAAAAAATCTTCATAAACTCATACACTAGAATCTTTTCAATGACTAAATCACATCTTTTACCATGTTTCCCATCTTTTAGAGCATATGTCACTGTCTTATATTTTCCATAATCTACTATTTCATTTCCAATTGCATATGTACTATCCATATGTTCACAAGTTGATAAAAGTTGCAAAGAACCACAAAATAAGCATGTACAGTCTAAGCATGATGTCTTGTAAAAATTTTGGCCATCCCCTATTTCACATAAAATGTTGGGTATGAATTCCCTTGAAGATCTAGGTGGCTCATTCATGTCACAATCCTACAAAACAAGCTTAGAATGCAAAAACACACATATATGCCTAAGAACATCAAAATGGTTAGAAAATTCAATGTGTATCCTACAACAACAAGTTGTGCGTGTGTGATTTATCTTCACATAAAAAAGTTTACCCATCTCAAAAAAACTTTGAGTTATTCGAATTTGAGGATACATACTGATAAATTTTGCAAAAAATTATGTTTGAGTTGAGTCCAAAAAAATGTTTTGCATGTGGGTTGCGATTTTGGCTACCAATCCTCCTCCTTACAACATCTCTTTGATTAGGGGACACACGTGTTTTATTTGTCCAAAAATATTCGATCAATGATTTCAAATCTTCACTAATTTATTTATCCTTTCACGGTAGTCTACCGCTAAATGTCCATAACTCATTTTTTGTTGGATCTTCCAATCTCTCACGCCTTAGCATGGCTCTCCTTAGAGTACCTCTACCAATTTTCAATATTTTGCTTGTCTTTCTCATGAGTCAAGCTTTCTTCATTTGGGTACTTACTATTGTCGATGTAAGTACTCATCTTGTGATATTACTATCTTTGGTGCATGATTTAGAACCCACTTTGTTGTAAGCACTCATTAGATTATTTGCAATGCTCTTTTCATTTGAATCATCAATTGTTCATAGGCCAAGAATCTTCATGATAGGCCTAAATTTCAAATTCCTCATCATTTCAACAAATAATTGGTATTGACCTGTAATATTTAATTCTTCAAAGAATAATCTTCACATATGATTAACTTTTCTTTGACAAGTATGCTTGCTAATCTTGTCAGGCATCGATTTCAAAATGTTAGTATCAATATCAATCAAATATTCTGGTCTTCTAAAATGAACTCTAGAAGGTGTTATAATCTCTTCCATTCCCTTAAAATTTTGAACATTAACATAAGGTTGAGTGCTTTGTGTACCTTGAACCGAAGATGATGTGCCTTGGCAATAAGATGCAAAAGATGGAATATCACCTACTTAATATGTTGATGTTGTGCTTGCAACATGACATGATGGAGTGTGTACATCATTGGATCTAAAAATTAGCATCTCTTCAACATGAGATGATGATATGACTCCAACATTAGAAGATGTTGTAGCTTCATAATTCAATTTTCTTCTTGAGCGTAACAGTTTCATTCATTCTCTTTGTCTATCCAATTTTTCGTCTTTGTTTCTTTCTGTTGGTGTAAATAAATATTTACTATTTACACTTTACTTAAGTTTATTTTGGTTAATGCATTATTTTATTATTTATTTGGTGAGACACTTAGAAGTTTGCACACTCTTATGAGTTTTCATGTTGACAACACTGGAGTGAGCAACTCTAATTCAACACATAGTGTTTACAATACTGGAGTTTGCATCATTAACTAAGTTGTCATGTAGACAACATAGTTATTCACACTCCTATTTTAGCACATGTTGTCTACAACATTATTTTGTGTGCTACACCATTTTAGGCTTATCCTCTCATCATCACACTTACTTCCATACTTAATGGAGGATAACCCATATCTGGTGGACATGTGCTTGGTTGTATGACTTATCATGATGTTGTTTCTATGCATTCTAGAAGCATTTCAGAGGCATTTATATGCAGGCACTCCTAGTGTACTTTCACATGGAACATTGAATGAATATATCGTCATTTTGATCATACTCTCTTTGGTCTATTGTTGTGCTTGTGTTTGAGTTCCTTGGTCTTGGGTGAATTTTTCCCTAAGGAAAATTCTTACATGGTATCAGAGGTCAAGGAGATTCTCTTTACATAATCATTTGAGACCATTCATGTTTTAGCACCTTGACCTGAATCCGAAGAATTTGCAAAAATTAGGAGCATCTAGAGCCAAATCAGACCTCGCCATCAAGTCCAAAACATCAATTCAGTGAAAGTAGGCTATAAATTCACTTATTTTGGGCCAAAGTCAATTGTGAGGTAATTTTTTTTTTGCAAATCGGCACCTGAAGACATCGATTTGCAACTTGGGTATGGTCATTTAATCGATCTGTTTATTTATTTTTCAGATCTGCAATTTTATTCTTTGCATTATTTTTTCAAAATTTTGGTATTTATGGAGAAAAAAATCAGCCCTACAAGCCCCTGCAAAGATTTTTTTTTTGTAGAACTAGGCAGTCACACCCCGACCCTATAGAGAATATTTGGTAGAATATTCTTAATTAATTCATTGGAGCATACTATCATTTCAATTTAGGCAGGCATCATATTCCAAATAGTGGCCAACAATCAAAATTTGATGATCAACATCAAAATTCAACAGGTTCACTGCAACATCGACCAAATCAAGCAGCACAATATTCCATCGGATCCACACAATATTTTGGTCGACCAAATCCAAACCCTCCGCTCACTTCTGGCAAAATTCCTCACCTACCTAGTGAGCACCTACACTAGCAGCCATTTTTGTTTTGTTTTGTGGTTTGGAGCTTTTAAAAAGCGCAAGCTTCATCTTACCCACGAATGTGGAATAATACATAAACTGTTATGCGCGACCGCAAAAGTATTATTGGCACCATAAAACAAGCCCTCTGGTGAACACTATGCAGATAGTGGCTCTACATAGCAAAAGTTCACCTCACCATGTGCTTTCCATAGATCTTGACATGCGTTGGTACTGTCAGCTATCTCCGCCAGTGTGGAACAGTCAGCTCCTGACGCAACATATCGCCACATCATCTACCCCCTTAGCAAGTGACCGTACCACTTACATAAGCTGAAATGTCAACAAAATCCACATCAGCGTATGAGTGCCACATCAGACCACCACGTTGTTTTTGTTCGTAAGGTACTAGCATCATCTTGATGTCACACTAATGTCATCACAAGGTTCGGGTATGTTGATGTCAATAATCTATTGTCTTAAAATTGATGGTCATCTAACCATCATCCAAGGGAAAAATATAACTATTATGATAGCCATATGATCGTCAAATTTAACCCTGTCTTCTGCTGATTCAACCCCTCTTCAAATTGATTTTAATTTTGTAGTTTGAATTTGGGAGGCCACATCTTTGTCATCCGGACTCCAAATTAGGTGCAATTTTTTTTGAAATTGGGTAGAATTTCCTAAAATTTTTAGTGGTGTAGCTCTTTTTGTAACGCCCCGCTCGGGAACCCAAGAGAAATAAACTTAACATGTTACAATGTTTACTGAACTATTTTTTTTTTTTTTTTTTTTTGAAGTTTAAACAACATCAAGATAACATTAATGCGGAAGCAATATGAACATACACAACAAATACACATTTGCAATTACAGATATAGTTTCAATTTCTCAAAGGTTCCTTTACGTTGAGTCACATTTAATAATCTTAAATTAATTAGTTTAAGTTTCAAATACAATGTCTCAAGATCATAAAGGAATAACAGATACATAGTCGCATAAGCAAATGCATAAGTATAAACAATACAATGAAAGTACATCCAATCAATAACATCCACTGCACATGTCGCAGGGTATGTGAAAATAGATACTGTACAACAGAATACATGATAACATATATACTTCATCTGAAAAGAAGTCTCTGAGATAAGAAGTAAGAATGATAAAGGTACATCTTCTACAACGAACATCCAACAACTGGAAATGTGAAGGGGAACCCAAATGGTAAGAAGGCACTACCTCCCGACCGCGTGGTTACCTAGTCAGGCTTCCACTCCCACCGTGCAGGGAAGATAATGAACGATCCACAAATGGCTATCAAACATAAAACACTCCTAGGCATGGAATACCTACTAGCCAAAACTATCTCAAAGGTAACACATACTACTCAAGAAGATAAAATAAACCAGAAAGAAAGAACACTCAATCCAATACTGACATCACATAACCAAACATCATACACAAACCAAGTATAAACCAAATACCAAGATCACAAGATAAAGTCAACAAAAGATAATCCTCCTCAAGTCAAAAACCACATGTCAAAAGTACAACATAATGAAACACCAATCATCATCAATGAAAGTAAGTAACTACAATAAACACATCCAACAATAGATACACCACCAACAATAAGTACACCACATCCAACAATAAGTACACCACCAGAGATACACAAAAACTACAGAGGAGACTTAGGCTACATACTAGGGAGTGTCATCACATGGCTGCTTGAGTTACCCTGGACTGATCTCTTAATAGACCCCGGACCCTCAAGCGTTGAGTTACCCTGGACTGGTTACTCTGAACCCCGGACCCTCAACATCACACATATGGAAACTAGAAAGCCCTCTCAAGAAGACGAGGCACTCATCTCATTCCCATCCTTAGTCTATACAAGCATTCAAGGCATGGGTAAATCAAAAATCTCTAACTTATCTTTTTAGTGTGTTTTCCCCCCCATAAATTTTAATTACTAGGTTATCACTTATTACATAACTTGCATTAGGTTACCCTGGTACTGACCACTTTGGGTCCCGGACCCCTATGCAAGCCACTCCCAAGTCATGTCCCTAGACAACCTCTCCTAAGCACATAAAAACATAGTTGTGTCCCATACCACAACACTCATAAAGATCAAACTCGGTTCCTTAACAGGCAACCCAAAAATAAGATGGCAAACCCAAGTACACATAATTGCTCCACAAAGTAAATCTCATAAATATAATTTCAATATGAATCACAAAACACATTATGACATCCAGCCATATAAATAGTATAAAATAAATCTCACAAAAACCTCTGATGTACCCTCTAGACTGGTCGACATCTAATCAACCTCAAAATCCAAAAGCACAGACAATACATGCAAATAATATAATTTCATGGTTTGCATTTGATTTGAAATACACAATAGAGTTACCAGTAGAGCTTCAGTTTTAATTTGTGTTTCAAAGCATAAATTTTAAGTAAATAAGTCTCAAAGATCACCCATACAAATTATCTCGTTCTTAGTTTGAATTTTACCCTTATTGATTTTTAGTCAATTTCCTAAAAACAATCAAAGAATAATTTATTTAAATTATTAAATTAATACTTGCTGATTCTTAAAGATATAACCTATTACTTTTATCAATATTAAATACATTTGTCTCTTAACTGAACATCTTATATTATTAATTAATTCTCATTAAAGAAAATTTAACTAGATTAATTAACAATCTCTAACTTTGTTAATATTCATTAATTATAATTTTAAACAAATTTAATATAATTAAATAAGTATATTATTATATATAATATTAAAAATTATTATTGAAAATCATAATATTTAAAATTAATAATTAATAATTTAATTTTAATATAAATTAATTTTAACTAACTTAAATAATATATAAAAAAAAACATAATATTAAAACTTTTTAAAAGAAACAACCTACGGCTTAATAATCGCCGACCCTTATAAAGGGTGGCTGCCGTGGTGGCTTCGCTGCTGCAGTAGCAGCAGCGTACTACCTTTACGGCAGTACCTGCTGCTACAGCAGCAGTCATAGCTGTCGTGCAGCATACCTTATGCCGCCGATCCAAGGAAATGGGTGGGGTACGGTGGGGTACCCACCCCAAATTATATTATTTATTATTTTTTTTTCTTTTTTTCTTAATTTAATTTCATTTATAATTTAATACAATTGCTATATATGTTTTTATAAAATTATTATATATGATGTTTAAGAGGAGTTTTGTAAATTTATAAATTACAATTTTTATTTTATTAAAATATATGATACTCATTTTAAACAAACTCCACAATAATATATATATATATATATATATATATATATATATATATATCACATTATTAATCTAATAGGAACACTAAGTTTAATTATTCGAATTTCTAATTCAAAATTTTCTTTTTATTTTAAACCCTTTCTTGGATTAATATCGTTCTTAAAGTCTATTAGAAAAAAAAAGACAACATTTATCTTCTAAATCTCAAACCCGATATCAAAATCCAATAGATTATTGTATTTGCTTGATTTCTTATTAAATCTTATTCTTATTAAAAATACAACCCTCTAAAGTAAACTCAGCGAGGTATCCATTAAGTCCATGTACAGATATTTCTCAATCAAGAACAAATATTTGCATACCAGGAAAACAACACATGCAAAAGACACGGAGCAGACAGAAGTTTGAAAAGCGAAAATTACTATACAATTAAATCACAAGATCCTACCTGGATCTGATGCTAACCTCTGACAACTAAATGCAAATTCCTACCGCAAGCAAAATCTTTCAAGCCACGTAAAATCCTTTTCCTTCCAAACCCTTCGAGTTGCTCTCCATAAATCTGTGTGTGCCCTAAAATCTGTGTCTGAAAAACTTGTGTCCCCAATAATGACCCGAAAACCCTCTAATATAGAATCTAATTACCCTTTAGGGTTTCTAACTCCACAACTCTAAAATTACAATTATTTTATTTAATTAATTCATTCATGCACAATTAATTTCCCTTTTAATTAAAATTATTATTTTATTATTCCTTTCATGCACATTAAGTGAATTGTTAAATTACTTTATTTAACTTTTCACTTTACTTTAATAAATTTATAACTTTAATCTCATGCGTACTTTATTAAAATACTTTTATTCAAGTTCACATGTTTTATCTTTTAATTAATTTTATTTTTAACTCATGCATAATTCATGCGAACTATAATCTTTATGATAATTAAATATCTTTTCACTTTTAATTTCATTTTTAGAAACTTAATTGATAAAATATTTATTAACTTAAATAACAATAATATTTAGCATTTATTTAAAAATGCACTCTAAATATATTATTATTAAATTAAATAAATATAATCACGTTCTAAATTTAAACTTTAACTTTTATCTCCAATATTTAATTCTCTCTTATTTAATTAATTCATTCATGCACAATTAATTTTCTTTTTAATTAAGATATTCTTTTATTAATCCTTCATGCACTTTAAGTGAATTGTTAAATTACTTTATTTAACTTTCCACTTTGACTTTGCTTTTAAAGTTAATTTATAATTTTAATCTCATGCGTACTTTATTAAAATACTTTTATTCAAGTTCACATGTTTTTATCTTTTAAATTAATTTCTATATTTTAAACTTATTCATGCGAACTTAAAACATATTCATAATTTAATATCTTTTTCCTTTTTAATATATTTTGAACGTTTAATTTGATAAATATTTATTAACTTAAATAACAATAATATTTAGCATTTATTTAAAAATGAACTCTAAATATATTATTATTAAATTAAATAAATATTATCATGTTCTAAATTTAATCTTAAAACTTTTATCTTCCAATACAATTCTTTATATTTAATTAATTTCTCAATTAATTAAATATAATTAAATATTCAAAAAGTCATAATAATTCTTCATTAAATTAAATTATTAATTTAATCTATTAATTAGACTTAATTAATAGAAATTCATCAAAGACTCACAAAACAACATACGCACAAAAGACTCACGGATTTAAAAAGGGTAGACAGTTTGTTACGAGTCCTCCTTGCAGGACAAGTATTATAGGCTTATGGCTAGGATTGGACCTGATTATTATCTTCCCATTCTCACCATTTGAGTATTTGTAATAGGGCACGCTCATCCTGGCAATTCAGGGAAGTCGATGCCCGGTACCTGCATCCTGCATAAAAGACGAGCATGTACATGTATATAATATATCTAAACTAAACAAACAATGGCGGGGAGTGGTTCATCGTGTAGATCCCGACTAGCAGGTGACTACGACTCCCTCCCTTAACCACATCAAACACGTCAGACAGAAAGATAAAATAAACACGCACACCATACACATGCAAGTATGGGGTAAGTATCGTAAAAATCACAAGTCTAACATCAAATGCGTACATATAATAATGCATCTCTATCAATACAACATAATCATCATTAAAGACATCATGTTAACATTTTTATGAAAGAAACCACATTTACTAACTAGGAATCATCAAAATACCATTAACAACACATGAATGAAATCAACTAAGCAATAATAACTGATGCATTTGTAATTCAAGACATGAAATAATATCATAATATTGTAAATCCAATATCTCTAAACTAATCAATGCATAAAATCAACCTAAAAGAATTTGACAATGATAACAGCAATGCAAACTAGGGGCAGGCACTACACTTTTCTAGTTTTGGTGCATGGATTTGTTAGAAATTACATCTTTTGGTGACTATACTTGTCTAATCTCGCATTTTGCAATTTCAAATGCTCCGTACGGGCTCATCTGGACACGAAAATACGTTCCATTTTTTTGAAAGTGTGTTATTTTTTGTCTACTTTCTAGATCTACAATCAGATTATAGGGTTGTGTGGATAAAAGTGTCACTTCCAAAATTAGGTCATTTTCTGCACTGTAATGCTTTGATATATCTTCAAAATTGTTGTATATCTGAGATACATTGTAATGTTCTAGTTTTGAACTCCATAAAGAGGTTGTAAATAAGAAAAATTAGAAGTCCACTAAGCCCAAAATTGGCAAGTGGCCATTGTAAACGCACTACATATAAAGTGCCAAAAGCATCTTTTTTGGGGGGGGTTTCTTGATTGAGTGAAAGGAGGGGGGGGGAGGGGGGGTGTTCTTGGTGTTGTGTTCCTCTTTTTTTCTACAGTTTTCTTTCATTTTCTACATGATGGGAAATTTTAAGTTTCCAAAATTAACTCCACATAACTATGCTACATGGTCCTTAAAATGTGGTGTCGTTTAAAGTATAAAGGAGTTTCTCAATATGTAGATGGTACCCTTCCTAAACCAACAGGTGATCAAGTATCTACTAGTGAAATCACTAATTGGCAAACAATGGATAGGAAAGCCCTATGTGATATTTGGTTGGGGGTTGAGGACAAGATCATATATCAGATTCAAAAGTCTCGTACATCCAAGGAAGCTTGGGATACCCTTCAAAACCTATACGGTATAGTGTCTGAGGAAGATGTTTTCAAAATTGAAGATGAGCTTGTCTCCTTAGATCCTAAGGCATTTGATTCCATACATGATTTTATCGTAAAGGTGAATGAATTAAGAATGAAACTAGATGATTGTGGGAGTTCTATTAAAGATGACAGGTTAATTTATCTCATTCATAATAAGTTTCCATCTGAGTACTCCACATTTGTTTCTACTTATAACACCTCAAAGACTACATTAGGGTCTACTTATCAGAAAGTCTCTTTTGATCACTATGTTGAACTGTAGGATAACAAAGAAAAGAAGTTGAAATCAATGGGGATTCTCAATTCACCAAAGTCTAAGGCATTGGTAGCAAATAATGAGGGTTCTCAAAATTCAAATAAAGGAAAGGGCAAGAATAAGAAGTGGAAGAATAACAAATCAAAGGATGCAGAAAAGACAACACCACAATCAAATCAACAAGGAAAGTCTTCCTCGAATTCAAACAAGAAGGGAGATAATAATAGGGATGAGAAAACGTGTGCTTATTGCAAGAAACTGGGTCATGAAGAACATGAGTGTTATCATAAAAAGATTGATGAGTTGATGACTATCATGAAGAAACATAACGTTCCACTACCTAGTGCTTAAAAGGAGAAAGGGTCTTCTTCATATTCAAAGGGCAAAGGGCAAGCACTCATGGAAAATTCAAGTTCTTCAATAGAATGGATTCTTGACTCAGGTGCCTCCTATCACTTGGGTTCTTCAAAAGGGGATTTTTCTTCATTGAAGTAGTCAAAGGTACTGCACATCTTTGTAGGAGATGATACAAAAATGGAAGTTGGAGGGAAAGGAAATGTGGAAATGGAAAATGGAGAGTTCAAAGATGTTCTCTATGTTCCAAACCTAAGTTCTAATCTCCTCTCAATTTACCAAATCACTCACCTTGGAGATGGTCATAAAGTTGAGTTCCTTCTTGACTCAGTAAAGGTGCACAATCTAAAAGATGATTTAGTGGTTGTAGTGGGGAAAGTTAATCATGACAAAAGGTTGTATTCTTTCTCTCACTTTGTGCCCAAGACTCCTTCACAAGCCTTGTTGACTCAATCCAATTCAAACATCAAATTATGGCATGAGTGGTTTGATCATCTTGCCTTTCGCTATCTTCAACAATTTTGCTCAAACAAAATGGTCAAAGGTCTACCTTTAATCAACTTTTCCTCAGGTGAATATTCAACATGTTTAGTGGATATGCATCTAGGGGAGAAGTTACATAAAGGGAAGTCTTCAAGAGCACTAGTTCTTCTTTAGTTGGTTCACATGGTACTAGCAGGTCCTTTTGCAGTGACATCGGTTAGCCAAGGTCACTAAATACTTACTTTCATTGATGACTTTTCATGGTATACTTGGGTCTACTTTCTTCATCACAAGAATGAAGTGTTGGACAAGTTTCTAGCCTTCAAGACTCATGTTGAATAGAAATTGAGGAAAGCCATCAAAGTTCTAAGGATGGACAATGAAAGCAGATATGTGAACAAAAGACTTAAAGAATTTTGCAACCTTGAGGGTATTGACCTTCAGAATCCACCAACATTCAGTCTACACAAAAAAGATGTTGCAACATTGAGGATCTGAACTCTTAAGTCTATGGCAAGTTGCATGATAAAAGCTAAGTCTCTAGATCCATCACTTGAAGTTGAAGCAATCAGTAGTGCCAATCACATACTAAATAGGTCTCCTCATGATGCCTTAGATGGAAGACTCCTTTTGAGGCATGGTGTGGCAGAAAACCAGTTGTGACACACTTCAGAGTCTTCGGTTGTCCAAGATGGGAAAATATATCTTCTAGGGGATGCAAGACACCACCACCTAGGCCTTGTAATTTCATCGGATATGAAGACAATGTTAAGGCATACAAACTTATGGATCTTGAGACACATGAGATCTTTGTGGAGAAGGATGTACACTTTGAGGAAAGTTCACCAAGCTTATCCTCTAATCCTCTTCGCACATCATACATTGTGGAAACTGATAGTGACACCAATGATAGTGCTTCAACAGATTCAAATACGTGGGGTTCTATCGACAGTTGCAGTGAGAGGTCACGACATCAACATACTCCACATGCATATATTGCCACAATGATTGGACCAACATAATAGGGTACACCTAGTCTTCCAGCTCCAACGTCAGAGGATGACTACATAGCAGATATTTCAAGTTTGTTTGTGGAGTCATACATCGCATATTTGGAAGACATCATTGATGATATGCATCTTCTCTTTGATGGAGAAGATCCTTCTTCAATTGTTGTGAGGGCTCACTCTGACCCTCATGTCCATTCTCTTCATGATTGATCTTTACAAGTTGATGTGATTGTGGATACTTATGTACAACATTTGTAGGAGGTCTCTTTATCAGTTGAGGAGACAATATATTCTTTGAGACAGGTTCTATATTCTTCCTTGACAGGGATAGTTGAACAGGTTTCAGAGACATCATCAATCATCGAGATTCTTTCCACACGCAACGAAAGCATCTCATTGGTACCTATGGTATTGTTTCTTCCAAAGGTGAGGAACACTATTCCACATTCTTGTATGAACTTCTACATTGGAGCAGCTATCACTGATCAACACTCTTCCTTTGGGGGGGGAGACTACCTTGTCTCTCTTCTTCTTCTCTCTTGTGGGGGGGACCTTTTCCTCTTTTGGGATAGTGTTCTTCTCACATTTCTCTATTGTGTATACTTGATGTATGTCATAATGGTGGTGGGGGGGGTCTTGATTACTCCATCCATCCATACATCTAGTTTTTTCATCTCTCTTTTTGGGGAGGGTTTTTCCCATGAGGTTTTCCCTCTTTCTCCACTTTATGAGAGATTACATTTCATTATGTACATAGGTACCTAATATGGCCTAGTAGCCAGGACCCATCATGCATTTCATTCTAGCTTTCGTAAGCTTAAGTGCATTCCCCTAAGTTGCACTTAAGGGGGGGTGTTGGTGTAAATAAGTATTTACTACTTACACTTTACTTAAGTTTACTTGGGTTAATACATTATTTTATTTTATTTTTGGTGAGACACTTAGGAGTTTGCGTACTCTTATGAGTTGTCACGTTGACAACACTGGAGTAAACAACTCTAATTCAGCACATGGTGTCTACAACACTGGAGTTTGCATCATTAATTGAGTTGTCATGTAGACAACGCAATTATTCACACTCCCATTTTAGTACATGTTGTCTACAACATTATTTTGCGTGCTACACCATTGTAGGCTTTTTCTCTCATCATCGCACTTACTCCCATACTTAATGGAGGATAACCCAAATCTGGTGGACATGTGCATGATTGTATGAGTTATCATGTTGCTGACTTCTATGCATTTTAGAAGCATTCCATAGTCCTTTATATACAGACACTCCTAGTGTACTTTCACATGGAATATTAAATGAATATATCGTCATTTTTGATCATACTCTCTTTGGTCTACTGTTGTGCTTGTGTTTAAGTTCCTTGGTCTTGGATGAATTTTTTTCCTAAGGCAAATTCTGACACTTTGTATTGGTGGTTCTTGTTCCTCTTCGAAAGTCAATTCTTTATTATTGCTTTGCAATTTTCTTTGTTCACTTAGTAGTTTCATTTTATCTCTTTTAATTGCCAAATCTCTCTCCCTCTCTTCCATTGTTTGAGTTTTTGGTTTCTTCCCTTGACATGATGATGATTTCTATATGTCAAAATTTTCAAACATATGAATTACTTACAATTTGTAAATTACAAATCATTCAAATACATATACAAATTACAATTATTTCAATGAATACACAATATATATTAAACAACTTGTCAAATTTTTAACCATTTCCAAATAACAATTCATTCAAACATACAAATTTCAATGACTTCACTATATATTAAACAACATGTCAAATTATAATCAAATTTGTCTCTATATAACAATAAAGAATATTTAAAAATGACTGCACTAACCTTTTTTATAGAAAGAATATTCAAAAAGCCTTCAAATAGTGTATCCAATGATTAAATTTTGTGTTTGCTAGCTTTAAATAGAATGAAAGAATATTCAAAAAGCCTTTAAATAGTGTTTGCTAACTTCCAACAGCTTGAAACCAGTATTTTCTATCGAAACTACAGAATGCACAATAGACAAAAAGTAGAATATGGATTAGTAGGGACCCAAACTTGCATTATGACAGTTTTTTGGGTGTTCTCATATAGTGCATATGCACTATAGCACGTATCCACTATATCGTGAATGCACTATGTGAAGAACAATCTCTCCCTATCCCACCATCCCACCATCCCCATCCCCTACTCTCTCTCTCTCACTCTCTCAATCCTCTCCCATCCCCTACTCTCTCTCTCTCTCTCTCTCCTCTCTCATCCCCTACTCTCTCTTGCTCTCTCTCCTCTCTCATCCCCTACTCTCTCTATCTATCTCCCTCTCCCACTGCCTACTCTCTCTCACACTCTCTCTCCATCCCCTACTCTCTTTCTCACTCTCTCCTCTCCCATCCCCTACTCTCTCTCACTCTCTCTCTCTTGTCTCCCATCCCCTACTCTATCTCACACTCTCTCTCCTCTCCCATCCCCTACTCTCTCTATCTATCTCCCTATCCCATCGCCTACTCTCTCTCTCCCATCCCCTGCTCTCTCTCTCTCACTCTCCTCTGCTCTCCCATCCCCCTACTCTCCCCTCTCTCTCTCTCTCTCTCTCTCTCTCTCTCTCTCTCTCCTCTTTCTCTCTCAGGCTACTCTCTCTATCTCCCTCTCCCACTCCATCTCCCACCACCTACTCTCTCTCTCTCTCTCTCACTCTCTCCCATCCCCTACTCTCTCTCTCTCTCGCTCTTTCTTCCATCCCCTACTCTATCTTACACACTCTCATCCCCCCCTCTCTTTCTCTCACTCTCCCTCTCACACTTCCCTTTCCCATGCTACTCTCTCTCTATCTATCTCCCTCTCCCACTCTCTCTCCCATCACCTACTCTCTCTCCCATCCCCTACTCTCTCTCTCACCCTTTCTCTCCTCTCTCATCCCCTACTCTCTCTCACTCTCTCTCTCTCCTCTCTTGTCCCCTACTATCTCTCTATATATCTCCCTCTCCCATTGCCTACTATCTCTCTCTCTCTCCCATCCCCTACTCTCTCTCCTCTCCCATCCCCTACTCTCTCTCTCTTGGGCTACTCTCTCTATCTTTCTCCTCTCCCACTCCATCTCCTACTGCCTACTCTCTCTCTTACACTCTCTCTCACTCTCTCTCCCATCCCCTACTCTCTCTCTCTCTCTCTCTCTCTCTCTCTCTCTTACACACACTCCCATCCCCACTCTCTCTCTCTCTCCCTCACACTCCCTCTCCCACCACTACTCCCTCTCTATCCCACTCCCTCTCCCATCGCCTACTCTCTCCCATGCCCTGCTCTCTCTCTCTCTCTCTCTCTCTCTCTCTCTCTCTCTCTCTCTCTCTCTCTCTCTCTCTCTCTCTCTCCCTCTCTCTCTCTCTCTCTCTCCCATCCCCTACTCTCTCTCTCTCTTACACACACTCTCATCCCCCTCTCTCTCGCTCTCTCTATATTTCTCCCTCTACCACTGCCTACTCTCTCTCACTCTCTCTCCCATCCCCTACTCTCTCTCACTCTCTCTCTCCTCTCCCATCCCCTATTCTCTCTCCTCTCCCTTCCCCTACTCTCTCTTGGGCTACTCTCTCTATCTATCTCCCTCTCCCATTCCATCTCCCGCTGCCTACTATATCTCCTACTCTCTCTCCCTCTCTCTCTCTCATCCCCTACTCTCTCTCTCACTCTCTCTCCCATCCCCTACTCTCTCTCTCTCTCTCTCTCTCTCACACACACACACACACACACATACACACACACACTCCCATCCCCCCCTCTCTCTCTCACTCTCCCTCTCCCACCACTACTCTCTCTCTCTATCCCACTCCCTCTCCCATTGCCTGCTCTCTCCCATCCCCTACTCTCTCTCTCTCTCTCTCTCTCTCTCTCTCTCTCTCTCTCTCTCTCCCCCTCTCCGTCTCCCACTCCCTCTCCCACCGCCTACTCTCTCTCTCATCCCCTACTCTCTCTCTCTCTTACACACACTCTCATCCCCCTCTCTCACTCTCCCTCTCCCATCGCCTACTCTCTCTCACTCTCTCTCTCCTCCATCCCCTACTCTCTCTCTCTCTCTTACACACACTCGCACCCCCTCTCTCTCTCTCACTCTCCCTCTTCCACTCCCTCTTCCATCACCTACTCTCTCCCATCCCCTACTCTCTCTCTCGCTCTCCCTTTTCCACTCCCTCTCCCACCGCCTACTCTCTCTCGCTCTCACTCTCTCTCTCTCGATCTCCCTCTCCCACTTACTCTCTCACTGCCTACTCTCTCTCACTTGCTCTCCCTCTCCCTCTCCCACCACCTACTCTCTCTCTCCCATCCCCTCCTCTCTCTCTTTCTCTCTCACTCTCACTCTCTCCCTCTCTACTCTCTCTTTCCCATCTAGTACTCTCTCTTTGCCACCCCTTACTCTCTTTCACACTCTCACACTCTCTCCTATCCCTACTCTCTCTTGTACACACACTCCCATCCACCCTCTCTCTCTCTCTCTCTCTCTCTCTCTCTCTCTCTCTCTCTCTCTCTCTCTCTCTTTCACACACACACACACATCCCCCCTCTCTCATCTCCCATCCCCTACTCTCTCTCACTCACACACTCTCATCCTCCTCCCTCTCTCTCACTCTCCCTCTCCCACTCCCTCTCCCACTGCCTACTCTCTCTCACTCTCTCTCCCATCTCGTACTCTCTCTCTCTCTGCCACCCCCTACTCTCTCTCACAGTCTCACACTCTCTTCCATTCCCTATTCTCTCTCTTACACACACTCCCATCCCCCCTCTCTCTCTCTCCCTCTTCCACTCCCTCTCCCACCATCTACTCTCTCTCCCATCCTCTACTCTCTCTCTCTCTCACTCACACTCTCTCATCCTCCTCTCTCTCTCCCTCTCCCACTCCCTCTCCCACTGCCTACTCTCTCTCACTCTCTCTCCCATCTCGTACTCTCTCTCTGCCACCCCCACTCTCTCTCTCTCACAGTCTCACACTCTCTCCCATCCCCTATTATATCTCTTACACACACTCACATCCCCCACTCTCTCCCCCTCTCCCACCACCTGCTCTCTCTCTCACACTCTCTCTCTCCCATCCCCTACTCTCTCTCTCTCCCCTCTTCCATCCCCTACTCTCTCTCTTTCACAGACACACACTCCCACCCCCTTTCTCTCCTCTCCCATCCCCTACTCTCTCTCTCTTGGCTACTCTCTCTCCCCTCTCCCATCCCCTATTCTCTCTCTTTCATAGACAGACACTCCCATCCTCCCTCTCTCTCCTCTCCCATCCCCTACTCTCTAGATCTCTCACACACACTCCATCCCCCCCTCTCTCTCCCTCCTCCATAGCCTACTCTCTCTCTCTCTCCCTCTCTAATCTCTACTCTCTCTCTCTCCCATCCTCTACTTTCACTCTCTCTCTCTCTCTCTCTCTCTCTCTCTCTCTCTCTCTCTCTCTCTCTCCCGTCCCCTACTCTCTCTACCACCCTTACTCTCTCACACTCTCACACTCTCTCCCATCCCCTACTCTCTCTTACACACTCCCATCCCCCCCTTTCTCCCTCTCCCACTCTCTCTCCTACCACCTACTCCCTCTCTCCCATCACCTACTCTCTCGTTCTATCAGGCTACTCTCTCTCTCTCTCTCTCTCCCCTCTCCCATCCCCTACTCTCTCTCTTTCACACACACACACACACTCCCATCCCCCCTTTCTCTCTCTCTCCTCTCCCATCCCCTACTCTCTCTCTCTCTCACACTCCCATCCTCCTCTCTCTCTCTCTCTCTCCCCCCCTCCCCCTCCCATCCCTACTCTCTCTGCCACCTCCTACTCTCTCTCACACTCTCACACTCTCTCCCATCCCCTGCTCTCTCTCTCTTACACACACTCCCATCCCCCCTCTTTCTCTCCCTCTCCCACTTCCTCTCTCATCGCCTACTCTCTCTCTCCCATACCTACTCTCTCTCTTTCACACACACTCACTCTCATTCCCTCCTCTCTTTCTCCTCTCCCATACCCTACTCTCTCTCTCTCTCTCTCTCACACACACACACACACACACACACACACCCATCCCCCCCCCCCCCCCCCCCCCTCCTATCTCCCTCTCTCTTGCTCTCACTTTGCCTCTCTCCTTCCAAATTTAGGTCTTAATAGTGCATGCGCACTAAAGGGCGCATGCGCTATTAAGACTAAAATTTAAAAATTCTACCAAGCCTTAGGCTTGGTTTTGCCTTGGGGATCCAACCCAAAGGTTTGGAGTCTCTAACCTGGTTTGAGACATGATTTGTTGCAAACATACAAAAAATGATTGATTTTTTTTGTGTGCTCTCCTTCAAGTTTCCTCATGGTTGAGCATCGATAAAATCAGGTTACATGACATTGTAGGTCTCTGTGTTAGCTATATAACTGTATAATTAATTTTTTATTTGAACTATTTCAAGCCTTTCAACTATAATTTCTTCTGAATGTATGTTCATCTTTTGTCAAAAACCAACATGTACTAATTGGGTTGTAGATTTTAGCTTGTTCATCGAATTTCACAACAACTTAGTTTTTTAGAAACTAGACTGCATTCTACACATTTTGAAAAAAAGAAGTTTTGATTTTAGATTAGTTTTCAATCTTTCTAGGGGGAACACATAGATATTTCACGCTTTTAGGATGTGTCCAATTAAAAACTTCATTAAAAAAATACACATCATAAAATTACCCAAAAATTTTGGGATAAACTACATAGTGTTAGATAACTTTTGACCAAAGTGATTAAAAAATTTCAAAAAAAAAGTTAAAATTTTAGGGGGGCCACACTTTGTACTGTGTTATATTTTTTTTGAATAAATAGTACCACTTTCTGTGGCCCCTTTTTCGAGGACCTAAAACTAAACCATTTTGAGAAAAAACTAGTAGTTTAGAAGGTAGATTCAAATGACTACTACTTTTGTTTTTGTCATATCTTAAAATTTTGAGCATAACTATCTTCAAATTCTTGTTGAAGTTCAGAAATTACTGATTTCAGAAAAAAGGTGTCCACTTATACCCCCCTTTTGGCACCACAACTTGGTGCACTTACCCATAATAAATTTTGGGGCATTTGTTGTGAAGATGAACAATTTAAAGCTACAAATTTTGCCCTTTGTTTTACCTACAAAAGAATAGAATGGAATAATAACCTTGGGGCACATTACCACAACCACCAGAAGAGAAAGATATTCTTCATTACTTGGTTAGTTCTTTTGCAGTTCATTGATTTTGCTTATGTGAATGTAATTCATACATAAATACGGTTGCATTAGTTGTTTTTTTAAAATAATAAGTTTCAAGATCCACACTAAGGTGAGTATTGAAGTATATCTAGCATTAAAATTTTTGCTCATATGGATGGTAATTTTTTTCCCTCTAATCAATTTCATGAAGTTAGGAAACATTTGAGATTGCACCATGGCTTTGATCATATTTTTTTACTTTGTTATATATCAAATTTTGTTTGTCCTTATCAATTAAACTATACACATTACACATCAATGTCTATCTTCAACATCTAAATGTGGCAAATCTTTTAATGATATCATCAGGTCTCTTGCTGCATCCTGTATCAGGGCAAATATGTTTTATGCTACCTCCAAATATATACTTAGAAGGGAGCTTCATGGTGTTCATTATGAGTTGTAGGCCACAGATCCCATTGAGATGCACATTCATGTCATTAGGAGCCAATATCTAAAGAAGATCTTTCCTTATGGTTTTCTTCATAAAAATATGTATTTAAAGCAAGGATCTTTTGTACTACAACATTAAACTTGGTGGATGTGTAATATGGTGTTTGAGTCAGTCTAGCTACTTCACTATGAGGTTGTAGAGTTAAGGGCAAAGATGTTTTATGCTACCTTCAAAGACATACTTAGAAGGGAGCTTGATGGTGTCCACTATGAGTTGGAGGCCACATATTCCACTGAGATGGAAATTCATGTCATTAGAAACCGATATCTAAAGAAGATCTTTCCTTATGGTTTTCTTCATAAAAATATGTATTTAAAGCAAGGGTCCTTTGTACAACACTATTAAACTTGGTGGACATGTAATGTGGTGTTTGGGTCAGTTTAGCTACTTCACTATGAGGTAAGCCCCACATCATTTTGTATATGTCAATGATGGATATTTCATATCCACAGTGTACTTTATTGGTGGTGGTCGAGCAACTCCCACATCATATTGTAAGAAACAAGAATTGGAAATAAATAAATTAATATGATTTTTCTAGCCAAGTTAGTTTGTTATGCTACTTTGTTGAGTGTCTTATGTGAAAAAATAATAATTATGATACACACATTCTTATTTATTAAAAAATATATTAGGAAATATGACATATTACCTTTTAATTTATTTCTTCAATTAATAATAATAATGGTTTGATTAAATTCTGGAAATTCAAGTGCATATTGTATCTATATTGAGGGTGAATTAGATCCATATCTATCTAGAGGGTGGTATTGCCCTTTCAAAGACCAAATCAAGCCCAGTTAACAAGTCTTCACTAACAGGTGATCTCATCACCCATTTTATGGTTTCCACCTCCTTAGCTAACTCTAAGCCCTGCACCAAACTTAATGTGATAATATCCATATTAACTTGAAAATGATGTTTGGATTCCATAAAGTGCTTGCTCAATACATAAAAAATAACCATGACAAAATCATCTTGCTTGCACTCTAGCAATCTTTTAAGCCACTAAACTTTGACAAAGCTAAAGAATTTCTATTGTTGGCATGTTGTATACAAACAAGAGGTTGCCTCCATAGTTGCCTTACACTTAACTCTATCTAACACCTATATCACCTTTCCACTAATCATTCACTATACAATAATGCTATAAATGTCTTGTTATTTATTCTTGTAAAATTTGATTGCTTCTATGTCTATATGGTTTTAATCAGTTTTCAAAATTATCTCTTTTGTAGATAACAACTAAAATGAGTTAAATTCAAGAATCTAGCATGCATATTGAAAATGTCCATATTAAGTTAAAAATGATGTTTGACTCCCATAAAGTGCTTGCTCAATAAATCGAAAATAATTATGACAAAATCATCTTGCTTGCACTTTAGCAATCTTTTAAGCCAAAGGAAAAATCTCAATTGGTGACGCTTTGTATAAAAACTAAAGGTTGCCTCCATGGTTGCCTTACACTTAACTCCATCATAAACCCATGTCACCTTTCCACTAATAATTCATTATATAATAGTGCTATAAATGTCTTGTTGTTTATTCTTATAAAATTGGATTGCTTCTATGCTTATATGGTTTTTATCAATTTTCAAAATTATCTCTTTTGTAGATAGATTAAAATGAGTTAATTTCAAGAATCTAGCATGCACATTGAAATACAAAATCTCTTGCGCTCTAGTTGACAATATCAAATATCACGAATCACAAGAAAAAAGGGATCTTAGGAGTCACAACTGAATGTGCTCTCCCAATTCTCCCCTAGCTCCCTAGTATAACAAGTATATCTTCCTATTAATGTTACCATTGCACCACATTCTAGTGCAATTGCCAATATGTATGTATATATCAATATGCACAATGTATATTGATATAAATACATATAATCATAGATCATTCGATTGATAATTATCATTCATGATTATCTAAATGAAACTATTGTTTCAACATACCTCTCTTATTCTTTTAAAACAATCATATTAGTACATCACATCGATTTCTTCCACTAAGGCTGGGTCCCATGAAGAGGGGGCTTCCTTTAAAAATATAACAGGTATTTGTTGAGAGTTTTTAAGAATATTCAAAGGGGAACGATCCCATGAGTTTCTTAATATATTAATTTCTTTGAGCTTAAAAATTTTAGCTCCTAAATTTAAGGAAACTAGTGGTCTCATGATATCATTTGAAGAATTTAAATTTATGATATCATTATTTTATTACTATCATAATTAAATTCTTAAACTAATTAATAGATTGTAAGTCGGTGGGGCGAAATCAAGCTCCACCCCATTTTCACATGCTCAAATTGAGAGGGCTAAAAAGTTGGAGCTCCTATTTTGTACATTTTGTAGGAAAATATTTCAATTAAACATTTAGCCCCCTCCAAAAACATACATGGAGGTACCCCACAAAAATAGAGCCCAAGCCCCTCCCATAAGATCCTGCTTGCCTAACCCATCTCTCAACTTAATCATTACATGAGAAATAAGAAATAAGAAACAAAGTGCATAGAGCATGTTTTCATACCATTGCTTAGCTTATTTTGCCTAACATGGTTGCTCAACTTTTTTAGGAAATAATTGTGGAGGTGGTGACCCCATGAATATATATTTTGGTGCTTCTTTTAAAGTAGGAAATTTGAAATCTGAATTAATTAATTGAATAATAGTTTTAGACACAAAAAAAACTAGAAATAAACTCTTTAAAAAAAAGGGAAAAGAGTTTGAGGAGTCAGCAATAAAGCAACCAGTTATTTTCAGCCCCTCATTTTTTCTCCAGCTAAAGATTATAAATTATCATTTTTGGCTAATTTAAAATGTCCATAATAACACAAAACTGTTTAAACACTTAAGGAATAAAGAAACATTTTTCATTTTTCATTTTTCATTTTTCAGGGAATAGTTATGAAAAGATAAACAAACTTCTTCATGTATGCTTTAACCTCGGCATACAAACTACTTCGCACATTGTCAGATAGATGTATCTATCCAATTACCTTTACCACGCGCTTCTCCCGCCCGTCCTTCCCTTGCCCCATTTATTCGTTAATTTCTTGCAAGTTGCGCTTCTGTTCCTCTTTTTTAAATTCTTTTCGTCTGTTTCATCTCTATTTTAAGTCTTCCGCGCTTCGACATCCATCTTATGCATTATAGGAATCCCTATATTTGAACACTTGCTTCCTGTATTTAGTTTCAACGCATCGTAATTAACTTCAAGCTTCTCACTTCTCTCAGTAAAGGATCCAAGCTCTAATTTAGGTTTTAGGTACCAGATCAGAGATCGGTTCTTGATGGCGACTCCTCTGGATATGTCATTAGACGAGCTGATAAAGAACAATAAGCAGCAGCAACACTTCAATGGCGGAAGAGGCAGAGGAAGAGGTAGAGGAGGACTCAGAGGTGGGACAAGAGGAGGACTCAGAGGTGGGACAAGAGCAGGAGGGTTCGGCCGCGGCCGCCGTAACCCTCTCGGGGTCAATAGGGCTTCACCCTATTCCATTGCGAAGGCAAGCATCTAGACGGATACCCATTCTGTATATGTCTCAAGATAGTGGATGCCTTTTTAATATCTCTTCAATTAGTGGATACCCAATTTGTGTATGTCTGCAATTTGGAGATTTTTTTGTTCTCTTCCAAGTAATGGATACGTATTTTGTGTATCTCATTGAAATACTGGATACCCATTTCGGGTGCTCATTTTGCATCTCTCTCCAAGTAGTGAAAGCCCATTTCGTATATGTCTTGCACTAGTTATTTGAGGTGTAGGGGGATATTTCATAGGTTTGGTTGTTTTGTTTCGTAGTTCCAAAAATGGAATGTAAGAGGCTTCACGGCGTAATACAGATCGGGCTTTTCAGGGATCTTGAACCATGATGGTGTTCTTCGTGAGAACGGGACATGCGACCTCTGCTTGGTTGGCTAATGTCAACCTCATAATGCCTTTAAAATTATATCCTTATTGAGAAACATAAATGGAAGCGACAAGGAGTTAAATAAATATAAGCTTATGCATGAGAATGTAGATGTGTGTGGGACTTGATACGTGTTGGAATCCATGGATAATGGACAAGTTTTTGACCTCCCCTACCTTATAAACAATACTCCCGTGGATATATTCCTGCATTTCATTCTACAGCCTTCATTACTGAATGAATTGAGTTTTTTAAGTAAGGATATAAGAAAAATACTGTGTTTCTACTCAATCTACATGGCCAGATCGTAACTTTACAAGGACACTTGCACTCACTGAACCCTATCTAAATTTGAATTCCTCAAATCGGCTACTCTGCATGTACTTCATGTTAGTTCGGGGCAGGGAAAGCTATGTGCACGGGGATCAAGTTTTCTTAGCGGAAGAATGTAAAGAGTGCCTCTTCGTCTTATTTTGTGAGACACCTGTTCTGCACTTTGAGCCGTGAGCTATGCATTGGTTCTTGGGATTTTCGAGGCACGTGAGGATCCTCTGGGACTGGGGAACATAGAATCTTCAGGTGATGGTTTTGTGGTTGGCTATAATCTGTTACAAGATTAAGGAGGAGGTATCAGTAACACAAATTTTCTATATGCATGATTAAGTATTCCATTATGGGACTATACTTCTGCATTAACAGTACTATATTTTATTTTCTGCCTTCTTAAAAAAAAATCTTCCAGTACTCAATGTATCTTTGATTGAGAACCCGTATGATGCTAAAAATTTCTTTACATTATGTGCTTACATGCGGTCATCTGGTTTAGTATTGGCAATTCTTTTTATTTTGTTTTTAAGAATTTGTGTCCATTCAATTTAATTTTTCTTTAAATGGAATTATGTAGCTGTTTTTGTATTCTCCGTTCAGTCATCACAGTTTAACTTTGTTGTAATGCTTTCAGTGGATTTGTTTTTGCTTTCTCAATGATCTTATTCTTTCTGCTCTAGTGTCTTAACTATATTGGTTCTTTGGGATCACTATGTTATCTGGGTTTCAAATGCAGTCATTCAGCCTTGCCAGTGATGTCATTTGGCAACATGACATGTTTGAGAACAGCATGGCAGCTGTTGGTGTACCTGCACGACCAGAAGCTGGTGCCAAATTGTACATTTCAAATTTGGATTATGGAGTAATAAATTCTGATATAAAGGTACATTAATAATCATTGAAATTTAATTTTAAGCTTAACAGTGATTATAAGTTCCTATGTTCTATTTCTGGTAGTAGTTTTATCCATAGTTTGGATCCACTTAACCTCAATTGGCATCCTCTGAATCACGTGCTGTCTGCGAGCTCTCTAATTCATGGTTGGTTTGTTAGGAAAGTAGAGGCTTAGCTTGTTATTATATAATATAGGATTCAGTAAATAGTAGTGGGTGGTGTTTATTATTGTTTTATGATTATTGTGCTCTAGTTTTATGTCAGTGATGCGTTCGGTTGTCATAAATAATTTTTTTTTTACATTGTTTAGTTTTGATCACCAAGGCATAGTGCAAAAGTCTAAAGCCATGTTCTTTTTTCCAGGAACTTTTCTCAGAAGTTGGGGAGCTCAAACGATGCACCGTTCATTATGATAGTGCTGGTCGTTCAAATGTATATTCCTTTTATCAATTCTTTCTGATTCTATTTGTTAATAATAGGCGTACTGTATATTTTGGAATTTTGTTTTTGCTTGCTTCTATTGCTTTAACAACATTTTCAACATTTATCTTTGCTTGGAGTTCAAATCACTTTGTTGAACTATTTGGAGGGTCCGTTTCATGACACATACTAGCTGAGTTTGGATTAAGGTGTCGTTTGAAGCTGGTTTCTTGTTGATTTTCTCATTTTTTATTCATGAGCTTGGGAGAATGCATGCCTTTTTTTCCTCTTTCCATCTGTCAATGAAGTAGGCTTTTGTTTGTAAACTGGTGGCAACGAATGAATCCTTTTATGATTCTAATTTTACATGTTAGCAAAAATGGAAAACAATACAATGATGCTAAGGATGGTTGCATTATTACTGATAATCTTGATTTGTCTTATGACCAGGACATCAATTTACTAGAATTGAATTTCATGACAAGACATGCAAAAATAGCATGAGCTGCATAAATGTTTTGATAAGTTCTATTTGTGAAATTTGGATAGCCAATTCAAGGGTGTTACTGGGTTGTGTGTGAGTAGATATTCAACTGCAGTTGAAAGATTGTAAATTCCTTTGAAGGAAATGGGTATAAGTAAATAGTGGTTGAGCACTGAACTGTGACATGCCATGTAGGCAAATGAAATGCTCAATGAGTTTTCAATATATTGTACAGTGTTATGATCTAATATGTCAATACTATAAGCATGTGGGTCTCTGAATTCCTTAATTGATGGACAATACTTCTGGTTTTAAGGTACTGGCATTGCATATTGTTATATTGTTCTAATATAAAGATATACTGGAGGTTGTATTAGTGCCTTTCTGGTACCACCCCATTTCTTCAGAATGAAGTTTCTGAAAATATCTTTAGTGAAGAGGACGCATTGTCAAGGAGCATATTGCCTAGATATCCATGTTTCAGGGCGCAGGCCATCATCAATAAGATTGCATCTGGGTAGGGAGTACTTAAGAAATTATTTAAATTGTCTGTTCTTTGATCAGGTCTGGCTATTTTATTTGCAATCTGTCTAGTGTAATTTTTTAATGATCTTGTAAACGAGGCAAATCTCTGCTAAGATTGGCCCTCTTGAGGCTACCTGTGGGGGTGTAGGCATTCTCTGGGGTTGTTAGTGATAGGTAAAACTAAAAACGTGATAATTAGAGAAAAAACATTTTATATGCTGTGTATTACATTGAGATGGCAACATAAAATCTGGGTGAGTGACTTCCAGTTTCTAATGCATCCTCCAGAGGTTTTGGGTATGCTTGTATGGTAAACTACGACTGCGATTTGTTTGGGTTGGGTATGCCTGTGCAAAAATAAGAAAATCATGAATATATACATATTTACAGCCTAAAATTAGAAATTAAGTTCAGATACCACATATTATGCATATGCTAAACAAAACTACCATAAATATTACAATTTGGAAATACATTATGCTCATTGGAATATCAATTTGTCAAATCTTGAATGCTGTAATAGATATTAACTGTACAAATTAAGAATAATACAATGAGTTTCTTGTATTATTTCTGCATGTCTGCACAATGGTGAACATGGGTCAATTGCGAGGGAGGGCTGGTTGATGAAGTAATAATTTAATTGTCGTTGTAATTCTTATGTGCCTACAACAAGAAGTTTGAAAACAAAGATTGAACAATCTGTTCTAGGTACAAACAAATGAAACTTAAATTTTATTGATTAATAGATTGTGTCTTACAAATTAGATATCTGTTTACATATAAAAGAAATAGTTTAATATAGTAATTTAATGAAGCACTTCACTTATATTTGTGGTAAACTGAATCTATAGAAAAACATGCATTTGAAATTAAATAAGCTTTTTCCCTTGGTCTAATTCTTGGTTACCAAATTGGTAGAAAATAAAGACATCCAGCTTTTAATGTCATGATGATGATTACCAAATATGGTTTCATGTTTGATTGCTAATGTATAAAATTATAAATTATAAATATCCTATATTTATTTGAAGATAAATAGATATTTTTTTAGGTTTAACTTATAAATGCTAATTGTAGCTATAACATTTAGAGCAGTCCTGATTTTTTTTGAGGGTTTGCATGATGGCTGAGTTTAGTCAAATCAAGCATTCAATGTTCGGTGAACAATAGAGAGTATGTTTCAAAACCTTGTTTGTTTGAGGCTTGAGCAATAGGGGATGACATTCATTCTTGTTTGTTGGTATGTTCTTCACATTCATGTTGCTTTCCTTGCTCATGGAAGCAGCAAAGACACGTGAAGTTATACAGTGGCCAGCACTTGCCTTTGGAATTGTAGCAAATATTCATTGGAATCACCACATTAGAGATGGAATTCCTTAGGTACACTAGGTGCCATTTTTTAATGATTACAATTATTATATGCAAACTTTGCTTGAATCCCCTCATAGGTGCATTCTATAAAAATCTGATTCCAAGATGTTCTTACTTGGAATCAACTTGGTTCTCTAATATATTTGGTTCTTTATATTTTTATTTTTGTGATGTGCTATTAATTTTTTGTATTCAAATATTGTTCAAATAATTTTTACGTCCGGGTGTTTCCTTTTCCCAAAGATGTGCACAAATCTTAGTTCATACTCTCCTTCAAAATACTATACTGTGATTCAATATTGTTCGTAGGATTTTGGATTATTTGAGATGCCCTTTTTCAACATTCTTTTCCTTGGTAGAGCATACATTTTAATTTGTAAAGCAAAGTTGTAACTGGTACTCTATGTGTTGGTGCTTGAAATAATTCATTGCCTTAAGAAATTAAGTGAACCTAGCTAAAATTCATAACTATTAGTAATCTATTACATCATTAGTAGGTCAGCAACTTAAGAAGTTGAAAAGGGGGAACAGTTTTTGTAGATCCTTCCTGATCCAATTTTTGCATTGCTATCTCTTTTTTCAACACCTCTTCCAATTCTAACATCTGTCCGCCTGTCTGCTCTGAGCTTTTTGCTTCGAAGCTCAACCACTTCTCCCATGGACTCCTTTCATTCAACCAATTTGAAATTCTTCTTCTCTTCTGTAATCATTAAAATTTCATCTGCTAATTGTTCACATTCCAAGCCCTTAACTTTATCCCCAGTCCCCTTGTCCCGTTGATCCTTTTTTTGTGATTAACATTCCCCTTTATCCGCCACGAGCGACTGCCTCCATTCTTTTTACTCAGACCCCAAAACAATATAGTCAGGTAATGGTTTTCCTTCCTGACATAACACCAAGATTCTCAGACATATTGAAATTTTTTTCTCATCAACAACCTCTTCTGCCCTTACAAAGGAACCGATCTTGTCCCCAATCCTCTATAGGGTTCCCAAGTGTCAGTACTCTTGAGGTAAATTGTAAAGCTTAATCCAAATGGGAAACTCCTTGATCTTTTCCACATAGGGGTTAAAGTTTGGAACCTAGTTCATGAGATGGATTCCTTTTCCATCAATCAAATAGGGTCCACTATTCACAATCCATTCATTGTCTTGCGTTTTGAATGACAAGTCACCAGAAAGAAACAAGATGCCATAGTTTTCAGCATGCACTCTTTCCCCTGTTTTTCCTGGCACCAGCTTCGAATTGTACTCAAGGATGACCAAGGTCCAGTCATTTCATGCAAAAAGTTCTATCCCCCCAGAAAGACAGTGATTCATTCCAACTACTATTATCCATAAGAACAGAGGTAGCCCTCACATGGGTTATTTGCGCACTTGCTTCTTGATTAGCATCGTTTCCCTGCTCCGGAATCTTTGGGTGCCAAAACTTGTGTTCGATCTGTTTAAAGTTGGATGCTGGTCCATTGTAATCCCACAAAAATCCTCTTCGCCTCTCCTTCATCGAAAATCTCAAATGAGCATAGCTGACATTTCCTGCAACCTTCCCTGCATTGTTATGCTTAGACTGCGCTCCAAACTGAAAACACAATGATTTGCTTCTATTGAATTGCTAACCCTCTGAAAAATAGACTGTCCTGATCTCTGCAAATCTGTCCCACCCAACCGTTGCAGACCATCATGCCCTTGCAAAGAGAGATAAAATTGAGTCAGGTATATTACATAAAAGGCATGATCCAGTATTGAGGCCCAAAGCAGATAAAACATCACCTACAACAACATCCTTTTTAATTTTAAGCAAGAGAAGCCAACAAAAGCAAATCTTCTTAGGTTCAACAGGCTGGTTCTACGTAAGGTTAAGGATCACACACCATTTGGATTTAGGCCAATTAGTGCTCGAGCACTGGTTAACCCGTAGCAGGATGTTGGGGTCCTCCCTTAAACATCTCATAGACCTGTTTAGCAGAAACATTGCAGAAGAAAGAGCCATCCTGCCATTTAAGCTTTTCGATAAAGAATTCTGCCTGCAAAATTTTGCCCCCGAAGAACCCCACTGTCATCTTTTGAATCACAGTGAAAGTTTTTCCTGTGTAGAAGGTATCTCAAACTTAATACAAATTTTATCCCACAAAGTCAGATGATTGTTAATAAGGATGTCCCCTAAAGAGGAGATATCCAAAGAGGTCCAATGTTTAGCCAAGCAGCTTCGAGTCAGTGCCAGGGGCTTGTGGTTAAGTTCATGCCCCACTAAAGAGATCTATCCACCATGGTATAAGGAAGAGGGCCCCCAACAACACCTCTACAACACTATAAACTCCTAACTTGAGTCCCTGCCTTACAAATGGAGGAGAAGATGGATTATCCAAGTACTTACAGGTCAAAATCACCCAACAGCTTGCCCAATGGCTCACGTCCTTCTACCCCATCCCTCTTTTAAACTTGAATCTCATAATAGTATTCCTAGGCAAGATTTTCCATGGCTCATTGCTTGTAGCAGCTTTCAGATCTCGAATACCAAGACCACCCCATTTTCCAGGCTTTCAACACCAATCCTACACCAGGCAATGTTTTATAGTTGACCTTATTCCATCAGAGCAGAGGATTTCTCTCATAATTTTGATAATTAGCAAACAACTAATGGAGGAATAATAGATTGCATGAGAGGTCAACACCTTTTGAACCACTTGCTCCCTTCCAGCCAGAGATAAACATATGGGTCTGCCATTAAGATGTTTCTTCTCCACCTTTGAATAGATCCATTCTTACATGCTTTTGGTAGAGGGAAGAAACAGAAAAGGGATCCTTACCCAAGGACATTGGATTTGTGAGGGGCAACTTTTGCTTCTGAGGCAGTTTATAAAAAACTGTAGTCTGTACATCATATTATCAAAATTATTTTCAGAGAGAGACCCAAAAACAGAGCTGTAAAATAAGCAAATTCAACATTTAATAAGGTATCTTGGTTTGGAAGTTTTAAACCCCACAATAGGAGGTTCCAATTCTGTGCTTTTCAAAATATAAACTATAAAGCATCTGCAGCTCTTACAAATAAGGCAGGAGCAATAGAGTATCCTTGTCTTAATGGTCGTTGTAGCCAAATTCACAGGGTGAACCATTAACATCAATCATAGTTGAATTCCTGAGCCAAGGGGGAAACCAAAAGCTCTCAGTATACCAATCACAAAAGGCCATTCTATTCCTACATAGGACTTTTTTAAGTCCAGCAAAACCATGACAATATTTTGTCCATCTTAGTTTTTCAAGAATGTAGCGTCCTTTAATAAATCCAATCTGAGTGACTGATATAATTTTTCCCAAGAGACCAGTGGTCCTCCTAATAAGGACCTTTGCATTATTTTTAAAGACATGCTAAGTTGATAATAGGCCTCTGATTTCACACTAGGATCTTATCTTCATCTTTTGAAATAAAATTAATAAGCACCTTGTTGACATCTTTTCCAAGGGACCCTTGTTCAAAGGCATCCCTATACAACTCAAGGAGCTCCACACTGATCTATTCAATGTTTTCCATGTAGAACTCTGCTGGCAATCTGTCTAACGCTGGGGATTTTCCATTAGCCAAAGATCAAATAGGGTCTTCAGTCCCCTCAATGGTGATATCTTTGTCTAGGTCTTTAGCCTCTCTGTTGATTTTTTTGGCAACACATTTTGGATATCCTCTGCATTAACAGTTTCATAAGATGGTTTCTGTAACCCACTATTGTAGTTTGTATATGCTTTTGTAGTTTAACCATCCCTGGCTCACTAAGATCTGCCTTCAGCGATATATTAACACCCTCTTTCCCACCAATGAATTGATTACAGTCGTGGTGTTTAAGAGGCCAAATTGCAGCGGAAGGCCTAGAAAATGAGGGCACACTCATGTGAGAGATAACAGAGACCACAAAAAAACTAGCAAATAAGAGGCAAACTAAGCAACAAAACTGAAAAAAAGCCAATCCAATCACACAGCCGAGGAGAATACAGAAGCAAGTAAGGGTTAATGGGACTCAAGACATGTGCAGACAGAACCTCCAAGGATGGTGAGGTCTTTGTTCACCTTCCTCCAGAGCGTACCAGCCAGCCTGTCTCAGTTCAAATTTTTTGAGGCCCTCATGGCTTGGTTTATATTTCCTATTTCCCCTGGGATTTTTGGCTATTGATTTGAGTACAAGGTTTTATTTTTTTTGAAAATAAAAAAGCTCAACCAAACAATTGGGAAACCTTGAAATTGTTTCAAATTTTTATATGGAGATTGATTTAGTTTTGTGCTCAATGTATTTTTGAACAGTTGCCTGTGAACCCTGCTAAGCACTTTGAAATTGATAAACTGATTTTAGTATGACTATAAGCTCTTCTTTTCATCTACAAACACAATCCATGAAAACCCCTCTTAGCAGCATTGTAGGATTCTGAAGTCATGCTTTGTCTGTGTGTGTTGAAGAAAGGTTCATTGGTTTTCAGTCACCCACACAGAGTGAAAAAACAAAAAAAATGTGTGCCTTTTTAGATGAACATGGTGAACAAGTTCTTGTGCGATTTTTGGCCTTTTTTTGTATAAAAAATTGCTGTGACTCTGTGTAAAACCTCGGCCATGAGATTTTGGTGTGGGGAGAATCTGTAGGTGAGTACTTGATGAATTTCCAAAACTTGATAAAACTTTCATAAAAGTTATGCTAGCCACAAGTTAGCTACTATCATAATGCATAGCATAGTTGGAAATTTCTCACTCGGCAAAAACTTGCCAAGGCCAGAAAAAAACTTGGGAACCTAAAAAACAGCTTAAATGTAATAAAAAGTTCTTTCTTTCTACAAAATTCAATGAGAAAATGCATCCAATGAGAGTTAATAAATGAGAACACAAAAGAAACAAGCAGAGTTCAGATATATTTAAATGCAAAGTGGGGACAAAATCAGGTTCTCAGGCAGGATGCTGATGGCAGGAAGCAAACTAGTAAGTAGATTCTATAAAACTAGAAGTAACTACGTCATTGTAGTTAGTTTCTATAAAACTAGAAGTAAATACATCACAGTAAATAGTTTTTTTTGAAAACTAGAAGTAAATACATCATATCAAAATAGTCCGAGCGTTTGAGCAATTCTGGTTTGCTGGAAAGTAATGTTTGTCTTGGGTGTGAGCAAACTGGTTGAGCTAATTCTGTCAAGATTTTGGAATATAGAATTGAAACCAAGTGATTTGTGAGAAAATGAATTAGAATCATTAGAAAATCATTGTTTTAGCTTCAATTTGACCTCAAATAGCTAGAATGGTTTGTGGGAGATATCACTGCTGAATCCTGAAATTTGGCTTAGCCTAGAATATTTTGGAAACCCCCAAAATCTAGAATCTGCATTTTAACTCCTACGAAGGTGAAACCTATAGGCTATCTCAAACATCCTGGTAGTATTTATACAAATATAACTTGGAAGTATAAGAAATTTAATTTATACTTAAATGCAGCATAACACCAGTACTGGGGTATGTCGGGACGAGATTCTGGGATGTGGGGAAAATGGTCCTCATTTTCGGGATGGCATGGGGATGACAGCAAGAGGAGGACGGGGCAGGGAAGAATGTTGTATGGTAAACATAAAGAACTTGAAACGCTAGTTATGAAATAATGTTTCAATAGAACATACCAAATTAAAATACTTGAGCATAGCAAAATTGCGAAATGAATTAGAACCATTGAACATTCTAAAATCAAAATTGAAATTGAAATTCAAGTACCCGTTCCAGCGGCGACATGGTTGCAGAATTGTGGAGGAGGGGGTACTTGGGTGCTCAAGTACCTAGGACAGCTACTTTGAGGTTTGGAAAGGGGACTGGTTATATTTGTATAAATCCTCCAGCCTTTGAGCTGCAAAAATGACTAAACAATGCTGCAAATGCAAACTGGTATAAAAAATGACATTTTTGGGCATTTGACCTCTGATTTAGCTGCGTGGGTGACACTTTTCCCAAAGCTCACCGATTACTCAGCAAGTTTGCCCCTGCCGAGTTGCAAGTTTTTGTAGGAAAAACAAAAACTTGCGGAGCATAAAAACTCGAAGAGTTTTAAAAATCTGCTGATTTCTTGGTGAGTTTGCCAACTATGGTGCACAGTATAGTTTAGTGGTGTAATATAAGTGCATTTGTAATGTGCCCCTTGTTGTCAATGAAAATGGCTATTTTTGACAAATGTTGTATTGCTCTTGTAAGAGTTGGAAGTGTCTTTTTTGCATTCACACCTACCTTTAAGTTTAATGCTAACTATATGCTTGGATTGCAGAAGCGGGTCTCAGTTTACCTGAATATGGCTACACTTAGGTCCATAGGTGGCAATAACTTCTTAACGTGCACTCCTATTTTGTGGTACAGAGCCAAGTGTATTCAGAACTTTCAAATGGGAAACCTTGAAATCATTTTATTAGTTATAAGTAGATTGATTTTATTTGTACACAATGCATCCTTCGTGCAATGTGTCCTCCAAAACTGTATTAAACATATTTGAATGAAACTATTAACTACATTTTTGCTGAACTTATATAAAATTTTGACATACTTTCCCCTGTTTGTAAATAGTTTAAAATGGAGTATTGTAATGCTTAAACCTGTATAAAATCTTGATTTTTACTTTCATCTATATTTGTAAATGTTGATGTCTAATGTAGATAAAACAAGAAAACTTTAGATTATAAGTTTATTATAATTAGCAGTTAACGATTGCTGATTTAGCAAATGTTTCTAGCTTTTCTCTTTATGCATATATATTTTCCAAATTTATCCCCATTTTAATACGTGCATGCTTCCTAAATTTATGTAGTGTTCAGGCACATAGTGTTGTCAATTGGTTTTGACATCCAATTTGATGTACTAGTTTAAATGATTCAACATGGAGTAAATCATTAGGAAAACCCAGTGTTTTAATGATTGACTTTATCTTCATTAACATTGATATTTTTTTTAAAGATAAAGTGGTGGGGATTCTCTAAGGGTGTTCTCCCATGTGGAAAACAAAGCCAGTTTATCCTATTCTCATATAAAAGAATATAACTTGAATATCAATAGAATTGAACCAAAAGACAGCCAAAACAATTGTAATAAAACTATTGCTTTAAATTGTAGAAATTAAATTACCACGAAAAGCAATTTCTAGATATTCAGAATTCTATCTTCACTATCTTTTCATTTTTTTCAATGGACAGAGAAAGAAATCTCTGTAGCCAGAACGAAACCTATAGCCTTCTCATTGCTGAGTGTTTCAAACTGGCAACAATGAAATCCTCTCCATGCTATGTTTGATTATCAAGAATATGGAGGAAGACTGTTTGTGTGTGGAACCACCATTTATATAATTCTCAAGTACAAGTCAAATTTAATCTTTATGGGTTGATAACCAAAATTATTCTGTAGGTTTGCAAGTAATTGTAAGCAAAATTTAAGGAATTTACTAGGTTTTATTAATCATCTTTTTTGTTTTTTAAACTTTTAACAGGGTACAGCAGAGGTGGTTTATGTTAAAATGAGTGATGCTGTTGCAGCTGTGAAGCGATACAATAATGTCCAACTTGATGGTAAACCAATGAAGCTAGAGCTTATTGGTTCTAATTTGACTTTGCCTGTCTCTGGCCGTATGAATTTTCCTGGAACATTTGCTGGAAGAGGGCGGAAGGCAGTAGTGATGACGTATGTTCACATCATAATGTTCCTTTTAAATATAAATTGCCCATTTGTGTGATATGCTTTCTTTATCTATGTGTCTTTCAGTTTTGGGATGTTGCACATATGTAATACATTTTGTACCATTAGTATCAAATTATCAATGTCCTGCTTTTTCTTGTCATGTAAATTTCTGTTTTCAAATCTTATGCATCTAGTAATATTGGTATGGGAGATAGCACTTTACACTAAAAAACACTATTGAAAATGAATTTGTTATAAAAAACTATAGCAATTCCTAGTCTGACAACTAGGTTTTTGTATGGATCCAGACGGGTTCAGAATGTACATCATCGTTTCTCTAGGGTATCACAATATTATTTCCATTTATGTCTCATTTTGCTGGAAATTCAATACACGGATATCCACCTGCTAAGACAAATCTCTCTGTTTGTGCTAATCACACAACCACATGAGATATAGTTGAGCCCAAGCTTTACACGGACTGGAAGAAAGAACTATACACTATAAAAGACTATTTTAAATGAATTTGTTGTCAAAAACCTCATTTACCGGGTTATGCTATTTAGGCCTGGGTCCTGGTACTGTTACAGTTTTGGTACTGGTTCTTCTGGGGTACTTCACAGGTTCTCTGTGGGTCCTTCTGTGAAGGACCTACAGTGGACCTGGGCATCTTGGAAGTACCCCAGGGCGGTAGGTCAGTTTATGTATGTATTTCTGATTTGTTCATCAGTATGTTCTTTCCACACTGTCTTGCAACAGCTTGGTAATATTATTCAAGCCAAATTTGTTCTATGTAATGCCCATAGTTTATGAGAGTAGTGAACAGCAATCTACTTCGATTCATTTGAAGGTCGGATTGATTTTTTTTCATTTGTAGATCTAAGGACATGACTGTTGATAGATTTGTAAAAGCCAGCCAATAGTTATGTTTGTTGATCATGTTCATATTGATGTCAATTGCCAATGCATGTAATCTGAAACTGTATCAGTATTATAATTGATTTATTAATAACTTTATAGGCCATTATGAATTTATGAGTATAACTCTTCTTTTATATTTGTAACTTCAATGTTTTAACATACATACATGAATACATATACGGACGAACCTGAACCCGCAAGGGAGGAAAAATTGTCATACTCACATACCCGAATCTCATATCTGTACCCAAACCGGAACTCGAATTGGCAAACTTAGTAAAAAATTATAGCAATTCTTAGTCTGGCAACTGGGATTTTTGGTTGGATACAGAGGGGTTCAGAATGTACATGATTGATTTGTCTTGGTAACATTGTTTATTATTTTCAGTTAAGTGCTCTATTGCTGGAAATTCAATACATTGATATCCACCTGCTAAGACCAGTCTCTCTGTTTGTGCTAATCACACAGCCACACAGGATATGGTTGAGCCCAAGCTTACACAAGTAACAGTTGCTTTTCTACATGCTTTTGATCTGGAGAACCTTTTGTCTCACTTCCAACCATATTTTTGGTCAAAATTATCAGCAAATATAAAGAATGGGATATTTGCTTTAGGCGGTTACTAAGAAATATAGTTTACATGTGTTATCATTTCCCCAGTTTTATAGTCATCTAATAGTCCAATGCCTATTGGTATTAAGGAATATGTTTTATCTCCACATTCCTTACATTTTATATGTTGCAGTCCTGGGTTTACACGGGCAGCAGCTGATGCTTCCATTGAGCAAAGGAGTAGCAATGGGTAAGTTTTGTAGACAAAATGGTAGATATTGCTCATCTTAAGCATAGCTTGATACTAAGGACCATCTACCCTTTTTAGTGTATGAATTGATTTTGAAAGGATATATGCAAATTTGCTTGTACAAGATTTACTATCTGTTAATCCTTATGTATATACAGCTGGAACCGTGGTCGTGGTAATGGTTCGAGACGTTTCCATGGTAGAGGAAGAGGACGTCGTGGCAGGGGAAGAAGTCAGGGCCCAGAGAAATCGGCTGCAGAACTTGACAAAGAGCTGGAAACCTATCACACTGAAGCAATGCAAACATCTTAGGATTCTTATCTTCTGTTGCTAGAAAGATAGAAGCTCGTGTTGATTGGAAGCTTTTAAAAAGCAATAAGTGGCACCTGTTAAACATGCAAGACCAAGAATACCTGTTAAACATGTGAGACCAAGAATACTTGAGGAGGCTGGTTTTGTTAATGCCATCTTTTATTACCAATTTGTGATGTCAATCATCAATCTTAGTTGAGATTTAGTTTCTCCTTGAACATGGCAAATATCTTTTTAAACACACTTTGATGTAAAGTATGTCTCCTTCATTATGAAAATCAATGCTGTAAGATGTTGGGCTGCAACTTACCATGCATGGCACGATTAGAGTATAACATAAAAGAATATTTGTACATTTCAAAAATATTGGCATTTTCTGCACAATCTACTGAAATGGGAAATGTTAAGTTGTGAAACTCAACTGATCCTCCTGTTCATGCTTTTAAGTAATATGTATATATGGCCATTCAAATCATGTCAGAAAACTACATGGTGAGAATTAAATCTCACCCGACCATTATGGTAAAAATTCAAGACAGCTTCCAGCTAGAAATTCCTTCGGAGATTGACCAGATCACAGAAATAGTCTTGTACAAGTGAAAAGGGTGGATTTTAAAATGAGACTGGATAGATTTAAGGAGTGATAGCAGGACTAGACAGCAGTCTGAGGGGATATATTTGATTGGTAGGCAATGTGAAAATATTTTACTGTCAGACTGAAAGAACGCCTATTAACTTTTCAAGTTTAAAATGTGTGGAATATTTGGTCGTATTTTCAAAGAAAAGCATGGGGGGCATTATACATTTAAATGATGTTACAAATCTATGTACCAACGGTTAGCCTATATTAGAGGTTCCTCAGTTCCTTTGTTTTGATTTATCTTATTCAACTCTGTACTATAGCTTGTCAAGTCCCACCTGTAGTGGCATTAAATAGATTAAACATTAGAGAACATAATTTGACATATATATAATGTCAAAAATAAATAGCAGCGTACACCAAATATGTGGTAATTTATAAGAATTTGAAAGTGAAAAATCAAGGTAGAAAATTAAGTCACATAAATCATTCCTTTTTAATGTATTAACATCAGCAAAATGTAGGTGCCTGTTGCCTACACGCCAAAGGAGGTCATCAAGACATTAACTATAGGGGTGTTGGCCTTCGTAAAAACAAACCAATGATCATTGGTAACAAGGTCAAGAGTAGGCCATTGCCAATACGCTAGTAGGATTGCTGGTAACCCACATCAAGACTGGGTAGGTGACTTAACCACAATGTGCAGAGGAGAATGAGAAATTGAAGTACATTGGGTAGGTGACTCAACCACAATGTGTATAGGAGAATGAGAAATTGAAGTGCATTTCTTTTCTGTCGTTGCAAACAATTGTCTTGGCAATACTATCCTTGAGATCACCCATTGCAAGGGGGAGCTAGTGGTAGAACTTGCATTGTGACATTGTTTATAAGGGGTCAAGCGTTGAGAAGGTTGAACATCGTCAATCAACTATTGGAGTAGAGCAAAAGTAGTCGGTGGACAAGGGTCCACATGACCAAAGAGGGTTGCATGACCAACAAAATGTGGAATAGGATCTATAGGGACTATAGGGACAAAGGAGGTTAGGTCTGCAGCATGAGGCTCATGTAGAGGATCATCAACTTCTGAAGCATCATTAGAGGAAGAACTAGAAGTTAGATTGTTAAATGAACATCATTAGTGTCCATTCACAAGGATTCATTTATGTTATCTTCCAAGCACATATAAAATAAATTTAATATCTTTTATCATTGAAGTAGAGCACTTAATAATGGTTATCTAAAGTGGAGCACTTGATAATGGTTGTCTAAAGTAGAGCACTCAATAATGGTTGTCTAAAGTAGAGCACTCACTAATAATCTAGCACTCTTGAAAGATTTTAATGCAATTGGCCTCGGTAGCTATGACATACTTTGGAGAACATTTGTAGAAGCATATAATATGTGCATATATGCACCATGCAAATGTATCAAAGCTAGAATAATCCGAGTGTATTTTGTATCCCAAACAAATATTGTCTTTGTGCCATGTGTTCTGAAAATAAGACTAAACAAAGCCATTTCAAAGGCAAAAATGCGAATCTTCAACATAGAGTTTATGAGAGCTCTTAAAATAGAGCTAACAAATAAAACTAATGTTCTAAATGACCATTAATAAAATTGAATATAGCTTATAAATTATTAATATATTCTAGTACCTTCCCTTAATGGTCATTGTAGCCTTTAACTCTTCAGAATACTCTGCGACATGAGCATGTTACTACTCTCGAGACCTTCCTTGGTTGGACTTTCAATTAACCAACTTCTTTCTGCAAAAGCTTTGGATATGACTTTGTCCACCACAATAATGACATGGTTTTCTTCTTGGATCCCTCCTTTGGCTTGTGATGTCCAATTTGTTGAGTGGACTCGTCTTTGCCTTTGTCCTTGGTAGCAAATGCATGCTATTGGTTGTTCAATGTTATTCCCAAACTATTGTCTCTATCTATTTTGTTGCGGAAGTTTGTTGCAAAGATCATAAAACATAAATGCAACATTCGTAGCGATAAGATTAACGTCTTAATGAAATGCTCATACGTTATTTGTAGATGCTTTAATGTGATAACTACTGTATCATCTTCTTCCATCTTGCAACCAATAGCCTCTAACTACTCATGTATATCCTTGATCTTTGCAAGATGTTCTTGCAATATCATCTTTTCATTCATCACGATAGAAAATGAGTTCTTCATAAAGAGTTCTCAACTATTATCAGATGTCTCATGAAGATCCTCCAAATGATCTCAAAACTCTTTAGATGTTTTCTCAGAAGGCAAATAAGGGAGCTAATCATATGTGATTGAAAGCTTTATCATCATGACAACATCTGAAGGATGTATTTCCTTACTTAGAACTATCTTGTTAAGACACTTGGACTGAAAAATAGATAGCATATTGTTGCGTAACAGATATATCTCATACAATCTTTGACCCTAGCCCCCTTTTGAGCACAAATCTCCAACAGTTAGATAAATCGCTTACGATTTCCCTTTGATTTTTTAAAAGGTGCAAGTCCCTTAAAAAATTTTCAATGAAAGAAATATGCACAATTCTAGCAAGAAATTATAAAAGGCATGGTTGATATTCATTTCATCAGCATGTAATGAATTCATAACATAATCAACTTAGATGGTTGAATTAAAGACTCACAAACTTTCAACACTATAAAACATACATACATACATACATCTAAAGCATTTCCAACATACCACGATGTATTTACAGAGTATATGACAGATGCAATCTGAAGCCAAATGATTTCAACCAATTGAAAGAAAATTTTCGCTAAAACCTCATTCCAATATTCCCAAACACAGATCTGGAAATTACTGAATTATCATCGACTTTTCATTCACATGTCAAAAGCCACTTTATAAGAACATTTAAATTTGTCACCACACCATAGTCTACTGAAAAATTAAGTATTAGAACCATGTGTCAAGTCTTATTACTGGATACATATTGGTGCATTGGAGGAGTATGGGCTGCTTTCGACTCTTTGTAAAGATTAACAAAATCTTGAATGACTTGGACATTTGGGACATTTATACGTGCCGTCCTTTCCCTCCATACCTCCTTTTTTCGCTTAATGTCTTTTATCTTGCTCTAAGAGGGTTTGAGTAAGCTCACTTAATTCTTTGATGAACCTCACATATTCTACTCTTCCTCTGTTTTAGTACATAATTCTGCCATTCAATATTCCTCTTACAAGTGTACAACGCATTTTCATCAATATTCTCTGAGGGTTTTTCTTCAATCACCAAAATACCCCATTTGGTCTGCTCCCTTTTCTAGGTTGGGATCTCCGTGTCTGGTTCCCCTGTAACTGCAGCTAAATCATTATAGACTCCCTTCGACTCTGCAACATAGCTTCTTGGTGAACAATATTTTCTAGCCAATTCTTAAATGTCCCAGTATGCATTTTTCCTTGGTGAATCTGATCGAGAAATATTTGGTTGGCTGGGGATTTGGGGTCGAAAGACTTAGGTTCCTAGGAAATGGGTTTAAGTTTTAGGTTACAAATGGTGTCAATATACTTTTCCACCACTCTTAAAATCCATTTCAGTTTGTTTTTATCCCTTTCATCTTTCCAAAACCTTTTTCAACTTTCTTACTGCGGAGGCTTTATAATGGTGGCTATCTGCTACTTTGTCAGCCACGCCGAGATCCATTTTCTCCACTTGGAAATCCCTAACACTTGGTTCTTGAACTTCTTCACCAGTAAGCAGCTTAGCCACCTCTGTAACTCAAGTGTCATTTTTATCTATCCCACTCTTGAGGTGGTCTTAAGCATTTTGGGGTTTGGGATTGATTCTAAACACTTATTGACTATATCATCTAGACGTAGAGAGATTGGAAAAATATTCCTTTTTTTATTCATAGAAACTTCTAACCACTTGGGAGTTGTCCAAGATGTATCTTTAGTAGAAATGAAATGAAATGAAAGATTTTTAATGACGTCCACGAGACCACCGGTCTATGGGACCACAAGAACCCTTACTTAATCTAGTGCGATTTCTCCAGGCTGTCCCTTTTACTGTGGATCTGCATAAGTAGTATCACCCCCTTGTGAAGTCTTACCGCTTTGAAAAGTTCTTTTATGTTGGTCCCTTGTAAAATGTCCTTGTGCTGGTTGCCAATCCTGGCCAATGAATCTGTAAAGTCTATGGTGTTATCCAAGTTTATGATAACTCTTGGTTGGTATTCCATTTCTAGTCTAGGAAAATTAGTTTCTTCATCAACCATATTTTTCTCACCTTCACCACTAGAGTCCAGGTCAAAAATTATCTCATCCATTTGCTTTTCCTTTCCTTTCCCTTTCCCCTTGTTCTAGACCTAGTCAATGGTAGATGTCTACAAGGGGCACTTTTAGAATTCTTACTAGTGCAGGCTTCGTGGCTCTAGCTTTAGACCTACTTGCATCACAAATTAGAACACAATAGTCAACAAAGGTGACATGTGGTTTTGATTCTTTTGAAACTTTTATATATTTCTTTTCCTTTTGCTCACTATCTTGAACTCTACACGTTCTTAGCTCACTCAACCATTTCTTTGTTCTCCTTATGATAAGGAAAGTTTTTAATTTTAGGTTATCTCTCTCATACCCTGCCCAATCAACTTCTAGGACTAGTAACGACTTAACTTCTTCATACATTGGGTCTACCAATGAACTCCCACCATCTTCAATCCTCCTTACATCCATGTTCAAACATAGACTGATAATTTGTTGCAACGTGAATATTCTCCATAGTCTCTTCAAAACTTCAACCGCATTTAGGAAAAAATCCCAAGAGTCTTCAATATGAGGGAGAGGTAAAAACTCTGGTTTTAGAGCTAGATATTACCCGACAAAGCCCCTCTTATCAAAATTTACCCTTTCTTTATAAAATAAAAAAATGAATTTCATCAAATCTATATCTAGTTTTAAGTAATTTGAAACAAATCTACATTCATAAAGCCCTAGTTCAACCAAGAAAGAAATCCTTAATTCCTTTTTGGACAATGCATCTTACTTACTTTGGCAAGCTTCCTGCATAGTTCAACCAACACAAAGTAGTCTAATGCATACCCTGGAAGTTTCATAGGTTGAACCTCAAAGCCACATACTCTGATATAGGTAAATTGAGGGAATTGAGTATAATAACTACTATAAATGATCTCTAATTGCATGGATTTATCAGACTTCCTTTTGTTGGGGATTCCTACTAATTCATGGGTTAATATGCTGGTGAACAAATCATTTAATCTCCTGTAATTTTTACTGCATCTCTTCTGCAAATGTTTGTAATATTCATAGAATTTAATTCCTTCAATAAATGACTCATGTTGCAGGCGAGCCCATTCTCTTGTACATGCAAAATAACATAATAGGCACAAAGAAATATAGAAACCTTGAATTTGCCATTGTTTAGCTTGTCATGCATCTCCTCCACGGTTATCTCACTCCAATACAAAAACTAGGCACACTACAAGATGATCTAGATTAAAAATTACATCCATTCTTTGAAGAAAAATGTATGGTAAGAACCTTACACTTTGTGCAACACCACCACGAGGTCTCTTGTATGTGACTTCATATGTCCCCTTGTGAGTTGTCCGATATCCTAGACCCTCCCTTTTAAAACTTTAACAATCATCTCCTGACAATTACATTTCTATAGACTTGTCTTTTCTTAGTGAAACAAGACTCACACAGAGCTATGGTGAAGTTGGAATAGGTCTCCTTAATAGGTATCCCCATAGTAAGAATAACCATTTTCTTGTTGATGAACAACAAGATTTCTCCATTGACTTTCTTGATGCTTATGTAGTCAGGGTTGTACCTATTCATACACGCCCTAACCAACTCAAGGAAAATCACAATTGGCAGGAAGGTTACAACTTCTATTATTTCACCATCTTTTACTTTTTTCATAATAGGGGTCTTAGTAGGGTCATGGTTTCTCCACATAAAATCATCCATATCATAGTGGGCTATAAATGTTTCTCCATGCCCAAAAGATGAAGAAACTAAACTAAATTCATTTTCAAAGATTTGAAAGGTCTTATGGTAACAAAACCATGGAAGAAATTAATGAAAATAGATTTTTTTAATGTTACCATGCTGACTGAAATATTAGTAGAGATGGGTAATTAGGATGTCACCTTTTGAAACTAAAAGCCTTGTAACTTTGGATTTGGAAAAAAAAATAGTTACCTTGCACAATCTTTCTTTCTTGCTAATTTTGTGTTTCAATTTATGACAATGCCACCTTATAGATTGTCTCCTCAAAATGAAAATAATTTTGAAATGCTTACCTAATCTTTCTATTTGCGTGAATTGACTGCACTGAATTTTTCCCTTAATAAGCATTTATTAACTCTCTTTTCGATGTGTGAGCTTTCCATATCATAATTTCTATTCTATCTTAGGTAGTCATCAAATTGATATTTATGAATATGCCACCGGAATATACCCTATTGCGAACTACTTTTCCTTCAAAAGAATCTGTGCCTTGTTCACTTTTTTTAATAATCGTTGAACCTTTTGTACCACTTTAACCATTTGAACCAATTCAAGCAGTTCAATGAGTTTGAGTGGCTCAAAAATTATTTCTTTCATGTAGTGAACATAAGGAAAAAGTGGATGAAAAGGCAAGGCATAAGATAACATAATACATAAACATGACCCACTAGATTAAATTTGAACATTTGAACTAGTTAAACTTGTTAAACCACTTATACCTATCATATCAATGACTAATTTGACAACAAGGACAAGGAACTTTTAAGCACTATTTTGAAATTGTTGAAACGCTTGAACCTATTGAATTGGTTCAACTGGTTCAACAATTCAAGGGTTCAACAACATATCCCATGACTTAGTCGAAATTAAACATAAATATTTGATACATAAGAAAAAGATTTTGACTCCAATAGTGTTTAAGCAAAGCTAGGAAATTTAAAAAATTGAGGAATTGTAGTCAAGATAACACATTCGTTATTTCCAAGTATTATAACTCTTGTCATTGAAGTGTTGACTCCTTTTTTCAACATGACAAGAGTCAATGACACCACCATCCCTCCTATGTTTGAACTAAAAATATTGACTGTCTTGTAAAAATGTCCTTAAGATAAGATACATTAAGATAAATTTATTAATGTCCAACAAGAGACCACAAGGGTCTATGGGATTGAAAAGCGTACAAGGTAAAATACCGCTAGTTGCAAGAATACCAAACAGTGCTAAGGCAAGAAAACAAATAAGAAAGACAAGAAATGCAAGAAGAAGCAAGGAGCACAAAAAGAACAAGAATGAGACAAGGACTAAGGGTCCTTCCTCGACAAGATGAAGCCAAGCACTGAAGGGTACATACTAGGGTGAGTAGATGCCCTAAACCGCTAATGAGAAATGTTAGGAGGGTGTCATCGACTAATATAACTACTACGAGGTCTCATAGATTTGGAGTGACTGGTGATGGCGGTGGCATTGAATGACCATTTTTTCCCACATGCAGGAGATGAGGGAGAGAAGAAAATGGTGATAAGATGAATCGGGTTCACTCTCTGGGGGAATAAGAGTTGTAAGGTGTGATCGTAGAGTTGCATGGTCTCTTTGAGGTACAGAGTAATACATCTTTGGTCCATGTAGCTAAAGAAGGCTGCGAGGGAGCTACACTCCCTAAATAAGCATTAGAATCTCCCTCAAATCTCGTAGTAGGCGGGGCAATGAGAAATGAAATGGATCTCCATCTCAGTCGTACCCAAGGTACACAAGTGACAAGTTCAGTCCTCTTTGTCCAAGTGGTGATCAGTCTGAATCCGAAGCTAGTGGGAGCCAACTCTGACTTGGATCCCAAAGAGATGCGTAAGACATGACACCAACATCAAGATAAGTAGCTAGGGGGCACAATAATAGCGTCACTGATAACTAGAAAGTGCTCGACTTAAAAGGCCATCTTCAGGCGTAACCCACCTGCGGGGTTACACTAAGTCAAGATGATGTACTATCTATAAATGTCATGTATGACATGCCTATTCAACTCCTTCTATGAGGGAAGGAGGTGGGCGAGAGCATTGAGTGAGAGCTGGAAGGGAGGGAGGTGGCCAACATCAATCCATATCGAGCTCAACAAAAACAAAGCCTATGAGAACCAACAATGGACTCGGGGGATCAGAATCTGCCATAATGACAGAGGAGCAATAAGCCAAGTAAGAGTATCTATATTGATCATTCACCGAGTCTATAAAACCATGAAGATGATAAAGAAACCAAATTAGGTCGAAAATGGTGGCCAACCTAAAAGGACGGGCCCCAAACTTGACCATAACAATGCTGTCGGGGCTGAGCCGATGACATCTAATAATACACCAAAGAAACAATGTCTGGACATGCTTGATGGAAGCCCAATCAAAATCAAGGAGAGAGGTCTCCTAAACCACCAAGCCATAAAAAAATGTTGGTCTGATGAAAGAGTCCAAGAGGGACAACTTGGATGAAGTGTCCCGGAAGTGATGTTTGAAGCACTGTCTCTTGAGCATGGCAAGGGAGCCTGTAATGCCCTTCCCGAAGATCCTTGGAACAAGGATTCAATACAAGCCAAGATTTTTTTTTAAACAAGTATGAATGCACATGACAACATCATACAGGGATCACAAAGATTACAATGGAAGACTTCACCAACAATCCCAACAACCAACGAATCTCCAAACACCACTACCAAACAAAAACAAAAAATCACAGAAGAATGCGAATGATTTTGAATCTGAAACATTTCGAATTCAAAATCCGATTCCAAGATATTCAATAACATTGTAGAGGGTAATCAAAACACCTCTTGAAAATCTTCGGTCAAACCAACAAGTGCTCGCTATCTACCTAGATAGGTTTTTCCAAAACCTAGGCGATACTTTAAATTAGCACAGTGCAATACTTTCCAGTATGGTACGACCTTTCTAATCAAGGAGTGCGATACCTTCAGGGTTTGGATGACACTTCTCAAGAAGGTGTGCAATACTTCATAAGTATCATACGACTTTTCTCCAATGGGCATGCGATATTTCAAAGTATTGCACGATAGTTTTCCTATTGGTGTATGATACTGGAAAGTATTGCATGATTCTTCTTATTTGGGCATGTGATACATTAAAGTATCACCCAATGCTGACACATGGTCGCCTAGGAAAAGTAAGAAATACTCCAAGGAAAAACAAAGGGATAAAACAAGAAGTCAGAACCTCCACACCGGGGAGTACCAGATCCACTAGATTGAGGAATGAACACTCTATTGCAAAAATGACAAGATGCCATGAAACAAGAGGAACATCTATCCATCTAATCCATAACAATATATGAAGGAACATGTAGAAAGCAACATCACAATGTACATACATGATTCATAAACCAAACATCATATGAAGGAAAGCATAAATGATAAAGCAACAACACAACCAAAACTTGTGCATGGTTCCTCCTAACCATAATAGCATCATGAGACCTCGAAGGTCCTAGCCATGCCCTACACGTAACATCCTAAACTTAGTTAGAGTTATCTCATGAGGACATCACTACTAAAGCATAATAACATCATAAGAACAAGAAATCTAACATGCTAATCCAATAAGCAATAGATAATCCAATTAAGCAAATCACATCATTTAATCATATGCTAAGCATCATAATAAGGGAATGCGTCAAATAAACTAACATCATCTAAACATGATATCCAAGCATTCCAATGAAAGCATAAATCACAAGAAAGCATACTCTAGAACCCAAAGTACTAAGTGAAAACATCCAACAATAGTAACATTGGAATAATAGACCATCTTTGTACACCGGTCCCTAACAGTGGTGAAGGTAGCTATGCCTCCCAACCATGTGGAACCTGTAGGTCCACTCCCGCTATGCTGATGGAGATAATGATCCAACCACAAACACACAAAAAGAAAACTTCCATGGCTAACACTCACGCCAGATAGTAATGGTGACTAAAATCAAGATCAGAGACAATGCATAAACTACAGGTGCTGGTCAGACACTCAATGGGCTACTAAGTAGGGGCTGACATTATGGAGAGTCGCTTGGCATTGACAAGCCCAAGCTCAGATTGTATGGCTCAACTCCTCAACAGAAGGCTCTCACACATACATTTTATTATCCTAAGTTTTCTTACCACCCAATATTTTCTTTAGTTATCACTTGATTAAAACTTCTACGCACCAACCCTTGGGAAATAGACATCGGGTTGCGAAAAAGAATCCCCCTGTATATACTACCCTACCCACCCATGCTCATCCAACAACAAGTTCTCATAAGCATGCATATTCCCAACCCAACCCAAATGATCATAACTTTTAGAAGTACCATGAAAGATTGGGCCTCGCAAGTCACCCAACAAATGTATGCGCACATACTCGTGTGTGGTGCACCACATCATGAAGATTATAACACAAGGACTGGATGAGAACACAAGCAAAATATCACTCAACCGAAAATAGGCTCAGAAGGGTGGATTCTACACGAATACCAAAGAACAATAAAACCATACATCATGAAGTTACTCAACTAACCTCAATCTAGGAGTATGTATTCTACACGAATTCCTAATGATGCAGCAAGACCAAACACCATGAACTCACTCAACCGGCCTCAATTGAAGAGTATGGATTCTAAATGAATTCTAGTGTTCACAAAACAATAACAAGGGTCCAAAAGAAACAATAACAACAGGGATAAAATCACTCAATCGAACACAAAGTCAAGAGTACGAATGTGATATGCATCCCAATGCAAACATAAAAGTGCAAAAATGGTCTGACTGACATCCTACGGATAATCAAAGTCCATGACCAACATTATGTCAATAAAACTTGAAAAAATTGGGTGGCACACAAGCCACAAAAATCCAATAAAATTTGGGTTTGGAGCCCGTATGAAAAAATGAGCAGCTTAATGGTGTAAAACTCCAAACCCTCATCCTAGAAAATAGGGAAATACTCATACCTACCCAACCGGTTAGAGCTAGTATACATAAATGAAGGGGAACACTAGTTCTCAGCCTCCTAACAAACGACTACAAAAAATAGAAGTAAAAACGAAGCCGAAACAATAAAATGAGAGAGCCCTACCTCACAACCAAAAGGGAAAAAATGGGAATTTGAACCATAAAATAAAAATCTCATAGAAGTAGCTAAAAATAGTGGCAATCTAAGGTCTCCCTGAGTTAGATCCAACGAGACTGATCTCGCGACGATCCCATGCTTGTAGCTCCTACAACGAACAAAACAATAATTCCTTATGAAGAGGATTTTGAGTTTTACTTTCAAAAATTTTTAATTCAAAAGTGAGAAGTGAGGAATTAAGTTCCTTTTTGGATACTTATTCACTTTTCAAGTGAATAATTGATTAGGGTAAATAACCAACCAACCCAGTTAAACCCCAAATTGACCCAAACAAATACAAGATATTCCAAGTAATTGGAATTCATCTATGGCAAAGCTGCCATAAATTAAGATAAAATAAAATAAAGCCCAAAAACCCCAAAATCAAAAAATTTCCTTAGCAACCTTTGCAATAATACGAGCCTCTAAATGCACATACACGCTTGTGGGTCAAATCACATAATGCAAATTAGTTTGGATTTAATCAAATCACCGAAAGGTTTAATTTAAATATTTAAATAAGATACGTCGACCATATAGGGACGATATTGGTAATAGCCGAATCACTAACTTCATGTGCCACTGCCAGGGATATATATCCTACACATTAAAATACACGATCAAGTGCAATTGCATATAATAACATAACCAAAGCAATAAATGCATTAAATCACCTAATTTTAACCATATATTTAATTATACTAAAATAATCCATTTACATCACTCACTTTCACATAAAGGATAACAATGTAGGAATGAAGCAAATAACTAGTTCGTGAGCATCTTGGGTTTGCTTGCACTCTTGCTGTTTGGGGGGGATTTTGGTTAAGTATTGTGGAGCTTGGCAGATATTGGTGTTCAACATACACTGGGAGCTCGACATGGTCTGGGAGCTCAACACTGTCTATGGTTGCTCAACATGGTCTATGGAGCTTGACTTTGCTTAAGAATTTACTGGTGCTTGGCTTGGTCTTGGTTTCTGTTTGTGCCGAGTTATTTGTGAGCCAACCTTTGGCATTTAATTTATGTATGGGTATTTAATTTAGTGTTATAGTCGACTTGTGGCTCAACCTATATTTAATGTAAGGGATTTACTTTAGTTTGTAATGAGCTGGGCTGACTTGTGGCTTAGTTGGGTATAAGTAAGGGGTTTTGTGGAGTCTTTATGGTGAAGGATGATTCATTCCACCTGGGAGAAGGGGATGAAGGGTAGATGTAAATTTTGAAGAGCTAGGGTTGTGGCTTGGGAAACAAGGAGATTGCTTGGTGGCCATGAGGGTATACAAGTGTGAATTCTTCTTGGTGTTCTTATTTAGCTGTGGATCTGGACTAGCTAGAATTGGCGTGTAGTAATTGGACCTTGCGGGATCTTGCAAAATTGATTTTTAATTATTTTTTGTATTTGACCCTAACCCAGAAGGCCTTACAATTGGGCATATTGCATGTAATCAATTATTTTATGAATAAATAGTTGTGACTTGGTATCAAATCTTGCATTATTATTGCTTGTTGTTGTGTTTCCACTATGTGGTTGTTTGCTAGGGGTTTGGACATCTCCTTTGGGGATTCTCCTGCCTTGCACTGCGTCAGTTGGTATTAGAGCCTAGTTGTTCCTGAGTGTGTGGACAAATCACTAAAGCTGAGGTAGTTTGCACCAGGATTTGTAGAAAGGTTGATCTAGTGGTTGATTGATCTTCTGGCTTTATGGATCTATTGCTTTGGGTTTAGAAAATATTTGGAAGATGCCTCCAAGAATATTGGACCTTAGGGAAATTGATGATCTTAGTGATGTTGTGGAAGAAAGGATTTTAGAGAAGATAAGAGCAGAGTTCAGATTTGAGATTGCATTGATGAAGAGTGACATGATCACTAAAATCATAAGTGCTTTAGGTGGCATACCTAGGCATGTGGGCACTGAAGGAAGTTATGAGGAAGTTACTAAAGACTTTGAAGCTACTAGATCTAGTGGTGAGGATAGAACTAATCATATGGAGAGACCTATTAGAACTAGGGTTGGCTAGTTTATTAGACTCGGATCTCAATTGAAGTTGAAGCATAAGATGGAGGTTTCTAATTTCTCAGGTACTTTGACTCCTGAAGACTTGATTGATTGGATTGGTGAATTGGATGACTACTTTGAGCTTGAGGATATTGAGGATCCACCCAGAGTGAGGCTGGCACAAATTAGGTTGAAAGGACATGTTGCTCTTTTGTGGAAATAATCGCAAAGAGATAGAGATGAGGAAGGTGAAATGAAGATCACTAGATGGAGATTGATGGTGACTAAGTTAAAGGCTAAGTTCATTCTTGTTGATTATGAACTTGAGTTGTTTAAAAGGTTGCAAAATCTAAAACAAAAAGATATGTCTGTGAAAGATTATATCGAGGAGTTCTACAAGTTGTCTATTCAGTCTAGTCATAGAGATTTGTCAAAGGAAAAGGTCGCTCGGTACATTAATGGTTTGAGATTCAATATTCAGGATGAGGTCGGTATGCTGAATATTTCTTTAGTTGAGGATGCTTATCAGTATGCTTTGAAGGTAGAAGATATGTTGAAAAGGAAAAGTCAAGGTAATGCTAGAGGGAAGGAGAAGCAGAATAGCTTGGAACAAGCTAAATCGAGTGTTGAAGGTGAACCAAAACCTGTTGAATAGAAAAGAAGGATAGGTGGAGGTGGGTTTAGAGGTAATTATTTCAAGTGTGGTCAAGAAGGGCATAGATCTTTTGAATGTCCAATTGGAAGAAAAATTTCTGTTGTGAATGAGGTTGCAGTCCAGGATAGTCAGCCTAAGCAAGGAGAAAGTTTATTGGCTCGATGAGTACTGGTTGGTAAGAGGACATTGGATCCTTGTTAGAGGACTAGTTTGTTCAGGACTCGTTGTAAGTCTGGTGGAAAAGTTTGCAAGGTGATTGCGGATGGTGGTAGTACTGATAACCTTGTTGTTGAGGAGATGGCTCAAAAACTACGTTTGAAGAGAGTAAGACATCCTTATCCTTATAGGATTGGCTGGTTACAAGGTGAGCATGCTTTGGAAGTGAAGGAGCAATGCCTTGTTGATTTCTAGATTGGGCATTATAAGGATCAAGTGTTGTGTGATATTGTGGACATGAACAATTGTCATGTGTTGCTGGGTAGACCTTGGCAATATGATTGTAAGGCTGTGCATGATTGTGTCAAGAATGTGTTTACTATTGAGAAAGGTGGCCAGAAGTTTTTCCTGATTCCTTTATAGAATGAAGAACTCAGTAGAAGGAACTTGAGTATTGGCAGTTGAGTTGAGTTGGAAAATTATGAGAAGGTTGGAGATAGTATGGAAAGTAGAATTTTAACACACCTAAGATGGTGTGAAGAAGTAGAAGAAGAACAAAGGAAAGTGTGTACAAGTTGAAGACATGGAGGATATGTATGTGAAGAACTAGTTTGGGATTTATGTGTTGAATCCTAGAAGATATTCTTCTAGCTATTGAGAACATCTTATCAAACCTGGGGTGTTTGATGCAAGAGCATCTTGGATTTGCTTGCAATCCTTCATGTTTGGGGGGGGATTTTGGTTACGTGTTGTGGAGTTTGGCAGATACTGGTGTTCAACATACACTGGGAGCTCAGCATGGTTTGGGAGCTCCACATGGTTTGTGGTTGCTCAACATGGTCTAGAACTCGACATGGTTAATGGAGCTCAACTTTCCTTAGGAATTTACTGGTGCTCATCTTGATCTTGGTTTTCATTGGTGCCGAGTTGTCTATGAGCTGAATTTTGGCATTTAATTTATATATGGGTATTTAATTTAGTGTTGTAGCCGGCTTGTGGCTCAACCTATATTTAATGCAAGGGATTTAATTTAGTTTGTAATAAGTTGGGCCAACTTGTGGCTTATTTGGGTATAAGTAAGGGGTTTTGTGGAGTCTTTAGGGTGGAGGATGATTCATTCCACCTAGGAGAAGGGGATGAAGGGTATATGCAAATTTTGAAGGGCTAGGGTTGTGGCTTGGGAAACAAGGAAATTGCTTGATGGATATGAGGGTACAAGTGTGAACTCTTCTTGGTGTTCTTATCTAGTTGTGGATTTGGACTAGTCGAAATTGGCATGTGGTAATTGGATTTTGTAGGATCTTGCAAAACTAATTTGTAACTATTGTTTGTATTTGGCCCTAACTTGGAAGCCTTGCAACCAGGCATATTGCATGTAATCAGTTATTTTATGATTAAAGAGTTGTGACTTGGTATCAGATCTTGCATTGTTGTCGCTTGCTGTTATGTTTCCACTATGTGGTTGCTTGCTAGGGGTTTGGACATCTCCTTTGGGGATTCTCCTGCCTTGCACCATGTCAATAACTATAACATTAAATCCAACACATAACATAATCAAAGATATGTCCAAATACTGGATAACTAGATATCATCATAAAACACATTGTCATCTCAAAATGGCATCATCATACAATATGATCAACTGAACAACATAGTAGTCTAACATCTATGATACTGAAATCAAAGTATAACATCTGACTCTCAAGTAATCTCAAACATAAAACATTACATGAGTTACAATTGTCTCTTGGATCAAAATATAATAGGGTAAATATTCGCAACACATAACCAATGAATCCAACATGGAAAATCCATTTTTAATTATTTGAACATTTAATAATGGTTGTTTAAACAACATGAAAAGGCACTTAAAACACATAAGTAAACACAATCATATACATGACTAACCACTGCTACAGGAACCTAGTCCAGTGTAGCAGGGTAATAATACACAGTGCAATCTCTGCACACCTCTTAAGGTAATCATAGAACAACATCATGATACCACATCGATCCTGGTAACCATTGGTACAAACCTCAGTGAACCATCTAACACATCATAATCTCGTAAATCAGCCATAAGCATAATCAAAGCAATTGATATGGTAACATAAATCCAATCACCACAAGGGCATAGACCACTCACAGTCCCAATCATGATTAATCACTATGCAAGGTCATCAAGGTTGCATCCATCAGGATGACTTACAAAAATCAAATGGGAGAGGCACTACAAAGCCCATACCCTTACTAACTCTAGGTTGGATGGTGGGTCTCAAATTGAAGCGAGGTCTAGAGAGCTTGAGCCCAAGGTACACATATGACGTGGTGATCTTGATCTCATGACCCTGGAAGTAGAAGTGCAAATGAGAGGTCTTCAAGTAGTTGAAGACCATAACCAAAGTCTTGCTTAGGTTGGCTGAGATGTGATCTAACAAAAATTTTGAGGCATAAAAAACCCTAGCTACATGAAGACTAAAAAAACTACCAAGCCAAAAAGATCTTCTACCATAGCCTCCACATAAAAAAATTCAAACCCCTAATTAGAGTTCTTTAAATTTGAAAAATCCTTCTAAAAAAGGAAACCCTCACTAATCAAATCAAAAATTTTTGATTAGGGTTTTAGAAGGATAAACCGAGAAAACCCAATACAAATTGCATCTAGAAATATCATAAACTGGCTTAAACAAAAAAACACAAGTTGTAGGAAAATATTGATGAAGTCTGCAACTCACACAAGGATAAGAAATTGGGTCCAAAAAAATGGTTGCTAAAAAATAAACACAAAAGTTGTCGGTTGGAGCCATTGTACATTAATAATTTTTTTAAATTGTGGCAAATGAACTTTATTGCATGAAAAAATTGACCAACAATAAGAGAAATCACGAATGATTAAAATGATGACATTTCACAAAAAGTTTGTGAGCACTTTGATTTGTAAAATGCAAGAAAAAAACTAATGGAAATTATTCTTGAAAATTATGCTAGGATTATTTATAGAAAAAAAAATCAGTTACATCCAAATATAACCAATAACATAAAGCAATAAAGTAGACACAAATCAAACATAAGACATAGATTTTTCATAGTTCACCCAATCTTGTGTTACGTCCTCCAAACAAAAAGTCCAATATTACTATCCAATAACTTCAAGTTGTTATAATATTCAATCTCCATTATAGATCAATACCACTACAAGAAGCTATATATTCTCTTTAGAAAACCCTAACCCTAAGCTAATATTACATGACTAATGCCATTTGAATAAGTTAATCCTAAACATACTTGACAAGTCAATCTTGGGAAATTGTTGATGAGTCAACTCAAAAATGCTTGACAAGTTAACTGCACAACTTTTCGTGACCCAAAAAATGACACACAAAACAAAATGTGGGCTATAAAGAAACTCTACACAACAACTCTTGAAGTCACAGGATGAAAGTGAATGCATGGCACCATTGAAAATGTTTTCAAATAAATACCCATGAATTTTCAAACCTAAAAAATTGTCCTATTTTTTATTGGCTATGATACCATGTGAAAATAAAAATGACTCAATTAAATTAACTTAAATAATTCCCTTTTAAAGGAAAAATATAAATCTCAAACATAGAGTTTAGAAGAGATATAAAAATAGAGCTAACAAATAGAACAATAAAATATTAAAACTAAAGATCTAAATGATCATTAATAAAACTAAATATTGCTAATAAATTATTAAAATATTCTAATATGTGTTTTCTACTTTAATGACTATATCTAACAAACCCACCATTTTTTCCTAAAGTGATCTCTGCATCCTTCCAAGTTTCACATGGATGTTTTATATGATATTATAAGAGGTAGTTTATAGATCATCATACACTTTTGTTAGAGCTTTCTTCCATGACTTTTAGCATAGAGATAGATAGATGATTTTTAACTTCCAGAAGGCTAAACATAGCCTATGAGACAACCTTCCAACTATACTAACTTTAACAATTTAGTTCTTTATTTGTACAAGTTGATGATGAGCCCACCTAACTTCTCAATGTTCTCCTTGCTGAATAAGTTCTGCCAAGACCTGCCATATTTAATCCAAAAATTTGAACTTGATGTCCGTGTATGCCTCATGTTATAACATAAAGTGTTGTTCAATTTCCACCTTTCCAGAGTTGCAAAACATGCAAACTCTCTCTTCCCAAGACTCGTTTGGCCTCTTCCATTGTCCGATTTCACATCATAGTTGATGAGAATTGGTTTTGAGCTATGCAATAAGATTTTAGCTCTTCAAGAAATGTTGGCCCCTATGTATGCCTTTTGGAGTTGATCAAAATTGGGGTTGAACTCATTGATATAATAAGTTTTTTTCACATATTTCAAAAGTTATTTTTATAACTAATGAGGCAAACCATAACAATTACCTCAATAGTTGTAACCCTGACTTCAGTTAACATAATATCATATGAAATAGTCTTTTTGATTTTAAACTTGTTTATGATCCAACACTTTTGAATCCTCTTGATTTGTTTCCACTGTTTGGCTAACGTGCCACTGGCCCTATTTCACATCCATAAAGAACAATTGGTAGCACAAGAAGACAAACAAATTTTGAGTAGTTTTCCAATCTCAAAGCTCTTCCTCACGACACCTATTTGGTAACACCTTTCCAAGGAACCCAAAAGAAATTAACCTATTGTGTCACTAAGTTTGTTATTTAAAAAATAAAAAATAAAAAACAACATAAAATGGTTTCTCAAATCAAATTGTCCATTCTATCCAGATTAAATTTCAAATCAAACCCTAGCTATGTCTTGTTTCCAAACATCAATTCCTATCATGAGGGTTTCAATTCATTTTCTTTCACAAACATTTTAGTAACGAAGAATAATAATCTTCAAAACAAGGGTTTCATTCTAAAATATGATTTTCATAAAAGATCCATATATAGGCACAAAGAAGACAGACACAACATAAGATTTACTATGATGAATTCTACAAGATTCCTACCTTCATTTGATGCTAAGATCTGATAAATGCTTGAAGAATGCAAAAATTTTCGTCTACCAAAAATTGCTCCTCCAAAATTGTGTTTGGAGAAAAAGAGCTCTAATTTTTTATAAAGATTTTTCTCCTCTTAGGGTTTCAGTTTTACGATCATGCAAAACCCTTTTCTTTTTTAATTTTAATTTATTTAATTCTTTGTGCATACTTTTTTGTTTTTAATTAGAATGAAGTTTATTTAAATTATACCCACTTTATTTTTATTGAATAATAAAACATATATTTATTAATTTAACTAATAATAATATTAAAAGTTCATTATTAAAATGAAACTTCTAAATTTACTATTATTAAATAAAATAAATATAATTACGCTAAATTTGGCCTTTCGATTAAATCTTTAAATTTATTTCTTCTATTTAATTTATTTTCCAATTAATTAGATATAATTAAGAATTGACTTTTCTTTATAAATTTTTCTGTTTAATTAAATCATTTAATAATATATCTATTTGGTTTAATTATAACTGAAAATCACAGCAGACCCACAAACTTAATAAGAAAACTCATCTAAATAACAAAGTAAGAATTCAAACTCAAAGCTAAAAAATCTTGAAATAACATCACTTGACGAATTTGGAAAGGTATATAATTCAAATACTTGTCCTATATTTTAGGGCAATTGGCTCAAGTTTAGGATTTGGACTTGAGAACTATCTCCCCTCTTTACCATTGAGATATTGCGATAGGGCACACTCATCCTGGCAATTTAGGGAAGTCGATGCCCAGTATTTGTAATCTGCATAAAAGTTGAACATGTACATATACATATAAATACTAAACATGCAATGATACGGAGTGATACATCGTGTAGATCTTGACTAGCAAGTGACTATGACTCCCTCCCTGAACCACATTAGAAACGTCAAACATAAAGTAAAAAATACATGTACACCATTCACATGCAAGTATGGAGTAATTAACCATAAAAATTATATATAGATCATCCATCTAACTGTCATCATGAAAAAAATTGAAATCACTATATGAAACATGCAAAGCATCATCATCGAAAGAATAACCATGAACACATTAAATAACCAAGTATCAAGGAGCTCATCAAATATATAATCTAAGTATGAAATAACATCAATCAAATGAGGTAAAAAAGTACCATGAAGCCATAACATAACCATAAAAGTTGGCCTAAAAGGATTCAACAATATAACATTAAAGGTAAACTAGGGGTATGCACTACATATTTTGAAGCACATAAAATGCCTTCCACCCTCCTAATACTCTTTTCTTTCTACAATCTTCCCATCTCAGCTTTTTGTTGAAGTCAATCCCAAGGTATTTATATTCTATAACTTCCTCAAGAATGCTGTCCTCAAAATGGAACTTGTGCTGATGTAGATTTCTATTTTTCGAAAAAATCATGATTTTCATCTTACTTGTATTGATCTGCATTCCTACTATTTTGTAAAAGTGCTCAAGAGAAAGTAAGTGTTGTTACAAATTGCAAGCAGATTTTGCAAGAAAATTGAGATCATTCACATAAAGGAGTAACCTTATTAAAAACTCACCTAACTGGTGTAGACACTTAAAATTGTCCTAAACACTATATTAATTGATTTAATATTTCCCATTACTCTATAATTGGTTATTTATTAATTTATTATATTTGTCATATTCTTCTACTTATTTAATTAAATAGGTTCACTTCTCTGATGTATTTAAATTTAATTTGAATACTTCCCCCTAATGTGTTAAATTTATTTAATGCATAGTGCTCCATAAATTCCCTTTTAAATAATTTTAATTAATTTAATTCCTTCCACTTTATTAAATTCTTTAATCCTGTGATTAAGTTAAATCCCATTTAATTTAATCCTAATCCCATCCTAAGACCTAGTCTACACCCATCACTCTCATCCTTCTAAACCTACCCATTAATTAATCCCACTTAACTAGTCCTAAATACCTTTCGAAACACATCTTAGCCTCTAAGTATTTTCTCACATGTGTGAGCAACTCAAGATCCAATAAAGCTTCCACTTCATTATTTTATTCACACCTCTTACACCTCTTACACATTTGTCCCCCTTTCCTTTCTCCAAGGTTTCTCACATGTGTGAGTAAACTTTGAGCCATCACTTTCACTAAAAAGGTTTATGTTGACTTTTGCATGGCTTGTCTCCTTAGCCCATGTGTCTCCCTTGTGGCACCTATGTGGATGCCACATAGATGCCACATCTCCAAGGCCTCTCTCAAACTTATAAATAGAGCCCTTTTCTCAAGCACTATCCATCTCCCTCATTTGCATTGTTATCATGCTAGTTTAGAGTTAGAACTTTCTAGTGATTGTAGTGATTTTATGCATTGTTACTAACCCTTTGGTAGATTTTAGATTTTTTACATTTATGCTTGCATCTGATGATAGATTACTATTTCTAGTTTTCTTCATTGCATTTTCATTTCATACTGATATCTCTAGAATCCTTTGAGGTTGGTTCACTCATAGCCATTTCTTGAAGGTACTCTATACTCATTTTAGTCTAGATTCACATACTTCATTCTCATATTGTATTTTCATATCATTTGGGATTCATAGTTGTGTTTGGGAGAGCACACTCACATCCCACAATCTAAAGCACACCAACAAGGCCTCTTATGGGCACCCTTGTTGAGCTGCTTTGAGGTTGTGTGAGAACTCTTTCTTTTCAATTGTATTGAGTTGTAAAACTCAAGTCTAACTTTAGTTGTTTTCAATTTGTTTTAAATCTTTGATATTCATATGAACAACTAAAGTTTTCTTGTTTATGCGTGCTCTTGACATGTTAGGTTTTCACACATACATTTTGGCACGCCCGATGGGACCCATGTTCCTTTTTCAGTTTAAAAATTTGGTCAAAACTTGACACTTTCTATAAAAATCTACATACTGTCATCTCCATTAGGATATAGTGTTGTCTATGTAGATGCTTTGTCGTCTATGCAGATTGTCGTCTCCGCAGTTTGGCATCTACGCCTATTTTGAAATAAAAAAATTCTATTATGTCATCTTCATAATTTCCCCATCTCTAAGTTATATTCTTTTATTTCTGCAGTTTCATTACTTTTTCATTAGCATTGCGGGCAGCTGAAAATTAGTCATTTTTTATAAACTGTCGTCTCAGCAATTTTCATACTCTGTTGTCTGCAGTTTGGGTGGTTAAAAATTAGGCATTTTATAAACTATCATCTCCACAGTTTTCATACTCTGTCATCTTCAAGATTCAACATTGATCCTATCTTGTCATCTGCGATCTATGAATGTAAGTGACAGGTATATCATACTTTCTCTTTATTTTGTCATCTGCAATTTTATTTTATTTAAAAAAAGAGTTAAAATTTGACTTTTAGTGGTTCCATGGGATTGAAGTCATTTTAAGTTTATTTACGTATAGAAAAAATAACAAAAAAGTTAAAATGAATTTTCCCATAGTTATATTTCATTTTTTGAGATTTTGTTGAAGCTAATCAAGTTGTTTATTGCAACTTTTGCAAATCGGAGCATTCTAGAAACAACTAATCATTTTTCTTGTAGGTTTTCCTTAATTTTTTATTGCTCTTGAGAATAAACTTGTATGAATTAATCACTTGTCCTTGGAATGCATGTTGCAACTAATACCAAAAACCAAACAAAGTTTTGAATACATGTAAAGGTAACATTACACACACTCTTGAATATTTTAAGAAAATTTACACACATTTCATTGGAATGAATATTGTTCAAATACACTCTTGAATGCCTTAAAGAATGAACAAGCTTTTCATTGGAATGAATGTGTAGAGTAGCAAAATAAAATCTTGAGTGTCTTAAAGAATTGACATGCTTTTCATTGGAATGAATGATTAGATAACAAATACACTCTTGAATGCATAAAGGTCAAAGAACAATGCTATAATACACATTTCAACTTGGGTTTAAAATGAATCTCATCAAATCTTGAATGCTTAAGGTTCAAAGAACATTACAATGAATATTTGCATTTGGTGCTTATAATGAAAACACACTCAATCTTGAATACATAAAGGAATTGACTCTTTCCTTATTAAATTTCTTATGTTGATGATGCTCGATTTTCTTATGTTGGCAAACTCTAAATTTTTATTATGTTGATAACATTATCAAGTTGGAAAGAACATTGTATGTTATAAACACGAGTGTCTTCAACAATAGATTACAAAATCTAAAGCATCAATTGGAAAAGAACAAGTGTCTTTTATACCCAAAACTACTTACGTATTCACTCCTCTTATGCCTTTGGGTGATCTTGAGTGCACAAGAAATAAGTGGTCTTGTTTTTTATTTTTTTAGGACACCTGCTTGGGGATTTCATCACCCCTTGGGACAACATCAACTCTAGTGTTTTGGTGGAGTATAAATATCTGGAGGTGAATCGATAAGCACTTCTCTTGGAAGCAAAATCTTGTCACTCTTGGCTAAGCCCCAAAGAACTTTATACCTTTGGGAAGTGAAGGTGGAGATTTGGGTTACCATCTCCTCTCGGCTATGTGGCATTATTTTCTTTTATCTATAAATTTAGGCCTCATGTACCTTGCATATATCGAGGACAGCCATAGTCAAGCTTGTATATCCTAGTCAAAACCTTATAGGATTGTTAGTGTGTTTAACGTGCTAAGTGTTCAAAAATCTCCCCATTTGAAGGGGACACACCATCTAAAATTTTCTTGTATATATTTCATTGTATAATTTTTCATGTTATTTAAAAAAAAAATCCAAAAACATCATAAAATTTCAAAATCCAAAAACATTTCAAAATTACAAAATAACAAAAAAGAAGCTTTTGTTTTCCACATCACTTCTTCTATCCATCAAATTCATCACCATCATGCATCTCTTGTCTTAATCATTCAAATCATTCCTCAAAATCTTAATCAATCTCAACCATCCTAATCATTACCTCATTTTCTTAATCATTCAATCAAATTCCTAATCTTCATCCTAGTCATGATTCGTAATCCACATCAAGATCCAATTCCCTCATCCAATGATTCATCCTTATGATACTTAATCCAATCACTTGTAAAATTTATTCTTTTCTAATCAATTCCTAAGTCAATCAATTTACTTCTTCAATCCAAAATTAATCAATCTTTCTAATTTCATCTATTCAAATATTCTTCTAACTCAATTTTCATAAAATCTTCTACTTTGGACATAGGAGCACCGTCATAAACCCAAGACTTTAATTCAAATCCAACACCCAATTATTTGCAATATCATAAGGTCTTTATCTTATCAAGGTTATCTCAAACCTTCATCGAATATCAAATCGAATCCAATCCAATCCAATCCAAATCAAATCAAACACAAAGTCCAAAATTGCTGCTAGTCCCAAGTTCATATTTCATCCATCATAAAATCTTTCATCACCTCTCATTTGAATTCCATGGTTAAGAATTGGCTTAACCAAATGGTTGGGGACCTTCAAAGGAAATATGGAGTCACAACTCCAAACACAAACCCCATATCAAGTCAATCCTCAAAATTGTATGTCCAATCCTAATCCATCTCATATTCCCTATTCTTCTACCTTTGACAAGGGAAATCCACCTCATTATCCTTAAACCCCATATGATTCCATTCATATCCCACACAATTCCTCAAACAGAAATGTCATTGCCAAAGAAATTGAGGAACTCAAGAATTCTATCTTGAGTCTAGCAAATCAAAAGAAAACATCTACCTTCCAAGACATATGTCCTCTTCCCCCATGTTTCAAAGATCATAATCCTCATGTCCCATCCAACCAAAATCCTCCATGTAATTCCCCATACTTTGAGCTTAATGTCGAAAAACATCGTCCCAATCCCCTACCCATGCCTCAACCTCCACACAATCCTAATTCTCTAAAATCAAGAAATTGTTATCCCCACCTTGTAATAGGTTTATCTCACTAGAAACCTTGTCTAAGTATAAAAACAAAAATAAAGTGACCCAATCACCCAAAGTCATACACCCAATCCCATCTCAAAACCTTCCTCCAAAGCATGTCCTTATAGATTCCTCTTCTCCTTTAGAACTGAGCTTTTCTCCATACCATTATTCCCTTATCCCTTAAGATCCATTTATCCCTCTTAATACATCTCATGATCCTCTTCCTAATCAAGATCAAGACATTCTAGGTCGTGTGCACATTACTGATTCCATTCCAACTCATGAGTTAGCATCCATTGATCCTCCACTTCATGAGGATTTTCCTTCCACTTCATCCACTACGATTCCTCCATGTCAAGATCAAAATGTTCCATCTCATAATTCCATTTCATCCACTCTATTATATGATTTTATCCCACTAGATGATCTAATGATTCCTTCCATCCTTCTACATGATCCTTTTTAAAGTCAAGATCAAAGTACCCCTTCATCTGCATTTCATGATCCAAATCCATTTCAGGATACTATTATCCCTCATAGTTCCCCTCATGATCCTAATCTTCCACCTGACACTATCACACCTATCCAATCCATTCATGAACCCCCTATATATGGACTCACATCTTGTATTGAAAATGATAAGTATCCCATTGAAGAAATATTGTCTCAAGATGTTGGTATACCTTCCACTCCTTCTAAATTCAGCATTCCTCCATCCAAAGCTAAATGTTCCCATCATTCATATTCCAAGTCCATTTTGGGCCCTTATATCCATATTCCCATTCCTTCCTCACTTCCATCACTTTTGGGCCCTTATGTTCCAAAACCACACCCTTCATCCCTTATATCCATTCTAGGTCCTTACATACATCCATCCACCATATCCATGTTTTCCACTTCATCTCCTCATGATCCTAATCAAGATCAACAAAGGAACACATCCTTGAATTCCTTCCAATGTTCACCATCCATAAACTCTCCATCCCATTTCCCCTCATATAGTCATACCATGGCCAATGGAAGCAAATTGGATGCCAGAGATAAAGTGAATGAAGCCAAACATCCACAAAAATCCAAGGATCAACATGTCCCCTCTAAAAGACATGTTCAAGAAAAGAAAAATATGATCCAAAACAAATTCCAAAGCCCACAAAGGCTAAACATAAAAAATGCAAAAATTATGTGGATTCCAAAGCTACTTAATGAAGCAATGAATCTCAATGAAAACTTCAAAATGACATCCAATTTCGCTAATCCAAAGGCTTTCCTTGTTCATAAATCCTCACAGCTTCCATTTTCCAAATCCATTTTGGGTCCTTATATACCCAAATCCACCATCCTGCATCCATCACCTCCTTCATCCATTTTGGGTCCCAATATCCCAAAGGCCAAACTTTCTCCTACATATCCACAAAAATTTCCTCCTTTCTATCACCCTTCAAGGTGTGTGTCAATGAAGATATTTCCACCTCCTTCATCCACTCATTCAAAAATCTTCCAACCTAGTACCCGTCAACCATGTCTTCCTCCCAACCACTCCACCTCCTTAATCCAAAATTTTTCATAAGTCATTGTCCTTCATTTCCTCCTTCTTTTCACTATCCTACCATAATCTATGAGAAAATAGTAAAAGTTCCTTGAAAATAACAAAGAAAACAACACAAGAAGAAATATCAAGGGATACCATCCATATATCTAGATGCTTGAGTCTTCCCTTTGTATTCAGTGTCTTCCAATTCCACTTATCCATCCATTCCACTTGCACTCTACACTAGGGGCGAGCCTCATCCATAGTACACTTCCTTATATATATTCCATATTTCTCTCCACCATTCATCATCCTTTTCCATCTTTGATCTTGACTATCATTTTCCTTTCATCCATTCATGCTCACTTTTCATATCCATCCAATATCCTACATACTTCCATCTACTTTCATGTATTTGATCTTGACATCCTATCAATATCTTGCATCCCATAGTCCTTGGCATTTTCCTTTCCTTTATCCTCCATCAATAATCCTACATAATTCCATGCTCCTTTCATATGTCTTTGGTCTTGATTATTCCATGCCTTTCCTCCATTTCATGTTCCACATTTCATCCATATCCTTCGTATTGTTATCCCTATCATATTCATAGCCTCCCTCCCATATCCCTTACTCATTCCACTTTCATGCATATGCTCATGATCGATACTAGAGGCATAACAAAAACATGTTCATACACGCTTTGGAAATACACACGCATTCCCTTCCTCCATACAATAGCCTTTGCACCATCTTTCCATTTTCATACATCCTTTCCCACCATATTTTCCTCCATTTTCCTATCCTTCGTATGGGGCATTTTTGGTAACTCCTTTGAAACATGGTCCTTGGATCCCCATTGTCCTATACCGGACCCTTTGGTCCCCCATATTGTTCCACCATTCAGATATCCCCACCCTTCTCATCCGTTTACCATTCCTTGAATCTCCCTTGTCAGTGGTCCCAATCTAGTACTTTTCATTCAATTCAATCAATTCATTTATCCTCTAATATAATCATCTTCTCTTCTTCTAATCCTTTCATACAAATCAATTTCTATCATCAATTCCTTCATTTTCCCATCTATTTGCATATACCTTGATCGAATTTCTAGTCTTCCATTAAGAAAACTTTCCTCTAGAGAACATTTATCACTTGATCTCTCGCAATCCTCTTCCATTCCAATTCAATTCATCCATCATCTTATCACATCTTATCCAAATTCTTCTATTCAACATATGATCTCATGACACTGAGCTTCAACCCATCAAACTGAGCTTATCAAAATAGGGATTGCAAACAAAACTTACACAAATTCACACTAAGCCTAAATGGTTTGAGAACCTTGTTCCTTTCACACAATTGCCAACGAACAATCACAAAAAATTCAATACAATTTCAATCAAACAATTAATTTTTGCCTTACAAGATGCATCCTTCCTATATAGGCTTAACAAATTCACCATTAGAATTAAGTTCATGGCAAGAACTATGGACTGAATGACTACTTGGTCATAAGGTCTTTTGTTGATTTTATCTTTGTGTATCAGAGATAGTCTCCCCAAGTGTGCCTCGATCTTCAATATCTTGGTATCATTTGAATGGCTTAACCTGATTATGCGAGTCATTTTGTGATATGATTCATTTCATGATTCTTTAGTACATCTATGTTGGTTTCAAGTTATGGTTATGCATTGCTCACTAGGAGCACCGAGTTAGCACACTTTTCACTAAGATCCCTAAAAAGACTTTGGGTGTGCCTTGTGTATGCCATTTGTTCCATCATGACTATGAAACCTAAATCTATTGTCCTAAAGTCTCTATTTTTGAGAGTCTAGTCCACGCAAATGACACTTGTCATCCATGCTTCTATAGCATTTGATGCATAACGCCTCTTGCAATATCAAACTAGGGTGTGCTCTCCCATATGAACACAACTGAATCCCATGCAGTCGTGTAGTTAAGATGCATTTAGATTAAATCATTACCCAATTCACCCTGCTTCACTCCAATCTTACCAAAAAGTCATGCAAGGTCTTCTTTTAAGCCTTTTTCCATCCCTTTTCCTTCTTGTGTCTATTTTCAAGAAAATGGGGCAAAATATATTCCTTTTTCATCCCATTTCCTCAAGGGGGCACCCTCCTCCCTTGTCATTGCTATGACATGACTCTTTCCACTCCTCTCCTCTCTGGGGCAACCTATATATTTTTTTCTTTGATGCAATATCATCCCAACACTACATCAAAGAGGGGGCAAAATATAGACACTTAAAATTGTCCTAAACACTATATTAATTGATTTTATAATTCCCTTGACACTATAATTGGTTATTTATTAATTTATTATATTTTTCATATTCTTCTACTTATTTAATTAAATAGGTTCACTTCCCTAATGTATTTAAATTTAATTTAAATACTTCCACTTAATGTGTTAAATTTATTTAATGCATAGTGCTCCATAAATCCTCTTTTAAATAAATTTTAATTTATTTAATTCCCTCCAATTTATAAAATTCTTTAATACTGTGATTAAGTTAAATCCTATTTAATTTAATCCTAATCCCATCCTAAGACCTAGTCTACACCCATCACTCTCATCCTTCTAAGCCTACCCATTAATAATCCCACTTAACTAGTCCTAAACACCTTTCTAAACACATCTTAGTCTCTAAGTATTTGCTCACACATGTGTGAGCAACTCAAGATCCAATAAACCTTCCACTTCATTATTTTATCCACACCTCTTACACCTCTTACACATTTGTCCCCCTTTCATTTCTCCAAGGTTTCTCACACACGTGTGAGCAAACCTTGAGCCATCACTTTCACTAAAAAAGTTTATGTTGACTTTTGCATGGCTTTTCTCCTTAGCCCATGTGTCTCCCTTGTGGCGCCTATGTGGATGCCACATAGATGCCACCTCCCCAAGGCCTCTCTGAAACCTATAAATAGAGCCCTTTTCTCAAGCATTATCCATCTCCCTCATTTGCATTGTTATCATGCTAGTTTAGAGTTAGAGCTTTCTAATAATTTTAGTGTTTTTATGCATTGTTACTAACCCTTTGGTAGATATTAGATTTTTTGTATTTATGCTTGCATCTCATGATAAATTACTATTGCTAGTTTTCTTTATTGCATTTCCATTTCATACTCATATCTCTAGAATCCTTTGAGTTTGGCTCACTCATAGCCATTTCTTGAAGGTACTCTACACTCATTTTAGTCTAGATTCACATACTTCATTCTTATATTGCATTTTCATATCATTTGAGATTCATAGTTGTGTTTGGGAGAGCACACTCACATCCCACAATCTAAAGCACACCAACAAGGCCTCTTATGGGCACCCTTGTTGAGCTGCTTTGAGGTTGTGTGGGAACTCTTTCTTTTCGGTTGTATTAAGTTGTAAAACTTAAGTCTAACATTAGTTGTTTTCAATTTATTTTGAATCTTTGATATACATATGAACAACTAATGTTTTCTTGTTTACATGTGCTCCCAACAGGTTAGGTTTTCACACATACAACTGGATACCCTCACCATGTTGCAACATTCTTCAAGTTTGTTAGTATATAGGCCAAATAGAGTAGGAGATAGTGGAAAACCTTATTAGACCCTTATATTAGTTCTAAAATACTTTGAAATGCCATTTGCAGTCTTGATTTTGTCTTTCACGTCTTCATACATCCTATGCACAATAGCTTTGAGATTCGTAGGGCTCCCTAATGCTTCCATCCTAAGCCAGAGTTTGTCCCTAGGGATAGAGTCCAAAGCCTTTTTAAAGTCAAGAAAGCAACCAAAAACCTCATCCTTTCTCTCCCACAGTTTTTCGATAATATACCTCAAGGTGATACAATGATCAATTGTCAAGTGCTTTGGCCTAAAACCAACTTGCCATTTTGAAGGTTTATGATTTTCCTCATCCTATCTGTTGATTCTAATTTCTATCATGTTGCCAAGGAGTTTTGAAAATGGAGGGTTGATCATTATAGTCCTCTAGTTGGAGGGATTATTAACATCACTGCTCTTAAAAAGGGGTATAGCTAATCTTCTAGTCTCTAGGAAATCCATGTTAGCTGATATTATTGAAGATTTCCATAATAAGCAGTGCAAGGGTTTTCATGCCCTACTTGAGATACTCTGCTTGAAGTTCAACCAAGTCTTTTTCCTTATCTATACCCAACTTCTTAATACCCATCTCAACTTGTTGCACAGTGAAAAGATCCTTCATATTTTTGACCAAGGGTGGTGGGTCCACCTCATCTTCTTTTTCATAAAGTTTCTTAGCATACTCGAACCATTGAGTGACTCTAATAATATTTTAAGTTTCTTTCTTTTTTGGTTGTAATTCTTTCCAAAAATGTTTGGGGTTATTTTTCCCAAGAAAGATTAACTCTTATTTCCTTGTGAACATAAAATATTTTATTTCCTTATTTAGGATCTGCTTGTACACTTTAATGTTGAGGCTCATTTTATTAGACTCTCTTAGCTTTCTCTTGGCTAGTTTGGAATCCTTAACAAACCATGCGATGGATTATATTTTGTGAGGTTTTCAATCTAAAACTTGTCTCAAGTCGTCGTGCTACTCTAGTTTGTCACGATAACATATATATCTAATAAGCATATGAAAAATTCATTGCTCCCCCATAAAAATCAATTTCAAACTCAAAATTTAATGTTGAGGTTTGCAAGTCTTATTAAATCTTTGTCGCACATGTGAAGTATCGCTCAACCTTAGGGCCCCAATTTTTTCAACACTCTTTTTTGTTTAGAATGGATTGAATCATGAGCTATTGGGAGATTGGTTTTTATTCTCATATTTTTTTGTCAATGTAGTTAAATTTATTTTGTATACTTTTCCCTTTCATTCACTGCCATTGTTCATAGCAAGACACACTTTGATTTTCCTAAATCTCTAAATGGCTAGATCATTTTTTTTGTTTTATTTTATTCTAAAATATTTTTTTTGTTATTATTATTGGCTCCTGCAAATAGATAAATTGCATAAGTCAATAATATTAAAGGATTTTTTTCAACATATATACTTCTCTTATGTTTATAAATTCATATATTTAAAAATATGAAATTTTTTATTTATCTTTCAACTTATTGGTTGAAACTCAAAATAGCAACGAAAAGAATAATTTCTATTACAACTAAATACATAAAAAATAAAACTCTTTGCAAAACTTAGATAATCTAGATTATTTATAATCTAGAAGTTTCTGATGTGGGTAAAGTTTCGATGTTTTGCCTGAATAAAAAATTGATCTTGAGCATCCAATGCATTAAGAATTCTCGTACCCTATTCCAAGCTTATCACCTTGCATAGATAGGGAAGGCACCAAAAAATTGTGGCTTTTGGCTTTGCACCTGTCGGCTGGCATAGTTCATCTTTGAAATTTTCTACCATAGCATTGCCCAAGCCTTAGACACTATATTCTTGTAAATACTTCCCCTACAAAGTAAGAGCTAAGTTAGTAAATCCTACGAAATTCAAAAAGTATAGAGTCAAGGTCATTTGAATATTGACCAATTTACAATATTTTAATTACCATTAAATTCCAAGATACATACATACATACAAATATGAAGATAGGAGATAAAATGAAAGGTTTTACAAGAGACCATAAACTAGTCATCAGAATACCATCATGTTCTGAACTTGTCGTCTAAGCTGACAGAGGCTCCAAAACCTGTCCAAGAACACATGAGTGTAAGAATATTGTAGGAATTCTTTACCACCATACTAGAATATTGTAGGAATGCTTTACCACCATACCACAAAATTTTTAAGCTTCCCCATAATATTTCTTAACATGAAAGATACCCAACCCAACATAGAGAAAATCTAAACAAGCAAAACTACGAGTAGTAATGGAATTGTGTAGCAGACAAAATCAAAATTACACAATTGTTAGAAACAAAACCATAATATAAAAAGCTAAAAGATCATCCTTTTTTAAATTATCATTTTGATATCATAGTCCCATTTCAAATATTTTAAAAATAAAACATAACTTATCCAATACAGCATATACACAATCTTCATATATACTCATCATAGATATCCATTAACTATGCATTTTACCCCAATCATATCATACATCCATCACTCACTGCAAGAAGGGGTGTAGGAAAGAGAATTTGAGATATCTAGATGAAAATGAATGAAATCATAGTGTACACTCTTAAACATCAGTTTTTTAAGAAAGATTGGGCCACTCTTAAACATCATACATTAAGGAGAAAATTAAGCTTAGAAAAAATAAGTAAAATTTGACTATTTAACACTTTTAATCTTGGAATGAAGCTTAGTGTTTGATGTTGAAGTTGTCTGCTCAGATTCTTGAGAGCTCACGAGAACTATTTTCACATAATTAAACAAACATATCACGCCCATCCCTATAGCTTTTGATTTTGAAGATATAATAAGACAACATACATATTTGTTAATCGGTTTGTACCTTCCTCTGAAGAAGACTACAATGTTTTTTTAACTATTCAATGTTAATCACAAACATTAGATCCTATATACAGAATACAGATCTTGAGTCATTTTCAGAAAAAAGAATATAAAAGAATTTGAGGAAGTTAAGGAAAAGGTAAAAATTAAGCTTTAAAATAATAAGTCAACTTTATAATTTAACACTTTTATCTTAGAAATGAAATCTTAGTGTGTGATGTTTAAACCATCCGAAAATGAATTAATGCCTTTAATAAAATTGAGACAGCCATAAATTTGCAAAGCTTAAACGATGATTTTTCCTTCATTAAACCAAATGAGTATTGGTGACGGTTGGTTCAAATCAAATAAAGGTATTTAAAATGCACCAAAGATTAAAAAAAGTAAAAAAAGTCAAACATGATTCCTTTTCAGATTCACCAAAACATAGCAAAATTTTCTCAAAATTTTTGTTATTTTTGATCACAAAAAGATTAAATGCTGAAAATTTCAAAAAAATTCATTGTATTTTCATTTTTTTAAAATTTAGTCAAACGGTACAATTTATAGGGAAGATAGCCAAATTGCAAGCAAAATTAGTAATATCATAAAGGCAACAAGTCTGAAATGTTACTATTTCTTTCTTGTGCCTATATACTGCAGGCATGGTGAATAAATTGGGTTGTGTATCATGTCTTTTCTTAGTGTGTGATGTTTAAGGGTGGTTCTACAAGGCGATTCAGTTCATCATTGTTTTTTGTGTTGAAAAATAGGATAATAATACTTCACACACATAAAGTACATATTTATCTAATATATGAGTCCACATTCCACACATCACAACACTCTGCAGGAGTGAGTTTTAATAAATGTAATGGAATGTAATTTAAATTATAAAATAATTTTTACTAAGATATATATATATATATATATATATATATAAAATTTAAAACATATTAGAATAAAAACTCATTGACATAATTTTTAAAAATTATATCTTAAACAATTTATAAATTACATGTTTTAAAAAAAAAAAGTATCTTAAAGACATTATAAATTTGTTTATATATAATGTTTTAAATCTAATTTTAAAATTTTAATTAAATTTAATGAATTAAATTCTTGTCAATTTGTTGTTTAAAAATGTTATCAATATATAAATTTAGCTATATTATATACGTACATATATGTATGTACATGCATACATACATACATATATACATTCATTATGCCATTTTCTAATTCTGAATGGATATTACATATTGATTATAAATATATTTAATAATATAATAATTCTTATTATCTAGTTTAATTGAAATTACTACTTTAATCTCACATTTTCACCATTATGTGTTATTACATATATTTGATTTTAAGAAATTTAAGATCATACAACTAAAATTTAGTATTAGTATCTTAACTAAAAATTATATATATATACACACAAACATACAAATTCTAAAAAAATCAATAAATAATTAATAAAGAATAAAATATATTTCAAAAATAGAATGATACATCACACAATCTCAAACGATATGCATTTATTCAAGTATTTATTTTTAAATGATGGTGTTTTAGAAAATTTATCTAATTTAATCTTCCCAACATAAACTTACCAATCAATTTATCTTCAGATCAAATCAATTTAATCTTCCCAATGGATTTAATTTATGTGTCTTGTTGTGCCTTAGTGGATGCAATCTCAACCTTTTGAGATTCATCAATCCTTACCAATACATGTTTTGTGCATGGTAGAATAGTAGTGGTGGATTCCTGTTGCAGTATCTTCAAATCTTTCTCACTCAATGGATTAACATTATGTGTAGAATTGTCAGGTATGACCTCAATGGTCACTGAGTCCTGTTGACTCTCTTCCTCACCATGTGTACGACTGGTGCTCGACTCATTAAGATCTTGTGCATCTTGTGCAACTTCCTGAGTTGTGTCATCCAGAGTTATTTCATCTTGTTCTGGCTCATTCTTCTCTCCCTCTGCTCCTTTCTTCTCTTCCACTATTCCCACTGATTGTGTGGTCAACCCATAGACTATTTGCCAAAGTAATTTTCTCTAGGTTACCACCTCTCCAACTCTATTTCTCAAAATATGAAAGGCTTTGTATTTTGGAGCAAATCTCCCTTTGCATTTCTCTACAGCCTTTGCAATCTTTTTCTTATCAAACTCACACATACCTTGATTTGTTTTTCAGTCTCCATACTGAATTTTAATTTATGCTCAACTCTTTCATATAAGCTCTTGAGTAATGAGTTAACAATCTCTAATGGAGTGGTTTTAAATGTGGCCATCATATCATAAATAACCTGTTCAATATTATGCTTATCTCCATTATCTAACTTATCAAAATCAACATGCTGGAAACCTGACAAATTTGCATTACTCTTTATGTTGTCACATAGGTTTTCAATATTAGATGAAGGATTGTGGCTCACCACTTTGAATTTTTTGTTTCCATCTGATTCTATCCCTTCCTCATCTGATTCATCCTGAAGTTTCAAACTTCTCTTCTCTTAGCAGGCATGCTCAACTCTACCGTATCATCCTTCTTTTTCTCTTTTGCTGATTGTGCTTTCTTGGCTTGTATAGTGGCAACCCTTGTGCTTGACCTTGCCAAAGGTGCAACTGGCTTTTGTTGTTCCTTCTTTGCCACTTCTTTGGTTTCTCAACCTTCTTTTGTGGTGCCTATTGGAAATGGAAAGGAGTAACTGAGAGGGGAGGGGTGAATTAGTTACTAAAAATAATAATCCAAAAGTCCTTTTTAAGACGTCAATACAATATAAAACCAAAATTTTTTGTAACTTGGTTAACACTGAATATTCTATTGTAACTTAGTTAACACTAAATATGTTACTATCACTCGATTAGCAAAAAGATCTTAAGATATTAATGTGATTAGCCTTTATTAACTTAGTTGAAAAAACATAAAGGAAATAACATGAACACAAGAGACACCAAAATTTAACATGGAAACCCAATTTAGGAAAACCACCAATTGTAACTAGTTATTGTTTTTCACCCTTCTGAAGTGAGCTTTGTTAGAAGTTACAAAACACACTGTTAGGTGTGATCCTATTAGAGGATTTAATTCACCCTATTAGGAGTGGCCTTGTTAGAGGTCTTTAGACACTTTAATCTAGAAATGCCACCTTGTTAGAGGATTTGCCAAAGAGCTGTTAAATTAACTCTGTTAGGAGGTTTGATTTACTGCTACAATTATTAGAGAGTAACAATGACTTGACATGATTGTTGATGCAACTATCTTTGCTGATTTAGATCTTAGTTTTTGCTTGATTACTTAATCCTTCTTGATCAAAATATTTTTTGTAGCTGGGTCAACTTAGATGCTCTGCCCTTTACAGATATCCTTCTAACTCACTTTCTTTATTCATCTTCTTCAATTCCATATTCAATCCTCACCTTGACCTTTCACATATATGATTTTCCTTGTCAAGACGGATTGGATACTCTTTTAATTTATCAAATATTAACCCTTAAGTCAACTTGTATTAACCAATTAATTTATCAAACTTAATATATTGATAGTCGGCTTATATGTAATTGAGTACTCACTCAACACTGAGAATCCTTCATTAATTGACCCAACTTGGTTAGAATTGAAGTTCTAATGTTAACCAACCCAACTCGGTCAATATTGACTTTATGCTATCTTTCATTTGGTAACCAAGTGAACTCGGTCAATACATGATTTGCTTCATTAACCAACTGATCATTGTCTCTAAACTTGGTTATCTCTGAATGATCGGCATACAAAAGAAACTACCTTTGATGCCTAAGTAAGCTTAGATATCACTAATTTCTCGATAAAGGTTTTCCATTTTGTGTAACATCAAAGACAACATACAATTGAATAATTATTTTCAATAGTGCCTTCCTCTTCTTCTTAGTTTTCTTAGGGTCTGGCTCAACTTCCTCTTCATCCTTTGAAGCTTGATCTTCACCTTATCCTTTCGTAAGCTGTAAGGGTCCTTGACCTTCATCATCATCATATTCTTCTACTTCTTCCTCTCCTTCACCAAATTTTTCTTTCAATTTCTTCACCATCTTGTTCTTCTTTTTGATAACGGTGGCAATCTGCAAGTTTATAGTTATTCTTGATTTAGCTTCATCATAATTCCCAAAGGATGCATCATCCTTATAAATCTCTTGTGACAAAAATGCAGTAATGGTTGCTGAAGCCTCATCAACATTTATCTCATATGGTAGTGGTCTCAACCATCTAACCCTTGGAATTGCTGCTTGAACATAAGTATAGTCAACATCTACTAGGAAACAAACATCATTATAATGTTACTTCACTAGAGATACAAGAATTCTTGACCTTTGCTTCATAGATTTCTTGAAATTTTCAAAATAACTAGTCATAAATAAATCAAAATTCTCTCCTAATTGCTTAATGAATTCAGCTATTTGTTGGGTAACAGAGCGACTAGACTTCCATACTACCTTACCAAATGTAGGAAATGTGTTTTGCACATAAAATAATGTATAGACAAGGAGTGAACCAAACTTACATGAATAACTCTTTTCTTTTCTGATAGATTCTAGGTTTTATAAATTTTTTTGAAGCTGTGACTCGGCTAGGTCATAAGAATGATCTTTCTTTATGATCTTGTAATCTAGGTCAATGAAAATCCATGACACACTATTGAGTTAGTTTGACTGGTAGAATCTGCGTGCTATCACTCTAACTACGAATGCAACAATAAGGTCTTCAATTGTGTTAATTGACATTCCCCTCTTGTTCCATATGACTCCAATATTCTTCTCAATTACTTATTTTGCATCACTTCTCAATGCCTTTGGCCTATCTAGGGTAGGATACCTTGTCACTCTGTGAATGATCCTCTTTGATATTCTGATAGGTCCATTCTCCAACCATAGCTGATTATCATGTATTTTTCTCAATATGATCTTTATCCAAGTCAACAGGACTTAGTGACCATTAAGGACACACTTAACAATCCTACATAGAATGTTAGCCCATTGAATGAGGAAGATTTGAAGATACTGCAACAGGAATCCACCATTACTATTCTACCATGCAAAAAATCCTATATTGGTAAGGATTGATGAATCTCAAAAGGTTGAAATTGCATTGACTAAGACATAGAAACATACATCTATTGTGCCCCACACATGTTGCAGATACTAAAGTGAACCCCATGAACAAGCAACAGATCAAAGTTTAATCCTGGAACAACAAGGTGATACCAATTGTTGATGTAGGGAAAGTTGTATTTCAATATTTTGGTTCTCAATAGTCTTTCCCAATTATTAGACTTCTATCTTCAAGATCTTGTCTCCAAAGCTATCAAACTTTCCTTTCTAGAGAATAAAGCTCTGATACCAATTGTTGGAATTAATAATAGGAAAGCAAGTTTCGAGGGTGGGGGGGTGTGAATCAATGCTCAAAACTTTTACCTCTAGAACATTTCACCATACATCCATCTCATAGCTCAACATGTAAACTGAAACAAGTAACCATTCATCACATCTAAAGCATGAAATAAATCAAAACATAACACATAAGATTTTGGCTACCCAAAAACCCTCTAAGGAGAAGGTAAAACTAGGAGGGTATGACACTTATAAATATTCACTACTATAGTTGTAAAGTGTGGCCTATTATGGCTAATTTTTTTTGATCATAAACTATGATCTACCCTGTGAAAGGTCTGCCTTGTTAAAGGCTTACAAGACTGTTAGGTCTCACCTTGATTAAAGGATTTTAACTCACAACTAAGTAAGCACTCTGTTAGGAGATTTACAAAAGCCTATTAAGACTACTTTGTTAAGAGATTTACTTTGTATCATTGATTAGAATGATTCAACACCCGATCCTTTTATTAGCACCTTGCTACTTGATGCTAGATCTCCTCTTTACTAGTTATGTCTTGATCCTCCTAATCATATCTATCTTCTCTATCCTTCCACTATTTGTCTTTTTTCTTCTTAGACTAATTCTGCATTGTAGTTCCATAACTTAGCCATCACTTCCACCTTGAAATGCTCTCTATGCCCTTAGCATTCCTCTAATGCACATGTAATTCTTCACTTTGCAATATCCTCACATGCATGATGTTCTTTAGGGTTTACCTCTTTTGTAGGCATTATGGAGATTGGATAGATTAAAATCAATGATTATGGTTGATCCTTATTGTCGCCTAATTCTTCCCTTTATCTGATTGGCTGCTTGTATTAGCATAAGGATTCGTAATATGATTGGAGCCTTATTTTTTAATATAAAAAAATTATGTTCATGTCGGCCAAAAATGGTTTACATAGAAGTTTGTGCCATAACAAACAACTATGTCAAAGATTGGTAGCTCGACATCAATAGACCTTGATGCTCGACCTTTATTGTGCTCTATATATTGATACTCAACTTTTGAATGGATTGATGTTCACTCTTTCTTGGCACCTACTAGTGTTCAACACTAACTATCCTATTACTTAGCATGTATTGTCTGGAGGCTTATGCTCGACATATACTATGCATTCGGCTTGCATTGTTCTTAGCTGAATAATTACAAAATGTTTTGTCAATACTTTGTCAAAACCACAATGGGATTAACATTTTCAAGTAGGTTGCTTCACATTGGGACAAATGACTACTAGTCAATGGAAATATTCTTCTCCCCATGTAAGAAAATATTTTGAATTGCAATCGCTATTGATCTCACACCTTGAAAAAATATATTAATCTCACTCTTAAAACTAAGTTTTGGCTTGTAATTAATGTACAATCGGGTAATCTCACACTCATTTTTTTTTTTTTGACCATAATTTTTTTTTTGTATTTTATGTGGATGACTTCATGTTGTGCCAGATGCTCTCCTCTATTATAACCACATTTGTGAGTGAAGACACAAGGGAAACAAGGTTATGAATAATAAAAACAAATTTTTAAGGTATGTTTTAAAAGAATTCATTGTTATTTACATAGGGGACACACAAGAAGAGAAGACACTCCATGAATTTCCTATAATATATTTAAAACATCCACTCTTTTTACATTTTCTAAGGGAAGCCAAACAAATTTATAGTTTTATTTATGACCCCTTGTCAAGTTTGAGACACCAAATATTTTTGATGGCTCCTTGGAAGATTTTTTTTAAAAAAAATTATCTTACCTTTTTTAGTTTCTAATATAGGCAAGAATACTTATGCATTCAATCATATTCAATTATATTTCAAAGTATCAACTAATCAACATATTAAATAGAAATATGTTCACCAAATTTTCTAAGATTTATATTTTCTCAAATTTATTTTAAAATATAGAATTAATTATGTCTTATTCTATTGGATAATAATGATCTAGTAGTGATTTAAGTCCTATTAGAATGATGTCAACCTTTAATATGAAAAACCATCAACTAATGAAAATCACAAAATTAGAATCAATTGACTAAATGTTATAATTCTTGTATTTTTGTTTAATTTTCATGCAATAGTCAATTTACTATTACATGATTGTTACTCTTTTTGTCCTATTTATACAAACAATGCAATGGATGAAAATACCACTTGATTTTTAATAAATTTTTTTAACAAATACATTTTATTTCAATTAATTCTCGAAAGGCTTCCTTTCATCCTTCTCAAGCTTTGATAGGGGTTGGTCTAGGAGTAAGAAACCTAGATAGTAGAGGAATAGAGAAAGGAGTAATTTTGGAGGAGCTTATTGAAGGTGTAGATCCCATTGAGGAAGGTCAAATAGGAAGTGAGTTAATGGGAGAAACATTTTGGATTTTTGAAGACATCCAAATGTCCCTAATAAAGGAGATCAAGGATTCCCAAGGTAGAGATTGTTTGGAAGAGGAAGGATATCTCCCTTCAGTAGGAGAAGATGACCTTTTAGGTTTAGGGGGTCAGGAGGGTATTGTATAGAAGCATTTTCCATTGTTAATCCTAAATTACATAATATGCAAATATGAAATCCCAATGTCCATTATCATAGATAATAGGACACAATTAAGAAATCAGGATGTAAAAGAACTATATGACAAATTACATATCAAGGACCATTTATCTACCATCTATTACCACCGTGGAAATGGTCAAGTCAAGCCTTCCAATAAGACTATATAAAAAATAATCAAACAAATAGTTATTGAGGTTAGTTGCGATTGGAACATTCAACTTAATCTCACCTTATGGGCATATCACATATCAATTTGAACCCCCAACAAAGTGATATTGTGCTCCCTCATATATGGATCATAAGAAACATTTCCCACGACGATTGAGTTACCCTCTTTAATAGTATCACTATAAGGCCTTATTCTAAATGAAGAATAATAGGGATCAAGTGTACACGAACTAGAACTACTAGATGAGAGAATATACAGTGGGTTTGATCACTTAAAGACATGAAAAGGGGATATCATTAAGTTATAATCACAAGGCGAAACCTTGTGTGAATTTTAAGTTTGAAATCTAATTCTAAAAGAAAACTCCAAGAATCAACAAGATCAATAAAAGAAGGGGAACTTTAAACTAAATTGGCTTGATCATTTTGTGATCACTACTTCCCATAGGTATGGATCTTATCAATTGTCCACATCAGGAATTGAGCTATTGAATGCACCTATCAATAGTATTCTTCTTTGTACGAGGGACACAATCTTTTTTTTTTTGAGAAAATACAAAATAAATAAATAATATATAAAAAGTGTAATAAATGAGAATGGTGAAAACTTTTAAATGCATCCACTTTCAATTTTACATATCCATCATAAATCTTTGTTCATATCCCTATTGCATACATATATATATATATATATATATATATATATATATATATATATATATATATATATATAACACATGCTCCTTTCATTTGTACATACCATCAATAAATTCCCAACATAGCTTGTTATTATTCTATCTCACCATCCCATAAATAATTTTTGATCTATTCATTCACCTCACACATTTGCTTTATCCATAATGAGTCGATCCTTTACTTTATTGGGGACAAATTCCAGTCCTAGTTAGGGAAATGGGTTCTTGAATGCTATGTATTAGAGGACAAATAGATAATAATAAAATCTATAGACAACAAATGATGTTACACTAAGATTCAAATGGAACATTGATATTGGATATTGAAATATATCAAATAAAACAAGCCAACTTCCATAACTAAAACAAATCAAAATCAACAACATTATAGGTAAGATCAACAAGAAATATGTCAATGGAGAGAATATTTGAATGGTTGTTATAGGTCCATGTCCATGTCTAGTTTTCATTATTATTATGTTTACTATATTATTTCGAGATGTCTAGTACTAGAATATCTGATAAGGGTCAATGATAAATTTCTTTATTTGATGTTTGTGAGATGTTTTTCATGAAACCTAAGGAAAAGTATTCTAGGGTATTTTTGATAAGCACATTCACATATCCAAAAAGTATCCAATGAAAATAATATTTCAATAAATAACCAGGCTTATTTTTTCCATACCTTGACCCTTGTAAGCATGCTTTTAGCACATGCTTTTTGAACTTTGAAAATTGGCCCCATGGGAAGAATCTTTAAATAATCCTAGTCTTTTGATTGGTTTTTATTGCTAATGATGGTTTGTAGACTGTGACTTATGAAGAAGACAACATTTTGGGGATATGTTGAACCTAAACTTTAAACCTCAAAGTTTAGAGGTTCAAGTTCAAAGTTCAAAATTGAGTTCATTAATTCAGGGTTCAAGTTTGAGTTTGCAAAATAAAAAATCAAGCTTCAAGTTTGGAGGTCCACCTTGTTAGGTTTTGATATGCAAATTCAGAGGATTGGTGGCTCAAAAGTTCAAAACCAAGTTCAGATTTAGTTTCAAGGTTCAAATTTGAAGATTCTCTAGTTTGGAGGATCATATGCATGGTTTAGAATTTCAAGTCTTTTGAAGTTCAAGTTTGAGTTTAGGTTCAGAGTTCAAAGTACAAATTCATAGTTTAGATCCAAGTTCCAATCTGACTGAGAGATCTTACATTGCAAATCTCATATTATAATAAAAGAGGCCCAAATTCAAAACTTTATCAGACAATATAAATGAGGCTTATAGAAGATTTATAAATGACCATTGCCAATGAATTAGGGTTGTGATGTTGATATGCAAGATTATAACGAACCTGTGGGTTCTATTAGTCTTATAAAGTTCATTATGGCTTGACTCATGCTCATTGATGCAAGGCACTGAACACACAAGCAATCAACAACTGGTGTAAATGGCAGATGTGCATATGTACACCATGTCATGAATACTAGGAGATCATCTTTAGATGCATCAAGTCAAATATTGTAATGATCATTGTTTCATGAAATTCACCCCAAAACTGAGCCCATGATGATATGCAAATGGATAATGTGAAGAAATGTATGCTCACCTACATGATATAGAGGCTTGATATGTAAGAAATCAAATGAATAACCAAATGCCACCCATATTTATTCATAGAGGAAAAGGGATTTGACGAGTAGATTTGGCTCTAGTAAGGCAAAGCACATGGCCATAAATGTAGATCACTAGTGAATGCCAAGTGTGAGGCTCAAAAGTTTTAAACTTGGAATGCAAGGAGTGGTCAAGCTTTATTTACCTTTCCAACTACCTCCTACATTCAAAGATTTCATGGAACAAGAATTCCAAGACCCCGCACTCTGTTAAGAAAGTACAAGGATATGGATCAGTGTAGTCTTGGGTTGATGGTTCATACCCACCTCGAATCCATAAAAGATGGAAATAAAGGCATGAAGATAGATCTTAGGCCTAGTCTTGATGTCATAGTTGGCATGGGGTGAAAGCAATAAATGATATGTTAAGTGTGTCATAGATCACCCAATTCATTTTCATTATGTTGCTATGCAAGTACACGAAAGTTTCGCAAACCATGAATATCATAACCCAAGCTGCTGATGAGCAAAGACCATTCAAACTCTGAATCACCACTAAGAAAGGGAACATATTGTTTACCATGGTCATGAGGAACTTGAAAAATGAAAGTAGAGCCACAGTTCCATAGGATTTGACAGTGTCAAGGAAGCATGTGATATGTTCGATAGAATGTCAATACATCTATCTTGATATGGATTTTAGGAAATTAAGCACATACAACTTGATAATAAATTAAAATATGACACACATGAGCAACTAAATGTTACCAAGTACTGTGATGTCCCGTTTATGAATGTATTTTGAATCACTCTTAGTTTCAATTTAAGGGCTTATGAATAACTCCAAATATTCATCCAATATGTAGAAATATATATAATTTGTATTTATTTTCAAAGGATTTCAAATTCTTGAAATAACGGATTTGTATATAAGATAAGAAATATATTTGAAATTAGAAAATCTCTCCTAATAGCATATCTTCTCTTATTTATAGTTTAATGCCCCTTTTTCTTAATTGGTGATTTAACCTTCAACTTAATTATTAATTCCTTCTTTTTATCTCTCGGTGCACTTTATTATATTACCATTAACCTTTTAACATTTCATGGCATGCTATGTACATGAATTGGATGACAATGCTTTTTATATGGAATCCGTGTCTCCCCGAATGCAATACTTTATGTCTATTTACGCCAACTGGAACTCCGTGGTAATAATCTCCTCTACCCTGCGTTGGATGTTCCTACCCAAATGCAGATGGAATGGTGCTTTGGTTTACACGGGCTTCACGTCTTTAATATATGCCTCGGCTTCCCTCTTCGCCTACGACGTCCTTTGCTCCACAATTCACATCTTTTTTTTCTACTCTACACTTTTTTTTATATCCCTTCAATGAGATTCAATGAATGATCAATAATAGAATTTTTATTATATTTTATCGAGTTATATTCATAGGATTTTCTTTAGGAGGGGTCATGACAAGTACACACATCATGCGTGATGGAAGACCAGCCTGAGGTCAGATGCAGAACTGAATTGAATCGTCATTAGGGCCGAAGACAACATCATCGACAGAGTTACAATTCATGTCAAATGTTGATAGATTAAGTACCAATGCTTGAAACATCATAATACATTTTGATCATGTGATAGAAGGCCGTGGGTTACACATTATACAAGTAAGAAGGGATTCTCTTCTAGTTTTGGGTTTCGTTTGGTGAGAGCTTCATGAAAACAATGATATGGAATTGTATAGAATAATGCTTACCAAATGTTTGACATAATACCAATGCATGCACATCGACTTTAGAGTGGGAATGAATGTAGACTTCAAAAAAAAGTAAGGCTATCTCGAGCTCAGATTTCTAAACAATATTCATCTGACACTTACTAGAGTGAATATGATGAGTACAGACCTGATGGAACAAGGAAGTCAATTTCCATATGGCTAAGTGTCTTTTCAGAGTGCTCGTATAAATATTGGTAGGATAAACATGTTATTGATAATATATGTAGGCCATGTTTTTGTTCTCAAGGAGACACTTGTCAGTCAGTTGTACCACCTATCCAAAGAATGTCATTTTTTCATTGGGAGATAACTTTAATGTTGATAAAAATTTAAGTTCTATATGGTAAAAAGATAATCTTTAAAGACAACAAAGAGTTAGTTACTCAAACATAAATTTTGTCTTTGTTTTTGTTTTTGTTTTTTTTTTTTTCAGTCTACAAGTCTTGAGGCTGCTATAGGGAAGAAGGATCTTTTGATTGTAACAGGGGATAGGGGATTAATTTTATTTTTTGTAGTTCATTTGTAATCTTAGGGACATAGTAATCTTTTGATTTTTCTTGTTATATATTTAGAATGAATAGAAATTTATATTTACCCAATCCTATGGTCTGGAAATCCATTTCTTGGAATGGAGCCAATCATACAGTTACCTCTTTCATGTTTTGAATGTAGTTTTGTGGTCATTCATAATTACAGAATAAAACAATCTTTTTCTCTATTTTCTCTATGATGTAAAGGGGATTGAATAAATGGTCTTATGGCTATTAGTTGTCCCTTCCCTCTTTGTGTTAGTTTTAATCTTCATAATCACATAGATCCCATAGCAATGAGAGAATGTTAGAAAACCCTTCATGTCTTCAAGTTAAAGACATAATTAGTTTATTACATTCATTGAATATCTTTTATGAGGGAGTTGTACCTCTTAATTTAGAGGAGAGTTATCAATCAATGATAACTCATCCAATTGTTAGTACACTTTTTTCTTCTTTCTAACACATTTATTCATTGTTTACATTTTTTTTTGAAGGAAAAATGTATTCACTAACATATTTTTGGCGACTCCATTGGGGAGAGAACACAAAGTTCTAGTGCTTTTCTTTCCTTGGATATCTGAAGATACCTCCCCGAGGATGAAAATTGATGACTTTGATCTATTTGGTTAAATAAGTCCAATATAAATGTGGCCTTGACTGTAACTCAATCATGGTAGCCACATTTTGGTCCTTTTGGTTTACCTCATTTCACGACCATGCTTGCCTAGTCAAAAATATACTTTCCTGAGTTTTTCGGAGGAGGTGATCAAGATCCTAACAACCACATTCGAGCATTCAACACAACCTATTGGATTCTTGGTGTTTTAGAAGAAGATGTGTATGTTCACCTATTTGTTAGATCCCTTGTTGGTGACACTTTTTTTTGGTTTCAGGATTTGGAAGATGGGTGCATCACTAGTTGGAGCATACTGGAAAATAAATTCCTTGCAAAATCTAAACCAGTAATTGATGTGGGATACCTATTATGCCAACTCTTCAAGATTCAAAAAGGAGAATATGAAGAGATAAGAAACTTTGTCGATAGATTCAACTTAACTTTGATAAAGATTCCACAACTTGACTAGCCTAGCCAAGCTAACTTCTTGTCAATCTTTTTTGTGGCATTGCATCTGAAGGTCAGATTTCATCTCAAAAGGAGTAAACTATGTGACTTTGAAATTGCTAAGCAATAAGTTGATAGAAATGAGGATGATTTATTGTTATCTAGTTGGTTTCAACAAAACAATATCACAAAAGTCTCAGGTTTGTATTTGAAATTAAAAGATGAGCTTATAGGTGATAAATTTAAGTCCTCAGTGGATGGTTGTTATGAGATAGATAGAGAGAAATTGTACAGTAGAGAACGTTTGGTTCATGGTATGTTATTGGAAGATGATAAAATAATTAGTGGAGTAAAATGTGATAAACCATTGCAAGAAGGAATTTGTCTCTATGAACAACAATATCATCTAGAGGTAAAACCCAAACTGAAAAGGTTTATTCTCAAAACAACAAAACCAACATCCCCTATACCTATTTGTCAAATTACGGAGTAAAAGCACAAAACTGTGTCACCTTTTATAAAGGAAAGTGATATCAGAATTTAAACTCTTCAATTTTAACGACATAAAAGTGGCATTTGTGTTTAGAATTTGAAGATGATGTAAACTAATGAAATGTGCAAAATTGGATGAAGTTTATGTCTGTAATTTTTTTTAAAAAATTGAGTGAAAATTTTATTTATTTTTGAATTTTTAAATTCTATTTTTGAATTTTTTAAAAATGCTGAAAATATAGAGTTTTTTTCTCATCAAACAAATATATGTAAATGATCATATTTTGGTTTGATTATGGAATATGTTAGAGTTGACATGTATACCTAGTGCATCAATTTTTTTTTGAAATTCAGCTAATATTTTTCAAGTTATAATTGGTCAAAGTCAAAGTTATCAGAAATTGACAATTTTTTTCTCCAGTCAAACTTTTTCCATCAAATCTACATATTCTTGAAGAAGACTCTCTCCTCTAGTGCAACATTAAAAAATAATAATTTTTGAACATGATTTACTAATTTCTTTCTATTTTTGAATATGCATCTTCCTGAATCTTAAAATACCTACTTGTAATATTTTTAAATTATAACATATTATCCATAATAAATAAAAATAAAAATTATATGATCATAATCTTGACTCTGAGACCTACAGAAGTATATTTTTAGGTTTTAGTAGGTCAAATTGGCCTCAAAGTGAGATGTTTAGAGAAGTTCTTATTTTTGCTTGTGTGGCTACCACTTAGGATGCTACATAGACAGTTATGGTCGAAACCCTTCCAACCGAAACAGTTCTGGCCAAAAGTGTTTCGACCGTAAGCCCTGTCGGTCTATCAAACTACTAGTGGTTAATTTGGCTATTTCATATAAAATAAAATTTGTTTTTTTCCTTTTTCTAATAAATATAGAAAACAATGAAAAATAAAAGAGCATTTTTAGAGGACAACGACTTTTGAAGCCATTTTCAATAACTATTTCACGGATTTAATCACAACTGCAAAGGATTGAATATTTTAAAGGTGTTTTTTTCCCGTCTACTTATTTTTATGTATTCTATATTGAAGCATTAGTTGGTATTTAGTGAAATCTAATTTCTTCTTCTTCTATAGACTAAAGTATTCAATGGGCAGTGGAAGGAAAAGATCAAAGAAATATGATAGAATAAGAGATGATAAAATGAAAGGTCATACAAAACGTAACCAAAACCAACCTATTGAAATTCTTGAAGAGGATGAGATTCATGAAGAGGATGAAAGTAATGAAGATGAAGAAATTGGTAGTTCTAATAAAAGAAACAAATTAAAAGGCATAGAAAATTTGATGGATTTGGATGAGGAACTACTTTTAAACCAAATTCCATCTAAACATATGACAAATGATAACACTATTAGAAAGCATTTCCAAAACATGTGGGATGAATATTTCAAAGATAAAAGTATGTTTGGACAGGCACAATTATTTGTCAAGTTATTTAGGATAAAAGATATGAAACCTATTTTGGAGTTGTTGGGTGTTGATAATAGGAAAAACCATGTGCATAATATTAATAAAACAACAGTTGAAAACTTTCAAAATGCTTATAACAAAATTGAAGACACAACTAGAGGAGGTGATTTGAGTAATGCATGTAGAGCATTGATGACTACTAATATCTAGTAGAAAATTGACATATAGAAAACAAGTACATGCAATTTCTAACGTACTACATATATTTAGAAGAACTATTTAGAGATATATCAAGAGGAAAAATATGCTAGATGATAACATTGAGAATAACTAGGTGAATATTTGTAGAGTTCCTCAAAAATATAGAATTTATAAAGATGTAAAAAGATAAGTTATTGAATTTCGGACCACACATTCTTGTGTTTCTTCCAACAAACGTGATACTATACAAATTAAAGATCAAGTGACAGGGGCCAAAATTGACCATCCAAAACATTTCATAGATATAACTCAAAGTGAATTATTTCAAACATTTAAGTAAGAATTTTCAAATGTCAAAATATGTCAGAGAATGTTTGAGAGTTTTCATCCTTCCTTTGTATGCATAAATAAGATACGTGAAACTTGTTGTTGTCAAAATCATGTTGAATTTGGTCTGCACTTGCAATTATATAAAAAAGTTATGGTAGTACTCGATCCTAATTTGGTCATCCCTAGTAGTACAACATAATTTGTGACATCCATATTATGTGATAAATTAGAAGATTTAGATGAGTTCAAAGTGCAATGCATCAAAAATCAGTGTGAAGATTGTGGAGACTTAGTAAATTTTCAATGCAAATTGAGAATATTAATGAATTGACACCAATTTCATGGATGAGATATGAATATGAGACATACTAAAATAAGATAGAAGATGAATCCAAAAAAATTGTATTGAAGGAGAGTGAATTGTATTATGATGAGTTTATGACCAAGTTTCATCCATTGATATATCCACATATCCAACATTGTCATGGTGCATGATGACAAGCTAAAAAATTTTGTGATTCAAAAAATTATTTTCCACCTGGCTGTATACTTTCAGTTGTAGATTTTTTTGAGAATTATATATTTGCACCTCAAACAGAGCTTCAAGGGCAATATTTTTATTTTGAACAAGTTGCCAAGTGACCTATAGACATGCACAATTTGAGGTGGATGAGATAGAAAGGTTGGATGAAAATGAATGCATCATCATCAAAGAGGTTCATTTCTATATTAGTAATGATAGGGTTCATGATAGGAGTTATGTGGCTCATTGTTTTGCAATGTTCTCTAAAGATCTTAGAAATTGTGGAATAAATATTCCAGAGCACTGGATTTGGCCTGATGGTTGTGCATGTTAGTATACATGAACTCACACATTTATTTAACTTTTTTTTAAAATTATATTTATTTGTACATGCCTATTTCAATTTGATATATGTAAATAGATAATTGTTTCTACTTATCATTTCATGTTCATAGGACAATTCAAATCTGTAAAAGCATTTAATTGGTTAGCAATGCGACATGCTAGAACCAATGTTAGGTTTTTATGGAATTTCTTTGAAAGTGGACATGGAAAAGGGGAACATGATGGAGTAGAAGCATGTATAAAATGTGCACTTTGACAACATGAACTTGTAGGTAAATATGCATTTAATGTGCATGTTTAATACTAGTAGTGCACGCGCGCGCACACACACATATGGTATATATTTTAAATTATATATATGCATGTTGTATGTACATACATGGAATAGGATAGAGAGTGCACATCAAATTGTTGAATGATGCAAAGTTCATTTTTCTACTCGAGATACTGAATACAATAAGCGTCACTTTTGCGAAGTAAAAGGTGAACTTTATATTTATTTTTAATGTATTTTTCAAATTCAAGTTTTTTATTAAATATTTATTTTGAAATATGACAATTACTTTTTGTATTTGTAATAGACATAGATCGATCTAATCCTTACAATTGTCAAATGATTCCTGGTATTAGAAGTTTACATCAAATGATGACTACAGGAAGCCATAGACCTCTAGTAATTAAAGTAAGAGAGACATGTTTTTGTGATTACTACATTAAGGACAATCTAGTGAGTGTATGTGAAAATATTGCAAATGGATATGTTTCACATTGGAATTTGAAGGAGATAGTTAGAAAGCCTCCTTTTGAAGATGCTGACATTGACATTGACATTCATGATCTTGTATATTTAGCTGATTATGAGCACATTTCTGATTTAATTATGGCAGGTTTGTGTGCATATATATATATATATATATATATATATATATATATATATATATATATATATATATATATATATATATATATATATATATATATATATATGTATATTCATTTTAAAATTAATTTATATTTATCTATTTTTATATACATGTAGGAGATATTTTTGTAGTTCAAGCCTTAGCAGATAATGTGAAAAATGTGGACTATTATCTTTTAAGATGCACAAAAGCAAAACACAAGTTGCTAGAAGGAACTATAAATGCTGATAAACAATCATATCCAATTGGATCAATTTTTATTGAAGGAACATATTATCAACAAACAAGGGTAACTGATAGTGGTATTGAATTTATTGAATACAAGCCTAGAGGAAAAGTTTTACATTACAATAACCATGTTATAGCAGCAAAGTTACAATTTAAAGCAATACAAAGAAGAGGACGTCATGGAAATCAAAAGTGGAAACTGTCTATTGAAGAACATGGAAAACTTCTAGAGATAATAAAAATTAGAGAGGATCCTAACAATACAATGTTTGTGGAGGTCTAGTTTACCTATGTACTTATTGTGGAGCTCTAGTTCAGCTATGTCTATATAGCTCTTATACTTTCACATTTGATGTTGACAGGATATTTGTTTTATAAATTTGTATACATTGGATCATTTATCTTGGATATGCGAAATTAGACATGTTTTGTCATTTTTATTTAAATTAGACATGGATATCTCATTTAAGACAACCTCTTAGGACCTCCCCTTAGGACCACCTATTACCTAACCTCCCCTTAAGACCACCTATTAGGACATCCCCTTAGTACCACCTTTTAAGACCTCTCCTTAAGACAACCCCTTCAGTATTTGTATGTATTTATATACATTGTTTATGTTTTCTTATGATTGTTAATGCTCTTATGTATTTATGTATATAATTTTTATGTTCTTATATGACACATTCTTTATGTTTGTATATAATCTTTATGTTCTTATATGTATTAAATTTTATTAATTAAATGTTGTAACATGTATTCTTTAGGTCATACTCTTTATATGTTCTTATGTACATGTATATGTTATATTCTTAACTGTGCATTAATCTACATTCTTATATATGTATAATTTAGGATCTCTCCTTAAGACATATCATTAAATATAATTAATTATACTTAGATTAAGGCATTAAAAACAATAACATATACATAAACATGAATATTGAAAACATACATGTCTACATTTAACATGAACATATTTACATACATCTATGAAATAAAATATACATTAATCTACATTCTTATGTATAATTTAGGATCTCCCCTTAGGACATGTCATTAAATATAGCTAATTACACTTAGATAAAGACATTAAGATCAATAACATATACATAAAAATGTGAATATTGAAAACATACATGTCTACTTTTAACATGAACATATATACATACATGTAACATCCGGTTCTCCCGGGTCTAAACTAACGTTTAACATACTCAAGGAATATAGTTATAATTTTGATTTCATAGGAAGGCAATTACATCATTCATGTTCATGTGAATATGATTTACTATTAAAAATAGTTATACAAAATTTTCTTAACTAGAAACTTGAATTACCATCAAATGTAATTACTACTGAAAGTCAAAACTACATACCTTAGAAAATTGAGTTCGAATCAAACTAGGGATGCCTCTGCAACCACCCAGGTTAGTCCACAAATACATTATAACAACTTCATATGAAAACTATCATCTAAAAATTGCTTTCTTAAAACCAAATTAAATACTTCTATTATTTTGAATTAGGGCATCACTTACCATTGTATCAATTAGGGCATTGTTGACCTTCGATTCATTTAAGGCTTTTGATATCGCTATCTCACTTAGGGCTTCCAATATCGTGGATTCATTTTAGGGCTTCCATGACCACGGATTCAATTTAGGGCTTCCAATACCATTATATCATTTAAGGTTCCAGCTGTCACCCAATCAATTAGTGCTTCCTATTTCTTTTCCTTTCGATTACTTATCTATGACAATTTCTCAAGATTAGATAAATACTTATATTCAATACTCATATAAATGAAAACAATTCACAAATCAATCCAGGTGTAAAGTAAGGATAACAATGAAATACTTCAATCTAATCTTACCTCCTCATAAATAAAAATGATAATACCTATTTTCGATAAATAATTAAATGCATGACTTATCTCTATTTGACGCATGTTCGACATCTTGAGAGAGGTGAAACATTGTCATGGGCTTAACCACCCAATCTCAGACCACAACATATCCCCACATGATCTCTAACAAGAAAGGCCCTCCCTACTTGAAATTGATAGGGTACATCTTACCATACACTAGGCATCATGGTATACAACACACCATACGACTTGGCAGCAAGACATTACAGTAGCAGAAATGTGCATGAGCTATTAATTCATATTTAAATGATAACATTGAAATGTCATAACTGATTACTATTTCATGTTGTTATAGATTTCCTTTCTCTCAACTCATCACCCATTTTCTTAGCTACACAGTCAGGAGAGTCCTAGTTGTTTGGAATCCTCAAACAACTGGTTCTGTTAGTTTTACATGCTTCCAACATTTCACTAACTGTGATTACATAATTAAGTTCTTTAAAGATCTCAAATTGAATGTCTAATCAATTAATTCCACCACTTCACCATAATGCTTGGTGAATTTCATCATGTTTGGATTTATTGATAATATTTTCATCTTTGTATGGCATGAATGAATGTATAACTTCCTAAGCTAAATATAATTGTTCCCAGCTTACATTGCACTTCAATCTCTTATATGCATAATTGATATGCTTTTATGAATTAAGAATCATCTATGATATAAGAACAATTTCCAATAACTAGAAATCAAATATTGTTCACCATATTTCAGTCTCTGTTTATATTAGTTCCATTACGTTGGATTTTTCATGATTTCATATTCATCTCTAGATTGAGTAAAAATGGAATAATTTAGAATCTAAACTTCATTGCATTTCCTTGGTGTTTTGGGTTTAGTATCTCTCTCTCAGTTATGTATTTTCATATCAGGATGAGATTGATTTTATCTGAGATGATAACTTTCTTAAATATTTTTGAGAAATTTTACACATTCCAATATAAAAAGAACTCAGATCTGAATATAAATCATTGCAATAAATAACATAAATAGCAGTGGATAGACCTTTTAGGGAAGACGTAAAACTGAATAAGGAGTATGATAGACTTGGGTATAAATTAATACTTTTCTATTCTTAGGATAGTCGAAAGTCTTTTCCAGGTACACCACAATCTTGAGGGAAATATGATCTATTATCAATGCTCATATCACAAAAAGAAAGACGACAAATTTTAATGATAAACAATAGACTTCAAGCTCAATTTGCTATCTTAAATCTCAAGGAAAGTAAATGCACTTGCAATTGAGAAATTGATGAACCTAATTACTGTATGGGTTTCACATACTTATAATGAAAATGACCAAATTCTAATCTGCCGGTTTTGCAATAATAAAATAAGAAGGAAAACATAAACAAGTTGATGAATCAGATTAAAAGTTTTACTTGACTCCTTCTCTATCACTCGATTCTAAAATTGAACTTGTACTTATGCAAACCACTGTCTCAATCAGTCACTCATGGATGATGGTATTATTTTGGCAATGCAAGATAAGCTGCCAAATTGGTTTAGTCACAAAAGCCAAAAACAAGAATCGTGATGGCTAAGGAATTAAGAGAGTCGGCTCTCTAAAAAATCAAAATTACTCCCTCACATTAAATGCATAAACAATAACATATAAACGGATGAAAAGAAGAAGTTATAGGTTGCACACGATGGTAAGAGTTATATCAAAATACAATCAAAGAGACTATTTAAAAGAGATGCTTAGCTCTTCGACTACCATCAGTTACAAGAAGCCATTCAAAAAGACTCTCAAATCGATTTAAAGAAAAATAAAGAAAGAAAGGAGGGAAAAGAAGGAAAGAAAGAAGATGATAGGTTTAAAGGTTATTATAATCATTACAATCTAATATGTACATTACTTATCTGATTATTGAATTATAATGGTGCTAAATGATTTAATATTTAAAAGAACATTTATAACAATTATTAAAAATACTACAACAAAAGATAATTTAAAACCCTTTAAGATACATTTTTATATTTTAACTCAATTATTTTATTTAAATTATTATTTAAATAACTCATGCAATTCCACGAGTGTATCCTATTTTAAATCACTAGGTGCTTTACCCGTCTGCCAGTGATGGTGATGCCCTACCTAATTCTTTTCTGACAATACTTCCACCCCTTCACCATGCTCCTTGCAAGGAATTTCTCTGTAATTAAATTATAAATTATAAATAATCATATCAATTAACCTTTCATCTTAATTCCATGAATTTGCGATTAATGATCAACTAACATGTCATCTGCATTTGAAATCATAATGACCAACTAACTTACCATTTTGCTAGATTATATCAAATTAAACTGTCAATTGACTTCATGCGAACCTCAATAGCTATATTTCAAACTAGGTCAAAAATTGGGATGTAACATACCATTCCCCTTGAGGTTCATCGTCCTCGATGAACTGGAAATTGCAAGGAACATTATAAAAGAGTAGTTTAAAATTGGTATGTTTGTACCATTCCCATGTGATTCATTGTCCTTGATGACCTCTGCATTTTAGACACTAAAATAATATTCCACATACAAGATATATATAACATTGTGATATCATTTTTTTCTCAATTGGGTCAAAATAAAAATCATAATCTAAACTCAAGATCCATGTTTACTTTAAAGTTTCTAGGAAGATACTTGCATGGTAATACAAAATTTATCACGTACACTTGAGTTCTCTTTACCTTACTTATGATTTTCTTAGCATCTTTTGAGTTGATTCTATTTCATGTTCATTTCATAATCATGTAGGCACTCACCATATCATTAGTTCAATTTCATTTTGATATCTTCATTTAAGGAAATTTTCAGGGTTCAATTACTTAAATTAAGATAAGTATTCAAATATTGAAATTCTTCAACCAGCAAGTTCTAAATCATAATTTTAGATTACTCATACGTACCATCTAGCATATGGCCCTCTTTAATGGATAGATCTTCCTTGCAACTTACATATTACCTGTAATAGGTTAGTGAATCCATGTGTTTCCATTGCAACCTTGGCCTTCAAGCCCAATATTTCATTAGAATAATCATTTCATGATAAGATATCTCCAAAACAATATACCACAACTTAATACGTAAAGTCAACATCGCATGTGTATTATACATGTATAACAAAGTGTCAAAGGATAAAAAACATGATATACTAAACAAAGTAATCCAATCAAGATCATAAGTATCTAAAATAATTCATAAGATTCTCATGAGTATTCTCATCATTCATATATAAATATTCAGCTTTCCCATTTATGGGATTCAAGCTTCCATGCCCATTTCATTAAAAGTTTACATTTGTATACAACAATGATAGTTCGAACTCCTTACTGGAGCACATAATGATCTTTTCATTTAACCAACATCAGAAAGAATCATGGTTCACAGTTTTGTTTTCATTCAGTTCAGGTTCAAATTGGTAACAGTTTATTTCTGTCATTATTTTGGGTCAACAAACCCACTCATGATGGATTTAGATAACATTTATCAAGATTTTAAACTGTGTTTGGATTGCACAAGTCTAGCCATCGAGACCCTTTTTAATCTTCTCATTCTTGACAAAGAATGGCCCTCCCACTAGGGATAAGGCATATGTAACATTCTGGTCCTTCCATTGAGTAATCAGGTGGGTTGAAGTCCCAATAGTTATTTGACAAAATAACTGAAGCATCAGGACAATCAACAAGATCAATTGTTCTGGCAAATTTTCCTAATTCCACCTTGGCTAGGGATTTCAAAATTTGGGTCGTCAAACCTGATCTCCACCACTCAGCTGCTAATCCTTTTTATCTTTTTAATTGTTTATATGTTGTTCACTTTATGTCATTTCAACCTTCTTGGCTATTCTGATTGATTTTCTAGTGTGTTTTTTTTTTCTAGTTTTGATTGCAATATCCAGATATGCAAAAATAAATCTTTTTCAACATTTACATTTTTAGTTTTTCAAAAATAGTGCTGGACCCAAGGTTTTAGTGCTGAACCCAATGCTCTGATAACATATGTAACATTCGGTTCTCCTAGGTCTAAACTAACATTTAACATACTCAAGGAATATAGTTATAAGTTTGATTTCATAGGAAGGCAGTTACATCATTCATGTTCATGTGAATATGATTTACTGTTAAAAATAGTTATACGAAATTTTCTTAACTAAAAATTTTAATTACCATCAAATGTAATTACTACAGAAAGTGAAAACCACATACCTCAGAAAACAGAGTTTGAATCAAACTAGGGATGCCTCTGCAACCACATGGGTTAGTCTGCAAATACACTATAACAACTTCATATGACAACTATCATCTAAAAACCGCTTTCTTAAAATCAAATTAAATACTTCTATTTTTTAAATTTAGGGCATCACTTACCACTGTATCAATTAGGTCATTGTTCACCTTCAGTTCATTTAGGGCTTCTGATACCACTATCTCTCTTAGGGTTTCCAATACCACGGATTCATTTTAGGGCTTTTGCAACCACAGATTCAATTTAGGGCTTTCAATACCATGGATTCTTTTTAGGGCTTCCATGACCACGGATTTAATTTAGGGCTTCCAATACCACTATATCATTTAAGGTTCCAGCTGTCACCCAATCAATTAGGGCTTTGGATTTCTTTTCCTTCCGATTACTTATCTGTGACAGTTTCTCAAGATTAGATAAATACTTATATTCAATATTCATATAAATGAAAACAATTCACAAATCAATCCAAGTGTAAAGTAACAATAACAATGAAACACTTCAATCTAATCTCACCTCCTCATAAATAAAAATGATAATACCTATTTTCGATAAATAATTGAATGCTTGACTTATCTCTGTCTGACGCATATCCGACATCTTGAGAGAGGTGAAACATTGTCATGGGCTTAACCACCCAACCTCAAACCACAACATATCCCCACACGATCTCTAATGAGAAAGGCCATCCCTACCCAAAATTGACAGGGTACATCTTACCATCCATTGGGCATCATGGTATACAACACACCATACATCTTGGCAGCAAGAGATCACAGTAGTAGGAATGTGCATGAGCTATTAATTCATATTTAAATGATAACATTGAAATGTCATAACTAAATACTGTTTCATGTTGTTGTAGATTTCTTTTCTCTCACCTCATCACCCATTTTCTTAGCTATACAGTCGGGTGAGTCCCAAGTGTTTGGAATCCTCAAACAACTGGTTTTGTCAATTTTACATGCTTCCAGCATTTCACTAACTATGATTACATAATTATGTTCTTTAAAGATCTCAAATTGAATGTCTAATTAATTAATTCCATCACTTCACCATAATGCCTGGTGAATTTCATTATGTTTGGATTTACTGATAATATTTTCTTCTTTGTATGGCATGAGTGAATGTATAACTTCCTAAGCTAAATATAATTGCTCGCAATTTGCATTGCACTTCAATCTCTTATATGCATAATTGATATGCTTTTATGAATTAAGAATAATCTGTGATATAAAAACAATTTCTAATAACTAGAAATCAAATATTGTTCACCATATTTTAGTCTGTGTTTATATTAGTTCCATAACGTTGGATTTTTCATGATTTCATATTCATCTCCAGATTGAGTAAAAATGGAATAATTTAGAATCTAAATTTCATTGCATTTCCTTGGTGTTCTGGGTTCAATATCTATCTCTCAGTTATGAATTTTCATATTAGGATGAGATTGATTTTATCTGAGATGATAACTTTCTTAAGTATTTCTAAGAAATTTTACACATTCGAATATAAAAAGAGCTCAGATCTGAATATAAATCATTGTAGTAAATAACATAAATAGCAGTCAACAGACCTTTTTGGGAAGATGATAAACTTAATAAGGAGTATGATAGACTTGCGTATAAATTAACACTTTTCTATTCTTAGGATAGTTGAAAGTGTTTTCCAGGTACACCACAATCTTGAAGGGAAATATGATCTATTATCAATGCTCATATCACAAAAAGAAAGATGACATATTCTAATGATAAATAGTAGTCTTCAAGCTCAATTTGCTATCTTAAATCTCAAGGAAAGTAGATGCACTTTCAATTGAGAAAGTGATGAACCTAATTTTAGTATGAGTTTTACATACTTATAATGAAAATGACCAAATTCTAATCCCTCGGTTCTACAATAATAAAATAAGAAGGAAAGCATAAACAGTTTGATGAATCGGATTAGAAGTTTTACTTGACTCCTTCCTTGTCACCCGATTTAGAAATTGAACTTGTACTTATGTAAACCATTGTCTCAATTAGTCACTTATGGATGATGGTATTATTTTGGCAATGCAAGATAAGCTACCAAACTGGTTTAGTTGCAAAAGCCAAAAATAGGAATCACGATGGCTAAGGAATTAAGAGAGTTGGCTTCCTAAAAACTCAGAATTACTCCCTCACATTAAACACATAAACAATAGCATATAGATGGATGAAAAGAAGATGTTACAGGTTTCACACAAAGGTAAGATTTATATCAAAATACAATCAAAGAGTATATTTAAAAGAGATGCTTGGCTCTTCAGCTACCATCAATTACAAGAAGCCATTCGAAAAGACTCTCAAATCGATTTAAAGAAAAATAAAGAAAGAAAGGAGGGAAAAGAAGGACAAAAAGAAGATGAAAGGCTTAAAGGTTATTATAATCATTAAAATCTAATATGTACATCACTTATTTGATTATTGAATTATAATGGTGCTAAATGATTTTATATTTAAAATAATATTTATAGCAATTATTAAAAATACTACGACAAATTATAATTAAAAATGCTTTAAGATATATTTTTATATTTTAATTAAATTATTTTATTTAAAATATTTATTTAAATAACTCATGCAATTCCACGGGTGTATCCTATTTCAAGTCGTTAGGTCCTTTACCCGTTTGCCAGTGATGGTGATGCCCTGCCTAACTATTTTCTGGCAATGCTTCCACCCCTTCAACATGCTCCCTACAAGGAATTTCTCTGTAATTAAATTATAAATTATAAATAATCATATCAGTTAACCTTTCATCTTAATTCCATGAATTCGCGATTAATGATCAACTAACATTTCATCTGCATTTGAAATCATAATGACCAACTAACTTACCATTTTGCTAGATTATATCAAATTAAATTGTCAACTGACTTCATGCGAACCTCAACGGCTATATTTCAAACTAGGTCAAAAATTGGGATGTAAGAATACATCTATGAAATAAAAAATATATTTTAATCTACATTCTTATGTATAATTTAGGATCTCCCCTTGAGACATGTCATTTAATTACACTTAGATTAAGGCATTAAGATGAATAACATATATATAAACATGAATATTGAAAACATACATGTCTAAATTTAACATGAACATATATAGATATATCTTTGAAATAAAATATGTACATTTTAATCTACATTCTTATGTATAATTTAGGATCTCCCCTTAAGACATGTCATTCAATATAGTTAATTACACTTATATTAAGGCATTAAGATGAATAAAAATATACATAAACATGAATATTGAAAACATGAATAAGGAATTAAGATGAATAACATATATAGAAACATGAATAACACATACATAAACATAAAAGATCAATAACATGTACATAAAGATTAATAAAAATATGAACATTGAAAACATGCATGCACATTCAACATGAACATATGTACATAGACATCTATGAAATAACATCTGAGACATGTACATATATAAAATAAAATATATATGGAGAATAATGTACCTATATCAAATGTATAAAAATATCATGTATGAAATGTCTCAAAATATCATATCAAGCATGTATCCAAATAACATATATAAAACATCAAAGTCTCCATATAAACATGTATCTAAATAACATATAAAACATCAAATTGTCCATTTAAACATGTACATCCAAAATACTATATCAAATGTCTCTAAAATAACATATAAAATAAAAAGCCATCTAATCAGCTACATCACCCTCCTAATCCATGTCCCCAAAAGGGTCTATGAGTTATATCTGAACCCTATGTCAAATGATAGTGTCAAATTATGTATAGACAAATTATATGATACATATAAATCAAATATATATTTAAATTGTAACATACTTGAGACTCATGATGTGTAGGATCTGCCAGTGTATGTAGATCACCAAAATGTAACATACTATCACTTAGACCCTATAACACACAAACACACACATATATATACATATATATGTACACACAAGTTAGATTGTATCAAGAATATATGTTTGTTCCTATATGTTTAAGTGTAAATTTTACCATAATTAAAATAAATTTAAACATACAGACATATTTACCATAGCATCATGTAATGCTCTTGTAGTGCCTACCCTCGTTCACATCTTTTCTAGACTTATTGTTATCAGACTATGTAGACTAGTTTTATGTTGATAGTTTAGTGGTGTTGTTTTGACACTATCAGATATTATGATAAGGATTCAGTTGATATATGATGAGATCATTTAGACTTTACATTTCATGTATGTATGATGATCATTACATCATTTTCAGTTATTAATGATGATTAGTTAGATGGTTTATTATCTCATGTGTTTTATTATGGTTACTTACCCCATACTTGCATGTGTATGGTGTGTGCATTTTCTTATTGTATGGCATTTTTGATGTGGTTAAGGAAGGGAGTCGTAGTCACCTGCTTAGTCGGAATCTACACGATGCACCACTTCTTGCCATTGTCTGTTTAGCTTAGCATTATATATTGTATGTACATGCATAGTTTTTCTGCAGGTTGCAAGTATCGGGTGTCGACTTTCCTGAATTGCCAGGATGAGCGTACCCTATTATACTATCTCAATGATAAGGGAAGGGAGATAAATTCTCAAGTCCAAATCCCAAACCTAAAAACCATTTGTCCTAGTGAGTTAGGACAAGTATCAAAGTTGAATACCTACCGAATGTGTCAGATGACATATTTCATGATTTTTAACCCTTTAGATTTATTTTGTATGATTTGTTCTATGATGGGTTTTCATATTTTATCTTGGAGGTCTATGGTGAATTTTCCATTAATTAAGTCTTAACAAATAGATTTAATTAATAAATTATTTATTTGAGAAGATTAATAAAATATCATGATCTTTGATATTTTGATTGTAATGTGAATTATTGGGGAAAAGGAATTAAATAAAAGAAAACTAGAAATTAAAATTAAAAATAATTATAAAATAATAATAAAGTAATCAATAAAATAATAATAATAAAAGTTATAAAAGATTAAAATAAAAGTTATAAAATTTAAATAGAAATTATTGGAGTTATAAGCTTGCATGGGAATTAACATGTGTCAACAACATGGGGGTTAGTGCATCAATTAAGCACAAGGTGTCTACAATTCTATGACTCATCAAAAAGAATTGGAAAAGACCCATGCTTAGTTGGTGACACCTTTCAGTGGTTTCAAGAAGCAGTCCAAAGGTTTCTTGAGAGCTCTTTGTATTCAAGCATTCATAGAAGCTTAGGGAGAGGGTGGAGAGCAATTGGAGCATTGGAGGACTCAAGAACTCTGAAGAAGGGAGCTTGCTCTGCGAGTTTTTTGAGGAAGAGCAAATTAGCATCAGAATCCGGGTAGATTTTTGTGATTTTACTTATGCTATTTCCACATCATGCATTCCTGTCTTCATCGTGTCTGTTATATGTGTCTGAAACTTCTCTATGATTGAATTTGTAATTTGAAATTGGAATCTAGATATGCTATTTGGTTGAGAAGAAAACAATAGAAAAACCCTAGATCCAATTAAGGAGAAATAATTAGATATGAACCGGATTTGGGTTCGAATTTATATTAAATTAGAAAGACAAGATTTGGAATTAAAATAGAAATTTTATGGTGAAAATTTGAATGATTAGATGTAATCTTTCTATCAATTATATTTTTAGATGTGTATGAATAAACCCTTTTATGGTTAAATTTAGAGAACAATTATTTTAAGAGGAAATTTTTAATTCATCACAAACTGCCCTATTGCTGCCCCTTGGATAGACCCGAACTCAATCATTCATAATTTTTAATTGTGATTGAATTTATTCGATCGCTCCAATCAGAATTGGCGCGACTTGGCCCTCTCCAACATATTTCAATTTCAGCCCGATCCAACGGTTCATTAGGGAGATATGGCCGCCCTACTGAGACTATTTTATTCAAGGACAGATATTTCTCCATTTCTCATAACCAAGAGTTCTTTATGCTAAAACTTCACAAAAAAAAAAATAATATACCAAAGCATGGAATGGATTAAAGATATTATTGCAAACTTCCCTTATTAGAATCTTATTAATATGCATTAGTTTTATATGGTTTATTATCTAATCTAATTAAATCAAATTTAATTAAGATTAGTTAATAGTAGAAGAAGTGTAATTAATTATTAGTCAATCTAAGTAAATGGATTTTTTAAATGAGAGAAAATTAAAAGAAAAGAGATTTTAATATAGTGAAATTTTTATAATGTATATTGAATACTATTTAATATATATTAAAATTTTTTAGAGTTGTTTAATGAAGATGATAATGTTAAGAATTTGGAGATTATTCATGTTAAAATCTACAATGAGTCTTATTGGTTTGGTGATAGGGATCTTTTTCAAACAACGTTTATATAGACAAAATATTATTAGTACAATTAGCAAATGGAGTCTAGTAGTTTTGAGGAGAAACTTTTATCTATCAAACAAATACATGGGTTAGGAAAAACGTGAAATTTCTCCACTTAATATAATTTGGGAATACGTAAACTGAGACTTCTAAATTCAAATTTGAAAACTTAGCAAAACTAAAACATGTGTTTGCATCATGTATTCTATATGCTTCTTATTTTGGGTTTTGGGTTAACTAGTGTTGACCAGTCCTAGGTTGTTACCAGAGGCTCGGGGGTTATGAGATGTGTTGGCATGTTGATCTTATTTGGTCTCGATCTTTATAAGCCCAACCATGGTAATGTGATTGTATGCTCTATGAAATGTTGTATTTACTGTTTGCATTTGTTCATCAGTCTTCATGTGTGAAGCTGAAATGTATGTGTATGAGACACTTGAGCTAATCATTTTTGAGTTATCGATAAGTTATCCTTGATTATTTTCTAGTCGCCATGATGAGACTGAGATGTGGATTTATTTTTGATGATGTCATGTTGTGACATGTTTGACTCAACCATTTATGGAGTCTTCGATCAGTATGATTGAGATATATATTTTGGTTATTGAGAACCATTGGATACTTTGATTATCAGTGATACTTCAGTTGCCAATAGAGAGCTGTTGTGTTCATGTTTTTCTATGGATGTTTGCTCATGGAGATTTGATGCTTTTATGCATATTTGATGATTTTATGGATTATCTTTTGTGATTTTGAGATTTATGAGTCCATGAGCATTAGGGTAGGATATCTGCATGTAGTGACGGGAAGTGGCTTGCAATGGGGGCCGGGGCCCTAAGAGGCTGCCAGGGTAACTCATTGTAAGTTGGATTAATAAGTGATAACATTTACACCTAATACTAACAAAATGAACCTAAAAAGATAAGTGTTTTGTTCTCACCCATGCCTTGAGTGTTTGTACAGGCTAGGATGGGAGTAGTGAGACACATGGTTGCGACCTTGCATTCCGTAGTATGCCTCATCAGTATGAGAGGATACTAGTGGCTGCATGAAATCAGTATGGACCCGTGGAGTTTAGTTAACTGCCAGGGTAACTTGTACATGATAATTGCGATGACACTTTCTTGCTTGCATAGTAGGTTCCTACATGTCATTGTGTGCCTCTGGGAAGTAGATGTCAGTTTCGTGATTGGAACCTTTGATTTAGTATACTATTAGGATTCCTGGACTATAGAGATTTGTGCTATGTGTTATGGATAGCCTGTTTGGGACTTGAGATTATCTCCTCAACACGGTGGGAGTGGACCACTTAGGTACCACGCGGTCGGGTGGTAGTGTATTTTCCACTCTTATCATTTGAGATTCATCGAGACATCGTGGCTGATGCGTCCTTCATGATGGTGGATATGTATCCTTTCATTGATGATAAGCATATGTTAGATGATGTTATCTTATGCTTATATTTTCATGTTAGATTACTTTCTACATACGATGTTGTATATGTTAGGAGTGACATTCCTACTATGTTAATACCAATGATTCCTTTGGTGATTTGGGATGTTACACACGGAGGGATGGCTAGGGCCCACGAGGGTCTAATGATGCTATTAACGGTTGGGAGGAACCATGCACTTAGTTTATTTTGTTTGATCTTTATGATGGATGTATATGTCTTCTATGATGATGTATCATGTGATTGTCTTTGATGTATCATGGATTAGAATAGGATGATGTACCTTATTTCACATATGTATATTCTTTTAAGCCTTCATACCCTGTGACATGTACAGTGGATGATTGAGCATTTGGAAATGTAATGTATGAACATTGGACTTATTATTATTATTTCATGTGGTTGTTGCACTAGATGGATTCATGTATGTAATTCAACGTTAAGGGATCTTAAAGAATGTAATCTGTTATGTATGTTATGTTTACTTTTCAGATGAACATTGCTATTGCTTCCGTTATTGTGAATAAGTTATGTATGGTATTTACTTTCATGTTAAAAAAAAAAAAATGTTACCAAACTTAGTGAAATTCTAGGTTAATTCTTTGAATCCCTTGGCGGGGCATTACAGCTCTGCCGATCTGACTGATATCTGAATCATGCAATGATAAAGCATTATCAATGTCCAAGTTGATAATGTCATCTAAAAGCATAGAGGCAAATAGATCAAGCTGTCTAGCAGTGGAATCCTGAGTGGGGAGAGGGGGGGTGCTGTAGGGTCTTGAGTAGTTGGGGATGGTACTATAGGGTCCTGGGTAGTTGGGGCTGGTGCTGTAGGGGCCTGTGTAGCGGCAGGTGTAGTAGAAGGTGCAGGAATGTCCTCCTACCTCTGTGAACCCTGTGATCCTACTGTATGTGACCGAATATGACTCATCTAAGTACCGATGTCATGAAGTGGAATCCCTGTAATTGTAGATAATGCTCAATATGAATCCAAAAGATCAAATGCTAAACAAGATCCCAAAAGATGTAATGCGTCCATATCTGAGATTGCAAAATCCTCTAGTGGAGAAGGTATGTCTGCTACCCCATATGCATCATCAACACCTGTGCTAGATGATGTAGCTATAGGAATGATACCTCAAGACTCTAACATATATCTACCACACTAATCAGAATAAATCTCCTGCAACTATGTAGCGACAGTTGCAATGCTTGAATATATCTGTCGTAATTGTGTCATCAGGAACACTCAATCCTGCATCAACCATGTCTGGACCTCTCGGCATAACCAAAAGGTTTGGACCCACCATTTCCCATTTATTAATAGGTGTAGGAGTGTCCACAGGTCTGAATCTCTCTGAAAGTCTACCCAGACCCTACCCAACATGGCCTAGATAATCTGTGTAATCAAAATTGTGTTGTAAATGAAATTTTGCAAACAATTGTTTGCAAAAATATAGAGGGAAATCATCCTTTTGTGGCCATCTATGATGAGTAGCCAACTAGTGAGGATATATAAATGGTGCAATGAGCTCATTAGTACACTTTGTCACAGAGTAGCCTCTAACTCTAGCTCTATTTGTATAAATGGAAACATGATCTTCACCATGGCAGGGGAGACCTCAGTGTCAACCTGTCTATACTTCACAGTGCCAATGACATTGCGAGATAGAGAAGAATAAAATGTCTCAACACTGATATAATCAAAAGGGTTGTATGATTCAATGGTATGAATCATACGAAACAACTCCTCTCACATCACTATAATCTTCTCCCTATTAGGGAGGGTGGTAGAAGAGGAAAGCAAGGAATCTAGAACATCTATAGCATGAGATAATCTGGCAAGTGTATCTCTAAATAACTATTGTCTATCCTTAGTGGAGGATGTGGATGTGCATGTTGTGCTAGACTCAGCACTCTGACCCCCTCTATGGAAACTAGCATCCCCTGAGGATGCAAAAGCACGATCCCCTAAACTAGATGCCATTAACTATATATGTATATAATGTATGAGGATATGAGTGTGAAGCTACAAGAGACAAAATCTAATAAATATCTAAAGATCTGCACATGCAAATATATACACATATAGACATACAAGTGTATAAATTAAAATAATTAAAAGTTAAATTTAATTTGAAACACACGTATATAAATACACAACATTAAATGTATGGTGCTATTCAATCATGTACATGTATTTTAAAACAAATTATCTTAGAGACGATATCTAATGTATTTTAATGTGCTCATGCAAATGTGAAAAATAAATGTTTTTACATGTACATGTATATGCGATAAAAAAAATTAAAATTCTTGATTAAATTATAACTATGTGTACACATGTAACTTAAAGTTTTTTACTAAATTAGATTTTGATTTAGCTACAGGGTGAAACAATTTTTCTAAGTTTCATATAAATGTACAAGTGTTGTATAATTTTTTAGAAATTAATGATAGGTTTTAACTTCAAATTTGAATATAACAAAGTTAATTTTGTTTATTTTTACCTAATGTTTGACTACATTTTGCCTAATGTTTTTCTACATTTTTATCGAATGTTTGACTACATTCTTGCTTATGTTTTAAATAATTTACTAAAAAATCTAAAAAATAATTTAAATATATTAAAAAATTATTAAATCTAAATAATTCACTAATAAAACACACAAAAAAAATTAATTTGACTACCATTAATATTTACTAATCAAAAAACACTTTTAAAAATGAAAAAATGAAAAATGAAATAAGACCACTGACCTGTTACAGCCAAAACACCTTAACTGCTCTCCAAGAATTCGTAACCGTTGTAGTGAAAATGATAGCCAAAAATTGATTTTCGGCATTTATATAAAGCATCAGGATTATGGCTGAAACACTTTCAGCTGAAAGGGTTTCGACTGTAACCATACAGGTCATGTCGATAGGGAAACCTGCCACATATGTATGGCCGGAACATGTTTGACCGTAACCCATATGATCGTAAGTGTTTCAGCCATAGCCCTTCTAGATATCACAAAGGGTGACAAAAGTTTTTGCTTTTACCCTATGATAGTTTTTAATACAAAGGATTTGCTAATGCCTCTTGTGATTGAAGCCAATCTTCATGACGTAATTGGAGCATATCACCTACATGTTGAGTATGATGACGAGGATTCTCAAAAAGTCACACTCAAAGAAAATAACTCTTTTGACATGACATGGTGATGCTATTCACATAGTGAGAATAATAAGTAACATATTTCCCAATCAAATGATCTGATGGATTGTCTAAGTATGCCCCCTACACAGGAAGAGCTTGATGAAGATAAGTTGAATGCAAGCTTACTCATGGCTACCTCTTATCCAATATATGATCCTTTTTCTTTTAAAGTTCCTAATGTAGTTTCAATCATCAACATCAATTAGGAAAGTATGATAGATCAATATGACAAAGAAATGATTCATGGGGAAGAAACAAAAGGCATCCTTCAAGTTGATGGAAAGGTAGAATATGAAACCTTTTTATTTCATTACTTGCCATCTCGAGATAAATGGTCACAACCTGAAATACAAGAGCAACAAGAGGACTTGTACACTCCGATGAGGAGCTTGAGAGGCTCAAATGCTGATTTGTAGCCTAAAACTAGATCCTAGCTGGACAATCTTCAGAAATAAGAGGCAATCACACTCATTCATGATGTAACAATGATTTCCAAAAGGGAGAATCTCTCACATTCCTAGGTGAAGGAGGCATTCTCAAACCAATTGATACATCAACGAGTGAGATAGAAACAAAATTTAAAGGGATGAAGAATAAGGTGACTCGGAGTGAGCTTAACCCATTATACCTACCAACAAGGTTTTGTGAGGATGTCACTATTAGAGAAAACCCTCTTTTCCAAACACAATAATAGCCTTCAGGTGGGAAGGATTATTATTTTTTATCTTGGAATAAAGAATGCTAAAACAAGTATACAACATGGAGAGCTTCAAGTCTCCAAAGAAATGTAGCCCCAAAGAGCATTGAAGGTTTTAGCAAATATATCTCCTCATGATGAAGAAGTGTTGCCCCCACTTTCTCTCAACCAACAAAGAAGGAATTATGGAAACTTCAGGTATAAGCCCTTCAAATTTCTCTATTTTAGATAAATAATTTTTAGACTTATTAATAGCAAAGGATGAGGAATTTATCCTAGCTAACATTGACTATATGCTTGAAGAACCTCACTTCTATTTTGAGGGTGTTTTGAATTTTGAAAAGCCTCTTACTTGTGCTGATCCCAACAGTGTCTATATTGAAAATGATATAATTCCTTTTTTGGAAATTTTTGAACAAGTTTTGTTTTAGTGGGTTGTTAGTAAGGGGCTTGAAAATTCTTTGCAAAAGGCTAGGGAAAACTCAAAATTTCATGATGGGATGTGGCTCTTTGGGCATGGCAATTGGTTGATAAGATTCTCAAACATGATTAGTTTGAGTTACCAAGATGGAGAGTTTTCCAAACAGAGGTGGTGTTGGGTTGCACCATGCCGATGCAACTCATTATTCCGAAAAGGATCTTTCTTCTCACAACTAGTGAATGGCTTCATGTAAGTTTTCTTCAGCTCTGATCCTATAGTGATTTTTTCTCACCTATATATATCTATACAATTTTTTTATCTATGATCTTTTGGTGGTTTTTAGTGTAGCTAGTCAATTGTTTTGCTTGCTGATAGTTTAGGTATTCGAGTGTTCCCCTACTCTTTCCCTCTTTGCAAGCAACTCCTCATTGTTTCCTATCCTATGACTTTATTTTTCCCAATGGCTAAGAACTGGTTTCCTATGAGAGGCTTCTAGATTTTTCATGTCCCTCAGGACTCACATCCCTAGTTAGAGCCAACTCTAAGCATGCTTTTAGCACACACTTTTTAAACTTTAAAAGTTGGCCCCATGGGAAGAATCTTTAAATCATCTTCGTGCTTTGATTGGTTTTTATTGCTAATGATGGTTTGTATAATTTGAGTTGTGAAGAAAACAACATTTTGGGGATATGTTGAAACTAAAATTTAAACCTCAAAATGTCAAAGGTTCAAGTTCAAAGTTCAAAATTAAGTTCATTAATTCAGGGTTCAAGTTCAAGTTTGCAGGATCAAAATTCAAGCTTCAAGTTCAGAGGTCCACATTGTCAAGTTTTGAAATGTAGATTCAGAGGATTTGTATCTCAAAAGTTCAAAACTAAGTTCAGATCTAGTTTCATGTTTCAAAATTTGAGATTCTCTAGTTTGAAGGTTCAGATGCATGGTTCATAATTGCAAGTCTTTCTAAAGTTTTGAGTTTGAGTTCAACTTCAAAGTTCAAAGTACAGATTCACAATTTTGATCCAAGTTGCCAATTTGAATGAGAGATCTTACATTGAAAATCTCATATTATAACCAAAGAGGCCCAAATTCAAAACTTTATCAAACAATATAAATGAGGCTTATAGAAGATGTAAAAATGACCATTGCCAATGAATTGGGGTTGTGATGTTTATATGCAAGATTATAACTAACTTGTGGTTTCTATCAATCTTATCAAGTTAATTATGGCTTGACACATGCTCATTGATGCAAGGCACTGAACACACGAGCAATTAGCCACTGGTGTAGATGACAGATGTGCATATGTACACCGTGTCATGAATAATAGGAGATCATCTTTAGATGCATCAAGTCAAATATTTTAATGATCATTGTTTTATGAAAATCATCCCAAACCCAAGCCCATGATGATATACAAATGGACAATGTGAAGAAATGCGTGCTCACCTACATGATATAGAAGCCTAATATGTAAGCAATCAAATGCCACTCGCATTTATTCATAAAGGAAAATGGAGTTGAAAAGTAGATTTTCTTCTAGTTAGGCGAAGCATGTGGCCGTAAATGTAGATAACTAGTGAATGCTAAGTGTGAGGCTCGAAAGTTTTCAACTTGGAATGCCAGGAGTGGTTGAGCTTTATTTACCTTTCCAATTGCCTCCTAGATTCAAAGATTTCATGGAATAAGAATTCCAAGACCCCACACTCTATTAGGAAAGTATAATGAAATGGATCAGTGTAGTCTCTTGGGTTTGATGTTTCATATCCACCTCGAGTCCATAAAAGATGGAAATAAAGGCATGAAGATATATCTTAGGCCTAGAGTTGATGTCATAGTTGGCATGGGGTGAAAATGATAAATGACATGTTAAGTGTGTGATAGATCACCCAAGTAATTTTCATTATGCTACTATGCAAGTACAAGGAAGTCCCACAACCATGAATATCATAACCCAAGATGCTAATGAGAAGAGACCATTCAAACTCCAAGTGACTACTAGGCAAGGGAGCATATTTTTTACTGTGGCCACAAGGAATTTTACAAATGAAAGTAGAGCCATAGTTCCATATGATTTGATAGTGTCAAGGAAGCATGTGATATGTTTGTCAGAATGCCGATACATCTATCATGATATGGAGTTTAGGAAATTAAGCACAAAAAATTGGATAATAAATCAAAATATGACACACTTGAATAGCTACATGTTACCAAGTACATACATCATGCTTGATGGAAGACTAGCTTGAGGTAAGATGCATAACTAAATTAAAGCGCCATGAGGGCTAAAGACAACATCATCAACAAAGTTACAATTCATGTAAAATATTGATAGATTAACTACCAATTCTTAAAACATCATAATACATTTTGACCATGTGATAGAAGGCTATGGGTTATACATAATCCAAGTAAGAAGAGATTCTCTTCCAATTTTGAGTTTTGTTCAGCAAGAGCTTCATGAAAACAATGATATGGAATTATATAGAACAATACTCACCAAATGTTTGACATAATACTAATGCATGTACATTGACTTTAGAGTGGGAATGAATATAGACTCTAAAAAAATGTGAGGCTATCTCAATCTCAAGTTTCTAAATAGTATTCATCGGGTGCTTGCTAGAGTGAATGTGATGAGTATAGACCTGATGGAACAAGGAAGTCAATTTCCATATGGCTAAGTGTCTTTTTAGTGCTTGTATAAATATTGGTAGGATAAACATGTTATTGATAATATGTGTAGGCCATGTTTTTGTTCTCAAGGAAAATTTTAAAGACAATGAAGAGTTAGTTACTGAAATAGAAAGTAATCATTCGCAAAAAGAAGATAAATATGCAAAAGAGAGAGAAGGTCTGGGTTTTTTTTTTGGTTTTTTTTCTAGTTTGCAAGTCTTGAGGCTGCTACAAGGAAGAAGGACTTTCTTATTGTAACAGGGGATAAGAGATTAATTTTATTTTTTGTAGTTCATTTGTAATTGCAAGGACAAAGCAATCTTTTGATTTTTCTTGTTATATATTTAGAATGAATAGAAATTTATATTTACCCAATCCTATGGTCTAGAAATACATTTCTTGGAATGAAGCCTATCATGCAATTACCTCTTTTTGTTAGTTTGTGGTGACTATTTAGGGAAGTACTATACATACTTCATAAATTCTTTGGGGTTTAGGGCATCACCCCAAAATTATTTTTGGTACTATTCGTAGATTCTCTACTAAAGTTTGGGCTAATATTTTCCAATTTATGGTCGACATGTTGTAGCCCTAAAGCAGCAAAAATACTTGTATAAAAGGGCTTAGGGTTAGGGATTGTTTCATAGTGAGTGATGTGAAAATTGGTTCTTGCACTGGTATTGAGCTGTAAGGGATTATGGATTGTAATTAGGTTGTAATCACTGGATTGTAACAATATCAAACTTGTTGTTTAGTGGACATAGCCCAAGGATTGGGTGAACCATGTTAAATCTTGGTGTCTTGTTTCTTTTCTATGTGACCTATTATTTTTTGATATTGGTTATATTTACATGTAATTTTTATTTCTGTTTGTGGTTTAATCTTAACACTTTCATGTTTTGAATGTAGTCTTGTGGTCATTCATAATTGTAGAATAAAAAAATCTTTTTCTTTATTTTCTCTGTGATGTAAAGGGGATTGAATAAATAATCTTATGGTTGTTAGTTGTCCCTTCCCTCTTTGTGTTAGCTTTAATCTTAAGAATCACATTCATCCCATAGTGATGAGGGAATGTTAGAAAACCCTTCGTGTCATTAGGTTAAAGACATAATTAGTTTATCACATTCATTGAATCTCTTTCATGAGGGAGCAGTACCTCTTAATTTAGAGGAGAGTTATCAGTCAATGATAACTCATCCAACTATTAGTGCACTTTTTTCTTCTTTTTTGGCATGTTTAGTCATTGTTTACATTTCTTTCCAAAGGAAAAATCTATTCACTAACATATTTTTGGCGATTTCGCTGGTGATAGAAAGTGAAGTTCTAGTGCTTTTCTTTCCTTGGATATCTGAAGGTACCCTCTGAGGATGGAGGTTGAAATATTTGATCTATTTGTTTAAATAAGTCTAGTATAAACATGACCTTGACTACAACTAAATCATGAAAACCACATTTTGGTCCTTTTGGTTTACCTCATTTCATGACCATGCCTACCAGATAAAAAATATACTTTCTTGAGTTTGCTAGAAGAGGTGATCAAGATCCTAACAACCACATTCGAGCATTCAACATAACCTATGGGATTCTTGGTGATTTAGAGAAAGATGTGTAATTTCACCTATTTTTTAGATCCCTTGTTGGTGACACTACTATTTTATTTCAAAATTTGGAAGATGGGTGCATCACTAGTTGGAGCGTGCTGGAAAATAAATTCCTTGCTAGATTTAAACCTACAATTGATGTGGGATATCTATTATGCCAAATCTTCAAGATTCAGAAAGGAGAAATGAAGAGACAAGAAACTTTGTAGATAGATTCAACTGAAATTTAACAAAGATTCGACATCTTGACTAGCCCAACCAAGCTAACTTGATGTCAATCTTTATTGTGGCATTGCATTTAAAGGTCATATTTCATCTCAAAAGGAGTAAGCTATGTGAATTTGAAATTGATAAGAAAGAAGCTATTAGAATTGAGGATGATTTATTTTTATTTGGTTGGTTTCAATAAAACCATATCACAAAAGTCTCAGGTCTAAATTTGAAAATAAAAGATGAGATTATGGGTGATAAAGTTAAGTCCTTAGTGGATGGTTGTCACGAGACAGACAAAAATAAATTGTATAACAGAGAACCTTTGGTTCATTGTACATTATTGGATGATGATAAAATAATTAGTGGAGTAAAATATGATAAACCTTTATAGGAAGGAATTTTTCTCTATGAACAACAATATCATCTAGAGGTAAAACCAAAACTAAAAAGGTTTATTCTCAAAATAGAAAAACTAGCATACCCTATACCTATTTGTCAAATTACAATAGTTTTTGGTGTAGAGGTCTTGCTAATGCCTCATGTGATTGAAGACAGTCCTCATGATACAATTGGAGCATATCACCTACATTTTGAGTATGATGATGAGGATTCTCAAAAAGTCACACCTGAAGAAAATAACTCTTTTAACATGACAAGGTGCTACTGTTCACATATTGAGAATAATAAGGAACATATTTCCCAATCAGATAATTTGATGGATTGTCTAAGTATGCCCCCTATAGAGGAAGAGCTTGATGAAAATAAGTTGAATGCAATCTTACTAATGGCTACCTCTTATCCAATATATGAACCTTTTTCTTTTGAAGTTCCTAATGTAGTTTCAATCATCAACATTGATTAGGGAAGTATGAAAGATCAATATGACAAAGGAAAGATTCATAGGGAAGAAACAAAAGACATCCTTCAAGTTGATGGAGAGGTAGACTATGAAACCTTTTTATTTCATTACCCACCATCTTGAGAGAAATGGCCACAACTTGAAATACAAGAGGAACAAGAGGACATGTATACTCCTATGAGGAGCTTGAGAGGTGCAAATGCTGATTTATAGTGTAAAACTAGATCCTAGCTAGACAATCTTTAGAAATCAAAGGCAAGTACACTCATTCATGATTTAAAAATGATTTCCAAAAGGGAGAACCTCTCACATTCCTAAGTGAAGGAGGCATTCTCAAACCAATTGATATATCAACAAGTGAGATAGAAACAAAATTTGAAGGGATGAAGAATAAGGTGACTTAGAGTGAGCTTAACCCATTATACCTACCAACAGGGTTTTGTGAGGATGTCATTGTTAGAAAAAACCCTCTTTCCCAAACACAACAATAGCCTTCGGGTGGGAAGAATTATTATTTTTATCTTGGAATAAAGAATGCTAAAACAAGTATATAATAGGGAGAGCTTCAAGTCTCCAAATAAATGTAGTCCCAAAGACCATTGAAGGTTTTAGTAAATATATATCCTCACAATGAAGAAGTTATGCCCCACTTTCTCTCAATCAACAAAGAAGGAACTATGAAAACTCTAGGTATAAGCCCTTTCAATTTCTCCATTTTAGATAGAGTTCTAAAACTTATTAATAACAAAGGATGATGAATTTATCCTGGCCAAGATTGGCTCTATGCTTGAAGAGCTCACTTCTATTTTGAGGGTGTTTTGAATTTTGAAATACCTCTTACTTTTACTGATCCCAAAAGTATATATATTGAAAATGATATAACTCCCATTTTGGAAATTTTTGAACAAGTTTTGTTTCAGTGGGTTGTTGGTAAGGGGCTTGAAAATTATCTGCAGAAAGCCTAAGAAAATTGAGAATTTCATGATGAGATGTGGCTCTTTGGGCATGGCAATTGGTTGATAGGATTCTTACACATGATTGGTTTTTGTTACCAAGATATAGATTTTTCCAAATGGAGGTGTTGTTTGGTTGCGCCATGCCAATGCAACTCATTATACCAAAAAGGATCTTTCTTCTCACAACTAGTGAATGGCTTCATGTAATTTTTCTTCAGCTTTGATCTTATAGTGAGTTCTTCTGACCTATATATATCTATAAATCTTGTTTCTCTATGAGCTTTTGGTGGTGTTTAGTGTAGCCAATCAATTTTTTTGCTTGCTAGTAGTTTAGGTGTTTTGGTGTTCCCTGCTCTTCCCCTCTCTGCAAGAAACTCATTGTTTCCTACCCTATGACTTTGTTTTTCCCAATGGCCAAGCACTAGTGTCCTACTAGAGGCTTCTAGATTCTTCATGTCCCTCACAACCGAGATCCCTAATTAGAGCCAACTATAAGCATGCTTTTAACAAAAACTTTTTAAACTTTGAAAGTTGGCCCCATGGGAATAATTTTTAAATCATCTTGGTGTTTTGATTGGTTTTTATTGCTAATGATAGTTTATAGAAAGACTTGTGAAGAAAAAAACATTTTGGGGATATGTTGAACCTAAAATTTGAACCTCAAAGTTCAGAGGTTCAAGTTCAAAGTTCAAAATTGAGTTCATTAATTTAGGGTTCAAGTTCAAGTTTGAAAAATCAAAATTCAAGCTTCAAGTTTGGAGGTCCACTTTGTCAAGTTTTGAAATGCAAATTCAGAGGATCTATGGCTCAAAAGTTCAACACTAAATTCAGATTTAGTTTCAAGGTTCAAAGTTCAAGATTTTCTAGTTTAGAGGTTCAAATGCATGGTTTAGAATTGCAAGTCTTTCTGAAGTTTAAGTTTGAGTTCAGGTTCAAAGTTCAAAGTACAAATTCATAGTTTCGATCCAAGTTGCCAATCTGACTGAGATATCTTACATTGAAAATCTCATATTATAATCAAAGAGGTCCAAATTCAAAATTTTATTAGACAATATAAATGAGGCTTATAGAAGATGTAAATATAACCATTGCCAATGAATTGAGGTTGTTATGTTGATATGCAAGATTATAACTAACTTGTGGGTTCTAGTGGTCTTATAAAGTTCATTATGGCTTGACTCATGCTCATTGATGCAAGACACTGAATACATGAGAAATTAGCCACTGGTGCAAATGATAGATGTACATATGTACACCATGTCATGAATAATAGGAGATCATCTTTAGATGCATCAAGTCAATTATTGTAATGATCATTGTTTTATGAAAATCACCCCAAACTCGAGCCCATGATGATATACAAATGGAAAATGTGAAGAAATGTGTGCTCACCTACATGATATAGAGGCCTGATATGTAAGCAATCAATTAAATAACCAAATTCCACCCATATTTATTCATAAAGAAAAAGAGAGTTGAAGAGTAGATTTGGCTCTAGTTAGGTGAAGCACGTGGCCATAAATGCAGATCACTAGTGAATTCTAAGTGTGAGGCTCAAAATTTTTTAGCTTGGAATGCAAGGAGTGGTTAAGATTTATTTACCTTTCCAACTATCTCCTACATTCAAAGATTTCATGAAATAAGAATTCCAAGTCCCCCACTCCATTAGGAAAGTACAAGGATATGGATCAGTGCAGTCTCTTGGGTTTGATGTTTCATATCCACCCCAAATCCATAAAAGGTGGAAATAAAGGCATGTAGATAGATCTTAGGCCTAGTCTTTGATGTCACACTTGGCATGGGGTGTAAGAAATAATGACATGTTTAGTGTGTGACAGATCACCCAAGTCATTTACATTATGCTACCACACAAGTACAAGGAAGTCTCGCAAACAACAAATCTCATAACCCAAGTTGCTGATGCGAAAAGACCATTCAAACTCCAAATGACCACTAAGAAAGGGAGAATATTGTTTACTGTGGTCATGAGGAACTTGACAAATGAAAGTAGATCCATAGTTCCATATGATTTGATAGTGTTAAGGAAGCATGTGATATGTTCAATAGAATGTCAATACATCTATAATGATATGGAGTTTAGGAAATTAAGCACCGACAATTTGATAATAAATCAAAATATAACATACATGAACAACTAAATTTTACCAAGTGCACACATCATGCATGATGAAAGACCAACTTGAAGTAAGATGTAGAATTGAATTGAAGGATCATCAAGGCTAAAGATGACATCATCAAAAAAGTTACAATTCATGTAAAATATTGATATATTATCTACCAATGCTTGAAACATCATAATACATTTTGACCATGTGATAGAAGGATGTGGGTTATACATAATACAAGTAAGAAGGGATTCTATTCTAGTTTTGGGTTTTTTTTGGTGAGAGCTTCATGAAAATAGTGATATGAAATTGTATAGAACAATGCTCACCAAATGTTTGACATAATACCAATGCATGTACATCGAGTGAATGTGACAAGTACAAACCTGATGGAACAAGGAAGCCAATTTTCATATGGCTAAGTGTCTTTTTAGAGTGCTTGCATAAAGATTGGGAGGATAAACATGTTATGGATAATATGTTCAGTCCATGTTTTTGTTCTCAAGGAGACACCTGTCAGTCAATTTTACATCTATCCAAAGAATGTTATTTTGTCACTACGAGGTAACTTTAATGTTGATAAAACATTAAGTCATATATGGTAAAAAGATAATCTTTAAAGACAATGAAGAGTTAGTTGCTCAAATGGAAAGGAATCATTCGGAAAGAGAAGGTAAATATGCGAAAGAGAGAGAAGGTTTGGGTTCCTTTTTTTTTTTTTCCGGTCGGCAAGTCTTGAGGTTGTTGCAGGGAAGAAAGATTTTCTAATTGTAATTGGAGATAGGGGATTAATTTTATTTTCTATAGTTCATTTGTAACCGTAGAGTAATCTTTTAGTTTTTCTTGTTATATATTCAGAATGAATAGAAATTTATATTAACCAGATCCTATGGTCTAGAAATCCATTTCTTGGAATGAAGCCAATTATACAGTTACCTCTTTCACATTTTGAATGCAGTCCTGTGGTCATTCATAATTGCAAATTAAAATATTTTTTTCTCTATTTTCTCTATGACATAAATATGATTGAATAAATGGTCTTAGGGCTATTAGTTGTTTGTTCCCTCTTTGTTTTAGTTTGAATCTTCATATCATATTCGTCCCATACTGATGAGAAAATGTTAGAAAACCCTTCATGTCTTTAGGTTAAAGACATAAGCAGTTTATCACATTCATTGAATATATTTTAGGAGGGAGCTGTACCTCTTTATTTAGAGAAAAGTTATCAATCAATGATAACTCATCCAACTATTAGTACACTTTGTTCTTCTTTCTAGGCATGTTAAGTCATTGTTTACATTTCTTTCCAAAGGAAAAATCTATTCACTAACAACCCTAAATATTTTCATCCTTAGATGGATGGAAAACATTCCTTGTTATTGATACATGTAAGCGATACTGAGGTCATCTCAATTTAATTATACCTAGACTCTTGCAAAATTTGCTACATTAAAATCCATGTATATGAAAGATTCAAGTAATCTTGGTTCAATTATGTTAAGGCGATTATAATTTCTTGCAACATAAAATGTCTATAATGACAAATACCACATTTTTTAGTAAAAGATGACTTAATCCACTATAATAATTTGCATATTCATTTAGCTTTATTATTTAATTTAGATAAGTGGTATTATTATTTATAGATGTTCACTGCTCAAATTTCATTTCAAGCACATTATCATTTATTATCATTTGGTAAATTTTATAGGTTCTTAATTACTTACAATCTCATAATTTTCTACAAAGTCTTCTTTGGTCACACATATTTTTATTTATAGTGATTGAGAACATTGGAAATCATAAAAAAATATCATTTCATTATGTGTATCATTGCATTAACTTTACCATCATATTGCATTGCTTTTAGCATTTTTTAAAGGAAATTGGCCAAGGCCATACACATACAAGTGAGAGTGTAACTTAAGACCTCTTATATGGAAGTCACCCCAATTTATATCCATATTTAGATATAATATAATTTTTCAAAGCACATTTCATTGTTTCTAACTAATAGCTATATCATACAAGAATTTAACATAGTCCAAATGTTGCACTTTTTATTAACTTAGATTATTGCATTTATACCATACATACATCATAAACATTTAAAATTCATTAGATAAATAATCCATCAGAAAGTTGCATTATTAAAACAACTAACTCATTTATGTGTACATAAAACCAAGTTTAGATCCAGTCACTATAATGTGCATTTCATAGAAATCATAAATTATTTGGATCTAGAATTATATGACTATCCATCATATACGTATAAATATAGACAATATAGAACAATTCACAATCCATTATGTGGTCATCAAGCACATATGAAATTGTAATGTATTACAATAGTAACATGCATATAGAAGGTGTAAAACATCACACACACATCCATATCATAATAATAACAAGCATAAATATATCTACACATCATAGTTCATATGTCCATAATATATATCTTGAAAGCACAAAAATAAACATAATGTTTGATGTATAATGATATCCTAAAATTAAGAGATCTATCTCAATTCATATAAAACCATGAAACATATCAAAAAATTATATATATAAAAACCACTAAATCTATGATGCACCACCTTTGAAATATGTCAACCCATTCTATGGGTGAGAATTATAAGGACCAACAACATTGAATTTTTCCTAGATCTTCTTTATACTCCTACACTCTTAGTAAGTGCCTACCTTGATCCTCTAAGATACAAACTCTCCATATCACTTCTAATCCTCTCCTTAGGAGGCCCAACATACTCATATGCTACACTTGTATGTGCTTTGGAGATATTATTGCTATTCCTATACTCTTAGTATGTGCATGTCTTGATGCTCTCACATGTAAATTCTCCATATATCTCCCAATAATTTTTATTACAAATATTTCTATTATATAACCTCCTATTAAGCACAAATCATCCAATTTCATGGTATCTATCTAGGGACCAATGGATTTCATCCTCTCTAGCTCCTTTATAAAAGTCTTTTATTGATCACAATCCTCTATCATTGTATTTTTCTCCATATTCACCTATTGTATATATCTCTATAGTTTGTCAACCTATCTCTCTAGTTGCAACCTTGAATCTACCTATAACTAAGACTAAACAAATCATACTAGAATACCATCCACATAAATCTCCACATCACTTGGCTCCCCACTATGTTGTATACATGGATTATCTTGGGCAAAACATTTGAACATCATCCCATACTAATAACTAATTGTTAGGAAACCCAATCCAGAGACATCTTTAAGGTTAGGTTAGGATAGAGGGAAGAGTAGTAAAATATATTTTATTATAGTATAAATTCTAACATTGGTTTTACATGTATTATTGTCCTCCCTAGTGGAGAAATTACATTGTGTCAAAATGTGTGATTGCGTTTGTGGTGTTTTATGTTTACATTGCTGCAAAGTTATTTTGACCTAGGATAGAAATATGCAAATGTTTAAGGTATTTGATGATCTAATGGATGCATGCATGATATGGGTATATGGATATGAATCTATTAAGTCCTAGAAAGTTTCATTTGTACATTTGGTCCTTGGATAACTGATTCACACCGCCCCCCCACCTCCCCCCCCCCCCCCCCCAGTTATTCTAAAGAGTTCCAACAATTGGTATCAGACCCAAATTCTTGTGAGTGGATAGTTTGAAGGTACTAAAAGATAAAGATCAAGATGTATAGAAAGGAGGTACCCAAGTTTAATAGAGATAACTTTCTTGCATGAAAAAGTTTGATGAAGTTACACCTAGGAGGACTTGGATATTATACTTAGTCAACCATCACTACTGAACTTGTTGATCCTACTGGAGTCCCTACTGTTGATGATTTGAAAAAGAAGAAAGAACATAATCAGGGAATGTTAGAGCTTGCCTCTACCCTAAGCTACTTAGAGTTTGATGATGTCAAAGGATGTGATTATGCAAAGAAGATGTGGGATGCTATACACAAATTTTATGGAGGAGATTAAAATGTTTGGAGAGCCAAAATTGAAAGTTTAAGAGGTAAGTTTGATGAAATAAGAATGCAAGAAGGTGAGACCATAGTCCAATATTGTATAAGGGTCAATGAAATTGTTAATGCAATCAGACGAGCAAATGGAACCATTAATAATGAGGCTATAATAAGAAAAGTATTGAGAACACTGCTACCTATCTATGCTATTAGAATCTCTACAATTCAAGAACTAAGGTATGCCTTTGGTAGCAATCTAACTCTTGAAGGTTTGGTTGGTAGACTCACTTCTTCTAAACTTTCTAATTTTGATAACTTCAAATTTGAGAGTATTGATTATGCTTTCAAAGCTAAATTGACACTGAAAGAACCTAAAGATAAGAAGAAGACAAAGGTTAAGCATGTTTCCAATGACAGTGATATAGATGAAGATGATGTAGAAGAGCTTGAAGCATTATTGGCTAGGAGATTCCATGGAGGAAAATGAAAATGCTAAAGTAAGCTACCTATCATGTTTTTGAATTGTAATGAAGTTGGTCATATTGCTGCAAGGTGTTTAGAGAAAAAGTACAAGTGGCAGATCATTTTTCTTGGGAAAGAGATTAGTTTCATGGACTAGTAAGAAATAAAATTGTATATCTCAATCTACTACGAAAGCTAAATATGTGGATGTTGTAGTGAATTGTACCGATATAGTAAGGATCAAACAACTACTCAAATGAATGAAAGAAGAAATTACTAAACCTATGGTACTCTATTGTGACAATACACGTTCTATAAAAATATCTAAGAACCGTGTGATGCACACAAAGACAAAGCACATTGTAATCAAATATCATTACTTGAGAGAATTGATTCAAGACAAATAAGTGAGAATAGAATATGTGAATACAAAAGAACATATAGCTGATATATTCACAAAGGATTTACCTAAGGATGCCCATGAATATCTTAGAGGTAAACTAGGGGTGATACCCTATCCAAAGCTACTTGAGAAGCATAAGAAGTGCCTTGTATCAACTAAGCTAAATGTTGTATCTTATAACTTATGTAGTGGATCTTACTTTAGGAGTTGCCTAAAGTAATGAACTAGCCGAATCAAAAAATTTATAGTCAAATGCAAGGAAATAGAGGGACACCTTGAATTGATTATATCTACATGCATAGATGAAAAGTCTTTGGCATTATTGTCAAAGAGGGAGATATAGAAAGGGAGATATAGGAAAGAGGGAGAAACTCCTAACAAGAGAAGATATATACTGATAGAGGGAGAAATTTCAAAGCTATTTAATTTTCTTTTTGGTATTGTTGTTGATAATAGTTTTCCATCAATGCCAAAGACAGAGATTGTTGAGCTCAGATTGTTCAGAGTAGTATTGTTGAGAAAAGAGATTAATAATGAGAGAGACTGTTGAGATCAGATTGATGGAACCTATCATGGAACAATCATTATTTTTTTAATGATGTCAAACCTACTACTTGCTGGTGAGATAATTGCTTTTTGGTTTGAATGTTATCATTTTTTCGATTGATGAAGAAGATTTGAAAAGAAAAGCTAACAAGAGCACCTAGAGAAAGGTTGAGTTATTTGGTGAATAAAAAGAGCACTAAGACCAAGTAAGAAATCAATACTATAATGTATTCTTTATCTACTTAAATTTTGTAATGAAAGGTTACTCAAGAAAAAATTGGAAGAAGATCAAGTAAAGAAATGTGTTAAATCAAATATTTGACAAATATGAGAAAACAAAGTTGATTTCTTGAATTATGTGAAGCATGTGGGAGATAAGCTTGATGAGATGGAGTCACATAATTCAAGATAAACCATTTTGAGGCAAATTGAAAGAAGATTGGAGAGGAAGTTTCTAGAAGGGACTTAAATGGAAAAGTGGGTAGATTCATTAAATCTTACCTAACCCTAAAATGGACGATTGTGGTGAAGCAACAAAAGACCTAAATTATCTATTTATAGAGATAATTAGCTAGAAGCAAAGGTTGTCATGGGTAGGAACCTAAGGAATACAAGAAGTCTAAGGTGTTGCTTCATAAGGTGGTCAAAGAGATGAATCTACAACTAGTATGTTGAGCAAGAAGGCTTAAGGAGTTGAATGCTTGAAGGGTGAAAAAGTTGTTAAAGATGAAGAGGATGAATGCCAAGAAGAATGGAGGACTGAAACATAGATATGTAATTTGCAAGCGAGTTGTATTTTGTTATCAAATCAAGTCCTACTATTACTTTCTAACCATTGTACCAGTCTAGATAAATCCTTCGGATTAAGGTTGACCTTAATAGTCATTTGTAAATCCTTTAGCTAGGTGACGTTCTAATGGAATGGTCTAAAGTCCTCTATCAAGGCTCACTCCTAACAGGGTGATTGAAATCCTTTAACCAAGTCATATTTAATAATGTGTATTATAACCTTTAATAGGGTTGGCCTTTCATAGGGTATCACTTCAGAAGAGTGAAATTTGGTAGCATGTTACTGGTGGTTTTTCCCAAATTAGGTTTCCATGTAAAATCCTTGTGTCAACATGTGTGAATGAGTTTGTGGTGTTTTATGTTTACATTGCTACAAAGTTAATTTGATCTAGGATAGAAATATGAAAATGTTTAAGGTATTTGATGATCGAATGGATGCATGCATGATATGGGTATATGGATATGAATCTGTTAAGTGCTAAAAAGTTTTATTTGTACATTTGGACCTTGGATAATTGATTCACCCCCCCTTAGTTATTCTAAAGAATTCCGACCCATTTTTGGGTGATACATTGCCCTTACACCCATGACACTCCTACATCACTTTATTACTTCATGATGATTTATAGGAATGCCATCATTATAGCTTTATTAAATGATGGATTAAATCGTTAAATCCTAACCATGTGAATGAAAACACCTTTAATATTAAACAAAATTTGAATAGTTTTAGTTTTCAATCTTCTTTAATGTTTACTAGCAAAACTACTTAACTAAAAATTCCATGTAAGATTTACAATTTTTGAACAAAATTAATCAATTGAAAAGTATAAATTTTAACAACTATCGCATTAACAAAAAAATATAAATTTAGAGAAAATAAATACTTGTTAAGAATATAGTTGTATAATTATTTTCTAATTTATATTGAAAAATCATCTATATCTGCAACCTCTTAAAAAATATTATAGACATTTAAACTAAAGTTAAATTAATTATATTGTATGTGTATATTTAAACTTATTTTACTTTTCTAATTTTATTATATGTTTCTATAATTTTTAATCTTGATGCTAAATTTTTAATTTTATAAAACTTTTTAAAATATAACAATATTATATTATATGTACTTAGAAACCTAGGAGTAGCAAAAGTAACCTCAAAATTAAAAATTCTAGTGGTCTTGGCCTTGAAAGTAGCCCTCTAGGCAAAGATTCATTGCCCTTGACCTCCAAGAGGAAAGGAAGAAACAATCCCTCCTAGCAAAAGAAGCCAAATTATTGGTTTAGGAGGTTAAGACATCTAGTGATGAGGAAGTGGAGTAACATAACATCCCTCAAAGATCTAATAGATTGGCTGATTGAATTGCAAAGAAAGAAAGAAAAATACTCGTGGATTATGATCGAAGGAAGATAGTGAACAAAGAATTAGGTTTATAATGATGAGTTTGATAAAATGAAGAAAATGAATATGGATAATGATAGTGTAAGCTCAAATAAATCCACCTCCAAGAACTCAAATACTTCTAACAAAAGGAAGGAGGGAGCTATTGATCCTACTATCGATATAGCACCCTTTGACGACAAACCTATCACCTCCAACTTTGAAATGACTTTAACCACTAATTAGAAAGCTTCCAAAATGAGGTGAACAATCTCAAAATAGAGTGAGTGAGTCTGAAAGGAATCTTGGAAGCATCTCTAGATTCAGTCTTTGTGCAATGCATAATTCAACAACCTTTCTTTGCCTATTGTGACATAAGATTCTAGGTGAAGATGAGAAGGAGGGAGGTAACTACAAGGATTTCTTTTAATTCCTCATTGATAAGTGGTCTAATGTGTTGCACTAGTTGGGTTGTGATATTAAATCTTCACAAAAAACTTAGCTGGGTTTGGACCCCTTACCCCCTAGGGCTCTCCTATTTATTTTTTATTTCAGCCTGAGTGACTCTATGAACTCTTGTTGTTTATTTTATTGCTTTGGCTATACTAGAATGTTTTAAGATTCTTTTTTATTTGTTCTCTTTTGGTTGGTAGTACTCAATATGACTGTGCTAACTTTATTGCATATAGGTTTTTTTTTGTCAGTTTTATATTTTTATCTATCATTAGTGTATTGTACACCCTTAAGATGATGAAATACAATGGGTCAACATCCTAGATTTTGTTACTTATTGATATAAAAAATAATACTACACAACTAAAAATAAATAAAAATTTTATAATTAAAGATGAAATCTTTAATTTTAAATTTAATCTCATTGAATATTAATTCAAATAAGAGATTTTATCAATCTTATAATATTTTATTTATTTATTTCAATTTATTTTACTTGTTTATTTTGTGTAAAGGATAATGTTTATATTATTAAGTTAAAATTTAATTCAAGATAATTAAAGACACAATATCTTTTAGAAAGAGAAAAAACTAAAACACTTTTGTAATTAAAGTTCAAATATTAAAAAAATATTATAAATATCTATTAGATATTAATTTAAACTAGCAATTTCACCTTGGTGTGTAATGTATACGCCAAATATATATATTGAAGATCAATTTTTGAAAAATATATAAAGAGGTCCAAGGGTTTTAGCTTAGTTGGTTGAAGCAATGAGTTCTCATTGTGGAGACCTTGGTTCAAATCCCAAGAGGAACATCTTTATGAAATTCTAAGTTGTGGCTTATTGTAAAAGGTAGATTCTAAGTTATGACTCTTGGCCTTCCCATTGCTATTTCTAGTGTGGTTGCTTGTAAGGAGTTTGTTCTCATGTCGTTGTTGAAATGAGCACAATTTTTTCAAACTATATGTGTGTGTGTGTGTGTGTGTGTGTGTGTGTGTGTGTGTGTGTGTGTGTACATGTTTTATATGCACACACAAACACACAAGTAGGAGAGGGGTAGATACATCTAAACACTTTTTTGATGATGTGGTAGCATGTGTGTTGGTCAAATTACCTATCATATACATACTAGTTGGGGATTATTTTATTTGCATTACATTGTCATGAGAAGGTCTTATTTTGTTTAGGTGACCTCTCGTTTGTAATCCACAATTATTGTTTTGTAATCCACAATATTTACCTTAACCTTACATAAACGTGAGCTCGAATTCTCTACATGTTAATATAATTATCCCATTTTAAACTAATATAGATATGATATATCAAATTTGAGTACCACAACCCTTGCTAAAACTAATGGTCTACTTTCTTTTATGATGCAATTATCTCTAACTATAATAATTTTGAAGTCATAGGAACAACACTTTATGGAGCTTATTTGTAGACAATGCAATAACATTGTTTCTTCTCTATTTTTATTCTTAACACCTCACTAGTTGTCATTGCAACACAATGACATTAAATTCATATGCATAGACATAGAAGAGAGTGTGAAATACATATGTAGAACAACAAAATTGATAAGAAAATATGAGTTTACTTGCTTTTGGTTTGATGCAACATTATCTTATTTCATCTGTGGGCATGCCTAATCATTTGGTTATTTATTGAAGCCTGACATGCTCCTTGTTAACCAAATGCAGAGTAATTTGTTTTGTAGTTGAGTTTGCACATAACTTCATGAGGGCTAACATGCTTATGATTTTTCACTAGTTATCATTCTAGGAGAACTTAAAACATGATTTGATCTTTTCATCTCTTTTTAAAGACAAATTTTTCTTGTAAATCATCTAACTATAAATTTTCAAAAGCAAACTTCACTGTTTGTGGAAATTCAAACACTATCAGCTTGTATTTGGATTTGTAGTTTTATCTAGTAGAAAAATTTACAAGACATGATTTTTTATGACTATTTGAGGTAAATAAATGTTTAACCAAGGACTTTGTTCAAACCTCTAGTTTTTTTACCTATTTGTTTTGTAATTTGATCCTTCTTTGTCTTAGTGTTTGTAGTTTCAAAAGAAATTGAGATGATGAATTTTGATGCATTTTATTCTAATTTTATTTGCAACATTTCCCATTCTCCATTTTTAAGCATTATAATGAGTGACTAGGAGCTTGTTCTTGACAAGGATAACCATGGGATAAAAGTATTTAAAGAAGTGGACTCTTTACCTCTATACTATACTTTCATGAATCTACCACTAATAAATTTTGGGAAAGAAATTGACCCATTGATATTGGGGAACAAGTGTCTAATCCTAAAGTTATTGTCTAGAACATATATGCAATATCTCATTGTTGGAGGTGGTTGATTTTTATTTTTCATATTTTTTGGGTAGATTCTAAATTAGCTACTCGAGGAATAGAATTAAATTTTGTGTTTAATAAATGGTACAATAAAATCCCTTACAATCTAAGCTTTAAAATTCCAAATAAGAGAAATAAAATGTTATAACATTCTAGAATCATACATTTTCTACTATGTATATGGTCCTAAAATTAATTTATTTTTAACTACAAAATAAATCTTATTAAATACAATATCTAATCATTTATTACATTACATTTTAAGCTTTATTTCAATATCTAGAAACAATTAAAATTACCAACTCTCTATTGCTCAACTTAGGTTTCTAGGAGAGTTAAATTTGGTTATTCATGGGAAAAAGTCATATTTATGAAGATTTGATTTTTTCAAAAAAAAAACTAAAATGAAAGTAATATTTTAAAAAATTTCAAGAATATGTTTCAAATAAATGCATTATATATATATGGACTTATGTAAATTTGAACCTAAGACCTCCACTGGGGAGGCATTGCACCTTATTGCTACACTATGGATTAGTTGATCAAGAATTGAATACTTCATTTATTGCTAAAAATTTGGATGGATATTGGATTGGAAAAAATATATGGCAAGGAGAGGAGAAATAACAAAGGAAGGGGATGTAAAAGTTCTTTTCTTTTTATTGTGTGTGTGTGTGTGTGTGTGTGTGTGTGTGTGTGAACTTATATAGATTTGAACCTAATATCTCCATTAGGGAGGCATTGCACCTTACTGCTACACTATGAATTAGTTGATCGAGAATTGAATAACTCATTTATTGCTAAACATTTGGATGGATATTGGATTAGAAAAAACATGCAGCAAGGAGAGGAGAAATAATGAAAGAAGGGGACAATGAAAGTTCTTTTATTTTTATTGTGTGTGGGGTGATTCTATTAATGAAGATTAGTAAAAAGCTTTATAAGATAGAATACATTGTTCCACCACAAATAATATTACGAGGCAATCCTTAAATCCTTTAGAAATTATTTGAGCCTTTCTATGTTTGAATTGCCTGAATTGAATTGACAAGTGCGATAGCTGAGGAGCTAGGTAATCTCTATACTATTTGACCAATTTCAATCTAGTTTATAATCATTTCATGAGAAAAAGTGGAAGTGCAAGTATTGTTCCAATATTGAATGCACTTATCAATTTCTCCCCTTTAAAATGATTAATTTGATATATAATCATCTTGAAGGTAGATTACCTCCTTCACTAGGTTTTCTTTCTCTAGTTCATCCTATTTTCTCATTAGAGAGTAATTTCATAAGAGGTAATATTCCTCAATATATCGACAATCTCATAAGACTCACAAAATTTTATTCTAGTGATCACTCGTAGGACATAACCATTCCTTTTGTGATTTCAAACCATACTAATTTAGAGGCATTAAATTTTGTTCATAACCAAGTGGAGGAATATTTCTTCTAATTACTATGTTTCCTCACCTATCATTGCCATGTCACCAAGTGCTCTAGATCAAGGCAATTTATTTCATTGTCAGATAGATATGAAGCAACTAGATTCTAACATAACCATTATAACTATACTGGTAGTCGAAATTCATGCCATGTGAGTGATAACAGAGTTGAAAAGGGCCTTAACATCCTCTTTAGAATATTTAATAGAGGGATCCATCTGAAAGAACATTTTAGCAAATAGTTGCCATGCTCCCTTGTTTTAGAGACTTGAATGATAGCCTATATTAGATAACTGAGGAATGGAGGTGGGGGGGTTGAATTAGTTATCACCAGTTATCCCTACATGCCTTCAAAATAATTTAGTACCAAATTAAACTTCATAACCTTTCACAACAATAACTCAGCAACCACATTCAAAATCTTATATCAAACTTGTATAACTTTTCAAACTGTTATCTCACTATTCATTACTTTTATTGAGTATTAACTTAGTTTATACTAAATTGCAACATTAAGTAAATAACATGAAAATTAACTTTGCAACACTTAATCATTCACACATTTGGCACAAATATTTAACGTGGAAACCCTATAAAGGGAAACAACACTTGGGAACCAACAACCCAAACATTTACTCTTATGAAGTGAGATATGATGGGAGCCAACCATGTTAGAAGTTTACATGCATAATTTTAGTGTGAACTGGTTAGAGGATTTCAACCAAATATCATCTAGACCTTATTAATTTGTGTCATTACTAAAGAGTGTCCCGCTTTAAAAAACTTACAAACATCAGTAATCGATGTTCCCATATAGGATTTCATAGACTTGTTAGGTCCACTCAGTTAAGATATTTTATCTACTACAATGGTAAGAAAGTAATAGTCAAATGGTCTGCTAGGTTTAACACTACCTTACTTGTTCAAATCTCTACTCTTCTAGCTTTCGACCTTCTAACATCTTTCTAGTTGATTCACACACTATCTCTTCCACTTTAGCACTTCCCTTGCTTGAAATACATCACTATTCCGCTCAGTTGACCTTTTATTTTTATTTTGCTTCAATTCTTGCACTTCATCATCAATATCAATAAACAATTAGCAACCCAAATAATCATATCCTTACATAGTTAACTTTTGCCTTCCAGATCCTTCCATATTTTGCCACTTAATTATAATCGTAGGTCTTAGATTCATTACATCTAGTCATTCAATCAATACTAGTTTACCTCAAAGTATGTGCTCACTCTAAAAATATAAAATCTTCTCCATATGATCATTTTGAATTATTACAGATGTTGGTCTCATAAAAAAACTTCGTCCTTATCCTTTATGCTTCTTGAACATTCTCAACTTTCATCATTTTTTGGCCTCAAATTAGTATTTTCTTTTTTTCTTCACTCGGTGAACATTACAACTTGACTCGAGTTATTCAATGCTCAATTAACAATAGAATTACTCAATTAACACTGATCTTTAAATTTCCTTTGTCAAACACTTAGTGAAAACTATAATCATTTAGTTAATATTGTGGTCCTTTCATTCACTCATCCATTATGAACTTAAACACAACATAACATGATTGATAAACAATCAAACTAACATTACATTGTCATAGTCCAATTCATTCAAGTAACCATTTAATACCAATACTCATCAACTCTTGCATAATCATACTTTCTTCAAATCCTCTTCATTAGTCCAATGATATGATACTCTACTGAATTAGCATAATGTCTAACTAATTAAGATTTAACATCAATGACAACATAAGAATTGAAATGACTCTTTAAAATACAATAACAATATTCTTAGTTACATGATCAAATAGGGCTAACAATCTCCCCCTTTGGCATTGATGGCAACACATAAACATAAGATTTTACATTACAAAACATTACACATAAGATAATAAAATGTATGTATTTTAAATAATACAACTTTTCAGCTGTCTAACTGTATTATGGTTCTCTTCAATAGATTTTGACATCATGTTCACTCGATCTATATCTTCAACAACTTCATCTTCGTAGTTTCTCAATTTCCGCCCCTTAGGTTTTACTTCTCTATTCAAAAACAAATCAATCAATGTGTATATCTCCTTTTTAGTCATTCTCTCATTTTAGTCATTCTCTCCCCCTTTAATGACAATGCCAAAAGTAAATATAAGTTCTAGAGTGAAACTTATAAAACCTTGTAGTAATGCCTTATACCTTGCATGTAAAATTTACATCAATTTCATTACAATCACTTGCACATCTTCAAGAAACATTCATAAAGATGAACTCTTGCATCAAGTCCACAAAGATATATTTGTTCATCCATGAATTGGTGTAACATGCATCTTCACTTAGTGAATCTTTTATAGGGGAAGTACCCCTACTTTATCTCTTAGATACTCAAAAGCATCCTTAGGCAAGGGCTTGGTAAATATATCTGCAATTGTTTCTTTGGATTTCACATATTCAAACCTCACTTGCTTCTCTTGTACTTCCTCTTTCAAGTAATGATACTTGATAGACATATGCTTGGTTTTTTCATGCATCACTGGATTCTTTGATATTTTTATTGCACTAGTATTATCATTGTGCTAGTATTATCATAGTATATATAACATGCTCACTTGTATCCTCTTGCATTCCTTCCAAAATTTCCTTAATCCAAATAATATTAGAAAAATTAATTGCAACAACAACATACTCAATTTCAATAGTAGATTGTGAAATGCAACTCTGTTTCTTGCTTAACCATGTAATCAATATTTCTCCTAAGAAGAAAGCTCCACCACTTGTACTCTTTTCATCATCCACATTACTAACCCAATCAACATCAGTGTAGACTTTAAGTATAAAGTCACCATATTGTTTGTACCACAACCCAAAGTCTTTAGTTCCTTTCAGATATCTAAATATCCTATTTATGATAGTCATATGAGTTTCCTTAGGATTAGAAGAAAACCTTGTAACTATTCCAACTATATGTACAATATCAGGTCTACTATGCACAACATATTGTAACTATCAAATTATTGATCTATACAATGTTTCATTTACTTCATAAGTAGTATCCTCCTTTGATAATTTACATCTAGTCAGCATAGGTGTATTGACTAGCCTTGACACATCCATTCCAATTTTTTTTTAATCTCTTCACATAGTTAGATTAGGTCACATAAATACCATCTTTTGTTTGATGGACTTGTAATCCAATGAAAAATTTGATCTCACCAAACATAGATATTTCGAATTCCTTGCTCATTTGATCAACAAATGACTTGTATAAAAAATCATTACCACCAAATATAATATCATCCACAAATTTTTTAGCAATCAACACCATTTTTTTAGCTTCATTCTTCAAATATAGATTATTGTTTTCATTTGCTCTAAAAAATTCAATATTAATCAAAGATGAATGAAACCTTTCATACCAGGCTCTTGGTGCTTACTTCAATACATACAAATATTTGTTTATTTTTCAAACCAGGTGTCTCTAATAAGGTTCAACAAATCCTTTAGGTTGTTCTATGTAGACTTCTTCGTCAAGTATCCCATTCAAAAATGTTGACTAAACATCCATTTGATACACTTCGAATTTCTTGTAGGTAGCATAATCCAAAAAAGTTTTGACTCCTTCCAATCTTACAATAAGGGTAAATGTCTCACCATAGTCAATCCCTTCTGCTTGGGCATAACCTTTTCAAATTAATCTGGCCTTGTTATTGACAATCTCACCATTTTCATTTAGTTTGTTTATGAAAATCCACTTTGTTGCTATTGCATTCTTATCAATTGGCCTTGGTACTAGTGTCCATGTAATTTTCTTCTCAGTCTCATCAATCTCTTCATTCATAACATTAATCCAATCTTCATTTTCTAGTGTAACTTTCACAAATCTTAGTTCTTTCAACAATTAAACATGTATTGTCCTTCAACATACTTTTTGTCATAACTCCAACACTTTTGTCTCCAATGATTTGTTTAGGTGAATTATTATTTCTCACATATTATCTTCACTTAGTTGAGGCTTGGCACCCTGCTAATTAGGTTGTTTCATCTGTAAGTCAGAACTATAGGTTGATGCTTGGTGGCTCTCTATTTTTTTTTTGTCATTATGTCAGAAACACCTTCATAAAAATAGAAGAACTTATTATAATAATCTTGTTCCTTTTTTTCTTTCCTCATTATTCTTTTCTACTAACTCATTAGTTCTTACATTTGCACTTTGAATCATTATGTTAGTAGCCTTGTTCAAACTTTTTTGGACCTCTCTCTTAGAAGAACAACTAAGGAAAATATCTTCATCATTTTTAGAATCAAATTTACCATTCTTTTAATCTTTATGAATGTAGAATCTACTTCCAAATATCTTGAAATAACTCATATTAGTTGCATTACCATATTAGAGTTCATAAGGTGTCTTGTTTGTTACTTTATTTAGTTGAACTTAGTTGAGAGTTTAAACTACAATGCTAATAAATTCTCTCCAAAAAATTTGAGCAATTCCTTTTTCAATCAACAATGTTCTTGCATAGTAAAAAATTGATATATTCCATCTATTGTGGTGTTCTTAGTGCTAACAACTATCTTATAATACTATGCTCAACACAAAAGTTAGTAAAATCAAAACATACTCATCACCTTTATCAGATCTTAAACATTTCAATTGTTTTGTAGTCTAATTTTTAATTCTTTCTTTATACCATTTGAACATATAAAAAATATGTGACTTCAACTTAATGAACATGATTGTCATCATCCTAGAATAATGATAAAATAAGTAAAATGAAATGTCTTTCACCATAATATTTTTCTACTCTCATTGGTCCACAAAAACTAGTATGCACTAATTCCAGGATGTCATTATAATTATAGGTCGTACATGAAAAACTTGACTTGTTCATCTTACCTAGTTGACATTGTTTACACATAGTATTCTCAGGTTTATGCAAATTTGGTAAACCTCTAACTCTTTTCTTTTTATTGACCTTAACCATGTTCTAAAATTTTACATGACATAACCTTTTGTGCCACAACCATACATCTTCAACTTTTGCAAACAAGAATGTATCATTTGTAGGATCAAGATGACACAAATTACCTTTAGTTTGTTCTCTAGTTCCAATCAAATTCTCATTATCATCATAGATCGTGACCTTTGTGTTCTAAATTTATAGCTCATGACTTGTATTATTTAATTAAGAAACACTCAAAATATTATATCTTAGTCCTTGCACCCAATATGTATCATCACATTTAATCTTGTCATTCAACATCAATGAACCTAACATAGTGCAAGGTAAGAGAATCCCCAAAGGAGATGTCCTAACCCCCAATAAATAACCACAAAATGAAAATGCAACAACAAGAAACAATAATTCAAGAGTTGATACCAAATCATAAGACTTTATTCATAGAAATAATTGATTACACATAATATGCCTAATTGTAAGGCCTTTTGGGTTAGTGCCAAATACAAACAACAATTGCAATATCAATTCTACAAGATCCCACAAGATCCAACTTACAATCTCAAACCCAACTAGTCTAGACCTACACTCTGGAAGAAAACCACCAAGGAAATCTTAACTTGTGCTCACAAGCCCACCAAGCAATCTCCTAGTTTTCCAAGTCACATCTACTAGCTCTTCAAAATTTGCATCTATCATCATCCTCTTCTTCAAGCTGGATGATCATAATCTAAAGAATCCACAAAACCCCAAACTTATACCCAACTAAGCCACAAGTCAGACTAGTTCATTACAAATTAAATAAACTCCCTTATATTAAATATATGTTGAGCCACAATTCATCTACAATATAAATTAAATAACCATACATAAATTAAATGCCAAAAAGTTAGCTCATAGACAACTTGGCACCAATAGGAACCAAGACCAAGTTGAGTGCCAGATAACACAAAACTAAGCACCAACAAATTTACAAGCACTGTTGATCTCCCAGTGCATGCTGATCACCATAGAAATTGCCAAGCTCCTAGGCCTTTCTGAGCTCCATAGACCATGCTAAACTCTAAGACCATGCCAAGCTCTGTAGTGTATGGTAAGCTCCTAGAGTATGTCGAGCTCCTAGGCATAAACTATACCCAATAATGACCAAGCACCACTCCTTTGGTGACTGAGTCCACAACTACAAACCAAAATCCCTCTATCGTGTAGGATTGCAAGAAAGTCTAGGATGCTCTTATATTAGAACCTTTACCTTTTACTAGACATGGAATGTCATTCCCTAATTTAATAGTTACACCATCATATTCCTCAAATTTATCAAACTTACTAAGATCTCTAGTCATATGATGTAAGCATCCACTATTAATGATCCATTTTTCATTCTTACTACTATGTGAAATAAGAGCTTTATCATCCTCATACCTTTTCTCATTAGGAAATTCTTTAACAACAACATACACCAATTCTACTCCATCTTTCTCATCTTTAGTATCCGACTCGATGTGCTTGACTGGTCAATATAATACATTAGTATTGAAGGATTGGACATCCTTTACAATGATTCTATGGTTAAACAATATCATATGTCTTACTTAAAATAGTATACTAAACTCATTTGATTTATCAATTTAGGAGCGTAAGCTTGAAATGATGACTGCAAAGTATATGCTCTAGTTTTCCTTTAAAGTCAGTATAACTAAAGAAAAGATGATTGCTGAAAGAAATCTATACTAGGAATGGAAATAAAAACAACTTAGAACTTAAGGTATTGCTTCAAATAGTAAACCTAGCTGTGCACCTATGCTGTAGGAAACAACCAATGGTTCTATTACCATGTGGCTACAAGAGCAACAGAGTATAACTACTTTAAGAAAGCTTAAGTCTAATTTCTACTTAATCATTAGCTAAGTTCACCTTCCATGTGGGCCCACATGGAAGAGTGACTGAATTGGAAACTCAAAGACTAAGATCTAAAAATATCATTCATTCATTCATGAAAGCATAAGTACAAGATGAAGATAACAAAGTTGTATTTACTACTTGCTGGATTATAAAATGGGTTCCTTGAACATTTCCCATATCGAATCATGAACTCCAACTTATTTATATACAACTAGAAAACTAAACTACCAAGAACTAAGATCCTCCCATTCAGGAATACAACAAATTTCAGTTAAAAGAGAAACAACAACATTTAATGCAAGAGTAAACCGTATTCAAATACACAAAAATATAGAAATGCATGACCACTGGATTTCCTCCAAAACAACCACTGAATTAAATGACCCAATCTACAATAGCAACTACCACTGACTGGAAATGATGGAGCCATTATGAATTTTGAAAGTAGCTCATTGTCTTGATGATGCCACTTCAATGTTGAGTCTTCTTTTGTCACCAACTTATCCTTTTCTATAAGAGATTAACACACACAAAAACTACAACACATACCAAAGATAAAGATTCATAATAAGTTTTCCTACTTTAGCATTATCCTCATCACATGGCTATAAGAACAATACCCCATTAATGTAGAATGGAAAGAATACTATATTTCATCATACATAATCACATAATCTATATATTCAACATATTCCTTTAGTCTTAAAAGTATCAAATACACACATAAGCATACAAATATAGAGAGTCTGAATATTGTTTATATGAGAACTCATGAAATACCAAGTCTTAAACTAGAAAACCATAAACTAACTAACCATAAATTGGGCTCATCATTACCCCCTAGCTTGACCTTTTGCTGGTCCCACAATAAACATAAATTTCTTGATTCTGGATGTCATCTTGTAGTCAGAAGCTGATTTCTGTCCAGTCCCTCCTTGGTAGAACTCCAATAAAATCCTTTGGTTTTCCTATAAATTTTCCACCTATTCACTTCCCCCACCATATCATAACTTTCTAAGTTCTCTGAATTTTCTCATAGAGGAGACATAAGGAAAGGTGGCTGAAATGTAAGTGGAATCTAGAAACTATGTCTTAGTCTTCCTAAGGAGATATACCATGGTGCATGCCTATTTTCCATGTTGAAATTAAGAGGTAAATGGGGATCCTCATCTCTTAGTTCCTTGGTTAAACTGAGCCAACACCACTAGATGGAGTTCATGGCTTTAGGAAACTCAACATTAGCTAACTATTCATAATCATCAAATGTTGCATTCTGATGTGGGTAAATGTACCTTCTGCCTGAGTCTAAAGGTACAATCCTTAACCAGTTGAAATAACAAGTTTTAGGGTCCTTAACTTCTAGTCTGAGATAGAGGGGAATTTCTTCTTCTAATTCCCTATTTATCTTGTCTTGGGATTCTTGACTAATTTCATTTTGAATCCAAGACATAAGAGCTCTCAATTAGATATCCCCAATGGTCAATAAAGGATTCTAGTCTCTATCATTTGAAACCACTAAATTATGGAGAAAGAACTCACACAAAAAATTATTAATGACTACAAGAGAATTATGAAAAGCCAGTAAAAAATGAGGACCTATCTTGCATGATGCAAGTCATCTGGTAATTCAATAGTTGCTCCTTAAGAAATAGGGCATATAAAGGAGATGGGGACCTACAACTCATTAACTTAGGAATAAGGGCTGTTACTTTGTTGAGTTTCACATGCAGTTGGTCTACTCTTTCTTCCTATTCAAGGGCTTCTTGATAATGCTCATCTATGACCCTACTCAATTCTTTCTTTTGTTGTTTCCATTGTTCTCTTTCTAAAACTAATTGATTAGACAACTGAAAAATAATAGATAACAAAGACACGTAACTAGACTTATTCGACATATAACTGATACAAGATTTTTCTTCTAAATGAAGAATAGGGGACTTACCATTTTTGGAACTTACCCCTTTCATGGGATCTATCCATAACACCATGTATCTCTCAATATTATTGTATTTCTGTGCAACAAAGGCAAATGCATCTAACTCTTCACTTAAAATTTTCTCTACTACTTGGATAAAAAGATCCAAGTTAACATTGGGGTTTTCTTCAAACAAACTCTTCCTTGTTATTGTAGAAGATAGTTCTAGTTCATCTTCTTCAATTGTAAAGAATCCCTTAGACATCTCAACATTTTTTGAGCCACTACAATTATCAGTTGTCTGAGGACCCTTAGAGGATGAACCTCTTCTCTAGAATCCAAAAGCCCACTCTTCAGGGCTAGAGGTATCACCAATTATTATAAATTATTTAGTCATTTGTTTCATAGGAACATATTCTTTTTCTATCTCAGGAGATTCCTCAAATGATTCTTCCTAAACATTCCTAGGTTGTTTTTTTTTCTTGACAATTTTAGGTTCAGTAGTTGACCCTTCTAGTGATATGTTCATAGTCACATTTTGCTTCCTCCTATTGCTCCTTCTCAATGGAGTTTCTTCCTTTTTTACTTGAACTTTCCATTTCCTATAAGTTTTTGTAGCTCTAAGAGATTTTTCCCTTGTCTACTGACACAAACTAGGAATAGCTTTTCTTTTCTTATCTATGCTTATATGAGAAACCCTTTTTGACACAGGAGTAGATTTTTCTGCAAAGGTATTTTCCTCTTCCGTGATCTGGGCTGACTTAGAAGTAGAAAGATGAGGAGAATATTTAGGAGTCCTAACTCTAGAATTTCTCTTAGAGGAAGGTCCTGGTTCAAGTTCTATAATAATTTTCTTAACCCCTTGTTTAGTTTGAATTCTCTTCCCAACTCTTTGCCCTATAGGCTCTATGGTTTGTTCTTTAAATCCTTGTGACATAAATTATTCCCATGATATTTTTGACTATTCTCTCAAAATATTTTCAAAAATTAGCTTAACTAAACAATGGTGTGAAACAAAGTTAAGATTACCTTCTTGTACCAAAGTAGCCTTCTTCTTTAAAGTGTTGATCATAAAGCTAGGATCATTCATGGGCCAATTTTTATGCCATAGACAACTTAAAAACTTGAAATGAATAGAATGCAAATATGTTTGCCATCCCTCACAAGTGAAATATTTGATAATATGGATTTCGCACTACCTAAATGGGTCTAGAAAATACATTCTATATGTACCTTGCTTCTTGTCAATATCTAGAGGTGGGTCTAAATGCAGGGTAAACTGTGCCCTAGACATTGCTGGATCGAGATTTTCTAAAAACTCTTCCTCTTCCTATGGAAAACCCATAACATCAGCCACCACTACTTGTGAAAATGGTACCCTTAATCCCTTGACCATGGCCACTCCTTCCTTTAATGTGCTAAAAAACTGAAATGCAACCTCACCATCCCAACTGGTGAGCCTCTTAATGTAATCAAGCCACCCTCTTGCTTGGAAGTATGACATACAAGCTTGATCATTTAACAAAATGTCATGCATTGTGGGTTCACATCAAATGAGGTCACCTCCAATCTTCAATTTGTCAATTTACCCCAAAATAATGTTGTAAGAAATTCAAACACACTAAAACAAGGAGTTTTTGAAATGACAAGCAACATAAAATTTTTGTAGTGCAGAAGGTTCTAGTATTTTGAAAATGAGCTCTTAAGTAAATATGAGTGCAAATCAAGAATATATCACACATCAACTGCTCATAATTACATAACCACATACTTTGTACTAGCCATCCTTGCACGATATGTGTGAAATAAAATCATAGTTCTTTAAAGACTGTCACACCACTTGAAACAAAGGATGACAAGAAGTGTGCAAAAGTACAAGTAAGATTTGAAAAGATTTTAAGAATAAAATACAACAATTTTATGAATACATAAGGAAATAATAATGATATATCTTCCCCCCAACTTAATTTAGCAATTGGTCCCATAATTGCGTATGTGATGAGGCATAGCTATGAGTGTGAAAAAAAATTTAAGAAATAAATACCTAGGATAGTGTGTAAACATGAAAATTTGTTGAGGACATCATTGTCATCATCCATGGGTGGAGAATGATGAAGTAAGCATTATTATAGAGAAATTACTTTCATGAAGCAAGTGTTTATTATGGGGTGATGAGAACTTTTTAAAGAGAAGTACTTAAATGAGTGGAGGGCTCATTTGTAGAGGTTGCAAGAGAGATATGATCGACGACAAAAGAAAACTACTCAATGAACTCTGCTTTACTCTGTCATTTGTGGTACAATTTCAACCTTTGACCATTGACTAGTAACTTGAATTGAATAGGATCAACAGTAGATAACTTGACCACTCCATTTGGAAACACATCAACAATTTCATATGGTCCGAACTAATGAGTTTGAAAATTCCCTGGGTTGTGCTGATGCCTAGAATCATAAAGAAGTGCCTAATCACCAACAAAAAACATTTTATCTCTTATAAAATTATCATGCCACTGCTTCCTTTAGTGCTGGATGAATTATGTATTATTCAATGCAGAATTATGCCATTCATCAAGGCCATTTAAATCCATAATTTTCTCTTGTTGGGTAGAAGTAAGATCCATACCAAGCTCCAAAGAAGTTTTTAATGTCTTATGTTCAAACTCCACATGCATTACAACTGACCTACCATAGACTAGCTTGAAAGGAGTGAAGCCAATTGTATATTTCTATGTGGTTTTATAAGCCTAGAGAGCTTCAAGAAGACATGTGGCCCAATCTTTCTTATGAAGTGCTACTTTTTTGGTAAGAATGGCTTCCAACTCCCTATTGGTAACCTCTACCTAGCCATTATCTTGTGGATGGTAGGGTGATGATTTACCATGTTGAATGGTATATTCCTCCATTAAAGTAGCTATCAAATTAGAGGTAAATTGAGCTCTTTGATCAGATGTGAACTCCCTAGGAACCCCGAACCTTGTAAAAATAAATTCATATAAGAATTTGGCAACATTGTTTTCCCTTGGATGCTTCATTGGTTTCTCCTTTGCCCACTTTGTGACATAATTGGTGCAAATTAGAATATAGGATTTTCCTTGTGAAGAAGGTTCAATAGGATCTACAAATTCAATCCCCCATTTATCAAAGGGTGCAACAACTATCAGAGGCTACAGAGCCATTTCAGCTAATTTAGTGGGTCACCCCATGCATTGGAATTTATCACATTCCTTGGTGTACTGATCTGCATTCTTGTGTAAGCTTGGCCAATAGTACTTGGTAGTTAATATTTTAAAGGCTGTCTACTTGGCTACAAAATGACCTCCATAGGGCTCATCATGGCATGCCCTTAAGATATCATATGTTTCATCTTCCTGTATATACCTATACATGACTTGATTAGGACCAATATAAAACATAAATTCAAAAATCCAAGAATAGTTAAAGCTCTTTTTAGCTAATAATTTCCTTTCTTTAGCAGAGAAGTGAATTGGCATCTTTCCTGTGGTTAGGTAATTAGCAATATCTGCATACCATGGATTTTGTGCTGATAATATAAAGAGATGTTCATTTGTAAAATTGTCATCAATGGCTACAAAATCATCAAGGACATGCAACTGAGAGAGAAAATCAACTACTACATTGGCCTTACCGGGCTTATCTATTATTGTGATTTCAAATTATTGCACAAGTAGCAACTAGCGAGCCAATCTTCTTAATATTGCAAGCTTATTCATCAAGTACTTAATAATAGAGTGGTTAATATGAACAAATATTTCATATCCAGTAATATAGTGCCTAAATTTATTTAGTGCATAGATCATTGCAAGAAACTCCTTTTTAGTGATTGTGTAGTTGAACTCTGCACCTTGCAAATTTTTTACTGATGAAATAAATAACATGCTCAACTGAGTCTATCTTCTAACCTAGCACAACACCTATAACATAGTTTGAGGCATCTATATGACTGTGAAAAGGAATTCCCCAATTGGGTCCTCTCAAAACTGGTGCTATGTTGAGAAACTCTTTAAGTTGTAGGAAAGATGTAGTACATTCAGAGTCCTAGGAAAATTTAGAATCCTTTTTAACAAGTTATAAAGGGGTGTTGCAGGTTGACTGAAATTCTTTATGAATCTTCTGTAATACCCAACATGTCCAAGGAAACTTCACACATCCTTCTGCTTCTCTGGCATGGGCAAGGTACTGATTACCTCAATCTTTTCTAGATCTACTTGGATGCCTTGTGGTGAAATGAAATGACCTAGTACAACTCCTCCTTCCATCATCATGGAATTTTTTTCACTGTTTAGGGAAAGGTTATAGTCTTGGCATCTCTTGAGTACATTTTCTAGGTTTTCTTTTGCTTCATCAAAAGTAGTCCCATAAACAATAAAATTATCCATGTAAATCTCCATACAGTTAGCATATATATGAGAAAAGAACTTATGACAACTCGTTGGAATGTGGCTGGAGCATTGCACAAACCAAAAGGTAAGACTGAGTAAGAAAAAATTCCTCATGGAAATGTGAAAGTTGTTTTGTCTTGGTCCTTAAAAAACCATCCAAGAAAGAAAAATATTTCTTGCCAGCTAGGTTGTCAAGAACTTGATCTATAAATGGCGATGGGAAGTGGTCTTTCTTAGTGGCTAAATTGAGCTCCCTATAATCTACACAAGCTTTCCATTTCCCTCCCTTCTTTGGTACTATAATCGGGGGTGAGACCCATTGGCTATCAAAGATGGGGTAGATAAAACCAACACTTAACAACTTATGTAGTTCATTCTTATATATCACTCAAAATAGGGTTGACTCTCCTCTGGGGTTGACAGGCAGGCTTGGATTCAAGACTGATGTAGATCTTGTGAGTGTAGAGCTTAGGATCCAATCCTTCCATGTCCATGTTGTCCTAAGAAAATTCTTGTTGATTCTCCTGTAGTAACTATAGTACAATTTTAGCATTGCCAACATTCAGCTCTCTCCTTGGACCAACTGCCATCTTAATGACCTTATCTACCATGAATATCTAAGAAATTGGAGAGGAATCCACCTCATGAGGTAATAATGAGTGAAAAAATTGGGAGGCTTTTGAATGTTGAGGTGTGTTCAAAGGTGGTAATTTGGTTTCTAGGATACAATAAGCTTGGGGACACAATTGAGACTCTACTCCATACTTATTCATGAGAATGGATGAAATTGCCTCATCTTCTTCTTGAGAAGCTACATATAAATCTTGACCTATCATCATTAGCTGAGGGATGGAATTGACCTCTAGATCTTCATCACCCAAATCTGGCCAGACTATTTGATCATCTTGCAACTGTAGTTGAGCAGGGGAGTATAAAGTCAAGATCTTAGTATGGGCACCATTGGATATTGTCATCTTCCTAGAATGACAAGCTATGTAGGCATCAATAGTAGCTAACCATGGTCTCCCTAGAATTAAAGGATACCCACCCATGCTATCCTTTGGGAAGAGGACAACAAAGTCTACGAGATACTCTCAAGAGTTTAACGTGACTATGACATCTTCTATATCACATTTGCCTTGATAGTAGAACTATTAGCAAGCTAAAGTATGGTTGGTGTTTCTTAGAGACCAATGATATGTAGTTGAGACAATACCTCTTTTTTCGTGACATTTATGGATGGTCATAGGTCAACTAAAGAATTTTGGACTTGCATTCCATGAATGGTTACAATAACCATAGGACTCCCAGGGTTAGAATATTTGGGTACAGTTAGTTTTTCCAACATCAGATTAGACAATTGTCCTAAGACATGAATAGTTTTTGGATCCTTCAAGACATGAATAGTTTTTGGATCCTTCTTCTTTCTTCTTGGGTGTTTGATACATGCTTCATTGATGGATTTAGTATAAAAAGGAACTTCCTTAATAGCATCAAGTAATGGTATTTTTACCATCATCTACTTCAGCTGATTAAATAAATCAGTTATTGCTTGGTTTTCTGTAGGTTGACCCTATTCTACCAACTTATAAGGAAAAGGGGGCTCTTTGGCTATAGGAGAGGTTTTCTAGATTGACTCTTTGATTTGTTTAGCTGAGGAATCTTTAACTTTGGTTATTTTAGGCTGTTGTGGTGAAGGAAGAGTTGTGTCTAACCTTAAGCGGATATCATTCAAGGAAATAACATAGCTTTGTTATTGTGTTGGTTGTTTGGTATTGTTGGGATTAGGATTAGGTTAAACTAGTAGCTAAGTTTTCTTAGGGGGAGTATTAGTGGCTTCAAGAGGAAGCATTAGAATCTACTATTGATGTGGTGACATTAAGGCTTGCTGACTAGATTGGTTATTCCAATTATGAGGTTGCTTCCATCCTTGTTGAGGTTGTTGCCTATCTTGCTGAGGTTGTTTCCAACCTTGTTAAGGCTATTGCCAACCTTGCTGAGGCTATTTCCAACCTTGCTAAGGTTGTTTCCAATTATTATACCCACTAAAACCAATATTTTGATGATTTTTCCATTGACTATTATTATTATAATTTTGGAGAGGATCTTGTGGCATACTTGGTCTTTGAGCCCATGGCCTTCATTCAGTAACATAAAGCACCTCTCCAGTTTCATCAATGGATTTAAACTTACTAGGCATTGGCTATGACTCCAAGCTTGCAAAAAATTTGCATCTATAGTTCCTTTTCTTCTCTCTACAATGTGGACAATATTTAGCTAAGATGACATCAACTTTGTCCTTCTTCCTTCTCACCTATATGGTGTCCAACTGTATAGCTACATCATTAATGATGACTTATTTGAAATTTGACAAAAGGTTTGAAAACTCCACCTTGGAGACACCAGAGCCATTAGACTTATGAGGTAGTTCTCTTAGTCCTCTACCTTTCTTTAAAGTAGCTTCGAAATAGTTTAGGCAGATATCTCTAATATCATTCCAACTCTTCTAAGTAATATCACCACCTTCCATAAGACCCAAAGCTTCAATGCTACCATCATTTACACCTCTTAAAAAAGATGTTTTCGAGACTCCTCATTCAATTGATGTTGTGTATTGCATTGTAGGTTGAACATGAACCTTGAGACATAGTCCTCCAAGGTTTCTTCTTCCTTTTGGAACATTTTGAAAATGTGGCCTCCTTTCAAATCTCTTCCTCTACAATACTCTTTATATTTTGAAATGAAAAGATTCCTCATTTCAAGCCAATCTGCTATAGTGTTGGCACCTAACCCCACGAACTATCTTAGGGAAGCCTCCTTTAGAGTGGATGTCAAACTCAAAGAGGAATGTCTCAAGGTCTTTTATGATAAGGCCATAGAATTTAGGTAATGCAACAACATGCATGTTCTTCAAATGTTGGTTACCTTGCTGAGTGGGAATAGGGAAAGGAAAGGTAGGTTGCACCATCCTTAGAGGAAGTCTTGGCTATTATGGCTAATAAAAATAAGGGCAAGTAGATTATCTTGATACTCTGGGTTAACAAAAAGGTCATTCAGATGGAATGATTCTTCAGAGGATGGAGGTGAAGGTAATTGTTCATATGCATCAATGAACATGTTCTCAAATGGTTCTTCTTCTTCTTGTATGTTCTTGACTTGGGGTTCCTCAGGCTTTAGGTTAGAAACCTCAAATGGTTCATCCTAAATAATGCAAGGAAGGAATCTCCCAAGATGATCTCTTCTTCTATGCATGCAAGATAATGTAGAATTTAACTAACATAATGACTTTAGGGTTGAACTATATTGACAACATCCCCGAAAATGGCGCCAAAAATGATTGGTCAATATAATACCTTAGTAATGAAGTATTGGATATATTTTACAATGATTCTATGGTTAAACAACATTATATTTCTTACTTAAAATAGCATACTGAACTCATTTGATTTATCAATTCAAGAGCATAAACTTGAAATAGTGATTGCAAAGTATATGTTGTAGTTTGCCTTCAAAGTCATTACAACTAAAGAAAAGATGATTTATGAAAGAAATCTATACTAGGAATAGAAATAACAACTTAAATTAGAACTTAGGTAATGCCAAAAATAGTAAAACTAGCTATGCATGTATGCTACAGGACACAACCAATGGTTTTGTTACCATGTAGTTGTATGAGAAATAGAGTATAACTACTTCAAGAAAGCTTAAGTCTAATTTCTACTTAATCATGAGCTAAGTTCACCTTCCATGTTGGCCCTCATGGAAGAGTGAGTGAATTGGAAGCTCAAAGACTAAGATCTAAAAATATCACTCATTCATTCATGAAAATATAAGTACAAGATGAAGATAACAAAGTTGTATTTACTACTTGTTGGATTACAAAATGGATTCCCTAAACATTTCACATATGGAATCATAAAATCCACCTTATTTATATACAACTAGAAAACCAAACTACTAAGAACTAAGATCCTCCCATTCATGAATACAACAACTTTTAGTTAAAAGAGAAACAACAACATTTAACACAGGAGTAAACCATATTCAAATACATAGAAATATAGGAATGCATCTGAAACATATAAGAGCTAATTTACCTTTACCCCTTGATAACCTCCTTGCAAGTAATGCTTCAATGTAATCCATGTCATCTTTTGATTGTGACTCACTTTCATATTTATTTCTTTGTTCATTATTTGAACTACTAATGGTTAGTGAAGTCTTGAGAGAATTTCCAAGTGTAACCACACTATTATCAAAATTGCTTAACTCAAATGCAGTCATCTAACCAACTAAGCCATCAAGTGTAAGATTATTACCACACATAGCTCCGACTTCCTAAATTGTAGAAAAATTTATAGCATAGACATGTGAGAGAGTTCTAAGGACCTTACTTACAACTTCAATATTACCAATGACACCTCCAAAAGCTTTGATTGCACTCACAACTTCCTTGATTTGGTTCAGATACTACACATCATTTTCACCTTCCTTCATTCTCATGTCATCATATTTTCCTCTCAAACTTTCTACTCTTGCTCTTAGGAAATTATCATCATCACTATGTATAAGTGCCAAATTTTCCCACATTTCTTTTGCATTAGTACAATTCTTGATATCATCAAACTCAGTATCATTTAAGGCAGATGTAATCTCTATCATCAAACTATTATGATCTTTCTTCTGTGCCACCTCTTCCACAATCATAGGAGGGGTAAGAGCAACATATACATTTTAAAATTGGTGTAGGGTATTATCTACATTACTAGATACATGTAGCCTCATTCTAATTTATTTATGAGAAAAAATTATCCTTATTCAACTTCGGTACCTCTCTCTTTTACATCTTCAGATCTTTAGCTCAAGTTCCTTTAGACTTTTTCTTCCAAGCACTTAGGTTTGATACCAATTGTAATATAACTAGGGAGGGGGGTTGGTGAATCAATTATCACCAATTATCCTATAGGCCTTTAAAATAATTCAACACCAATTTTAAATTCATAAAATTTGACAACAATATCTTAGTAACCATATTCAACATCTCGTATCAAACTAGTATCAACTTTACTTCAAACTATTATCTCATTGTTCATTACTTTTACCAAGTATTAAAGTATTAACCTTTTTTTTTTTTTTTTAAAGAGGGGTAAACGCTTTGACCTGGAGTTATGAACCAGTGAGGCCACAAATAGGGGACCTCATCCCCATGAGATTTGAACTTTGATGGCAAGGATAACAATGCAACAACTTAACCATCACAACATGCCACTATTGGCAATTAAATTATTAACCTAGTTTATACTGAGTTGCAACATTAACTAAATAACATGAAAATCAACTTTGCAACACATAAGAAATCACACATAGTTAATGTGAAAACCTTGTAAAGGAAAACAAAAACACCTGAGAACTGACAACCCAAAAATTTCACTCTTTTGAAGTGAGCTTGGCCAAGTCCAACCCTTTTTTTTTGGTTTTGGAGGGTGTCCCCACAACCCAAGCCCAATAGGTTCCCTTTATTGGGCGAGCTTGGAGTGAGACTAGTCCCTTCAACCATGGGATAACCAACACTCCCCCCTAAGTGTCTGTGGTGGGGTAATGACAGGTAGGGGAGTCAAACATAAGACCATGGGGATCACCCACAAACCTCAGGCCAACTTACCTAACCTGTGGGGGCTGGCCAAGAACAACCTTGTTAACGGTTTACATGCACAATTTTAGTGTGACCTAGTTAGAGGATTTTAAACAAATATCATCTAAACCTTATCAATCCTTGTCATTATTAAAGAGTGGCCTACTCTAAAGGACTTACAAACATCACTGATCAATGTTGCCATATAGGGTTTGAAAGACTTGTTAGGTCCACATGGTTAAGATATTTTATTTTCTACAATAGTAAGAAAGTAAAAATCAAATGATCTACTAGGTTTAGCACTACCTTTCTTGTTCAAATCTTTTCTTTGCTCAGTTTCTACCTTATGATCTCTTTTTGGTTGATTCACACACTATCTCTTCCATTTTAGTACTTCTCTTGCTTGATCTATTCACCATTGTTTCACTCATTTGACCTTGTCTTTTTCTTCTTCAATTCTTGCATTTCATCAAAAATATCAACAAATAATTAGGAATAAAAAATAATTATGCCTTCCATATACTTCTAGATTTTATCGCTTAATTACAATCATAGATCTCAGATTAATTGCATAAAGTTATTTGGTAAATATTAGTTTACCTCAAAGTCTTTGCTCACTCTAAAAAATAAAAAATATTCTCCATATGATCATCTTTGAATTATTCTAGCCATTGATCTCATAAAAAACTTCATCCTTATCCTTTATGCTTCTTGAACATTCTCAACTTCCATCATTTGTCAACACAAACTAATATTTTCTTTGTTCTTCACTTAGTGAATATTGCAACTTGACCTGGGTAATACAACACATTATTAAAACACTAGAATTACTTAGTTAACACTACTCTTTAAATTTTCTTTGTCAGGCATTCAATGTCAACTATAATCATTCAGTTAATATTGTGGTCCTTCTTTCATTGACTCGCTAGTTACAAACTTAATCACAACATAACATGATTGCAAAATAGATGTAGTGCCTCTCAAGCTTGCAGTCTATACCTTATTATATTTTGATCCAAGAGATACTTGTTACTCATGTTATTGGAGATGAGCTGATGGTCAAGTTTTATACTTTGATTTCCAGTATCATACATGTTAGATTACTATGTTGTTCAGTTGATCATATCTACATTATGATACCTTTTTGAGATGACAGTATGTTTTATGATGATATTTGGTTATTGATGTTTAGACATATCATCTGATTACATTTATATATTGGATTTGATGCTATGGTTATTTACTTCATTCTTGCTTTGTGATGCTTTATGCAAAAGTAAGATAGTTAAATTAGGCCATTTAATGCATTTATTTCTTTAGCTATATTATTATATGCAATTGCACTTGATCGTGTGTTTTAGTGTGTAGGAATTTTATCCTTGGCAGTGGCACATGGAGTTAGTGGTTCAGCTATTCATATTTAACCAATGTCATCCTTGTATGGTCGACATATCCTATTTAACTATTTAAATTAAACCCTTCGATGATTTAATAATCCAAAATCGTTTGCATTATGTGATTAGACCTGTGAGCATGTCTCCACATTTAGAGGTTCACATTTGTTGCAAAATTTATTAAGAAATTTTATGATTTTGGTTTAAGGGAATTTTGGGCTTTATCTTATTTAATTTAATTCTTGACAACTTTGTCATAGATGAATTCCAATTACTTGGAATAACCTATTTTCATTTGGATTGATTTAGGGTTTAACTAGGTGACCTAGGTATTTACCCTAATCCTTTATTCACTCAAAAAGTGAATAGGTATCCAAAAAGGAATTTTATTCCTCACTTCTCACTTTTTGAAACAAGGAAATTGAGAGCAAATTTCCAAATCCTCTAATGTAGGATTGTGTTTTTGTTTTTTGTAGGAGCTATGGGCATGGGATTGTCACAAGATCAATCTAATTGGATCTAGCTCAGGGAGATCTTGGATTGCCATGATTTTTGGTAGCTTCTGCAAGATATTTATTTTATTGTTCAAATTCCTATTTTTGCCTTTTTGACTGTTAGATAGGGCTCTCCTATTTTCCTATTTCAGCTTTGTTTCAGCTTCATTTTTGGTAGCTATATATTAATAGGTTGAGAACTAGTGTCCCCCTCCATTTCTAATTGATAGCTCTACCAAGTTGGTTGGGTATGAGCATTTCCCTAATTTTTGTGATGGGGGTTTGGGGTTTTGCATCGTTATGCTGGTCATTTTTGTATATGCTGTTCAAATCCAACTTTTATTGGATTTCTATGGCTCATTCACCCATGGGTTGAATGTGTTTTATTTTCATTGATTTTTGTCAATGTTGTGTTTTTTAGGCTTTTACCTTGATTTACATGCCATCTAGTTTTCTTGAGTTTTCTTTGCATGATGTTGGTCATGGACTTGGATTATTTGTAGGATGTCAATCTGACCATTGTTTCACTTTTATGTTGTATTGGGATGTGTGCCACATCCATACTCACAAGCTTGTATTTGGTTGAGTGTTATTTTTCTTGTGTTCTCATCCAACCCTTGCTTTCATGGTCTTTGTGTTGTGCCCACACACGAGCATGTGCGCATGCATTTTTGGGTGCTTGCAAGGCCCAATCTCTCAATTGTTATCGATGGAGTTATGTTGGGTTGGGAATATGCATTGCCTATGGGCACTCATTGCATGATGAGCATGGGTATGTAGGGTAGTACCATGGAGGGGCTTCTCTCACAACCTTGGTGACTATTTCCTAGGTTGGCATGAAGCAATTTCTAAATAAGTGATAACTAAATAAATTACTGGGTAATAAATCTAAGATAATAAAAATGTGAGCACCTAGAGTTGACCTGAGGACACAATGTGATGCGCTTCTTAGGGTAGTTTGATTCCACACAATATTTAGCTTGGACTACATGATGCCAAGAAACTTACCCTCCATCAAGTCCCTACATAGTTGACCTATAGATTGTCTAACCAGGACCTGTTGTACTTGCATTATCTCATGATCTTGGTTTTAGTTCTCTTTACTATCTAGCATAAGTGTTAACCATGGGCAATTATTTTGTATGTGTTTGTAGTTAGATCATTATCTCCATTAGCACAATAGGAGTGAACCTATAGGGTCCACATGGTTGGGAGGCATAGATACCTATACCATTGCTAGGGACTAGTGTACAAAGATAGTTTATTTCTAGTTGAGACTGATGCTTGATGTTTCACTTGGTATATTCAAGTTTATAGAGTATGTTTCTTTGTGATTTATGCTTTAATTGGAATGCTTGGAAATCATGTTTAGATGATGTTAGTTTCATTTGATGCATTCCTTTATTATGATGTTAGCATATAGTTAGATGATGTGATTCACTATTAGATGGAGTATTTGTGCTTTGCTGGTTTAGCATATTAGATCTTCATGTTCTTATGTTGTTATTATGTTGTAGTAGTAACACCCTCATAAGATATCTCCAACCATCTAGTTGGCAGTTTGGGATGTTATGTTTGGGGGATGGCTAGGGCCCTTGAGGTCTCATGATGCTATTATATTTGGGAGAAATCGAGCATGAGTTTAGTTGTTTATGTTTTCCTTATATGTTGTTACAGATTAGATAGTTAGATGGTTTCTCCTTCCTATTGCAGGGTGTCATGTTATTCTTGCGATCGAGTGTCCAAGCCTCAATTTTTTGGATCCAATACTCCCCAGTGTGGAGGTTTTAACTCTTTTATTTCCCTCTGAATGTAACACACCACAAACAAAAAATAAAACTAAGCTATGAACAAACATAAAGAACCATGGAAATTTTTTTAATTTAATCATCAAATTGCAAGATCAAGTACAAAGATTGAATCATTCTCAGAATTGTAAATCTCAACATAAAAGAATATATCATCAAAATATATTTCCATAAAAATGTCTATACATAATGAGTTTAGTACAATATTGATGAATAGTATCATTCAAAGATGCCTAGGTCCCACAAATGAAATTTACAAGTATCAAATTCAATTTCATGAAGTAACTACAACAGTCTTCCTTCACACTAGATATTCAACTTGAACGCCTGAAAATAACACAAACATGCAACACAACACACAAAGGGCTTAGTACACACTGAGTTAAAAAGTGTAGTCCACCTGCATACATGTCAGAATTAACATATATATATATATATATATATATAAAACCTTAAAGTAGATATCTAACCACATAACCTAGTGCAATTCTAATATTACTATGCAAGAAGTAACACCTTCTAAACAATGCAAAATTAAACTCGCACTAAGAATAACTAGTTAATGAACCATATATATACTGAGGTGTCATCACTATGGTGCTAAGATACTGCATCCGTATATGGTAAGCCCTTAAACAACACATAGTGGGGTTCTCTATAATACTCGTGAAATGACGCAATAGAGACTTGCCTTGTTCTCCGTACTTAATCCTTCTGGTTTAAGTCATAGGTAAGACCAATTATCTTTTATTTATAATTAAGCCTCCCAATTCATCTTAAAATTATCATTGAATTTAATTAACTAAATAGAATAAATTGATATTCAGCCACCTCGATATATGTTCACTACAGCTACCCTTAACATACACATCAAACAGATATTCTAAGAATGCACATGTAACTAATAACAAGTCAGCTTTCTCATGATATTACATTCTTCATCTTTTAAAACTCTCATCTTCTACTATCAATTTGAAAGTAAACTTAAGTTATTTTAATAACAGAAGTAAATACTACAATATTACAATCTCGTAAATATCACTAAACTGCTACATCAGTTGAATGATATTTACCAGTTGCAATACTGTACTACTTATCTCTGCTATTATAACAAACTAAGCTTAACCTTTGAATTGACCAAGATAATAATACAATGTACATATGATACCCTTGTTTCATTACACCAACATATATCATAATTTGTCTCATATTTTAATACAACTTTCCATTTGATCTAAGAATAGAAATACATCTTATTTCAAAACAATCTGTAAATGCTTATTAAAACACTTCATAATAAAATCAAGTATTACTAAATCCAAGTGCAGTCAATGCTGAACAAAAGATAACCTACAAGGTTACTGAATGTCCAAGTGTCTTTTGATGTTTTACCACAGTTTAATGGTGAGATACCACCCAGTTATATCTACAATCAGCATTCAAAATACAATATCTAAATTAAATTTGAAATATGACTCACAAATATGTAATATAACTTACATTACATCAATGACCAAAAAAATAAATGAATAAGATGCAAAATCCCAAAAAATAGTAAGATGCTCACAAGTTGTTCGCATAATAACCTTGGTGATACAACATCAACTACCTATATCTATGCTCTCAAAATAATGTCTTGTTCATTTGCAACCAATTCCACAACAATAGTTATTCATAACTCAAGTCTCCATCATAAATTATGGAAAAATTTATACTATCACAAAGTTTCTTGTTCGGAACAAGTTTTCTTTTAAAACATTTGACAAAATGTCATTTCCAAAACCATCACCAACTATTTACTAAGTTACTGTTTTCAATAATTTAACCATATTATCGGATTCGACATTTAAAAATAAAATAAAATGACAAAACCCTCGTATTACTCATCAATATCATAAAACAAGGTAACTATCATAAGGAATTCGAACTAACAATGTTTAGACATTATATCGACCATCTTTCATGAAGATATTTCAAAAATTTCATTACCCATAAAATGCTATGCAAATAACATGATAATTTAACATTGTTATGGTTTCACGCAAACCATTTGACAAAATGCCTCTGCCCTCGACAGTAGACACGAGCCCATTTTTTTAAAAACATTCTCAAGTCTAAGGCTAAGCCACTCCCATTTTGATATATATTACCAAAAAAGCTAGAGGTATGGGTTCTCACAAAGCTCATACCAAAGGGAGCACAAAACTTGCTCACAAATAACACAACAACCAGCATGCTCACTACCGCATCCATATGTTTCTCACAAAACTCAACTTGGTGGGAAACATATGTTTGAGGCGAAGCTAAATAAACATAAATGAAGCAACTTCCAGTCAAATTTCTCCACAACTTCCACATTCAAAGGTGAATATATGCAGAACTATGCATCGCACGTAGTGCATATACTCATCCCTGAATGTAAAATTTTACAATATGTAAATCTGATAACTTTTACATTATGCAAAAAGAAAGTAACATGGCATTTGCAAACAGAGTGAAAGAGTAGGGTAAGAAATTGCCCCCACCTGAAAAATTGAAGATGGAAGATTGTTCTTCAATCCAACTTGATGCCAAAACCCCAAAAACTAAATCCAACACCGGTGAGCAAACTCTACAATGTCGACTCACACAATTCCCAGAAGACTTCACAATGGAGTGAAGTAGAAACCCCATAAACAACAACAACCAACTACTGAGAAATAACTCCATCGAGTTAAACCCAATATGCAAGTTAACCTTCCAACCAAATCCCATAAAAATGCCGATATCTCAGCACAAAATCACAGATGTAAAATCAATAGAGCAATGTCGCTCAAAAATTGGCCCATAACCAACAAAAAAACCCGACTCACATCAAGATATGGCCGACTGAAACTTCAGTGCCATAAGTTTGGCAGTACCAAGTCCACCGCCATGAATTTGGCTCAAACAAAATAACAATGTTACCCTCCTTCATAGCAATCGATACCCATTTAGGGTTACATCAATGCTAAATTCTTAAGAGGTGGTTTAACTCTCTTTTAAAAAAAAAATAAAAAAAAATACAAATGTATATGCCAACCTCCACCTAAGGTGTTAGACCTTTAATCATAAGAAAACACATATATAAATATATAAATGCAACCCATGGTTCCCTTAATTAACAATTCAATATGAGTCATGAAACAAAACCATCTTAAGGTTAACATGATCTAAATATTTAATCCCTGGATAGTAACATATATGAAAGTACAATGAAGGATTCTGAATAAAAACATCATATAACTATTTAAGTATATCTGCAACATCAAGTCAACATACAACATGAAACAAAATGCAGTAAACAAAGAGTTAAAAACATAATAACATAATCGATAATCTATCAACTTGAAATCAATGATATGCCAAATTCAATTCATAAAATCCTAAATCACATTTATTGCTAAAACATAGTTCTTCACAGAAAATACATTCAGCATCAGTCTCATGATTCAACAACAGTATTATAACCAAGTTCTACAGAAATTCAATCATAACATCAGAACGAAATCTTAAAACAACAAAGTCCTAATTTGTAGAAAAACCCGAAGTAGTGGTTAGGCATGACACCGAATGTATGTAAATTTTTTTCCTTGCATTCTTGGGCAAGGATATTTCAAAATTGGGGAATATTGGTAAAGTATTGCACACCTTAGGGAGTTATGTCGTACAATACTAGAAAGTAGTGCATGACAATTTTAAGTTCTATCATATGGTATTGAAGAGTATCACACAACTATAGCACACCCTATCACGTGGTCCTTGAAAGTATTGTACAATACTGGACAAGTATCACATGGCTGTTTTAAAGTATCACTTGGCTATAGTGAGAAATATTGCATGGCTATAGTGAAAAGTGTCGCATGGGTTTGTGAGAAAACCTTCTTGAGCAACCAACAAGCACTTTTTCACTTGACCAAAACTTTTTGAGATATGATTTGGCTACCCCTTTCAGAGTTCTCAAAATCTAGTGTTTGACTTTTCAAATTCAGGGTCTTTTGGATTCGAATGTATTTTGTGACCTCGGTAGCACTGTTATTTCTTTGGTTTTAGTATAGCTTGGAGATTTTTTGGTTGCTTAGATTTGATGGTTAAGTCTTCTGTTGTGATCTTATGATCGGTTGCATGTTGATGTTGTTTAATTCGATGCTTTAAAAAAATTGGCTTTTATTTATCCTTGTTCGAAGGATCTCCAGGCAGGGCATTACAATACTCAAACCAACATTATACTATCATAGTCCAATTCATTCAAGTACCCATTGAACATGAATAATTATCAACTCTTGCATCATCATACTTTCTTCAAATCCTCTTCATCAATCAAATAATATGGTACTCTAGTGAATTAGCATAGTGTCTAACCAACCGAGGCTTGACATCAATGAAAATATAACAACTGATATGAATCTTTTACATACAATAACAACATTCTCGGTTACATGATTAGTTCATGTGATAAGTAAATGAATGTTTACTCTCATCTAAAGTAACGACCTCTCCTATGCCAAAAGAATCAACACCCTCTTACCACCATGTGTGTATAAAGGGAGTCAAAGTATGTAATGTGTAAGTTAAAATCTGTAACTACCTTCTATATATAACAAATTAAAAAGTACTGTAAAATAATTGTTAAAACCAAAAATTTAACTTCTAAAAGTTACAAGAAAAATAAATAAAATCTGTTAAAAATATCAATTTTTAATGTATTCAAATACTTATTAAAATCTTATCAATATTTTCTATTTATATATATTTTTAAAAATCACGGTGTTATTAAAAAATATAACATAAATAATCATTATTTATTTATAAGTATTATAATATATTATTGTTAAAAAAAAAATAAACAATTAAAAATTTTAAACAAACGACTTATTATTTATATGTTTCCAAATTAAAACGATAGAAAAAATATTGTATTGACCAACATAAAGGACACCAATTGTTAAAATTGTCATGAATGAAAAATATTATGAACAAAAATAATAGAGTAGAAATTACGAACAAATACAAACTAGATAGAGCAAATAAAATGTGACATGCATGTAAACTAAAGGGACTTGTGAAAAATATTCACATGAGCATCAACCATTGATTTTGTCTATTGGCTTGGCCTTTTCAAAAAAGAAATGCCTTTAGCATAATCAGACATTTGATCTTACTTTATTTATTTATTTATTTTAAAATTATTTATTTAAATAAAAAAGAAAGAAAGTAGAACTATTTTTAATACTATTCTTAGTAAAAATTAAATAGTTTCAAAATTATATGTAAAATATATAAAGAGATATCTAGATACAATGTTAACATGTTTGAAATATTTTTTTTATCTTAATCAATAATTACTTAATTATTATGATCATATATAAACTCTAATCTAATCCTAAATGAACTTTAATTTTAAATCCAACCTTAACCATAATATTAGAGTTCATTATTTTGGTCACTATGTGACTCTCCCATATGTATGCAACTCTTTTTGATGATTAATAAAATGCTTTAATACTGATAAAAAAGAAAATATTAGAGTTCATTTAAGATGGCTCTATTTTTTGTTGCATCTGCGGCTTGAGTTTCTATTAGAGTAATTAGTTATTTTCTAATTAGAAGCTAAACTTTAGGCATCTAATGATTAATTCTTTTATTAATTATTATCTCGCAACCAAGGTTTTACCTTTTAGGGTTTCTGATCTCCTTTATAAGGATGACCTCTCTTTGTAATTGGTTTACTTTTGATTAATATAAATTTCTTCTTTTTCTCATTAAAATTGTCTCCTTTGTGGATCTGGGAATCTAACATCCATAGCTTTTACTTCTCTCTTTTTGTGACATGGTATTAGAGCTGCCAAGAATAAAAAAATATATTGATCACATTGTATTCAATAATGATTAAATTATGCACATTGTGCATGATCTATACAATTATAAACCACCGTAAGAAGAGAAGTTTTGATGAATATGCAATCATAAACTAAAAGAGGAGCTACAATCAAGGTAGGTAATCACCCTTGATCAGTGCAATAATAAACTAAATCATGCATAAATAATGAACCGAATAAAAGCTATCCACATCCATTATTTACATATGATTCAATATATTATTCCACCTATCAAGAGTGATTACCCACCTTGATTGTAGTTCATCTTTTAGTTTATGATTGCATGTTCATTGTAACTGCTCTTCTTATAGTGGTTTATAATCGTATAAATCATGCACAATGTGCATAATTTAATCATTATTGAATACAATGTGATCAATACATTTTTTTATTCTTGGTAACTTTGATACCATGTTGAAGTTGATGAAAGATCAACCTCACAACTCTCAAGAATTGCCTACATGCAAACACCTGTCACAGAAAGAGAGAAGCAAAATTTGTGGAGGTTAGAATTTCCAGATCCATAGAGGAGACATTATTGATGAGAAAAAAGAGAAATTTCCATTAATCAAAAGTTATCAATTACAAAGAGAGATCACCCTTATAAAGGAGATCGAAAACCCTAAAAGGTAAAACCTAGGTTGCATGATAATAAATAATAAAATTATTAATTATTATCATTCAACCTAGGTTTTACCTTTTAGGGTTTTCGATCTCCCTTATAAGGATTGATCTATTTGTAATTACTAATTCATTCAATACAATTTCAAAATATTTTTTGCACATCAAGAATGTTTCATCTTCTGTAGGGTTGATCTTTCATCAACTTTCATAGTTTTAATATCATCTAGTGCTCATGGATCATGCTGAAATCATACACATCTCATGTAAAATGGATACACTAAAAGTGTCAATGGGAATTTTGTTACAACACACATGTTTATCTTCAAAGTTGAAGGACAATCTTAGGGGTCAGTAGGGAACGGGTCCAATTTTCTAGTGCATATACAATGAAGGGAGGTTATTTGAGAGAGGAAACACCTCTCATTATGATTTCCTATGGATGGGTACATCCAAAAAGGCTAAAGCATCACATAGAAAAGGGAAATGATAGGGTTTGGGAGGGGGGGAGGGCTTTGATCATGGGACTCCATTCTAATGTGAAGAAAACCTTGGGGAGATTTTTGATGGTGGATGATAGCTCCTTCAACCTATCTCAATGTACTTTTGCATTCATTTTAATGAAAATTGATACTACTCAAGGACTTCCTATAGAAATAAAGAATAGAATGTCTAAAGGATGTTTGTTATGAAGAAATATCTTTTAGATGTAGAAAATGCTTTCAAATAGGTCATGTGGTTGCAAAATATGACAAATAAAGATTCAATAAATTTGCTACTTGGTGGAAAGATGCTTCTCTAGAACACTATATAGTATAAAATACAAGGGAGAAACATAAGAGCTTCTCCCAGATTGTTATGTGGAAGCAGATAAAAAAACCCTTAGGATCACCTTTATATGATGTGTAACTAGCATCACAAAATATCTCCTTCACATGATATGTAGCCAACAACACAAAAAATACCCACCTTCTTAATGGGGGAAGATAGGGGGTTACAACTAACATTGCTACTCATAAGGGTAAAGAAAAATAAAATTCATTGGGCTCTCATGCACCAAAGTAGCTTTAATTAGGGAAGACCAAGTACATCATGTGATCTCCCAACAACATTATAAATTAGGAAATTGAATTTTCCAAAGTTGAAGATGGTTGGAACACTATGAAAATAAAAAAGGAGAGGAATTAAAAGCCACAAGATGCATCCTTTGATATGAATCTTAGATCTCAGATCAAGGCTGGGAACAACACTTAGGATTATAAAATGTAATCTCTTAAGTTTATGTTTATTGTTGCATTATGTTATTTATAAATGGATCTCTTTGTTTCTTATACTTCAAGGATGGTGGTACCCATATTGTTACTACCCTTGGATAGACCAAGTACTTTTTGGTTAATTTTTATTAATAAAATATTATTTTTACCGATCAACAAAAATAATATCATAACTATAACTAAAACTTGACCCTAAGTCAAATCATAGTAAAGATTTGAACCTAATAGAGTCCTAACCCCAGTCCTAATGATTGGTTTTTTAGCATGGCTAATAGGAACCAAGTTTTTGAGGGAGGACCTTACTTTTACAATCATATTTTTTTATTCATGAAACCCTTTTATGCGGGTTTCAATTTCATTGAAGAGCTTCCCTCAAGGGTTTTGTCTAGGTTTGTCTCCCATGGATTTTGGTTGAGTTTTGGATAGAATATTTTTCTTTAGGATTACTACTTTTCTTGGGAAGTTGGATACAATTTCTCAGCAAAGCCTCGATGAGTAGGTAATTACATTTTCTCATATTTCTATGTACATTGATTAGAATAAACCCTTTGCCAAATTATTTTGAATTTTTTTTAGGATCTTCATCTTGGTTTTAGTAGTTCAATTATGATTCTCTTTATTTTTGAAATTTGTTTTTCATGACTATGGACACCTTCAACAATAATGTCCTAGAGTGAACGAATCTATTGGGGATTTTAGGTCTTTTCCTCCCTTGACTGTAAAATTGGATAATGGGATGAAGGAAAAACCTCTATGATGGATGGAAGTGTAGATAAGCATGATTTTAGGCTAAGGGGAGGGGTCAAAAGATGTATTATAGAGATATGCAACATGATGAGAACTTCAACTAGTTTGAGGTGTCAAAAACATTGACCTTGGAAGAAGAGATCACATTGCTATGACTTTTGGGGCTATTATTATGGGTATGAATGTTGTATAGGAGAAATGGATTACTGAGGACTCTCAATCTTTGCAAGGCTTGCAAAATCCTCAAGTTCCTCCTAGTGGTCTTAATGTGAGAGATCAAACTAATTATAGAGTTATGTAGGATGATAATATTTTGGAAGAATTGGCTAAGGATGCATTAGAATATGGTAAAGATGAATTTTCTTCTCATGCTTTGGGCTCTTAGAATCAACCACTTAAAATAGGTCCTTCTAATAAATATTCTAAAGGTGGATGCAAGGAGGACCAAGGAAAGATTAAATTAATTAATTATCGGTGGGTTCTAGTTCATTCAAACCTATTTATGCTCATTTTTACTACTCCCTTTGATGCATATTCTCTCTTTGAATGTAAGGGGTTTAAATAGAATTCCTTGACAAAAGGTTATTATGATTTTGTTGCACTTCCTTCTTTGGATATATATTTTATTGATGACATGCTTAAGTGTTCTTCTAGTATTTTTATTTTTTGTTAATGTTAGTGTATTTCTTCTTCAGTTGTTCTAGTTTGGCTCTTTTTGGAAACCCAAGAAAGATTGTTGCACTTTGTTGGATATCTAGTCATTTAAGTAATTTTGTGGTAGCTTCTAGTTTCAAACTCACAGAGAGAATTTTGGTTACTAATGTGTATTGTTTGATTGACATCCTTGGGAAAATTATACTTTGGTCTCATGTAAGATATGTTAGATACTGTGCTCCATATCTTCCTTGGGTTTTATAATACGATTTTAATTTAGTGATAAGTTTGGAGGAAAAAATAAGGGGGGTCCCTAGGTTGTGTCCATATGATATTTTTTGTGAGAATATGAACCTCCTTGATTTAATTGATATCAAATCATCTAATATTTTTTATAATTGGGTTAATGGATGGTGTGGAGAGGGATCTATTTATGAATAGTTGGATATATTTTTAGTATCCTACTATTTAGTGAATAGTAGTTTGATTGCAAGTCTTCAGATCCTTGATTAGAGGGGAATTGATCATTGGACAATTAAATTTTTAGATATTTTTAGATTTCCTAAGAACCCTCCTTTTAAGTGTTAGCTAATGTTGCTTCATGATTCTTCTCTTCATAGCTTAATGGTCAAGTGTTGAAGAGATGACGACCTTTTTTATGGTGCTACTATGTATTCCATTATTAAGAAATCATAGTTGGTTATATTTAAACTTAAAAGTTAGAATAGATTATGCTATGGTAATCTTCATTCTATGAAGAGGCATATTCAATTGTCCCCTAATTTTATCACTCTCCAATTTCAAGATTGTTGTTCTTAGAGGATTTAGGAATAGCTGAGTTGCAAATTGTGCATGATTATAAGGAGTTGGAACTTTATGAGGATATTTTATGCAAGAAAAAGGCTCACATTGTTTGACTTTAGGAAGGTGACATGAACACAATATTTTATAATAATTATGTGCAAGAACATTAGAATAAGTGTTATATTTCCTCTATGGTTAATCAAAATGAATTTATTTGTCTTCTTTGTAGGTGTCGTCTCACAAGGATACACAATACTATTATGATTTCTTTATTGAAGACTCACCTCCTTTTATCTATCAAGATAATATGATTATTTATAGTATTCCCTCTTTAATTACCAATTATATTAATCATTGCCCATTTTATCTCTCTCTCACTCTCTCTAATTCAGAAGGGGTTATTTTTGGGATGTGTAAGGGTAAAGCTCCTAATTTGGTTGGGTTTCCTATATAATTTTTCTATGAGTTTTGGAAAATTATATTTGGATTTTTTAGAGGTGGTCTAGGGAATTCCTTGGTAGGAAATTTTTTCCTTAAAAGGAAGGAGCTAATACACTTTCTTTAGGCCTATTTCTCTTTGTAATATAGTGTACAAAATTATTAATAAATTATTTGTAGAGATACTCAAAATCTACCTCCAATATTTGACCTCAAAGGATAAAGGGGGTTTGGTGGTTGGGAGAAAAATCATGGATAGGGTGGTGGTTGCTTTCAAAGCCATTAATTCTATGAAAATTTCTAAGGATAAATCTATGTTCATCACTTTGGATACAACTAAAGCTTATTATATAGTTAACTAGCACTTTTTGCAAAGAATTCTCATAGCCTTCAGTTTTAGTTAGAGGCGGGTTGGTTAGATGACGAGTTGTGTTACCTCATCTTTCTTTGTTACTATGAATGGTGATATTTTTGAGTTATTTTGAGCTTCTATGAGTCTTCACCAAGGGGATGCTCTCTCTCTCTCTCTCTCTCTCTCTCTCTCTCTCTCTCTCTCTCTCTTTATTTTTTATTATTGTATTGGATAAAGGCTAGGGTGAATTTATTAAGTCTCAAGTCTCCTAAGGATTTATTTAGGGTTAGAGATACAATAATGGGATGCCTAAATAGTCTCATTTCTAGTTTGTGGATGATACTAATTTGTGGGTTTCTTGTCTTCATGAAGTTGAATATTTTAGTTAGAAGATACATATTTGTTTAGTTCTTTCAATTTAAAATCAATGAGCACAAATATTATATCTACTTAATTAACACTTGCGAATCTATTTAGAGAAGGATTTCCAAAATTTGAGGTTTCAAATTGGTTCTCTTCCCTTTCTCTATTTGGGTATTCCTCTACTTGTTGGAAGGAAACTTAGGCCATACTAGTAGGAATTTATTGATAAGTTATGTGATAAATTTAATCGCTAGAATCCTCAGAGGCTTTCTATCATTTCTAGGGTGACCCTTATTCAAATTGTGATCCAAATATTCCTATATATAGAAGTTTTTTAGAGATGCTTATGTATTTTCTCAAGGAATTTTTTGCTCTCTCACGCCAATTCATTTGAAGTGGTACTTCTCTTGCTTCTTCATATAATTTAGTCAAGTTGGGGTATCTGTGTAAGATAGAAAGATGGGGGCATTGATCTTCAACTTCTAATATTGAATGTGCAAGTTATATTGGCAATAGTATACCAACTATAATAAAGTTTGGGCTCATATTCTCACACATAAGTTTTTAAAAGGATTTACAATCTTGTATGTTTCTTGTTATCATTTAGAGGGAAGGGGACCTATAATTCGGAACACTTTCAAAATAAGGGCTCTACTTATTAAGAGTGATTTTTTTGGATTTGTGATAAGGGCTTAGAAGAAATTTTTCAGATTGATTATTGGGATGGTAAACCACCTATTATTTACATTTATTCACACTTACAACCACTTTGTGATAGTGTTTTCATGCTGGTTGGACTACGGTCACAAATTATAAGACTTTTTAGAATTTAGGGTTGGCTACTAGTTACAAATGGAAAGATTCACGTGAATGGCCTCTATGTGGGCTAGAAGAGGCTTGCCAAGAGTCGGATCAGATTTTTTCTTCTTGTGAGTGCAACTCTTTGGCAAAGTATAAGGAAATTCTAGCATGGGGTAGATATTTGTTTGATAAGTACGTTGTTTTTGTGGGGTATTTGGAGGTAGAGAGACACCTTGGTGGAAACATGTGCAGAAATTTTTTTCTTGGACCAAATACAACTTTTTCATGTGATTGGTTGTCCAGAATAAATGTCATATTTGGGATATTTAATGTAAACATGACTTCCTTGGTCCCTCTAAGTGTGTTTTGTGTCGTAATAGTGAGGAATTTCTTTCTCATGTTATCTTTCAATGCTCTTTATCTAAGGATATTTGATATTTCTAGTGAAGAATATGGAACCAATAATGTTGGTACGTCTCCTCTTAGGACAAGATTCGGGTCGCCTGGGATAAAGATCTCATTAAGACTTATTTTCTTCAAGTTGCCTAGATTCTAGGAATCTCTTTCATTATCTGGCATATTTGGTTAGATAGGAACCATAGTATTTTTCATGATGATAGGATGGGTGTCCAATAGTGGTGGAAAATTATTCACTCATTCAATGAGATTATCTTAAAAAGTGTGGTTTTATTAGAGGTGTGGATCTTGGATATGTTAATAGCTGCAATTGGCTCAATTTTATTGATTAGGGAGATGATTCTTCTCTTAGGGTGAAGAGTGATAGGTAGGTCATGAGGAATATATGTAGATATAATTTGAGGAAGATAATTCAAAAGGGTCAACAAACCTTTCCTTTGTAGAAGTTTTGAAAATTACCACTAAAGGATCTTCTTGGGGAAATTCGGGTCATGTTGGTATTAGTGGAGTTCGGTATGATAACATTGAAGATGTCTAGTTCAAATTTTCTATTATAAATGTCTTCATATGAATGAATACATGAAAGATCTCACCATTTTGTATGTTGTAGAGAAATGTTGTATTGTTGATTTGAAAATTATAATTTATGAATCTAATATTTAGGTGGTGGTGATTTTTTGAATACATAATAACTAGATGACATTAATCGACACTTAGCTTTGGTTGTTGGGTAAATTCTTAGGTTGTGTGTTTCTTTTGAATATAATATTTTTATTCACATTCCTAGGGAGTGGAATGGAGTAGCGAATTGTTTGACCAAATGAGCCTCTAATCAAATGTAGGGTTGGATAAGTTAGTGAATAAGGACAAAGTTGTGTAGTGCTCTTTTCTTTATTGGACAATAGGCCCTTCTCACTTTGTAATTCTCTTTTTATTTAATAAAATTTAACCTCTCTTTGTGTGTGTGTGTGTGTGTTTGCACGTGCACGTGGACATTTGTTTGTGCATAATTTTTTCTTTTTGTAATGTTTTCATATCAAATGGTTGTGTGATTTTTTTATTTCATTTTGGTTTTCATCACATAACATAATTTTTTTAAGAATATTTTTTTAGTAATTATAACTATTCACAATCAATACCAACAACTTTGTTTGGAGTGGATTGAATTACATAAGGTCAAGTACCTTGCAACAAATAGTTGTTTAAATTTGAAACATTAAGATCATAGAAACATATTAGATCTAACTACAAAGTCGAAAGGGAAATGCTACATTTCTATTGTCATGCATATATTTTTACAACCAAAATCACACCCTTTTTTTTTCATTCATCAATGTAACTCAATGTAAGTTCATTAGTACATTCCTTTGATCTACAATACATAAAACTACACAATACATTTCTTTTAAACATAATGAAAAGACACATCACAATACTTTAAAATACCAAAAATAATCCATTTCAAATACATTATAGTGCACACTTGTCCACTTGACATTACAAGGAAAACAAATAATGAATATCATAATTCTTTTTTTTCACCAAAATATGGAATACACATTTCTTACAATAAACCCTTAATTTAAAAGTACAATATAGAAGTAAAACTATGCTCCTTTTCCAACTTGCATTTCCAAGACACAAATCTGCAATAAAACAAGAACAACTATGGAGAGATCACCTTCCAACCTAGGCCTCTATGAGATCACAATTACAACATTGAACTCCAATAACCATGAGCTTCACAAGGGGTCACCTAAGTACCCATGAACAAAGGTAAAGGTGGGCCTAATCAAGGATGAGATTCCATACAAAACAATGATATTGAAGAATTCCATGCCTTCTCAAGGCTTCAAATACACACATTTCTCCATGCAATATATCCCCTTATTACCCCAAAAAGGCAAGAATAACAATAAGGAAGCATGAGCCCATACTCCATGCATTATCTCTTCTCCAAGTGAAGATACTCTACACTTCAATGATAGGACCAACTAACCCCTTCACCCAAGGCCACTGCTTCCCTCCAAAGGGTGAATGATGCCTTGCACACCCAAGAATAACATACAATCAAAATCACAAAAAAGGAAAACAATGCAAAATCCTTCATATCCAATACATACAAAATATGAATAATCTATTTTACATAACAATAATTGCATAGAAAAACTATATATTCATTTCCTACAACAACAACAAATGAACTACAAAAATGTAAGAGATTTGTTTCATGATAAGATCACCAACCTTGCTCCTATGCAAATGAAAATTAAGGTTTGAGAAGATATTTTCCTTCCTTAGTCTTTTCCTAATATATGAAAGCAAGACCCTAATTCTCTCTAAAATTAGTGAAAGGATGAACACTTACTAAGTCCTCCAAGGTCCTCTAAAAGGCCTCCAAATCCACTACCAAAACCATAGCTATAAGTGGAAGCGATAAAAGTACCTTATTCTTCCACTATTGTCCTGCTTCTATAAATGTAAGCTTAATCAAGAGTGGGGGCAAGGGAAAGTGATTATGACTTCTCCATTTCGCAACTTTTGAAAAGTGGCATATTTGGAGGGTCGTAACAATGTTCTATTCTAATAGTAAAAAATAATCCCCTAAATCATAGTACCACTATATGGGTTGGTAATTTTCACAAAAAAGATGTCCTAAGGTCACTTTTTAGCCCTCAAAAGTCCCCATGAAGTTTACTTTCGAATTTAATCTTGATGGGACCTCACATGAAATTCATTATCAAGTGGTTCAAATTGGCTACCCTATTAGGTTTGACCTTAGGGTAGGTGTCTCTTTCTAAGCCTTAATTGACATGTTATTGTCACATAGACATTACAAGTGTTAAGTGACACCATTAAAATATATTTGATAATACTATGATAATACTAGGGACATCTAAATCACAAAATGAATTTAATCAAACAACATCATTCAAATTATGTTTACAGATAGAAAACATCACAATGAGGCTTTAATCTCTTTAATAAATTAAACCTTGACTTTCACAATTTGCACATAGGTTTAGCCCCAATTCTCCAATTAAATTACATGGTTAATTACCTACACACTAAATTTGAGCATCAATAGTCCAAGGAAAAATCATATACATATGAAATCAATATTACATAATTTAAATTCAACATTGACATTCATAATTAAAAATCAAATAGCCTTTTCATTTCTAAAGAAACATTCATAAATAATACTTGCAAAACTTGAACATCGTGTAATACTCATCAAAATCAATTTTGACTTTAAACACAATTCATGTATCAGTTCCAACCATAAGTCATCATTAGAGTATACATGCAAGAATCCAATCATTGTATACTACCTAACTAATCTCAACCTCTACATTAACACATAATTCATTTATTTTAATACACATAATGATTAATATATGCAATAAAAATTAGGACCCTACATCACTTGTATCCATAAACGTATTGCAATATAAAATGACTTCAATTACCAACCCCATTTGCCTCTTTGTGAACATTATTCAAATCAATTACTATAATGTAATAATTAGAGTATCCAACTATCATCCTAAAGTGAATTAATAATAACTCGGTTCATAACCATACAATCATTAAGCTAACTAAACATAATTGTATGTATAACTATGTTGACTAAAATTTAGTAATCATCCCTAACATGAAACACATAGCTCCCTTATGCTATTATTTCCTTACCAATGTAGTCTAAAACCATGAACCAATGATATAATAACCTAATGTTTCACCACATAATATCCTTATATCATTGCATACAATATAATTCACTTCTTACCTCTAATATTACTTAGGCCAAATAATCACTTAAGCTAACTATGCATGCATAAACAAGAGGAGGACATCATTTAATCATATATAAATTTAATTAATCCACTGGCATCAATTTATATTACATCATTGTATAAACCAATTCAAAATCTCACAAAGAAACTCCCTATGAAGCACCTACAAGATGCATATTAAGGGGTAGTTTATTTAGTCTCTTAATGTCCTATTAACCTCTAGTTTCCTCCAACACACCATTCAAAATTTATTATCGAATCGAATACTTCTATTGCATCATAGAAATCATACATATATTAGAAGATCGTAATGCATTCAGTAAAGTGGCATACTTGTCATCAAGAGCTTGTCACTAGAGTCAAATTTCATAATGTATCAACGTAATGAGTGTAATAGGAGATCTATGATGGAATTAATTGAAGTACTATACATAATAGAATAGGGTCTCACACACATCAAACCACAAAAGAAACATGAATATGCCAACATGAAATGTAAGGATCCCCAAATCACCATAAGGAGAAGGGTACATATGCAAACATAATTTCGACAAAATTGCCTGGGAAACTATAACATTTTACCAACTAAACACACCATCTCAATATTCTAATCTAATCTAATCTATTATAGGAAAACATATTTCAAGGATTTAAATTTATTTAAGTTCTCGAGAGGAGGGGTCTCACATCTATTTAAAATTTCTTTCAAATAAATCTAAATGAACTAAATATCTAGATTGTGAATGCATGAAAATTGTATCACTCATAATATTTGTGTCGGAACCATACATATATTTATAGTGCATAGAACTTAAGACCAAAAATAAAAATATGAATTTTCATCATAAGAATAACCTTAAAGTTCATAAAATAATCATTTCATAGCATAGTTTGAAAGATTTTAAGTATTTACTTTAAAGAAGAATAACAAACAATTCTTGACATGTTAACATGAACCCACAATAATGTTGTGGTCTTGAAAGAGGTTATGGGAAAAAACCACAATTAAGTTGGAGAAATTTGGACTTCAATAGTGTATTGAGAGGGAATCCAGTTCCCTCTAGAACATGGTACACAACATGACATTGGAAAGGCAAGCTTATTTCCTTCCAAGAAAAAAATTTAAGTGACATAACAAATAATAAAGTAGAGTTACAAGATGCTTTGTGTGTGATCTATTTGACTAAAAAGCTCCATGTTCCATGAATTTATTTGGATGGTGATTTGTTGACTATCACCAATGTAATTTGTAAAGGTGAATTTGGTTACTTGATATTTGAACAAGTTTATTAAATAAATCAAATATATTTTAATTAAATTTGATGATTTTAAGATGTCATGTTTGAAAAGAAATGGAAACACACTAGCAGATGCACATTTGAAAAATGCATTGTCATTGATGTCAGATCAAATGAATGAGTGAAATATTTTAATAACATCCATGAGGCAAAACAACCTATGTGATCCACAAATATCCTAAGATAAAAGAACAAGCAAAAACAAAATGCATAAGCCCCCACCCACTAGATCTCCTTCTCTTTCTACAACTTGGATCTTCTGTATCTTGGTTAGGAAATCCACTACCCTAGTCATCTTTTTTTCTTCAAATAAAATTCTCAAGGTTTTCACTTTTAAAGTATCAATGTAATTCTACTGCATATCAAGGAAGATTTTGGAGAATTTCCTAGACATTAGGTGTGTGGATTTAGAACAACTATATATAGTTGAATGAAATGGAATTGAAGTGATTCAACAAACATGGTTCATGGATGGAGTGTGTCAATTTTAAATTGTTAGAAAAGAGGGTTTTTAAAAACTTCATTTATCCCTTTAGCTTGTAAGGTGAGAGATATTTGGTGAAGGATAACATGGAGGAAAATTTCTCTTAGATCACACTGAAATAATAATAATTCTTTTAGGGACAGATGGAGAAGCATTTGAAAGGGGGTATTAAAATTGATAAATCCCTCTTTTGGAAAATTATTGACTTAATTTTTAACAAAGATCTTATGTAGTATGAGCATACATACCAATAAAACATTAATATTGCTTTAATTTTCATGGATTGGGCACTAGAATTGGATTCCAAGGAGGAAGTGTTATGGTCCATGAAAAAATGGTTGCATAGAATTAAGTTATGGTATGGTTTCCTTTTTGGCAGTTACATAACCTAGGGTTCACTTGCAAGCTCACCAAGGGAACTAGTAGAAGATTGGAGACTTGAGACCTATTATGTACCCAAATTTAGTGGGAGTCATTGAAGGATTTCTACACACAAGTGAGCTAGAATGATGAAAGGAGGAGAAAGAGAAGAACATCATGGATAAATATGGTGACAAGAAGGTGAAATACAACCTAGAAGACCATTGGTATAATGAGCCTATAAGAAAGTTGAAGGCTTAATGTTGGTGTGGTCATCTCCATTTCCTTAGGTCTATTCTTCGCATTATGCTTGTTTAGGGAAGGATTTGGGTGGTGCAATATTTGGGTGTAGCCCAATTTTGTCAAATGTGATAATATTTGTCGAAAAGATGGGTAGCTTTGTTGTTTATGGTATCTGTTTTATAAGAATGAGAGTAGTTGTATATACCAGTTTCATTGAGAGAAATTTTATGTGCATTGGCATAGATTGTTGTGTATGGGGTTATGCAGTTCACTTTGGCTCAATGAAATAATTTGTGATTTTGTATCAATATTTTTTTTGTTATCAATAAAATATATAATATTTTTTTATAGGTAATGGGTCAAATCCTAAATCAATTATTTTTATTTATTGATATTAATTATTATTATTATTATGTGTTAAGTTTGAGTAGACTCAAACCCAAGATCTCCCACATGAGAGGCTCATAAGTTATCATTGTATTCTAGGCTCATTCCTAATAAAATATGTAAATTATTTACTAAGTAAAATAAATAGATAAATAATTTAAATACCAAATAGAGTTGTAATTTTAAAAAATGGAATGTTGCAATTTTTTTTAAAACCTTAGAAATGGGTAGTGTCAAGGGACCTCAAAGATGCAAGGAAAAGTTGACTAGGGATGTAGAAGGGATTGTTTGCAATAGACAATAATCAAGGGGAAAAAATGATGTTTTCTAAAATCTCCATTACATCTTTCAATAGTAAAGGATAGTTTTACATAGTAGGTGTTAGGAAAAATCTATCTCTTAGTTTGACTTTGTGAATATATGTAGTTAGCTGGTTAGGTGAAGCCAATAGCCTGGTAAATGTAGTGTTGGGATGTTAAGCGAGTAGTTCAAAATAGTCATCTGATGATAAACTTTCATGATGTAATCTCTTTTGAATTTAATATAAATACAAATATTGTTATTGATAAAAAAATCATTTATTATATAAATATTAATTTGAAAATATAAAAAAATGAAATAAATATTCTTCATTATTAATTAAAATTTAACTATCAATCACATGCTTTTATGCATGCAATGGTTAGCCAACAGTATTGTTGATTTGTAGCATAATATCATTTTTTCATGACATTTCAACAAAAAGATTTTGAGCAATGATCATTGTCTAGTGATCTTGGGTGTGCATATTTATAAAATTTGTTCTAAGACATGAGTCATTTATATAGTAGATGTACTCAATTGATGTTAGTTAACATCACTCAGAGGAGGGAAAGGACAAGGTAGATGTGACAATTGTCTTCCCTAGTCTCTGCCATAGTGGGCATGGGAGCCTCAGAAAAAGGAATGGAACTATAGCAGAGGTAAAAATATTGAAGGGAATTAGGAGATAACAATGAGCACACAATGAGGAGATGTTATAGCTTTAGTGGGAGAAGGTAGAATGTGGCAGGTGGAAGCAGTAAAAAATGTTTTTATCAACAACATGATAATCCAAAAGAAATAATTGACTCGGTACCAAATACAATGGACAAAAGGCTAGCAAATCTATGGATATATTCAGACACATAGAGGGAAAATGTCAGAGACCTAATGGAGACTAATTTTTTTCTAAACTGGGGAGGAGGATGGCTAACATATCCACATATCTGCAAATGAGTTAATAACAAATAAGGTGAATACTTTATTCTCAAATCTCTAATGAATGGGTTTTTCTTGGTTAAGCTAGGGAAAAATGGAAAAAATGAATGGATATTATTTAATGGATCATTTATGATGGGAGGGATTGGATTTTACATAAGATATAGGTTACCAAACTTCAACCTAAAGCAATCTTTAGTGGAAGAAGTCTCAATTTGGGTAAGGCTCTATAATCTCCCCCATGAATATTGGCATGAGGAGATCCTTGAGAAAATAGGCAATCATTTGGGAAATTTCATTTGCAAAGATGAAATGATTCATCAATAGGAATCTCTATGCATGGATATATATATATATATATATATATATAGGGTGTAAACCCCATCCAACTCTTCCATATGTCATGGAGATCAGAACATATGATGGATACTGGCGATAGGAAATTGAGGTGGAATAAATTGAAAAGAAGTGTGAGTTGTGTCAAAAGTGTGGCCATGGGAGGGAGGAGTGCACTTTTGTGGAGAAAGTTAAAGGAAATAAAGAGAAGCTAGGGGAAACACTCTTGGATAAATAACACATGGAAAGTATCCAAAGTAAGGAAGAGTGAGAATGGCAGAGGAAGTAATTGAGAGATAAGGAGTGGAAGTCAAGACCAGTGCTACTGACCCACAAGTAGTAAAGGATGGAAGTGTCTTAGAAATTGTTTCACCTTTTAGAAAGTGAGGATTGGCAGAGAAAGGCTAGAACAAATTTATCCCCTTAAGTTGTGGGAGTACTAAATGATCAAGTCTACAAGCTAGGATGATCAAGCCTTGTAGTCAGGTCCTTGTATCGAGGGTCAAATAGAGGCTAGGAAAAAGATGGGTATTGGTTCACTATGTCTCACCACAACTCCCAAATATGAAGAGACAACACTTTGTTATGAAGTATTGGTGCCTAGAAGTAGTTCAAGTTGGGTAGTAAACTTGGTGGTAAATGTAGAAGACTTAAAATGATAGTTGATAGCAACTAATATGGAGGAAATTTTTGGATCAAGCCAAGATGACAATATCCTTGGGGAAGTGGTTTTCAAAGACATCCAAATGTGTCCTGTTAGGGGAGGAAGATGCATACATCTACAATAAAGGTCTTGTAGAGTCTAAAGGATGGGATTCAGATGAGTGAGAAGATAAAATAGAGGAGGATTTTGTGGAAGATGAAGTGGTTCTCTCTCCAAGAATGATAAAAAAGGACTCGATTGGAAGAGTTAAATGCTCAACTGGAGGAAAATGAAAGAGGTCTGGTCAGAAATCTATTCAAAAACTATTGGAAGAAGTGGAATGTATGAAAGAATAGACCAAATTGAGAATTGGGAGTGACATTGAATTTTAGGGGCTGCAATGCACCTCACAAATGTCATTTGATCAAGCAATGTTTTGATAAAATGAAACTAAATATAGTATATTTATAGGGGACTAAATTCAATAAGGAGATGGTAGCTAGATATTTAGGTGCAAGGGTAAGATGATCAGGATGTTTCATGAATGTGGTGGGGGCTTAAGGGGGTCTAAGGATTTAATGCAATACTAAGTGTGTGAAGAAAAAGCTAATTAACCAAGGTCATGATAGGCTTATGATCATTGTACAATTTCTTAATCAGGATGTAAGTCTTTTTTTGATAAACATATATGGTCTAACTAAGACTAAAGAAAAGAAGGCCATATCGATTAAACTTGCTATAATCATTGATTCTCTTGAGAAAAAGATTATTTTCTTACTTGGATAGGGCTAGGGTAGGTAGGATTGGAAGGGTTCAATTTTTTTTTAGGATTTTGTAGCAGATGATGGCTTATGGGAGATTAGACTAAAGAGTAGAAAATAAACAAGGATGAATAGACAAGTTTTTTTTTCATGTATAGTTGAGATTGAATTGATTATTTGCTGGTGGTAATTGGAGAACAATTCAGGTGTTGTTTGAATCAAATATTCTCCCCTTGTTGACTTTGGATCATTTTCTAGTATTAATCAAGATGATTGCACATTGTACTCCTACAAGGAACCTATATGTGGTTTAGGTAGTAATGTTTTTATGACATGGTCAAAGTGTGGTGGATCAAGGCCCTAGAGGTAGAAGGTAATCAAAGTTTCAAGTTCTTTAAAAGAATACAACACATTAAAAAAATTTAAAACTTTGGACCAAGGACCACTTCAAGAATATTTGAAAAGAAAAAGAGATCTTGGAAGGCCAATTGGTGGCTCTTAACAACAAAATAATTGAGAAGGGAATGGATGAGAAAAATTTTGAAATGAAGAACCTCAAGTGTAAGTATATGGATAGTCTTGTGAAGGGAGAATTTTTTTGGAAGAAAAAATTTAGGGAGTCATGGCTTAGAGTAGGGGACAAGAACACTAGGCTTTTCCACTATTTAGTTAAAACAAGGAGATCAACCAACATAATTTTTAAGTTGCACCTTTCACAAAGGGAAGATATTTTGGTGGCTAAAGAGATTAATGCATAGGTTGTTGAGTTCTTTTTGCATCTTGGAGTGCTAGAGAGATTCGGAGGAATGTGAATAGGAACCATATTTTGGATGTGATTCAACCAACCTTAACTAGAGATGATAAAAAGAATCTGATGGCTCTAATTAGTATGATAGAGTTGAAGGTGGTTGTTTTGGGACTTGTAGAAGACAAATCTCTAGTGCCTAGTGGCTTTTGAGCTTTCTTTTACTATAACTTATGGAGGGTCATCTTTGTAGAGCTGTTAGGGGTGGTAGAAGAATCTAGATCCAGTGAGTTTATGCTATGAGATTTTAATAATACTTTTGTGGCCTTGATTCCAAAGAAAGATAGGGCTAATGGAGTGGAGGATTTCAAACCAATTTCCCTTTGTAACACTATATATGAGACCATTTCAAAGATTGCAGCGAACCGGTTCATATTGGTCTTGGATAAGCTTATTTCCCCTAAAAAAAGTGGCTTTGCATCTGGAAGGCATATTTTAGATGGTATCAATATGGAGCACAAGGTAATCCATTCAATCTCCACAGGTAAGAGAAATGCAATGATGTTGAAACTAGATATAAGGAAGGTGCATGATAGGGTAGACAAAAAATTCTTGTATGAAGTTCTAGAGAGATTTGGATTCAATGGTAGGTAGATTGAGTAGGTTAAAAGTATGACTGATGATTATAAGGCTTCAATGTGTTGGTTAGCAATTTGTCTTCCTTAATTTCAATGGCTTATACCTTGACTCTTAATGTGCCCAATGGTAAATGGAAAAAAAGTAGTTATAAAAAAAAAGGGCTAATGTAGTAATCTATCAAAGACACCTAAATTGAAAGAAACAACTCCCTTTAAATGAAAGATTTGCAATGAATGTGTTTTTAAGTTTTTGGGGTATGCTCTTCACTAGAGAGAAGAAGAGGCAGAACCAAATTTCTTAAAACTTCAAACAATCTAGGCAACTTTCAAAACTAACTCCTAAAATGCAATCTATTCTATCTAAGACAAAAAATTGAAATCATGCAAGACTATCTACCGCAACATGAGAGGAAAGAAAGAGTGATTAGTTTATAAATTCTCAAATTGCTGGAATAATTGAAATGTGACAATACTTGGATTGTACCCTTTTCAGCTACTTCATTAATCAAATCCTAATTTTCTCATACAAATTGTAAAACACACATGAACTAACATGCACAACACAGGGGAATAAAGTACTGAGAAAAGTAAAGATTACAATCCACTGAGATGAAAGAGATAACACAAAGTCTATTTGTAATCTTTCAATTTTCATTTACAACACATTCATTCCAAGTAGTATATAACAACTAAATGAATAGAAAAATTAAAACATAGACTCGAAGTCACACACAGTAGTCCTAGCTAGAGGGGTTCACCCACAAAATAATTTGTCGATCTTATTAACTTCACAAAAATTTACATATATAGGCCTCTCTAGAATAGCCAGTTACATTCGATGATTACATTGTAGAGAATCTCTAAACATAGGAAGCTAAAAATAGGACTTGACTGGTCATCATCCATTATAGAGTTTAAGCCTACTACCAAAAATTATTACAAAAGAGAACTTGAGAAAATAAGAGAGAAAGATACAGGTGTCTACGAGAATATCAAAGCATCAAAATATCTTAGGGGTCACATCCTTAGCTCTATATGCTTTCATTGCATCCATTACTTTATCCAGTTCATTGATACCTAGGATTATGATGTTATCAAATTGAATCATCAAGTAGTCATGCATTTCTGTTAGCTTGTCCACTCTGACAATATTTTATTGGAACTTTTTTGATGCTCATCTTAGGATGAAATCTGTTGCTGAAAGCTCTTGAATCTTTGACACCTAGAATTTAACTGGATCATTAACCTCATCAAAAAATGCTAAGAATTTTGTTTTCATTCATTCAATGTCCACCGATTGACCATTACCAGATAAATATGATTTCTTATGCAACACTTTCAAGTATTCAAAAATCTTTTCAATGACCTTCTACACTAAATCTTGCACATCTTTAAGCTCATTTTCTGATCTTAGAAAGATTTTCACTATGAACTCCAATGATTGCTTCCAATGAAGCAAAGGTTCTTGACTTGTTTTGAGGATCCCATGGGTCATGGTGATGTTAGTCTTCATATCTATCACCTCTTGCAACAAGGCCAATTTACATCAGTTTATTTGATGCTTTGTGAATGGTAGTTTCATAACTAGAGGCTACTTCCCTTAACTTGTCAATGTTTACTAAAAAATTTCCAAGATTCTTGATAAGAGGGGGACCTTAGCCTTCATTTGATAAATCCATGAGCAGTCAATTTGATCAAATTGCCTTTCCCATTGTAGCAAGTTCTTGCTCTCTTTTGCATTTGGATCAAATGTACTAGTGGAAGTGCTCCCAAGTGTAGCTCTAATGTAGGCCATTAGTTCTTTATTTGAGGCTTTGAGTACCTCTTTCTCTACCCTTAATTTTTCTAGTCTATCCTCTATATTTTCATTGGTTGATTTCCATATATTAACCTTGGAATCATGTACGATAATACCAATGTTGACCATTTTGATTTAAAACTCATTGGCAGTGAGCACATGGAACTTTCCCTCTTTCTGAGGTTCTTCTATCTCCATCAACATATGACCAGTAGAGGGAATAGTGACCAATGCTACTATAGACTTATGCTTCTTTGTCTTCTTTGATTGTGGCTGAGAAGAAGTAGCCTGCACGATGAGGTCCTTGGATGGGGCAACTTCCTCATATCTTCACTTTTTTTGATCAATGGTCTCTTCCAACCATGACTCGGTTGAGAGGACATTGATCTCATACTAAAGGGTTGTAGGATCAAAGAGCTTCCTCTCCATTGGGGGTGTCTTCTTTCTCTGAGTGGCAGTGGGGAAAGAAATCACTTTAGTAACTGAGAGGGCCAAAGTATCATCATACTAGGATGTATCTTTCTCTTGACCATCCATGGGATTGGTGTCACCATCAAGATTGATGATTTGGATAGGGGAAGAAGGTTTGGCCACTAATTTCTCTTGCTCTAGCTCTTTATCCTTCTCCTTATCCCCAAATTTTCTTGTGTCTAGGAGAGATCCTCCTCCGCAAGAAGGGATAATATGGACATTCTTCTTCAGAGGTTGATCTTTGCCTTGACCAATAAACTTGATTGGGCCTGCTGATGTTGAAGTGGCAACAATGTTGGAGGTAGTTGTAGTTGATTGAGAAGCTCTAGAAGCTAATCCACTAGTAGAGCCTGCAATTCCCATTCTTTTCTTTCTTGCCATGGTCCACTCCACCCATTTGTCCATCCTTTTACTAATCCCATGCATTAGGATTTCCATTGTATTGATAAAAGGACCTTCATGCAGGGTTGACACAATGGGAGTTCTCTTGATCTTCTCAAATGATAAGGGATGCATATAGGAGCCATCATCTGCAATATCAAAAACATCAACAGAGTCATTGTATAACTTAATTTCATCAATTATTAGCCTGGACCAATACCTCTCCCTAGTTTGGTATTCTTTGTGACATCTGGTCCAATAATCTTTAATGTCTAGAATATTTCTATGAGTATATCTCAACTTCAAATGATCTCTTAAGAAATTCACTGGGTCATATTGAGGCCTCAGTACCTCATAATCCACCAGTTTGATCTTGTTCTCAAAAATTTTAACAAGATTTTGGGCATTGGACCTAAAAGCATAGGAATAGGTTCCAACTACTATTGTGAAGGAAATTTTGGCTATTTTCTTTACATTAGAGCATAAGGTGTTTTCTTCTAGTATTTTTCAACTTAATTCAATGAGAACAACCTTGTCCTTAGGGTACCTAGGAAGCCTTTTGGGAAACCCATCAAAAGCACCGATCTATAGGTAGGAGAAGCTTTGGAATTGGATAAAAGAGCATCCAAACTAGACTATAGCTAAAATAGCTTATGTTGGAAATCTTTGCTTTGGGAAGCCTTGCAATTCCTAGCACAATCTCATAGTGAAGGAATCATTCACTTTCATGTACTCTTCGAAGATCCTCTGCAGCTAAAGTTGAGGGAAGAACTCATACACCCTCGTACTCTTATCATAGTCTTCAATTCTAGGAAGACCTGGCCACAGGTGATGCATGGCTACGATATATATTAAATATAAGGACATATAGAAATGCTTAAAGGCCTTAGCTAAATTTTAACCATGAGGCAAGCTCATCACATATGATTTTGGCCCAGTCAATCAGTATTCCTTTGGAACATATGGTTTGCACCAAGTGGAAGTGATGCTCAATGAAATCCAAAATGTCTTCCTTTCCTTTCAATCTTAGTGGCAGTGCCAGGATGTCAATGATTTCTCTTTTCAAATTGGTTTTGAAAAGGGTTTTTGATATTTTTCTCTTTTTTGAATGAGGTGTTTAGAACCAGGTTCTATGCATATCCCCTCTTCTCAAAGTATTCTTTTCTTTGAACATAGATTCAGAAGACTCAAAATCAATATCATAGTACTCCTCCTTCACTGGCACACCAAATGTAGATTGCATCAAGGCATTATTTATTGAGAGAAGGATAGACTAATACGGAAGCAATATTTTCTTTGTTTCTAGATTATATCTCTCAATACACTCTATTACTAGTTTTGGTGCCTACACAACCATGGGAAATCTAGTAGCTTCCACCAATCATCTTTCCTTCAAGTTTTGGGTGATCAAGTGGATGGGCTGAGAATTAAACCTTCTGTGGAGCTCACCTAGGTCATCGAATTTGAATGAAGTATTGGCTATTTTTTTTGATTCACTTCCCAAGCCTAGGAGTTGATAATAACCTATTTTTCTAATTTCCATTTTCTTATGATTTCAAAGAGGGAAGAATTGCTCAATAAATAGTCATTAAAAAAATGAGGAAGCAAGTTTGAGGAAAATTCGATCAAATAGATGCAAAAATTCAAATGTTGGCACTACACAAATGAAATTAAATAAGACCAATGATCATAATGATAGGATTTGCAATAAATTTGATAATTAATGTTATTTAAAACTTTCCATTTCTATGCATGTAAGGATCCATGAGCATGGAAATCATATTACTCTCGCAAAGTGATATAATAGTGTGAAAAGCCACTTACCAAACCAAGGGATTTTAGTTTAGTAGAAATTCCCTCATTTACTCTAGAATTGAAAACAATGATTCACACAATAAGTCTTTATATGTGGAGGGGAAGTGTAGATCCATCTTTCTATAATATTATCTTTCCTTTGATTCAAGAATGTAGTGTGGGCAATAATCCTCCAACACCTCGGGCATTTCTTTTTCTTATTCTCCACATCTAGCAATTTAACACCTGATCTCCTTTATATCGAGAATGCACCTTCATGACTGACCTATTTCTCTACACAGAAATGGATTTTGACCTTGGAAATTTGATTTGAGAGTTTCTTAGTTATAGCTTTTGCTTCTCTAGATCCTTTCATCATAAGTCAAGCAAGTGTATATCTGTAGTGACTCTGATCTTCAGGTTCCTGCTCGATGAAGTTCACCAAGGTGGATAGCTACCCAAATGATTCAAAATTTGAAGGAAACAAGAATACTGGAGCAAGAGAAATGTTACAGAAATAAGAAAGATTCATTTCTCATCGAAAAGATGCTCAAACAATATCCCAACCAAACCTAAATCACCTAAGCCTCAAATGCGTTGGAATGATAATAATCCTGCATGGAAAAATAAGGAAAAATGAAGCAAGGGAGACCTAGAAAAGACACAAAGAGGGAGTCTTGGAGACTTGATTTGAAGTAAGTCACCTAGGGGCTATCTTGACAAGAAACTAGACAAAAGCTCAATGAAGTTCCAACAACTACAAACATAAAAGGAATAGACTGAAAGTTGGCAATAACTGGCTCTGATTGAGGACTTAGGCAGTGTAAATATCTAAGAAGGGTCCATGAATCTTTGGTTTCACACTGTCAAAATGAAAAATATAGTGGAAAAAAACTAAGCTAAGCATACAATGAAAAGAAAAACTAACCTAGGAAAGTAGGAAAACAAAGCAAGGAAGAAAGAAGAAATAAAATCCTACCTAGACTAACTCTAACTACAAGTGTTACCTAATTTCAATTATAAATTTGATAAAGCTTCAGATCCTAGAAATTGTAAGAAAATGGAAAAATCTTGCCAGTGGGATAGGCTAGAATGAAGGAGTTATTCTAATTTACTTGCACAATTTTGAAAGGGTCTTTCCAAAGAGAATCAAACTTATGATGCTTACCTTTGGGTTCATGTGTCTTATCTCATAATAGGACCAGATTGCTTTCCATGAATTCCTTGGCCTAGATTTCTTGTCAAAGAAACTCTTCATGCTCTTTTGGTGCTCTATGATGTGGCCAACCAATTTCTCACATTCTTCTTCCATCTTAGTGAGGTACATGATTCACTTTTCCAAACTGTTATGAAATATTGGGTTCTCAATCACTTACTACAGTTTGTAGATGGATAGTTCCAATGGTAGGGGAATATTAGGTTTGACTCTATATATAAGCTCAAATAGGGAAATTTTGATGGCCTTCTTAGGTCTCACTCTATCCTCCCAGAGTGCTTCATGTAGCCTCTTGTGCTAGTCCTTTTGATTCTCAAAGACCAACTTCTTCATGATATTAATAAAGTTTTTATTCCTCGATTTTGCCTGGCCATTCCCTTAAGGAAAGTATTCTAAGGAATGACTGAGGTGGATTTTTTGTCATAAAAAACTCTACAATCTCTATAGAAGAAAAATAGGTAGCATTAAAAATTGACAAGCCTAATTGGTACCTCATATCTCACCAGGATGCTTTCTTTGACAAACTCGTAGACAATCTTAGATGTGGTTCTCTTGGTGGGCTTTGCTTCAACCCATTTAGTGAAGTAGTTTGTATGTATAAGTGACCAGTAGAGGAAGGGAGATTAATTGGACCAATGAAGTCAATTCCCCACTACTGAAAGGGGCCTTCTATTACTACTGGCTTTAGTGGTAGTGTAGCTAACTGAGGTTTACTAGAGAAAATCTTACATTTTTCACCCTTGGTCACCCACTTATAAGCATCTTTGAACATACCAGGCTAGTAGTAGGACTACCTCAAAATCTTATAAGTTTTCTTTATAGAATAAAAATTTCCACCACAGGCCTCATTATGGAATGTGTGAAGCAATCTCTCCTGATGAGGTTTATCCACACATCTCAAGAAGGTTCCATTGATTTCCATTTTATACAATAGATCATCATAGATGATATACTTGCTTGATTTAGTTCTGAGATCTCTTCTCTGCTTGTATGTCAGTCCATCAGGGTATTCTTTGTAAGGAAATAAGAAATATTTGAAAACCAAGGATCTTGGAGGCTAACCATTAATACTCTTGAGGTTCCTTCTTCTTGAGTAGACTCCTATTTTTTTTTAAATTACTTTGCATAAGCCATTTCCTCATACCAACTTTGTTGGTTTCAACTCAATATCATACTCTTGGAATTTGGCTATCTAGGCTCCTCTAGTATTACATCCTATCTCTTGTTGGGTCAAGATACTCTCGACGACTGAGTCAAGTACATGCATAACTAAACACCAATGTAATACATGAAACCTAAATTTCTTAAGCGTCCTTACCACCATGTACACATGCTTTTCCATTTGAGAATACTATAATTCATGCTCCTTTAGAGAGGTTCTCATGAAAGAAATAGGTGCTTGAATGCCCTCCCTATTTTATTGCATGAGTATGGCAGATAATGTGTGGGCTAATGCATAATAATACAATATGAACTCTTTGGTGTAATCTGGGTGAACTAGGACATGAGCTTAAGCCATGGCATCCTTGATTTGATCAAATCCTTTCCTCCTAGAATCATTCCACTTGAATACTTGAATACCCTTCATCATGTCGACTATGCACTTGGTAATTTTGAAGAAATCAGGAATAAAGCGTTTCAAGAAAATTTTTTAGTCCAAAGAAGGTGATTCCAAATTTTCTTAATGGTAAATTCAACTTTTGGATAGCTCTAACACACTCAAGATCAATTTTGATGCTTTCTTGAGAAACTATGTGACCAAGCAATCTTCCTTCCATAACACAAAAGACATATTTCTTGCAGTTAAGAGAGATTCCATGTTCCCTACATCTGCTTAGTACTTTCTCTAGGTCCTTCAAATGACTTTCTCTTTTCTTGGAGAAGATTGTTAGATCATCTAAATATATAACAATGATCTTGTCCTTGAGATCAATGAAAGATGAATTCATGTCTCTTTGAAAGGTGGCTCAACATTGATCAACCCAAAAGACATCCTATTATAGGCAAAAGTTCCCTAGGGGGTGGTGAATGTTGTTTTAAATTAATCCTATAGATCCACTTAAATTTGATTGAAGCATGAGAAGTCATCCAACATAGACATCATTTTAGAGCCAGCCACTGTCTATAGTAGATGATCCATGTTAGGTAGAGTATAATTGTCTTTTAGAGAGGCCTGGTTTAAATTTCTAAAGTCAACACAAATTCTAATTTCACCACTCTTTTTCTAGATGGGGACAATGTTAGCTATCTAAGTTGAATGGTGTATAGGATATATGATCCTTTTAAAAAAAATATTGAGTGGACTTATTTAAAGATGACATTTGAGTTCATTGGGTTATAATTGCACTACTTCTATCTAAAAAGAGTTGCTTCATGCTTAAGGGTAATCTTGTGTTTAAACCTGCCATTCCTAAAAGTTTTCATATCGTCATACATCCATGCAAATACATGTTGGTATTTAGAACGTAAGCCTTTTTCCCTAGTCCTTTATTCATTTGAGCAACTACTACCAATATTAATCATCTTACATTTGGAATAAGTGCCTATGTCCATCCCCTCAAACTCTCGAGAGGTTCCACCATTCCTACCCCTTTCCCTTCTGATATATGGATCATGTCTATCAAACAAATTTTCTAGAGAAATGAGGTGTCTAGTAATTTTTTTACCTTTAAGTTTTTGAGCACCAAGCTTCAAATCTTTCTTGTTGTCAAGGGAAAACTCTCAACGGGTACTTTCATTTCCTTCAAAGTATTGGTCATTGAAAGGCTCAGGCCCTTCTAGGAAATATTGGATTTTTTTATCACTGGTGAAGAGTTTCCATGATTCAACATTATTAGGTACATTAGGTCTAAAGAGAACTTCAACCTTGTATTGATTATCTTTGAATTCTTGATGCGAAAGCAAAAGAGAAGAGGAGATAGCTAACATATCTACCTCCGCATTTTATTCCCTAGGAATGACTTGTATTGAAAAGGCATACAAGTCTTCAATTTCATGCCAGACGCAATTCTTGTAGTTCCAAAGTCTTGTGTTCTTTAGAGTCTATTGTCCTTGGACTTGCTTCACTATGAGCTCTACATCTCCTTGGGCTTTTAGGATTTTCACTCCTCTTTTCTTTGCATCAATGATACCCAACAAAAATGCTTCATATTCTATATTATTATTTGTGTTCTTGAATTATAGCTTATATGCAAGTTGTGTCAGATCTCCATTAGGGAAATGAGCAACACGCCTGCTCCAGATCCAGCAGTAGCACAACTACCATCAAACTCTAATGTCCAAATCTTTTGATCAACAGGAAGATCTAGCTGTTCTTCTAAAGTGTTGAATTCAAAGAATATCATGTAATTCCCAAATTCCATTTATTGATACAAAATTTGGGCCTTCAGATCATTGGACTTCATAACAGTAAATTTAGCTTTCTCCTTAGGTTTTAGCTTAATATTTTTATTACCAACAAGGATTATGACATGAGACCAATCTAGTTTAATTTCTCCACCCATATCTTTGTAAAAGCTTCTATTCAAAAGTATACCATAACTATCAGGGATATTAGCCACCAAGATGGTTAATTCATTCTCTTTGCAAGATGTGCGGCTAAGGCTGCTTGTGCATCTTTTACTTGACCTAATAGGGGAACTTGTTTTTCATCCATGGAATAAAAATGTCCAAAGGTCTTGGTTAGAGATAAGCCTAAGGTTCTAGAAATAGTAGAAGGCATGACATTATTAGAGGCTTTCAAGTCAATTATACAATTGCTCAATTTATGACGATTTACATATAAGGACACGTAAAATGGATCGAGTTTTTGTCCAAGAGAGGTAACTAAAACTAAGGACTCTTCTTCTTTAAAAAGAATAGGTAGGATTGGTTCTTCATCAGTGGGAGGGTCACTACTAAAATGAGGTTGGTCATTGCTAATAGTATTATTGACATTAAGTTGAGTTTTACATTTAGCTTCACCTTGGCAATAATGTACCAGTTTTTGTAATTTAGCAGGGTGAGTTTTCAAGTAATCAAGGGGAGAAACTTGGATATGATAATTTTTGCAATATTGAAAGATATCAAATGAGGGATGAGGCTTACCATTTAGCTCAAATTTTAATCTTGTTAGATTTCTTCCAAGAAGAAAGTAGATGCACTAGCCATAGCTGGTAAAGAGCCATGACCCATGTTAGCTAAGAACTAAGTTCATCAGATTCTTATCTCTTTGAATTCTCATTTCTATAGTCATTTTTACTCTATCCAAGGTGGTGAAGCAATCACCTCCTAAGTCTAAATCTAATTCATACTCCAAGAAAAATATTTTAGAGTCACCAGGGGGACTCATTACTAGTATTGAGATGCATGTACCTATTCATCTCTAGACAAGAGTCATCGTCATGATCTGCTCTTAAGTGAGATATGCACATATTTTTCTTCTTAGGAGCAATCTCTATGGAAAATTTTTTTTTGAGTGGATGGTAATTATAAGGGTTTCCCTTCATGTTTCCTTCTAGGAATGTCCTAGTAAGGTTGTTGTTGGAAGGAATTGTTTTACCCATTTGCCTTTTACATGGAAATCATCTCATTTGACTATTTTTGAAGCATTGCTTCCATGTTATTGGTTGTACCGGTAGTAGAGTTTGTCAAAGTTCTACTCTAAAGCTCTCTCTTCCATTTCTTGATTGCTATCAGGTCATCCTCCAACTCTATCGCCAAGGTCTTAGCAGGTTCAAGATCAACCACATGTGCTCTTCTAATTTGAAAACTGATATTTGGAGAAATCAAACTAATGAAAACATCTTCTGATTATCTGTAGTTGGCCTACTTGCAACATGGATATAGTTGACCAATTTGTTGAACCTTGCAATGAAATATCTCATGGGGATATTGGGTTCCTTTTTAATTTATGTGAGTTGAGAGAACAAAGTGTGTTCATCTTCTGTACTCTTATAGCACACCTTGAATCAATTCTATGTTTCATCCCAGGTCATAATGCATCTGATTGGAAGATCTTGAAACCAATCAGCTGCATTCTCAACAAGAGTCTCAATGAACATTCTTACCACTACATCTTCATGCTAAGGAAAAATACTGCTACATGCTACAAAAAAAAGTAGTGATGTGCTCATTAGTAGAGACTTTCCCATCACCATTAAATTTTGGGAAGTTCTTTTGGAAAGCTCTTGGTAGGTCATTATTATTAGCAAGTCATAAGGGGCAAATAGCATTACCCCAGGGCACAACCATTGAAGTGGGAAGAATTACTAGTATTGGTTGAAAGGTGACGATAGTAGGGGCTACTACTCCATGTAATTTGAGAGCATCCCACAGTGACAAAATTTGAGTGCAAAAGATAGGAGTGGAAGAGAAATGACTGTGTCTCTGAGAGATGAGAGGGGTGGTGGAAATAGAGCTTCATGCATACCTTGAAACATTGGATCCCATGAGAAGGTTCTCCCTCTTCTTAGAGGATCTTCTATTATTGGGAAGTTAGATTTCTTTAATTCCTCAAACACTGGGTCAACTTCCCCTTTGCCATAAGCACTTTTGGTATACTTGGGAACTAGGGTGAATTGACTTAGTTTATAATGGGTGTGCTTGTCTCAAACTTCTTTTTTGCAACACACATTCCCAATACTCATCATTGGCTTCCTCTCTCTCTAGTGCAAAGCTAACTCTTCAATACTCATCAAGGGATTTTTGATTTTTCCATTCAAGTGTATTCAACTAGTTTATTATATCTTTTTGTTCATCTTGGAAGCCAAGGTTGGGTTGCATTACTAGGATTTGAACTTCATGAGGAGAAACCATTCTTCCTCATGAGCTAATAGGCATGACTCAATAAATTGAGATAGATCCCTAAGTTATCCTAGCAAAGCCAAGAACAAACTTACTAACAAAAACTTAGGACAGGAAAGTTTTCTCCCCAGCAAAGTCACCAAAAACTGTTGGTTAACAATTTGTCTTCCTTAATTTTAATGGCTTATACCTTGACTCTTACTATGCCCAATAGTAAATGGAAAACAAAGTAGTTAACAACAGAATGGGTTAGTGTAGTAATCTATCAAATACCCCTTAATTGGAAGCTGTAACTCCCTTTAAATGCAATATTTGTAATGAATGTGTTTTTAAGTTTTTGGGGTATGCTCTTAACCAGAGAGTAGAAGAGGCATAATTAGATTATTTAAAACTTCAAACAATCTAGGCAACTTTCAAAACTAACTCCTAAAATGCAATCTATTATATCTGAATGAAAAATTGAAACCATGCAAGATTACCTACCATAGTATGAGAGGAAATAAAGAGTGATTAATTTAGCAATGCCTAGATCACTAAAATAAATTAAATGTGATGATTCCAAATTGTCCCCCTTTCAGCTACTTCATTAATCAAATCCTTAGTTTCTCATACAAACTATGAAACACACATGAACTAACACACACAACACAAGAGGAATAAAGTACTGAGGAAAGTAAAGCTTACAATCCACTAAGATGAAAGAAATAACACCAAGTTTATTTGCAATCTTTCATTTTTAATTTACAGGGCATTCATTCTAAGTACTATGCAACAACTAAATGAATAGTAAAATTAAAATGTAGACTCAGAGTCACACACAATGGTCCCAGCTATAGGGGTTCACCCACAAAATAATTTGCCGATCTTATTAACTTCACAAAAAGTTACATATATAGACCTCTCCAAAATAGCCAATTACATTCAATGATTACATTGCAGAGAGTCTTTGAACAAAGGAAGCTAAAAATAGGACTTGACTGTTCATCGTTCATTACAGAGTTTAAGCCTATTACCAAAAATGATTACAAAAGAGAACTTGAGAAAATAAGAGAGAAAGATACATGTGCCTGAGAGAATACCAAAGCATCAACCTTTCTTAAGGGTCACAACCCTACCTCTATATACTTTCATTGCATCTGTTACTTTATCTGGTTCGTTGCACTTGGGATCATGATGTTATTAGCTTGAATCATCCAATAGTCATGCATCTCTATCAGCTCTTCCACTCTGGCGATCTTTGATTGGAACTTTCCCAATGCTTGTCTTAGGATGGAATCTGCTGCTGAAAGCTCTTGAATCTTTGACACTTGGAAGTTAATTGGAGTAGTAGCCTCATCGACAAATGATAGAAATTTGGCTTTTATTCAAGTGATGTCCACTAATTGGCCATTATTAGATACATATGATTATGTTTGCATCACTTTTATGTATTCAAAAATCTTTTCAATGACCTTATGCACTAAATCATGCACATCTTTAAGCTCATTTGTTGATCTTATAGAGCTTTCCACTATGAACTCCAATGATTGCTTCCAATGAAGCAAAGGTTATTGACCTATTTTGAGGATCCCATGGGTCATGGCGATGTTAGTCCTCATAACTATCACCTCTTGTAACAAGGTCAATTACTCCATCACTTCATCTGATGCTTTATGCATCATAATTTCACGACTAGACACTACTTCCCTCAACTTTTCAGTTTCTAACAACAAATTTCCAACATTCTCGATAAGAGGGGGACCTTGAGCCTTGATTTGATCAATCCATGAGTGACCAATTTGACTGAATTTTGTTTCTTGTTGTAGCTTTAAAAACAAGTTACTATTTTCTTCTACACTTGGATTAAATGTACTGATGGAAGTGCTCCCAAGTGCAACTATAATGTAGGCCATTAGTTCTTTATTTGAGGCCTTGAGTACCTCTTTCTCTGCCCTTAATTCTTCTAGTCTATCCTCTATCTTTTCATTTATTGATTTCCATATATTAACCATGAAATTATGCACAAGAATACCAATGTTGACCATTTTGATTTGAAAGTCATTAGCAATGATCTCATTGAACTTGCTCTCTTTTTGAGGTTCTATCATCTCTATCAACATATGACCAGTAGAGGGATCAATGACCAATGTTGATACAGACTTATGCTTCATTTCCTTCTTTGATTGTGGCTGAGAAGAAGTAGCCTATGTGATGAGGTCCTTGGATGGGGCAACTGCCTCATATCTTCTCTTTTTCTAATCAATGGTCTCTTCCAACCATGACTCAGTTGAGAGGACATTGATCGTAGACTAAAGAGTTGTAGGATAGAAGAACTTCCTTGCCACTGGGGGTGTCTTCTTGCTTTGAGTGGTAGTGGGGAAAGCAGTCACATTAATAACTAAGAGGCCCAAGGTATCATCAAGATGGGATGCATCTTTCTCTTGACCATCCATTGGATTGGTGTCACCATCAAGATTGATGACTTGGATAGGGGAAGAAGGTTTGCCACCAATTTCTCTTTCTTTGGCTATTTATCCTTCTTTTTATCCCCAAATTTTCTTGTGTCTGAGAGAGCTCCTCCTCCACAAGTAGGGGCAATTTGGACATTCTTCTCTAAAATTTGATCTCTGCCCAGATCGATGGACTAAGCTGGGTCTATTGATGTTGAAGTGGCAATAGTGGTCGAGGTGGTTGTAATTGACTAAGTAGCTCTGGAAGCTACTCCACTAGTAGAGCTTGTACTTCCTATTATTGTCTTTCTCTCCTTGGTCCACCCTACCCATTTGTCCATCCTTTTAATAATCCCATGCATTAGGACCTTCAGGCAGGGTTGACACAATGGGAATTCTCTTGATCTTCTTGAAGGACAAGGGATGCACATAAGAGCCATCATATGCAATATCTAAAACATCAAAAAAGTCATTATATAACTTAATTTCATCAATTATTAGCCTAGACTAATACCACTCCCTAGTTTGGTATTCATTATGACATCCAACCCAATAATCTTCAATGTTTGAGACATGTCTCTGAGCATATCCTAGCTGCAAATGATCTCTTACAAAATTCACCGAGTCATATTGAGGCCTGAGTACCTCATAATCCACCAATTTTATCTTGTTCTCAAAAAATTTAACTAGATTCTGGGCATTAGATCTAGAAGCACATGAATAGGGTCCAACTACTGTTGGGATGGAAATTATAGCTATTTTCTTTACATTAGAACACAAGGTGTTCACTTCTAGTATTTGTCGACATAATTCAACAAGAACAACCTTGTCCTTAGGGTACCTAGAAAGCCTTTTGGGAAACCCATCAAAATTATTGATACGTAGGTAGGAGAAGCTAGGGAATGGGATGAAAGAGATTACGAACTAGGCTATAGCCAAAATAGCTCCTAGTGAAAATCTTTGCTCTAGGTAGCCTTTCAATTCCTGGCACAATATCATAGTGAAGGCATCATTCACTTTCACATACTCTTCAAAGCTCCTCTGTAGCTGAAGGTGAGGGTAGAACTCATACACCCTCATACTCTGATCATAGTCTTCAATTCGAGGAAGACCCCTCCATAGGTGATGTGTGGCTAAGGCATATATTAAATATGAGGACATATAGAAATGCTTAAATGCCTTAGCTGAATTTAACTACGAGGCAAGCTCATCACATATGATTTCGGCCTAGTCAATCAGTAGTTCTTGGACACATATGGCTTGCACCAAGTAGAAGTGATGCTCAATGAAATCCATAATTTATTCCTTTCCTTTCAATCTTAGTAGTAGTGTCAGGATGTCGACGATCTCTCTTTTCAAATTGGTTCCAAAAGGGTTTTTATCATTTTTCTCTTTTTTGAACAAGGTGCTTGGAATCAGGTTCTCTACATATCCTCTCTTCTCAAAGTCTTATTTTCACTAAACCTAGATGTAAAGGACTCGAAATTAATATCATAGTATTCCTTCTTCACTAGCACAACTAATGCAAATTGCATTAAGGCCTTATTTATCGAGAGAATTATAGATTGATCAGAAAATAGTATTTTATTTGTTTCCAAATTATATCTCTTGATAAACTCTCTTACTAGTTCTAGAGCTTGCACCACCATGGGAAATCCAACAACTTCCACCAATACACTTTCCTCCAATTTTTGGGTGATTGAGTGGATGGGCTGAGAATTAAGCCTTCTATGGAGATCACCTAGGTTGTAGAATTTGAATGAAGTATCTGCTAGATTTTTCAATTCACTTTCCAAGCCTAGGAGTCAATCATAACCTGTTGCTCTAATTTCCATCCTCGATAAATGGTTGTTTAAATAATGAGGAAGCAAGTTTGATGCAAATCTAAATGTTAGAGCCACACAAACAAAATTAAACACAACCAACAATCCTAATGGTAGGATTTGCATTAAATTTGATAATTAATGACTATTTAAAACTTTCTATTTCTATGCATGTAAGAATCCATGAACCCGGAAACCATATTACTCTCTTAAAGTGATATAGTAGCGTGAAAAGCCACTTACAGAACCAAGGAATTTTGGTTTAGTTAAAATTCCTCATTTACTCTAGAATCTGGAACAATGATTCATATGATAAGTTTTTATATGCAAAGGGGAAAGTGTAGATCCATCTTTCTATAAGATTATCTTTGATTTGATTTGGGAATGTAGTGTAGACAATAATCCTCCAACACCTCGGACACTTCATTTTCTTATTTTTCACGTCAATCAATTTAACACTTAATCTCCTTTATATCAGGAATGCACCTTCATGGCTAACTTTATCGAAAGCAATTTTCTAGCATCTCCATGGAATATTCTCATACTATACTTGCATAGTTCTTTTACCTTTCTAATCTTTTGGAGTAGTCTTTTATCTTTCAGAAGGACGAAAAACACCTCTAAGACCAACACTTTTCGAAGGAAGAGCTACCTTAGAACATTTTCTCTTGTTTTGGTTAGTTAACTTGTATATCCTTGAGATGAAATTTCATGAATGGATTCACCATCATGGGCTTGAATTTATTCCTTTTCAACATCTTAGCTAGGTCCCATTGATGCATAAAATCTTTGAATAGAGCATGAGCCTTGTTGGCTTCAAAAATAGAACCAAACAATTTTGTTTGCATCAGTTGAGCAACATAAAACATGCAAACCCGTTTCTCTACACATAAATGGATTTTGACCTTGGAAATTTGATTTGAGACTTTCTTAGCTGTATCTTTTGCTTCTCTAGATCCTTTCATCATAAATCAAGTATATTTATTTCTGTGAATGCTATAGTGACTCTGATCGTTGGGTGCCTACTCAATGAATGTCACTAAGGCAGATAGCTAGCCAGATGATTCAAAATCCAAAGGAAACGAGAATGCTAGAGCAAGAGAATTGTTACGGAAATAAGAAAGACTCACTTCTCATCAAGAAGATGCTCAAACAATATCCCAACTAAACCTAAATCAACTAAGCTCGAAATGCATTGGAATGACTAGAATCCCTCATGGAGAAATAATAAAAAGTGAAGCAAGGGAGACCTAGAAAAGACACAAAGTGGGAGTCTTGGAAACTTGATGGGAAGTGAGTCATGTAGGAGCTATCTTGATAAGCAACTAGACAAAAACTCAATGAAATGCCAACAACTACAAACATAAAAGGGATAGACTAAAATCTGGCAACACAATGTTAGTTAATGGTAGCTCACAGGGCTTATTCTCTACTTCAAGGGGTCTACGGGTCTGCAACAATAATTTTTAGGGAGGTTTATTGTTAAACAAAGAAGACAATGCCAAATGAAAGGAATTTGGATTGCAGATGGTTTGGACCCTTCTACGCATTCCCAATTTATTGATGATATCTTTTTGGTTGGTGAAGCTACCATGAGGGAGGCTAGAGCTATGAAAAAGGTTTTGGACTCATTCAAATATGCATCGATGCAAGATATTAATTGTCTAAGGCAAAAAACTATTTTTAAAATGTAGCAGAGGAGTTGCAAAGGGATATACTAGGAGTCTTTAGTGTTTAGAAGGGGAAGTTCCTGAGTAAGCTTTTGGGGGTCCCTTTATTTGTTGGTGTTGGAAGAGCAAGTTTGTTGAATCAATTAGTGGATAGATGTTGTAAGATAATGGAAGGATGGAAATCTTGATGGTTTATATTGGTTGGTAATAATGAATAAAGAATGAGGAAGTTCTTATGGAATGGTAATAATGACCAGGACAAAGTTTCATTGCTAGTGTGGGATAAAGTAAACCAAAGTCAAGTAGAGGACTAGGGCTTAGGAATTAGGGAAAGATAAATGAAGCACTCAGTGCAAAGTTGGTGTGGGAAATGTATAGAAAACCAAATTAGAGGTGGGTACAAATTCTCAGCTATAAATATCTGGAGGGAGGATGTAGGGAAAATATTTTCAATATTGAGGATCCACCAAGGGGATTCACTCTTTGAAATTTCATTGTTAGTTGTAGGCTATAATTATGAACCATGTCTCATGGTTGATTGGGAATTGTTGTAAGAATATTTTTGAGGTGATTCATGGGATGGTAAGGAGACGATGGGAGTATTGATTAATGATCAAGCAATGGTCAACATTACTAAAGAAAGATGGGGATCAAAGGTGAGAGATTACATGGACTTGGAAGACAGAGAGCATGGGGAAACTTTGAAATGGAAGGACCATGGAGAGCTAGGATTAGAAGTGAATTCCTCACAATATTTGAAGAGATTGTTGGTCGAGAGGGATATTTCCCTAACAAAGGAGGAAGAAATAATTATTTGGTGTTTTTACAAGAGTGGTAAAATACATAGTTAAGCAAGGATACAACTTGTTAGAAAATGAGGAATTTGGGGAGAAGTGGTTCTTGGGGATTTGTTGGCATCAGGCCTACCTTCCTAAGTAAGGTTGGGGCCTTTACTTGGCTTGCAAGTAAGGGGAAAATTTTGACTAGCAATAGTGTATTGAGGGGGAATTTGGTCCCTATGGAACATGGTTAACAACAAGACATTGACAAGGTAGGCTTATTTCCTTTCGAGCAAAATAATTAAGTGACATAACAAATAATAAAGTAGAGTTACAAGATGCTTCATGTGCAATCTATTTGACTAAAAAGATCTATGTTCGATGAATTTTCTTGGATGGTGGTTTGTTGATTATCACCAATACAATTTGTAAATGTGAATTTGGTTACTTGGTATTTGAGCAAGTTTCTTAAACAAATCAAATTTCTTTTAAGCGACTTTGATGATTTTAAGGTGTCATGTTTTAACAGAAATGGTAATGCACTAGCAGCCACACATTTGAGACATGCATTATCATTGATGTTAGATCAAATGAATTAATGAAATTTTTTAATAACATCCATGAGGCCAAAAATGCTATGGGATCCACAAATAGCCTACAATAAAAGAAAAAGCAAACAAAAATGTACGAGCCCCCACCCACTAGATCTCCTTCTCTTTCTGCAACTTGGATCTTCTGTATCTTGGTTACAAAATCCACCACCCTTATTATCTTTTGTTCTTCGAATGAAATTCTCAAGGTTTTCACTTTTAAGATATCAATGTAATTATACTGAATATTAGAGGATTTCCATGGATGCATGGATGTAGAACATCTGTATGCAGTTGAATGAAAGGGAATTGAAGTCATTCAACAAGCATGGCTCATGGAGGGAGTGTGTCAATATTAAACCATTACCAAATAAGGTTTTTAAAAAAATCATTGTTTCCTTGAGCTTGTAAGGTGATAAATATTTCATGAAGGATAACATGGAGGATAATTTATCCTTGATCACATCGAAATAGAAGTAGTGCTTTTAGGGTCAGATAATGGAAAAGCATTTGAAAGGGATTTTCAAAATTGATAAACCTCTCTTTTGGAAAATTATTGATTTAATCCATAGCAAAGAGCTTATGCAGTCTGAGCATATGTACCAATCGAACATTAGTATTGCCTCAATTTTCACGGCTTGGGCTCTAGGATATAATTCCAAGGATCAAGTGTTATTGGCCATAAAAAATTGTTTTCCTGGAATTAAGTTGTGGTATGGTTCTTTTGTTTGGCAGAGACATAACTTGGGGTTTGATTGCAAGCTCACCAAGGAAACTAGTAGACAATTGGAGACTTGGGACTACAAATGTACCCAAATTTATTGGGAGTCATCGAAGGATTTTCTAAACACAAGTGAGCTAGAATGATAAAAGGAGGAGCAAGAGAAGAATGTCATAGAGAAAGATGGTGATAAGAAGGTGAAACACGAACGAGAAGATCATTGGTATAATGGGCCTATAAGAAATTTGAAGGCTTAACGTTGGCGTGGTCATCTCCATTTCCTTAGGTCTATTCTCAACATCATGCTTGTTTTGGGAAGGATTTGAGTGGTGCAATACTTGGGCATAGCCCAATTTTGTCAAATGTAATAAATTGTATTTGTCTAAAAGATGGATAGCTTTGTTGGTTATGGTATCTTTTTGTAAGAATGAGAGTAGCTATATATGCTAGTTTTCATTGAGGAGTTTTTTTTCACTGGCATAGATTGTTGTGTATGGGTTTGTGTAGTTTAATTTGGTTCAATAAAATAATTTTTGATTTTTGTATCAAATTTTAAATTACTAATAAATATATATAAATTTTGCAATAGGTAATGGGTCGAAGTCTAGATCAATTATAATTATTTATTGAGATTAATTATTATTTGTTGGTTATAGTATTTTTTGTAATAATAAGAGTAGTTATGCCAGTTTTCATTGAGGGTGTTTTTTGTGTATTGATATGGATTGTTGTGTATGGGTTTGTGGAGTTCACTTTGGTTCAATGAAATAATTTGTGATTTTTGTATCAATATTTTTTGTTATTAATAAAATATATTTTAAAAATTATAGGTAATGGGTCGAGGTCTAGATCAATTATTATTATTTATTGAGATTAATTATTATTATTGTTATGAGTTAAGTTCCAATATACTCAAACTCAAGACCTCCCACAGAAGAGGTTCATAAGTAACCATTGTGTTGTAGACACTTTCCTAATAAAATATATAAATTATTTACTGAGTAAAATAAATAGATAGATAATTTCAATACCAAATAGAGTTGTAATTGAAAAAAATGAAATCTTGCGATTTTTTCAAAACTTTAGAAATGAACAATGTGAAGGGACCTCAAAAATGCAAGGAAAAGTTGAACTGGGGTAGAAGGGCTTTTTTGCAACAAATAGTAATCAAGGAAAACAACTAGTGTTTGCTAGAATCTCCATTATAGGTTTCGATAGTAAAGGATAGTTTTACATAGTAAGTGTTAGGCAAAATATGTCTCTAAGTTTCTCTTTGTGAATATATGCAGATATATGTAGTCGGTTAGGTGAAGCCAATAGCTTGGTAAATGTAATGTTGAGATGTTAAGTGAGTAGTTGAAAATAGTTGATTGATGATAGACTTTCATGATGTTATCTCTTTTGAATTTAATATAAATACAACTACTATTATCGATCAAAAGCACATTTATTAATATTTATTAAAAAAATATTAATTTGAATATTAAAAAAATAGAAGAAATATTCTTTATTTCAAAATCTATTTTTAAGAGCATAATTTCAAATTATAAATTAAAATTTAGAAAACTAGAAACCACATGCTTTTATGCATACAATGGTTAGCTAATAAAATTGTTGATTTGTTATATAGTATCATTTTTCCATGACATTTCAACAAAATGATTTTGAGCAATGATCATTGTCTAGTGATCTTTGGTGTGCACATTTATAAGTTTTGTTCAAGGACATGAGTCATTTATATAGTAGATGTACTCAATTGATGTCAATTTACATCACTTTGAAAACGACGAGGACATGGTAGACAAGACTTTTGTCTTCCCCGACCTCTGTCGCAGTGGGCGTGGGAGCCTTAGAAAAAGGAATGGAACTGTGGCAGAGCTAAGGGTCCGTTTGGTTCGTGGAATTTAAAAAACCCGAATTTCTACAAACCTTGGTTTAGCCAAATCAAGGTTTTGCATATCTTCATTCCAATTTTTGTGATTTTACTGAAACTGTTTGTTTCACTCGGAAGATGCGTGTGAAGTGTGTAAGCTTGGAGTTGAAGGCAAATTTCAAAAAGTAGTCCAATCTATTATTTTTACACTCCTTAAAAAACAAAACCAGGTTTTGATTTTCAATTCCTGCCTACTAGTAGGAATTTGGAAAATTGGTTTAGAGGCAAAATTGGAAGTCACGTATGCTAATTCCATTTTGCAAATTTTGAAACAAACGCACAAATTTTCAAATCTAGGTTTTGAAAAAGCCAATTCCTGTCATCTTCCACGAACCAAATGGACCCTAAAAATATTGAAGGGAATAAGGAGATAACAAAGAACATGCAACGGGGAGATGTTAGGGTTTTAGTGGGAGAAGGTAGAATGTGGTAGGTGGAAGCAGTCATAAAGGTTTATCTGAACATCACGATAATCCAAAAGAAATGATTGACTCAGTACCAAACACATCAGACAAAAGGGTAGCGGACCTATGAATAGATTCAGACACATGGAGGGAAAATGTCAGAGACCTTCGAGAGACTAATTTTTTTCTAAAATGGGGAGGAGGATAGCTGACATATCCACAAATTCAAAAATGGATTAATGATAGTTGGGTTGCGTACTTTATCCTCAAATCTCTTACCAAGAGGTTTTTCTTGGTTAAGGCTAGGGAAAAATGGGGAAAAGAATGGATATTATTTAATGGTCCGTTATGATGGGAGGGATTGATATGATATGATATGATAGATTTTAATGATGTCCATGAGACTAAAGTAGCCTATGGGACCCACGCAATCACCCTCCCGAGACATGAGCGAAACTAGTCAGTTGCAAAATTTTGTTTAACTTGTCTCTCCTTCTCTGACGTTTGTTTGGATTTTACATAAGAGATTAGGTACCAAATTTCAACCATAAATCTTTAATGGAAGAAGTCTTGATCTTGGTAAGGCTTTATAATCTCCCCCATGAATATTGGCATGAGGAGATCCTTGATCAAATAGACAATTGTTTGGGAAAGTTCATCTGTAAAGATGAAGCGATTGATCAATAGGACTTCAGCCTCTATGCGCAGAAATGTGTAGCATGGAAACCCCATCCAACTCTTCCATATGTCGTGGAGATCAAAACATCTAAAGGATGAAAGTGTCTTAGAAAATTTTTCCCCTTTAGGAAAGTGGGGATTGGCAGAGAAAGGTCAGGACAACTCTTCTCCCTTAAGTGGTGGGAAAATTGAAATGATCAAGTCTACAGGGGATGGTCAAGCTTTGCAGTCGTGTCCTTGTATCGAGTGTCAAATAGAGGTTGGGAAAAAATTGGGTATTGGTTCGCTATGTCCCACCACAACTCTGGTTTCTAAAGAGACATGGTTTTGTTAGGAAGCATTGGTGCCTGGAAGTAGTTCAACTTTGGGAGTAAACTCAGTGGTAAATGTAGAAGACTTAAAATGGTAGCTGATAGTAACCACTATGGAGGAAATTTTTGGATCAGTCCAAGATGACAACATCCTTTAAGAAGTGGTTTTCAAAGACATCCAAATGTCTTCTGTGAAAGGAGGCAGATGCATACATCTATAATAAAGTTATTGTAGAGTCTATAGAATGGGATTCATATGAGAGAGAAGAAAAAATAGAGGAGGATTACATGGAAGAGGAAGTGGTTCTCTCTCCAAGAATGATAAAAAAAAATTTGATTGGAAGAGTTAAATTCTCAACTGGAGGCAAACGAAAAGGGGGTCAAAAATATGTTTAGAAACTGCCATAAGAAGCAGGATGTATGAAAGGTCAGACCAAATTGAGATCCAAGAGGGATCTTTTCCCTTCTGGAGAGCAATTAGGCTCCTTACATGGAATGTTAGGGGCTACAATGGCCCTCACAAACGTCATTTGATCAAGCGATGTTTTGATAAAATGAAACTAGATATAATATGCTTATAGGAGATTGAAGTCAATAAGGAGATGGTAGCTACATATTTAGGTGTAAGGGTAAGATGACCAAGATGTTTTGTGGATACAGTGGGGGCTTCAGGGGGTCTAGGGATTTTATGGAATGCTAACTATGTGAAGGAAAATTCGGTTGACCAAGGTCAAAATAAGCTTATGATCATTATATAATTTCTAAATTAGGATGTAAGTTTTTTTTTTAATAAATATATATGGTCTAACTAAGACTAAAGAACAGAAGGCCCCATCAATTAAGCTTACTGGAATTATTGAGTCTTTTCAGCAAAAGATTATTGTCTTAGTTGGAGATTTTGATGCCACAATGGAACTAGCTGACAAGAGGGGATGGGTAGGTAGGACTAGAAGGGTTCAAAAAGATTTTTAGGATTTTGTAGTAGATAATGGCTTATGGGAGATTAGACCAAAGAGTGGAAAATACACATGGATGAATAGATGAGCTATTTTTTTAGGTATAGCTGAGAGACTGCATTGATTCTTTGCTGGTGATGATTGGAGAAGAATGTAGGTGTTGTTTGAATCAAAGATTCTCCCCTTTTTGGCTTGGGATCATTTTCAAGTATCCATTAGGATGATTACACATTGTACTCCTGTATGGAACCCGCTCAAGTTTTAATATATGTGGTCTAGGTAGGAAGGTTTTAATGGCACGGTCAAGGTGTGTTGAATCAAGCCCCCAGAGCTAGAAGGCAATCAAAGTTTCAAGCTCTTTAGAAAGATACAACACATTATAAAGCTTTTAAAACATTGGAACAAGGACCACTTCCAGTTTTTTTTTAAAGAAAAAGAGATTTTGGAAAGCCAATTGGTTACTCTTAACAACAAAATAATTGAGGGTCCACGGATGAAATAGATTTTGAAATGAAAAAGAACCTCAAGTATAAGTATGGGGAGATTCTTGCGAGGGAAGACTTTTTTTGGAAGCAAAAGTTGAGGGAGTCATAACATAGAGTAGGAGACAAGAACACTAAGCTTTTCCACTATTGAGTTAAAACAAGGAGATCAACCAACATAATTTTTAAGTTGCACCTTCACAAGGGGAAGAGATTTTGGTGGCTGAAGAGATTAATGCATTAATTGTTGAGTTCTTTTTGCATCTTTGGAGTGCTAGAGAGATTCAGAGGAATGTGAACAGTAACCATATTTTGGATGTGATTCATCAACCTTAACTAAAGATGATAACAAGAAGCTCATGGCTCCGATTAGTATGAAATAGCTGATGATAGTTGTTTTTGGACTTGGAGGAGACAAATTGCCGAGGCCTGATGGCTTTCAAGCTTTCTTTTACCATAAATTTTGGAAGGTCATATGTGTAGAGCTATTAGAGGTGGTAGAAAAATCTAGATCTTGTAGGTTTGTGTTGCAAGACTTTAATAATACTTTGGTGGCCTTGATTTAAAAGAAAGAGGGGGATGGCAAAGTGGAGGATTTCAAACTAATTTCCCTATGTAACACTATATACAAGACCATTTCAAAGATTGCAACAAACTGGTTGAGATTGGTCTTGGACAAGCTTATTTCCCTTAAGCAAAGTGGCTTTACGCCTGATAGGCATATTGTAGACAGTATCATTGTGGCACACGAGGTAATCCATTCAATCTCCATAGGTAAGAGAAGTGCAATGATGTTAAAATTGGATATGAGGAAGGCCCAAGATAGGGTGGACAAAAATTTCTTGTATGAAGTTCTAGAGAGATTTGGATTCAATGGTAGGTGGATTGAGTGGGTTAAACGTATGATCGATGATTATAAGGATGTGGTGTTAGTCAATGTAGCCCACATGGCTTCTTCTCTACTTCAAGGGGTCTGCAACAAGGTGGTTTGATTTCCACGTTCTTGTTTATTCCATTGACAAAAGTTTTAGGGAGGTTTATTGCTAAACAAAGAAGATAAGGCCGAATGAAAAGAATTCAGATTGTAGATGGTTTGGACCCCTCTACGCATTCCCAGTTTGTTGATGATATATTTTTGATTGGTGAAGCTACCATGAGGGAGGCTAGAGTTATGAAAAAGGTTTTGGATTCATTCAAAGATGCATCGAGACAAGATATTAATTGGCTAGGGTGAAAAATCTATTTTAAAAATGTAGCAGAGGAGTTGCAAGGGATACAGAAGGGGAAGCTCTCGAGTAAGATTTTGGGGTCCCTTTATTTGTTGGTGTTGTAAGAGCAAGTTTGTGGAATCAATTAGTGGATAGATGGTGTAAGATAATGGAAGGATGGAAATCTCGATGATTGATATTGGCTGGTAGGATTACATTACTCAAATCAGTGGTTTCTGCTCTGCTAATATATTCAATGTCTTGCAACATTCGACCTTAAAAGGTGTTGGAACAAATTGAGCAAAGAGTGAGGAAGTTCTTATGGAATGGTAATAATGATTAGGACAAAGTTGCATTCCTGGCATGGGATAAAGTTTGCAAACTGAACTCAAGTGGAGGAGCAAGGCTCGTGAATTGGAGAAGATGAATGAAGCACTCGGTGCAGAGTTAGTGTGGAAAATATATAGCAAACCAAGTCAAAGGTGGGTACAAATTCTTAGCTATAAATATGTCAAGGGATAATGTAGCGAAAATATTTTGAAGGTTGAGGATCTGCCAAGGGATTCTTCTCTTTGGAATTTCATTGTTAGTTGTAGGCATTTGATTACAGACCATGTCTTGTGGTTGGTTGGGAATGGTCGTAAGAAAGATTTTTAGGGTGATTCGTGGGATGTTAAGGAGACGATGAAATATTGATTAATGATCAAGCGATGATCAACATTACCAAAGAAAGATGGGGATCAAAGGTGAGAGATTACATGGACTTGGAAGACAGCATGGGGAAATTTTGAAATGGAAGGACCTTTGAGAGTTGGGATTAGAAGTGAATTCCTCACAATATTTTAAAAGATTGTTGGTCGAGAGGGATATTTCCCTAACGAAGGAGGAAGACATAATTATTTGGCATTGTTACAAGAGTGGTGAATACACAGTTAAGCAGGGATACAACTTGTTAGAGAATGAGGGATCTAGGGAGAAGTGGGTCTTGGTGAATTGTTGAAATCAAACATGCCTTCCTAAGGCTGGGACATTTACTTGGCTTGCAAGTAAGGGGCAGATTTCGACTGGCGAAAGGCTTCAAAGACTTGGTTTTATTGGTCTATTCAAATGTTTCTTGTGTTAGGAGGAAAATGAGAATACTGACCGTTTTCTCAGTTGCAGATTCTCAAGGAAATGCTGGAAATTTGTTGTGAGAAAGTTGGAGTGGTTAGGGCCACTTCCATGTAGGAACATAGATTGGCTAGTTTCATGGCCAAGTATAATAAACTTTTGCAACTATTTGGGTGTTGATCCCTTCGATGGTGGTCTGGGAAACTCGCAAAGAAAAGAATCAAAGAATCTTCCAAAAGAAGTAGGACTAGGAAAGGTTTTCTTAGAGGCTAGAGAGAGCCATTTCAGAATTGGTAAGTAATGCAGTGTCTCGGGTGAATGTTACAAAAATTCACTTTTCAAGATCATATTCAAGTATTATTCGGTTCACACCCCTTAATGGGTGTTCAAGGGTTAAACCTTTAGAGGAGCAAGGTGAAAATGAGGATGATGTGAGAAAGAAGGGGGAAGACTAGTTAAGGATCCATTTTGATGATGCTTCTAAAGGCAACCTAGGTCATAGTGGAGAAGGGTGTGCAATCTTAGTTGTAGACAACAATATTATGGCTCTAGGTACGAAGGCATTGCCAAAAGGAATAGACAATAGTGCAGAATGCTTGGCAACTTTATTCGCATTGCGAATGGCAAAGAAACTTGGTGGAAAGAAAATTCATCTATTTGGAGATTCTCAGATTGTGACTAATGGAATAACAAAGGGTAAGTTAGAGACTTGGTTCCTAGATAACTGTTACAAGGATTCGAAAGCTTTTAGAGGGATTTGAGGCTTTTCAAGTTAGCCATACTAGTGGGGAAGAAAATGTGTTAGCAAATAAGATGGCTAACTTTGGAGTTGATTTGTAAGAAAACACGAATGTGGTGGACTTTAGATCGATAAACCTTTCATCCCTTTAAAGTATAGTCTTTCAATGATTTCCAATCCCTTTATTGGTAGTGATAGAGCAACTATGAGGTGGAGAGATTGGCAGTTTGGGTGCAGGCAAAGAGGTATGTAGACACGTGCTGGCGATTTTGGGTTGTGGGCAGTGATTACAATAATGGAATGATGTCATTTCTTGTGACACTGTGAAACGGAGAGAACTTTCTAAATTTAGGCGAGTATTTAGCAAGCCCACTAAGCCTTGGTCGCTATCATAAAACAAAGTGGAGAAAAGAAAAAAGGGCAAGAATGGAAGATAACTTTTATTTGATGATGCCAAATAAAAAATAGACATTAGGATTCTATGGCGAAATCACACCAATGAGATTGGGAGTCATATTATGCATTAATGAGGACAACTTCCTCAAAATTATGTGTGAATTGTTTCGGAAGGAGTTCACTAGGGAGGATTTTCATCCAAAGATGAATGTAGACATTTTGTCCCTATTCTGTGCATGGGCCTTTCAATTAGCACAAGACAAGACAAAGGTGGCAAGGATGGTAGAACTCTATGTTGAACCTAAGTGGTGTCTAGGTATCCAAAGGTGGTTGGATTTAGCAGAAGTTGGGCTTTGCTTTTGCACAACAGAGGGTCGTTGGAGGTGGGCCAAAAGGGCGAACAAAGAGGGTGCAACCGTTCATTGATTTTAGTTCTGAGATACCACTTTACTGCATTTCATGGTTCAGTAGGAGGATAATCAACGAAGGATTAAGGAAGAGTGGACGAGGAAGCAGAAAACAATGTCAAGCAAAGTTGGAGAAAGGGATGAAGGGGTAATCCCAAAAGTGGTGCCACCGCTTGTTTTGGTTAGAAAGAAGAGTAAGGTCAACGCTATGGGTGGTGTGATGGTCATTGAAATCAAGGAGGCAATGATTTGTCGTTGGAGTCACCATGAGTAAGCCCCTATGCGGTATTGTGTCAAAAGCCCATTATCTTTAGTAGGTTTTATTTATTTGATGTAGTTTGTTGTAGTTTGAATTGGTCTCTATGTCCATGGTTGAAGGGTGGTTGTATGTTTTTGTCTGATGCATTATAAGGATGAATTGAGCAAATCAAGCTGTTAAGGCCTTTGCTGTTGAAAATGTATAAACTCTATATAAAAATTTATTTGAAGTAATAAAAATATAACTTGAAAATAAAATTTAAAAAACATCACTTGAAAATGATATTTTGATATGGTTTATAGTTACAACATTTTTATGAGATTGTGACTTATTGGCTTATTGCACAATAATGGTTCCATGCATAACAATTGTAATGTAAGGTTACTAGTGAGAGGGTTGTGAGTGAATGTTTCTAGGAAAGGAAATAACAAATTTTGAAAACTAATATTTTCATAAGAAGAAAGCTCCCAATCCATTCTTATTATTTTTTCTCTTTTTGCACGCGCATGACTGAAATCTGGAATAAATTCTATTTTGTACTTTTTTAATTAAACAATTTTGTAGTTATATTTTAGTTATTTTTATCATTTTTCATTCAAATCATTTCAAATTCTTCAATTGAAGTCTAGTTTTATTAATTCTTAAATGAAATGAAATTCTAGATAGATAAAAAGATTTTGAATTTAATCACCTATCATAAATCTTTCATATTATCTATATGTTTTGGAAAAAGAAAACAAGAAATTAAAATTTAAAAGAAAAAAGACATTCTATTGAAGCACAAACATTAAATTTTTTCAAAATAAGACTTAAAAAATGTTTTACTTCAATAATTATTTAAACACTTTATAAACACAATAAAAAATTACATATTTTAAGAACATAATGTTAATTTATTAATTTAAATTAAAAATATATATTTTAATTTTTTAATGGGACTATCTTTCTACATATCATTCTTATATTTTTCTACTATTGATTAAAAAATAAATCTAAGATCACTTTTAGCTATTCAAATATTTATTTAAAAACTTCTTTCTTTTTGCCTTTTGTTTTTGCTTTTAAATTTCTTTAGAATAAAAAAGATAAAAGTATAGATATTATTATTATCATTTATACCGTTCATATTTAAAACTTGCACCCTTATAACTACATAGGGAGAATAAGTCATAATCTACATAAAATTCAACATAAAAATTGTTTCATTTTATTAACCACCACAATGAAGAAGCAATGTTACATTGATCACTCTAACAGAACAAAAGAATATAAAGAAAAATTTCAAATAGAATCTGCATTTTTCCTCAAGGCTGCTCTAACAGATGTCTCTCTCTCAAAAAGTCTGTCAATGAGTTCATTTCACTTCGTCTTTCTATTAGCAATTTGTTCATTTGATGTGGATGCTGAATTCTCCTCTTCAAAAACAATTTCATCCTTTTATTTAATTCCTGTGTCATCAGATGATGAGAAAGAATGTAGTATTTGTAGGGTAGCAGCCCTCTTAAGTGCACTCTTGTGTTCACATGACAATGAAGAAGCAATGTTACATTGATCACTCAACAGAACAAAAGAATATAAGGCAAACTTTCAAATAGAATCTGCTTTTTTCTTCAAGACTGCTCTACCAGATGTATCTCTCTCAAAAAGTCTGTCAATGAGTTCGTCCCAATTTGTCCTTTCCTTAGTACTTCGTTTAGTTGATGCAGATGCTGAATTCTCCTCATCTTCAAAAACAATTTCATCCTTTCTTTTAATTTCCGTGTCATCAGATGATGAGAGAGCATGGGGTATTTGTAGGGTAGCAGCCCTCTCAAGCGCACTCTTGTGTTCTTCCTTGTGTTCTCTCACCATTGACTCTCTTCTTTCCATCTTTTGAATGTAAGGAATCTCCATAGCTTCCTCTTTTTCCTTCATTAGCTGCAAGATAATTTGTAAAACTCTGTACTTAGAAGCAAGAATTAAAAACAAATTAAGCAGTTTGATATAATTGGGATCATCTAACAATGATCAGCATATTCAATAACATTCAAAAGAAAGTTAGTAGATAACCACAATCCATGAGACTGTCTGTAAGCTGCTTCTGGATTTTGATTGGGTGTTTTTTTCCATCAACACTTCTGATCCGCTCTATACTCCATCATTACGATGATGGAGAGCATAAGAGGGGAAAAAATTCATACGTATGCTCTAATCATCCTTATGGTGGATCATCGAGTGTGCTCTGAAACACTGATGGAAAAAGGATTCACACAATCAAATCCAGCACCAGCTTACAGACAACATTCAAATGGAAAGTATTACAAAGCATTATTGTTGAGCTACCTGAAAACTAAGCCACCATTCTTTATTCAACTAAGCACAAATTTATACACAAGGAAGCGCTGTGTCATTAAATACCTTTTAAAATATAATGTATTGAGCTAGTTGTATATAAAGATTATATTTTGATATTTTAGACAGGCCTTGAATGATTTCATAGTTGTCAAATTTGACAAGGATACTTCCTCCACTAGTGGATACCTAGTTCAATGTCCCTAAATTCTCAGACATTGTATGTGTTAAGTAAGTACATTTCCTACCCAGTGAATTCTAGGTTCAACCGTCAATGTACCAAAATGTAGTCTACTACCTTGAAGAGCATGCAACTCTTTAATGTTCTAGTTGGTTGGAGTAGGTAGATATCACTCCTGCTGTAATATAATCATGCGAATGGTCAATATTGCAATAATTTTTATGTTTAGGACATTGTTTATATGAGATTGTTGGCCCCTTTTATCACCTATTTTTGTATCAATGTCTATTTGGAGAAGTATTTCCTCAACTGATTTTCTGGATTTACAGGTACAATCCTTTAGTGTTTGGGTGTTCGAGGACCTTCATTGAATTTTTCTTGTGAATTACTCTGTCAAGGTTGCAGGCATGCTACAGGTAGGATCAAAGCTAGATTCTAATATACAAGGCAGGAAAAGGATTATGTATCGCAGATGTCATAGCCTTTTTGCTAGGGTGTTGAATTAATTTATACATTGTTTCGCTAGAATGTAGACTCAAAGCAACTTCTAGTTAGTACTTAGCCATATCTTTTGTAGCATTGAGGTAGATGCAACTCTCACAAGTTGTTCTATTTCCTCCTAAAAAATACATCTACTACTCTCTTTTTCATCAAGGGAGCTTCACAGCCAAGTATTTCATCTAGTGTCCAAATGAGCATTTATTCATAATTTTTACGAAGTATCAATACAGGATGAAGCTCTCCATTTTAACCCTATTTTTCAGCCTCAAGACTGTATCTTACAAAACAACAAGTGGTGTATATCTCTAAAGTCAATCTACATATTGACTAGAATAGAGATAGATGAAGTCCTCAATAAACTTTATGCAGAGTTGTACAAAGCTTGGAAAATGCTGATAGACCTAAAAGAGGTTTCTCCACTGGATTGTCATTAAAAAAAGGAACAGCCACCAGTTGTGTAGGATGAATATGTCAAAGCAAGTGAAGCATGATAATATATGATAAAATCTCCACCTGGAGCAAATGAGCATACAAGCAGAAATCTGGAAAAGCATGTGCTTTGCAATGAGTAATTGGCCCTCAAACTGGTCAGTGTAAAAAAATTAAGTAGCGGAACAATTTTACACTAATTTTGAGGAGAGGGTAATCTAAAAACTTTCTCAGATGTTTATAACCTTTACAGAAACTTAACAGAAATAACATTAAATAACATGCATATCACAACACGGTGATTTATGTAGGGGAAACTCTTTAAGGAGAAAAACTGAATGTACTTGCAATAACAAATATAGGATAGCAAGCTTCTCTCAAGAGTAACCAACTAGAAATCCGGAGATAACTTTATAGCTCTAAGACTCTTACACACTCTTCATCATACACACCTAAAATATAGGAGATACAATACAATAAATCATCAAACAGTATTACAAACCATAGGCTACAAACTACATATAAACTTAAAGCAATGCCCATCTTATCTCCAATCAAAGACACCCTGTGATGCATTAATTCACACACCGATATGTGGAACTCCCTTTTACAACTCATTTAGGTGTTCAACACATTTTTACATTTCCTATTTCATGAGACCCACATACCGGAGCCACAACTGCTATCACCTTCTAAACTGCTGTGCCATTTAGCCACATATTTTGCCCATTTGGAGCCTCTTAAACTTCCAAGATTGAATTCAATCTTTTTACCGACAATTTCCAAAAACAAAAACCTTACTATCTTCAGAAGTAGACATGATCTTGCAGCACAGATTTGCTGGCATGCTTTGGGAAAAGCATAGAGAAAATTCATGCTCAAACAGAAGACTTATTCAAAAAAGTAATCCAATGTAGATGCGAGGTTGAGACACATTTTCTTAGCAGTCAGTGCTCTGGACTGAATCAGATTGCCAATAATTTTGCACAGATACAAATACCTAGAACTAAAAAATGGGGAAAACCTCAATTAAATTGCAATTTAAACCCAAGAAAATCGTTCACCCTCACCTGCCTTATAAAAACGTCAATTTTCATTTTGAGCCTCATTTCTCTATTGTAGATTTTGATTATGGAAGAGAAAAAGTAGAGGTTATCGAAGTAATGTCACTTGAGACTAGAATTAACCAACATTGGATCAAATATGATCCATTAGAGGATGCTTATTTTTAAGTTTTTTTGGCAAGAGATGTATCCTTGGTACTGGAGACTTTGCCAAAGACATCTCTAGTCACAGGACACTTTCAGCCACCTCTTAAAGACTTCCACTATCTCCCATGCAAAAGGCGCCATCTACCACAGAGATAAAATATAACAAACCTCAATGTTAAATGCACTGGGAGGCAAAAAAATAAACACACCGTAGAAGGGAAAATAGGAACCAAAACAACACAAGCCAACTCAAGTCAACAAGGCCACAAGTATTTTGTAATATCACCCTCTAGTTTTTAAATTCGACATTAAATAGTTGAATCCCTATTTGAAATAAATAAGTAATCGTTTGAAGATTAAAATGATTATTTAAAAATATCTATAATAAAGCATTTCACTATAAAATATATTAAATTAAATAGCTGAATACTGATCATTAAAGTAAACAACTATAGATCAACAAATGAAGGAATAAATAAATCAATAAATATACTATTAAATTAATTATCCATATTACCAGTCTAATGAACATCCCTACCCAAGGGTAGGGAAGGGATCTATTTTTTTTTATATAAGTTAAATCATATTTGAGCAGAGGGAATTCTTATTGGCCAGGTAGATCATCGATCATGGATAATGGACACGTGACGATGCAAGCACAAATAGATTCATTGTCATGCTTACAAAGTACATACTAAAGCAACGCCTTGTCAAGGGGAGTTTAAAATAAATAATATATACACTGGTTTAGACTGCGGTGAAACCATGATAACAATCAAGGGAAATATATAAACCAACGATCACAGAACCAAACCAATTAGAAGGATTGATCGACAGACACCGTGGATAGGTGGACTATACATGGAAGTAGAGGTTAAAAGTGAAATGACAACAACATAACTATTGGGATGTGAGAAAACCGCCACCTATGATAAAGTGGCAACAAGAAAAAGGAGTATGATTAAATTGGAGATTGCAAAGAAATTAAATCACATTGGTTTATGGACTAAAAATAAAAGGCATTGCATCTCAACATGAGGACAGACCGAAAATGAAGGGAATGATTCTTAATCAAAAAACAAGGAATCAACAAGAGGTAACTGCATTAACTCCATTTGCCTAGTCATGTGGAAAGGAATATAAAAAAAGATGGAGCGAACAGTCCTAAACTTACCTGCCACCTAAGCAAGGACTGTTAAGTTTTCAGGCTCACTGAAAATGTAATGGCACTATATATGTTTTATGTGTTTTCCAAGTGCAGATCCAAATACATATATATAGGCGTAGAATCTATGTTAATTAATATTAGACATTATTAACAACACACACACACATATATAATTGATGATTAATCAAATGCAATAGTGTTTAACCAATAAACATAGGGGATTAACTCTAGATCAATTTAATTTGACTGAAACTACAACATTGACACTCTCTCCTAGGTAGGGAGGATTTATATAGAACAAATTATGCTCTCAACCATATAGAGAGATATCACCTCAATATGATATTTAAAAAAAAAACGTATTTAAGGATATTAACATATATCCATCAAAATAGATGTTATCTTTCGACATCATCCAAAAGTATGATTCAACAAGGAATATCAACCATATGATATGCATCATAGTTATATTCTCTTGGTATGTGAACTGGCATCATGTCCATGATGCCTACAAGAGAATGTAATATCCTAGAAGATATGGGTTATCTGATCTCTGGCACACTCTGGGACAACAATCGAATGTAATCTATCAAATAACAGTCATGATCTCAAGGACAACGACTTAATGTAGTCCTTCATGACAATTATCATGTTCTTCAGCACATTCTGAGACAGCAACTTAATATAGTCTATCATGACCTTTGGCACATTCTGGAACGACTTAATGTAGTCCACCATAATAACAAGTCAAGCCATTGTTAAGATTGTCACCTTACAATAGTGACCTCACAAACACATCAATGAAAGATCATTACCTTTTATGACATCATCCACATATACAAAATAGCAACTCACATGATATCCACCATGAACCATGTCAAAGGGTGGAACAAAGGCTTTCACCTCAAACTTCTCTCTCACAGAGAAGAATGCATTACAAAAAATTTCACCTCAAACTTCTTCAAGAAGATCTCAATTTGTTGACTTTTACGTCCAAGGTTGCTTGTTGGACTCCCTCTGAAACAAAATGTCCAAGATCCATCGATGTCAACTAAAGTAGATCCTCCAGTTACTCACTCTTGAGTTATTGTGATAAGATCATTTGAACAACCAATCTTGATCATAGAACAAAATTCAATCACAATCTGCTCCCTCTCGATGAAAGAGCTCCTTGTCTTGTCTTTATTTCATAGTCTCATATGTTACCACTCAACAACATTCCTAATGCATCATTCTTCTTTTCTTGGAAGAATATTCCTTTGCACATCAACATCTGTAATACAAGTTGCTCCAATTGATGACGTCCCTTCTCTTACATCTCCCTTCTAAAGATGGTTCAAGTGGGAATGGAACATTGGTTATTATTCTCATCCACAATGTAAAATTCTCACTCTTATATCATTGAACAATTCTCACTCTTAAGAGAAGCTCATTTATTTTGGTAATGTTCAACTTCAAGACGAAGTAGTCACACTTGATAATGCTTAGAATCTAGAGGATGATCTTGTAGTATCTCTGATGTATACATATAGGCCAGTATAGAAGCAATTGCTATGCATTTCTTGACATTTCAATCATTCCAATTCACAGCTTCTACTATAGATCTTCTTCGAACTCAATCACCTTTCTATTGGTAAGGCCAGAATGTCCAATTTGTTGAATCTCTTGTATTCCAATACTCTAGCATGATGACAAGAAGACTGAAGGAATGAACCAAGTTGTGTCTCTTCTGAACTACAATAATGTTAACCACATTAGCAACGAAGATCACTCCCTCCGAGTATCAATCATCTGAGCTCCTCATCCAAAGTTGCCTTTGAAGAAGTGTCATACTCCCTCTGAATCTGAAATCAATCTCCCTTTTTCCTACAAGTACGTTCTTGGAGGAAAAGATCAAGGCAAATAGCTCTGATAGTACATGTTGAAAATATAAATAAGAGATAATACTTCAGAATAATAGATCATAGCATTATAATATAGATAAACGTCTAATTTAAATATATGCTAAGAACATATAACCATATATTCCATCTTATATATATATATACCATAGTTACACCACCCTAGGGGATAGGGGGATGGGGGAATAGGGGGACAAGTTTCTGGGACGAGGGTATAAAGGGGCCTTAATTTGGGGACAGAAGGGGGATGGCGGGGGAACGGTGGCGGGGAATGGGGGGGCTGTATATACTATACATATGGTACTTAAAATGCTAGTTATGATAAAATGTATTGCAATATAAGATATAAAGATGTAAAAGAGTAAATACTTGAACATTGCATTAAATTGCAACCTCGACATTGAACATAAATAGTCAAATCAGCAATTAGTTAACATCCGGATGTCCCCCCATCTTCAGTGGAGGTGGTGGAATCTGGTGGCATTGTTGGGACGGGGGAACAAAGTCCCCAAGTACTCGGTGTGTCCAAGTTCTTGGTGCGTGGGCAAAAGGGGGAGGGGACGCGTCTCCGTGTTACTATGACTATAATCTATATTTCCAACATATTATTTCCTTATTAATACCACATATCAAAATCTAAGGTAACCAACTTCATTTATATTCATAACAAATTGGTTAGAAAATATATTTTACTTCATATATACATGTATATAATCACCATATATTTTAGGTTATACTATCTCATAATCAAGGAACTTAATATATGTTATGCACTTACTTCAAAGGGAGCGGTCCCTTTTCCACCCTTATGTCATCTCCTTATAACTTTATTTATTTATGACTCCCGTTACCACTAAAGCTTAGATTAATCTAGTCTTTTCTCATACTTATATTTACAAATGGCAATGTGCACGCCGGATGACATTTTTTATCTTTGCCCATTCACAGGGGATATTTTTAATAGCTGTTTGACTTACTCTTTCCATATATTTTATTTGAGCAATCTCTTCTGCTCCATACTCTTAATAAGCTCCTCATTGATAGTGTCGTATGCAATGATGAAAATGGTCTATGTAGACAGGAAGCCCATTACTGGTTGTCAACACACAGAAATCACTTACATGGATGCTATGTGTAATAGTTATATTTCTTGGTTGAGATGGGCCACCTATCATCTTGAGAAAGCATGATTGAATCAAATGCCCATTATCTGAGAGCATTAGTTACTCATAACATTGTTTCATCCTGACTTCCACAGTCGTCTATTCCCTTTGCAAATTTGGCGTTGGGCCACATAAATAGAAGTTGAGATTCAAATCATTTGTGTCTTGCATGAGTCTGCAGTAGTGTGGGGTGGATCTATTGGAGTAAAAACTCAACACGAAATTCCCATGATATATGCCTCGTTCATAAACTACCTCATTATTTATTATCACATAAGATCAGATGTGTTTGCATAAGAATTTCTACTTCTGTGATATGTACAAGACAATTAACTCTGTAATTAGAGATGCCAGATTGTTGTCGATGTCAATTGTAATGGTTACAAGGACCACCGCTAAAGCAATAATGAATATCTTTGGCCTATAGATTCTAATATGTATATTATCTTTTCTTGATAGTTCCTTAGTAAAAAAGGTATTATATTATGCCCATTGTTCAATGAATATGGTGGATTGATTGTTCGTATCTACTATACTTATCATGAGTGAAGTTGTATTCGACGTAATCTTTATTCAAAGTGAGGGTAGATTTGTATTCGTATCCTCCATATGAACTTTGCACATGTTGAACTTGTTGTCTATGCCTACATTTGATTTAGAAACAAGCATATCAACAAAGGGAGAGATTTTGGAGAGGCTTGTGGTTCTTATGTTTAGTAGCCAAGTCATACCTTCAAGAAAATAAAAAAGAACAAAGCTTCACTCCCCAATGTGATTTCACAGGTGACTTCCTCCTTGTATGTGGCTGTGTTTGCATCAGCATTGGTGCAGGTTGCCATCTATGTTCTGCGTCTGCATTTTTTTGTGTATTTGTGTGGGTACAGATTGTGCCTGTGTTTGAACCGGCATTGGCATTTGTACATGCATTAGCCTAAGATCACTCCAGCTTTTTACCTTGGCCTTTGTTTTATTTACCTGGCATTTTTCCTGTATATTGTTGTAGATTAAAGATTCCCTCTTGGAGAAGATGCCAGACAAGAGGGGATTATATAGAACATGAACAATGATTCATTTCTCCTTGGTTATTTCCCATGCATACAGAGTGTGCAGATTTTTTAGCTTTTGCAGATTGATGAATGTAAAGCTATGCAGAAAGCAACTCGATATAGATTTACATAGGATGGGTGCCCAACATATGATAGATTGCAAAAAGTCACTTGTTTGATTCCTTGGTAATGTGTAATACATCCCATCTCCTGATCCTTAGATTAGACTATAAACCTGGCTATTGAATATTGGAGAGCTATATAGAACATTGCTTCTCTTCTGTTCAATGAGATTTAGAATGTTGTAGATAGGAATACGATGGTCAAACATTGGAATGATTTATATTGATCAGATGTCTTCCACTATGTGTCCATTTTATCTTTGTTACGTTTGCAGTTGGCTCTGATACCATGTTATGTTTTCAGGATCACTGCAAATGTTATAGCACTGCATATGTTTTATGTGTTTTTCAAGTGCAGATCCGAATGCATATATATAGAAATAGAAGAGACATGTCTTTATGTTAATCAATATTGGTTATTGTAAGTCAATTTCCAATAGATATTATTAACAACACACACACACACACATATATAATTGACGATTAATCAAATGCAATTGCATTTAACCAACAACCATAGGGGATTAACTCTAGATCAATTCAATCCGACTGAAGCTACAACATTAACAAGAACCCCACCACGTGCATGCATAGGAAACAATGAAACTTAAGGATCAGGTACAACACATGGGAATTATCTGAATATAACTATCCATGTCAGCAATCATAAAATGGGAGGAATACCAAATACATGGTATTGGGCAAAACCAAATAAATGGTAGTCTACACCAATCAAAGGGGTCCGCCATTGTCAACGGTATGGGACAGAACGACGACATGGTTTGAGCATTGGGATGGAAGGAAGCGTGGGCAAGCATGGACCCACACGGTAAGTATTAAGGTATGACATGATTTAATTAAATGTTAATAAATAAAAAGAATTGTATTTTGAGTAATGTATTAATTGGAGTTGTGAATATTTGACCATGATTATTGGAATATGAGGGTTAGTGAATATTTGAATATTATATTTAAATATAATATTTAAATATAAAGAAATGCTAATATTTGGATATTATTTGAATGTTATAACAATAACAATATCATTTGAATGAACATGATTCCTTATGTAAGGAATATATAATCCTTTTATGTTAGTCAAAGGCACTAACCCTATGGAGATTAATGGGATTCCGATCTGGAGACGCCTTTAAGGTTGGCGTTTAAGATAGAGGGTAGAATAATGTAGTTAGATTTATTATTGTTTAAGTTCTAACATTTATTTTGCAAGTATTACTTGTCCCAAACTAACCCTAATAGTGGAGACATTACATATTTTGATGCAAAACTCAAAAGATATTAATATTTTTTTATATTCTTGCTACTGTACTTTTATTTCTGCTATATAGACTTTGCAATATACACAATGGGGCTGAATTCTACTAGATCATTGACAGTTATGAATTTGACTGTGATAATACATTTTGTTTCTTCATTCTTGTGTCTATATTCATAATTTCATATCATGTATGTGGTAACACAGAATAGAAAAAGAATTTGTAGTGTTGAAAGATTCAATTTGTTGGTTTGGGCCCTTGCCTTCAATTTTTTTATACACTTTTTTGAATTTGATTCATTCCAATGACGTTTTATTTTTAATGGATGTTTTGTCTCTAAATGAACTCTTTGCTCCTTTTATCCTATAAAAATTAGATTGATGTTGGATTTTTTATGCTTCCTTTTCTTCTAGAATGTTTTTCATTGCCTTTTAGCATTTGGGCAATACCCTCAAAAAGTTCAATGTCGTGATATTTTGTATAATTTATTAAATTAAATGAAAAAGATGGTGTTTCCAAGTAACCTTGTGCATTTCTAAAAATAAACATATTGGTATTTTCAAAGAATTTGTAGTTAAAAAAAAAGGTATTTTAATGTTCATAATTCATATACTCTTATAAAGTATTCAACTTAGGTTAGTAGTTTGGGACCTTGCAACCCTGGATTTTGGTTTGATCAGCTCTAGATCAAATTTATCATTTTGGGGTATGATTTAGCATGGGTACATTTTTTACACTATTCCCTTATATCTTCACTTAAAAAGGCAACTATATTTGTAGTTTGAAAATAATTTATATATATATAAGGCTCTGTAAGGCGCAGCCAAGGTTGCAGAAAAGGTATAAAAAATTTAGAAATAAAATTCTACACATAGGTTTCTAACGACATTAAGTTACTATATTTTATTATTTATTGAGCTCCTTCTTCAGGAGACTTTCACCCAACCCATCCAAACTCCTTTTTGAGGCTGACTTGAGCAGCATCCAGTGCTTTCTAAAGGGGATTTCTTTCTTTTGACCTCTTTCCAGCCATGCTCAAAGTAAGGAGAGGCCACAGTGTTTTGACTTGTAACCATAAGAGGACTCTTTTTCTTTGTAAGTCGTTGAATTTCTTGTTATTCCATCTTTTAAGGTGTTGGCTAAAAATTTTGTAAGCCACTGTGACCACAGCTTACAAAATGAGAACTTTAGGCAACGATGTAGTGAGATAAATTGCTCCTCTCAATAATAGGGGAGGCTCCCTTCTTACCGTAGGTGGCTACAACAAAGATCTAACAGGAATTGACAAAAGGATGGTTTACTAAATCAATTTGTCTTTTTTCAAGAATGTTTTTCTCTTACCAACTACTACTTACAATTAAACAAAAGGAATCTATTGCTACAGTATTATTGATGGCTTAAGTATCGATATAAGAATGACCTTAAGACAGCAATTATACTTGTGTGGTTGATAGCAAGAACCCAAAGTCTCCTACAAGCAACCTTCTTAAAACAAAAGGACGAATAGCTAACAAAGCTCAAAGTCTTTGTTCAACTATCCAGATATGAAATAATATACTAATAAATCAAGCTCAAAGTCTTCAGCTCTTAGTACTTGCTACCACTAACAAACCAAATTAGTCTCGTTTACGAATGCTCAAAGTCTTCCAAAAACAACATCAAACATTCAAATGCTTTTAAAAAGAAAAATAACAAAGATGAATAAATCAATGTAACATAAGAAACAATGACCAATTCCAAGTATCTCAACACAAAGTTTGGGAAAAACTTGCCTCTTTATTCACTTCAGAGATTTGCAACAAGAAATACAAAGCCTTCTAGTCACAAGCCCAATCATTTCCAATAAAGCAAAAGATAATTATTTACCATGAAGTCTCTCCTTTATATAGGAAAAACGAAGAGAGAAAGGTGGAGGAAAAAAGTGAAACAACCTCAATCACCAATACTTATCCTAACAAACTACTTTACTTTATTCAAAGTTGCATGTCTAATGCAATTGCAACTTAGCTACATGAGCTCATTGTACAGGTACATATTATCATGTACTTACAACATAGATGCTCTTTACATGAAGCTTTCCTATTACTAATCTACTTAAAGCATGTAAAAATATGATTTGGAGTTTTCGCATGGTATCAATTAGCTCTCCAAATTTCCATAGGGACTCTCGTACAACTGCAAGATCCATTCTCCAGTGTGTTGTAAGATCATGGTAGCTTTCCTGAGCATGCTTGCTGCCCTAGATGTTTCCTTGTTACAATCCTTATTTGATTATGCAATTCTTCGATGAAAACTTCCAATTTGCAAATGTGTCAAGCATACTAATGTTGAAGTCATCCACTTCAAGCTGTAGGCGAATAGCTTCTACAAATTCTATGAAAATTTCTTGTTGATTTCTTACTATGTTGTCTTCAATGATCTCACACGGTAACTCTTTGAAAGCTTCTCTGATCTTATCTTCTTGAGTAGATACCATAAGTACTACTGCCTTTACCTCTTCTATGAGCTTTTGGAGAACTTGTTTCTTGTTTTCCATCACATGCACAAAATCATGGTACATTTCAACGGATGTAATGAGATCATACCCACATAAGAAGTCTAAATCAACTTTGTTGTGAGGTTTTCACACCATCGCCATAAAAATTTTGGGGACCCCCTTTTTGGGCAAGCCTTGGCAATTCTCGCAGGTGTTGGGAATTTTTCGGTTGCGTTAGCAAAATTCGGAATTGTCCAGAGTTTTTGAATTGACGATTTTACACCTTGGACGTCTTGGTCTCTAGGAGGGATTTGGTTTGTTTTCACCTGTTGCAAAACTTGATTTTCCAGAACATGTAATTTTGTCCTTAGGCCAAACAGAATTCAAACAACATTTTTTTGATGGTTAAAGTAATTTCTGGCAAGAAAAAATTGCAAATTTTGGACTTGGATGGATTTTTTAAAATTTGATGAACATTTTCAAAATGAATTTTAGATTTAGCCATTTTGGGAAAATCTTGAAATTTTTCGATGAAAATTTTTTTTGATAGTGAAATTGTATTTAGAGTTTGAATTTCGATTGCCATGAAAAGGATTTATTTTGTTAAAAAATTGAAAGTGTATTGCAAAATTGAAATTGGATTAAATTGCAAAATCTCATTAATTTGGTTGAAATTTTGCTTAGAGGATTTTAAAAATGTTAAAGGAAATTGGTAATTTGGAATTGAAATTTGATTTTGGCTTGCTAGATTCGATTTTAAAGATATTTTAATTGCCAAAATGTTGTTAAATGAAAATTTTGACATCTCCTAGGCTCACCTTATTTCTATTTTGCAATTTTGGGTCAAACTGGCAATTAGAAGGGCCAATTTTACTATAGGGCTTATTTATTTCCATGTTTCATTTAAATCTGGGCTATCTATGGGGGTTTAACTTAAATTTTGTTTCCCTCTAGGCAAGTTGGCCCACTCTGAAATTCAAATGGAGGATATAAGAAGGGGCTCCTTTTCTCTTATTTCCTCATTCATTTCCACTCCCTTTGCTTGAGGTTGAGCAATTTTTTCCTCCAGCTCGGCGATTTGTCCTTGGCAGCGATTTTGGGAGGTCTGATTTTCCTCCTAAGGCAGCAATTTTTCTTCCTAGAGGCTGGGCGATTTCTGTCCTAAGGCAAATTTATGGGTGAAGATCTGAATTTTTGCAAGATTGGGTGATTTTGGAGGTCTGATTTTTCTCCTAGGGCAGCGAATTTCTCCTTCAGCTTGGGTGATTTTATTTGGTGGAGAGATAGGGCACTTTGTGGTCTGATTTTTGGCAAGTGTGGGTGATTTTAGATGGAGGAAATTCTGATGAGCAAACTTTTCTGCCCTAGGGAAGTGATTTTCCTTCTAATTGGGCAATTTTGGCAAAGAGGTTGAAATTTGATAAAAGAATTAGATTTGTGCAAGTAATCCATTTGCTAAGGCATCACACTTTGGGGGAGGATTGAAATTTCTGAGATCAGATCTGAATTTGAAGAGGCCCAATTTTTTGTAGAAGGCAGATTTAAGGTAAGATTCTCATTCATTTTTAGAGGTGAAGATTGGTTTTAAAGGCAGATTTTATTCCTTGATCTTGCTTGGTTCGTTTCCCTTATCTTCTTCTTGTACTATTCATCCACCACTTCATCATTTCCATTGATAGGCTGAAATTGGGAGATATAAGTGTAGATTTCATGATAGGACATTTGGAGAGACAGAAATAAGTTAGACCACCCTAGGAAAAAAGTTGGGAGATATAAGTGTAGTCCATCTTAAGGTAACGAAGAGGTAGAAATAAGTAGTAGTTTCACCCCCTAGGATTGAAGTTTGAAGATTGATAAATGTGGAGATAGGATTTGGAGAGGTAGAAATAAGCTAGATCCCATCGATAAAAAGAACTTTGGAGATTGATAAGTGTAGTCCATATCATTTAGAACGAAGGAGTAGAAATAAGTGTTTAGGATGGTGGATGTTAGTGCAAGAACCCAAAGGGAACGAATACCAAAAAGACAAGAAAGACATGATACCTAAGACCACCTTCTTGAAAGTGAGGCGAATAAGTGACACCAATATCGGCATGGTGAACATGGTACAGTTGAAGGATAGATTAAGGAAGGAAAATCCCCCATGGCGAAGAAGATCTACAGGAGCAGAATTGTACACACGGCGGCTTTCCCTCCTACATTGCCTTGTCTAGAATTGGTAATGGAGTGTGCATCCCGATTTGATACTGTGACCAAGTCTATCATTTTTGATGAGGGAAAGAGAGTGTTGGCTAACATAAGTGGACAAGTGGTCGAAGAAGTATTCAATATTCCCCAACATAAAGGCAAGAAGGGAGTTACCAAGTTGTCAAAGTTCACCAGGTCAGATTTCAAATCAGAGTATGGTGACCTTATTGTGCTTCTCAGCCAGATCATGGGTGTGGCTCAAGGTATGCAATTCAAGAACTGGATGTACTATTTTATTGATGAAATTGAAAATGGAAAGAGAAAATTTGATTGGGCTAGGATTATAAGTGAAAATTTAGAGTTACAACTAAGGACAATACAAATTCAAAAGCAATTCTACATGGGGTTCTACCTTTTCTATCTAATTGTGAGACTATATGAATATCCTGGACTTAAGGCTTTAGGAGTGATTGGCAAAGGGCCGAAGCAATGTTTAGTGCATGAGTGCTATCCACAACTTCATTTGCACAACACCAAAGATTATAAGATGTTTTATGATGCCTTTTCCATGAAGATGATAAGGATACGACAAGGGACGCCTGCTAGGAGGCTCTCATGAGAAGCGGAAAAAAAAGTTAGGAAGTATGGGAGTAGGTTCATCCGATTTCCGCAATTCACATATATTAAAGTGGTAGGGAGTACAGTTTGTCCCAAGAGACCTCCAAGGTACCCACTCAATAGAATAGTTTTGATGGAGTTGGCCAAGCAACTTGAGCATTATGACAAAATGATGAAACTTAAAGCTGAGACAAGGATTACCTTCTCATTTGGAATAGGCAATGATACTTGCCCCAATCCTGTCGCCTTTGCAGCTGCGAAGGAGTTAGAGCGGTACCATCTAGGATGGTATAGAGCAAGACAAGGATTCGATCCTAATGATCTTATCAAGGCATCTCACGAAAACACATTCAAACATATTCCTACTATAGAAGATTTTTGGGCCAATGCACAGGATGACTTTCATGTGAGGAAGCTAGCTTTCTCAAGATTGTCAATGGACATGATCAGGACAATCCGATGGAGAGGCCTTGATATTCCTGATCAGCTAGAAGATGATGAAAATGTGCTAAGGGAAGATTATGATACAATGGATGGAACAAAATTGGGTCCAGTGGATTGGGATGATCATCAAAATCCTTCCTTAGAGGCAGTTACAAGGACAATTGATCTACACACTGAGTCATGGTTCAATGAAAAGTTAAGGCAATTACAAAGTCGGAAGGTACACTTATGAGAAGATGAAACTGAAGAAAGAGGATCCAACGAAGTCAGTCGGACAAAAAGGTGGGGGCAGTAGCCAACAACAAAGAACAGTTAAGAGCAAGAAGAGAAATTTGGAGGTTGAGAAAAGTAAAGAACATGAGGAGCCTCCAACAAAGAGACAGAATGCAACGCCGTCAAGGGAGAGCATAGTTGAGGCTAGGAGCCAAGGGGTTAATACAAATGGACAAAGGGTCTCGGTAGAGGTGAGCTCTAATTCGGAATCAAGTGGTTACAATGGCAGTACTAAATACTCTCCTCTCTCAGAGAACCAATATGGAGATGGTATGACAGTCACAAGTGAAGAAGAGGATAGGCCAATTGATATTGAGGAAGTAAGCTAGGTGCCTAAGGCTATTGGTGATGCTTTGCTAGTTGAACCGATTCTAGATTTGGGGAGATGTACTGCACCACTATGGTTAAGGAAAATGCTTATGCCAAGAGGCGAGGTGGTGACTGTCCGAACAGTTGAAGATATTCAAAGGTTAGTGAAAAAGGAAGATAGCTTAGAAATAGAGACAAATTGCAAAAACGGTGGCAAAGCTAATCAGGAATGATGATGAGAGTCGCCAAAAGGTTCAAATTGCTATACCAAAGGTTATCAAGGCAGTGGATGAGATTGTAGCCTAGGAGTATGAGATAGTAGAGCATAACTTGGAAGGAATCACGAATGACATGGAGTGTGAGGAGATCTAGGAAGGCATGGTTTCAATTAGAGAAAAGTTGAGAAAGGTGAACGAGAGGATTGTAAAGTTGGACGCCGAAAACAAATATTGGAGAGATTGCCAGCCTATCCAACAGTTGCATCAGGCAGCCCTTCTGCAAGTCAGCGGGAGCAACATAGAAAAGATATCGGCTCAGCTGCACAAAATCAAAGATTGGATCAGTGATATAATTCAAGATGGGCGAAATTTCTTGCCTTCCTTTATCTTGACATTCAGGTCATTGGTGGCTATTAGAGACAAATTTAGAACATTGAAGGGGAGTGGAAGGATTTCCTTCCAGTCAAGAACTTAGCTATTCCCAGGCTACGGGTAGTTATTGGGTTACTGGAAAGATATTTGAAAAGAACCAAGGTAGTGGATGAAGGGGAAATGAGTACAGTGGAGTCTTGGTATGTTGCCTTGACCATCAGATTGAGGATACTTGAAGAGATATGGAATGAGATTGCATAGCATAGCCCAGGCATTGACACCTCCATTTCAACCATGTTGGGCGATGTTGGGGTTGCACTTGATTTTGAAGGTATCAAAGAGGAGAATGTCAATGAAACAAAGTTTGGATCGAGATTGGATGAGTTGGGGAAGATTGCAATTAGGAAGAAACATTTGGGCACCCTTGCCTCCCTCATTGCCTTTATTGGATATGCGAGAGAATATGAGAAGGATCATGAGAAGACACTACAAGCAGCGAGCAACATAATGAATTCAGTTGAGCTCAAGATGAAGCACACGCCTTGCCCTCCCATGAAGGACGTCAACAACAAGCTAACCAAGTTCATTGCCTTGGCTAAGAAGATGAAAGAAAAGGGTAGAATTATATTAGAGGATCATTTGATGTAAGCCCAAGTGGAAAATTCTCCTTTCTTCTTGGGTAGGATAGGTGTTTGATTTTGATTGGCTACCATTTTGGTGCCTTCTCATTGGTTGCCACTTTTCCCTTTTTTCATTGGTCCATTGATGAGGTGGCATCTTCTCATTGGCTGATGGGGGGGTGGCAACCCTAGTTAGGGTGTCTCGGATTTGATCTGGATCGTTGATTTTGCCTCTTAATCTCTACCGTTGGTTGTAATTTTGGCCCCTATATAAGGTCATTTGCTCTTGTTTGTAAAGGGTTGAAGAAAATTGTTGCTTAAAATAATAACAAAATTGCTTCTCTTATCATTGTTGTGCTTTGCATGGTGATTAAGAACACTTGGTCTTATTGCAAAGTTTCTACTTCCAATAGTTAAACTTAAATTCCATTGAAGAAGCTAAAGATGATTTTATGTCAAGAAAGTTGTTAAGCAAGCATACAAATAGATGGATAGTTGTATGGTGATATTAGTGGATGTTTGATAAGCATCCATAAACTAGGCCGCTAGCATCCTAGTGGTTTGTTAGGAAGCCTTGTGTGGTAATCTAGTCTTTATTTTCTTTGAATCATTGCATCTATGGAGGTAGCGTCGCTGGTAAGCTTTCATCAGATTTGATCCCCGCCCATTTGCTAATTTTTCCATTCATAGGAGTAGAAGTAAAGTAGCAAGTAGTTTAGTAGTTGGAGTTCGTTCAAGAAGAAAGTTAGAAAATTAGAAGCACTGCTGGCATACATACCCTCCATCACCATCAACATCATTTGGTGCCAGTATACATTGCAAAGCTAAGATTTCATCATCATCAAAACAAAAGTTTGACATCCTTGAAAGAACAATGTAAGCCCGCCTACATGATTAACCAGCAAATCACATTACTATAACTGAGTTAGTATCCACAAGTGTAAGGAACCGTGGGGTTTTTCTCATGTTCTTCATGAGTATTTACTTTTCAAGAGAGGGTTAAGTGTTTGGTATTCTATACCGAGTATTCAATTGCTATATGTTATGTTGTGGTACAAAACTGACATCAACATTATTTGGCGCTAGAAGGAGGGCCAATAGTGTTTCTTTTTTAGGACTTGTTGGTATTTAACTATGATGAAGGATGGTGCTTCCTAGATCAAATCAACCTAGAGAAACTTGGGGAACACTTCAAGATCATATTGTAGCCACTTTGTACTCAACTACTTGGGAGGAAAGTGAGAATACTAGAGAATATCTAGGCACCATTGATGTATTGAATCAAGAGGAAAGAAAAACAAGAACTATTGAAAGGAGAATTCAGAAAAGGTTGGATTGTCAAAGAGAAATAAAGAGGAAGCTTGAAAGAGAAAGGAAAGCACAAAGACAAGCTCAAGTGGCTCTTGAGGAAAATTCAAATTAGGAAGATCAATCGGGTTTGAACTATAGTCAAGCTAGATAGAAGAATTGGGTCTTTCTCCCCCGAAAGGTTTGAGAAATTACAATTAGATAGGAAGCAAAGGTTACTAAGATCTACACCACACCAAGAAAAGGATTTAGTTGAGTTGCAATTTCACAGGAAACCAAGGAATCATTGGGTAGCTAATACTTCAAGTTTAGCTAGCTCCTCAAGTAAGCCAGTTCAAGCTCAAGTCAATCAAGCAACGATGGCTCAACCACCATGGATTCAGAACATTGCCTCAACCATCTTATTTCAACAGTATCATGACTTACCGAAGAATTTGATGACATTTTGCTCCAAGTTTTTTGTTAATGACCCCAATCGGACAACAAAGGAGTATATCAAAGTATTTGAAGATGCATTGTGCAACAGAAGGACTCTACATGAGGATGTAGCGTGTAGGCTTTTCCCTTACTCATTGGGGGAAGAACCTTATTACTGGTTCGTCAATCTGCTAGTGTCATCTATAACAGGATGGGTTCAGCTCAGAGAAGCGTTTATTGGAAAATTTGGCATGCCCACACCATTAGAGTTACATAGGATGTTTGCGGACATTAGGAGACAATAAAGAATCAATAAGTTCCTTCAACAATCGTTTCCATAAGGCTTACACGAGATTGCAAGCCCCTCACACAATGTAGGAGGTGGGTTCTTTGGAAGCATATTACAATGCCTTAGACAGTAAGACAACTATGTTTACAAGGATGGTGAATCCCACTCCCACAACGTTGAATGGAGCTTACACTAAAGCAACTGAAATAGGGAAGCAATTGGGCCAACAAGGAATGGAACCCCCAAGTGCTAGGTATCCAAACAATCCAGTTCCACAACTTACGTACCGAACACCTGCAAATCAGCTTAGAGTACACCTAGGATGTCCGTTGTCTTATGCGCCACCACCAATGTCAATTAATCTACAAAGTGCAAGTTCATCCACAAGAAGGCAAGAAGGAAAGGATGAAATGAAGGAATTGATCGAGCAAGTCAAGAAGATGTCTACTGAAGTTATTTATTTGAGAAATCAAAACAATCAACTCCAAGCTTCCTAGAGGAACAATCAAGGAAGTAATCAAGGAAGTAATCAAGGAAATAATTATCAAAATCAAGGTGGAAGTTATTAAGGAGGGTATTAGAGAAATCATCAAGAGGGTATACCAAAGGAACTATCAGGACAGACACTATCAAAAAAACAACCAAGGTAGTGTTTATCAAAGGAACAATCAAAATAACAATCATCAGGGTAGCAACCAGTCACAAGATCAAGGATATAACAATCAGTCTAACCAAAGGACATGGAACACAGGCCCAAACAATGGAAATGTGGTGTCGCCACTTGATAATAAAGCCTCAGCGGATAGTAGGCCTGTGGACAGAATATTTCTCGCTGGGTTTGCCTTGTCTATATATTGCAAATTCCATGAGACTTATCAACATTCAGAGTTAGGATGTGTTGAGTTCAAGAGGGCATCTAACCTGTTTCAGAACATAGTAGATGAGTCAATCAATCAGGAAGATATTAAGGTCACGGGGTATGAAATTGTCCCATCCTCAGGATATGACCAATGCTTGACTTTTGAGGAGATTTCATTTCCACCAGAATTTGAAGCATATGAAGAACACCGAGGGAGATTTCCTCCCGAGTCAGCCAATGGGCCAGTTAGTGAGATAATAGATCAAAATGGGTATAGCAATGGGTCAGATTTTTCTTTCCCACCTTTGGGTGATGTTGTTCTAGTTCAAGGAATGGGTGGGAACCAAACATTTCAACAACCGGCTCGCAATGCAAGGTTTTATCAAAGGAACAATAAGAGGAATAATGGACCTTTCACGTCCTCCATACCTCCGAACAATTTCAATACACCTCCACATCCCAATGCAAGTAATGTACCAAATTCTTCAAGGGATGCACCCGAGTACACACAAGGCAACCATAAAAATGGAAGTGGACAACAATGTTCTCAACAAAGTACGCAACAAAACAATCAGGATGTTCAAGGATCATAGAGTGTCCAACCAACACAAGAAACAAATAGAGGAAGAACAGGGAACAATGTTGCGAATAATGATGAGTTGAAAAGATTAGGGCAAAGTGTAACAGAGGAGATGAAGATCAAAATGAGTTTCCCTTTGTTTGAATTGTTGAAGGTAACAGCAATTAGAGATACCTTCCTTAATAGTTTGAAGGACAACAAATCACAAGGGTCTCACACTCAAAGCACAATAACACATATTCAAGGGAGGCTTCCTCCTAACTTGGTACATGTGATCCAAGACATTCCAGGTGGGAACACAACGAATTCATCTCAAGGGATTTCATACGGTGAGATAGAGAACTCTACACAAGAGATTGCATACGGTGACATTAGTTATTTCAACAAACAGCCAAGGCCTCAACTAGTTTATGTGGCCCAAGGATCAATGTCGGTGGAACAACAAACTCAAAGGAGTTAAGATTCAGTAAATAATAAGAAAACAGTGAAGGTAGAAGTAGTTCAATTGACAGATTTCGGAGTGAAGTTGACGCAAGTACATAAGACACTAGTGGTATATTATAAAGGGAAAGATGAGCCAGCCCCATTCCTGCTCTCAATAAGGATATTTGGGAAGCTCCATCATAATTGTTTGGTAGATTCAGGAGCACCAAGTAATGTCATGCCTTTGACTATTTGTAAAAATCTGGGAATCACGCCTTTGGGATCAAACAGAAGGGTTACCCAATTGGATAAGACAGAAGTGTCAGTGGTAGGTGAGCTACACAACATACACATGCAGTTGGCATTTGATCCAAGGATGGAACAGGATGATAGATATTTCAGTTATGGATGTGGCTGATACCTATGGTTTGATCCTAGGTAGGGATTGGGCCAAAAGGTTGAATGGATACATGGCAACTGACTTTTCTCACATGTGGCTCCCGTGGAGAGGACTTGCCAACCAAATCAGAATTGATAGCACCTCGAGGTTGAAATTAACGGTTACTAAGTATGGGGAATCAAATGAAATATTGTTTGCAGAGACAAGTATGAACACCTATAGACCTAAGAAGACAGAAGTAATAACATTGAATATCATAAGTGATGGGATGGATTCCACTGAGATCTTGATTGAGTCGGATCCCAACACTTCATTCGACAATAGTGAAGACATGTTTGAGAATTTTAGAAACTTTGTGATTAAGTTTGTACAACAAGTAGAGTTGGGCAACCAAACATCGGTGAGAGACTTATTATTGCCCAATTGGTGTAGAATCTACAATGCCTTTTATCCGGCATTATCTTGCTCCTTGTGCACAATTGCCTTGGAACGAGTAGAGAAGAGAATCCTAGGGGCACTAAAACAAGATGATCAACATGGCAAATAGAAGGTTGAATCTCTACAAGTTGATGAAGCAAAAAGTAGCATGATGGGTGAAACAAAGAACCAAACTACACCACCTAACTTGGAAGTGAAGACAAATGATAAATCAAACAAGTCCAAGGGTTCCCGAAAGGATCATCATGAAAGTGATGGAGTATGGACTCTAAGGTTCGATGGTTCCAAAACTAAGCAAGGGGTTGGAGCCAAATTTGAGTTAGTCAACCCAATAGGGGCAACATATTTGGAGGTACATAGATTGCAATTCCCATGCACCAACAATATGGCAGAATATGAAGCTTTGACTTTAGGCTTCTTGTGCACTATCAAGAAAGGTGCCAAGATACTTCATGTACTTGGAGATTTATATTTGGTAATTGAGCAGGTAAAGCAAAAGTTCGCTTGCCATGACAAGAGATTGAAAAGGTACAGAAACAGAGTGTGGGATTTGATAAAGGACTTAAATGACTTTAATATCAGGTTTAGCTATAGAGCAAATAATCAGGTGGCTAACACCTTCGCACAGGCTGCAAGCTCACTAGCACCAATTAAGTTGGAAGGCTTGAAGAAATTTAAATTTGAGTTAGCATCAGTCTCATCAGTACCAGATAATGTCAAGAACTTCCAGGTGTTTGAAGATAATAGACATATCCTCAACTTCTTGACCAATTCAGATGTTTTCACAGCAAAAATCATAGATGGTGAAGTGGATGAAGAAGCAAAAATCAATTTAGAAGGAATTGTGAGCTTGAAGACAAATACTATTCCAAAGGGAATGATTGAGTTAGAAAGAATATTTGACATGGACCAATTCAACAAAGTGCCATATCAACCCACAAGGGGTGATGAATGCGAAAAGGTAAATTTGGGAATAGAAGTTTGTCCCAAAATAGTTCATATTGGGAAAGTTTGCACACCTAAAGAGACATTCAACGTGGGTCACCAATCTCGTCCCAGTAACCAATAAAAACAGAGAAATAAGGTTGTGTCAATTTCGGGAATTTGAATAGAGCATCAGAAAAGGATAATTATCCATTGCCATTACTAGATGAGATCTTACAAGTTGTAAACGGAGCACAAATGATGTCATTTATGGATGGGTATTCGGGGTACAATCAAGTGATTGTGGAAGAAGATAAATTGAAAACAACTTTCACCACGAAGTGGAGAACATTCGCATACATGAGGATACCTTTTGGCTTGATCAACGTAGGTGCAACATTTCAGAGGGCCGTGCATTATGCTCTCAAGGACTTAAAAGACAAGTGCATTATCATTTACATGGATGACATCATAGCATTTTCAAAAAATAGAGAACACATTTTGGATTTGAGGAAAGTTTTCATGAGTTGTAGAAGGTTTGGAGTTTCTTTGAATCCAAAGAAATGTATGTTTGGAGTTATTGAGGGAAAACTTTCGGGAAATGTAATATCAGAAAGGTAGATCCAGAGAGAGTGGAGGCAATTTCCAAACTAGTCATACTAGCTAGCAAGAAAAAGCTCAAAGCATTCTTTGGGAAGATCAACTTCGTGAGAAAATTCATATCCACATTCGCGGAGATTGTAAAGCCAACGAATGACATGTTAAAAAAGATGCAAAAATGGATTGGACTAAAGCAGCGAAGAAGGCATTTGAAGAAATAAAGCATGCTAACATTAATGCACCAAATTTGGTAAGCCCGGATTATGAGAGGCCATTCAATATATATTTTGTCGCCTCTGATCATGCATGTGCGAACATCTTAACATAGAAGAATGAGGTAGATAAAGAGCATCTAATAGCATTCATGAGTGCACCTTTCAGGGAGGCCAAATTGAATTATCCAAATGTGGAGAAACAAGCTTATGCCTTGGTGAAGGCGATGAAGAAGTTCAGGCATTACATCTTGACAAGCAAAGTACATGCAATTATGCCTGACATAGCAATGAAGACTCTTTTAATGCAAAACAAACTTGGAGAGAGAAGAGGAAAATGGGTCACCCCTATCCAGGAATATGACATAGAAATTCAATCGATGAAATTGGTCAAAGGATAACAATTGGCGTAGACCATGGCATCAGAAGGACCTGGGCTTGTGCAACAAGTTTACGAATTGGAGGATGTGCACCCCGGTGAATGGTACCAGGACATAATCAATTATTTGTTAAATCATCAATGCCCTTCACATTTGAATCCGATATAGAAGCGGGCATTGAAATTCAAGAGAAAAAGATACATGTTGCAAGGTGTAATGTTATACAAACAAAATCATGAGGGGATATATTTGAGATGTGTCAAAAAAGATGAAGCTAGAAATATTTTGGAACATTTTTCATGATAAATGGGGAACAGGACATGGATCAGGTTTGGCTACGGCACATTGGATACTAAGAGCCAGATACTATTGTCCAACCTCGTTCAAAGACACTCATGAGCACATAAAGACTTGTCATGTTTGCCAGACATCGACAAAGAGAGAGGAATCCAACAATGCCTTTGTGGCATATTATTGAGGTGAGACCTTTCGTGATGTGGGGACTTGACTTCATTAGTACTATCAACCCACCTTCCTCGGCACAACACAGGCATATTCTAACCACAACTGACTACTGTACCAGGTGGTCAGAAGCTCAAGCTTTTAAGAATTGCACTGCTGAGATTATCATCAAACTTTTAGAGGAAAGAATCACTACCAAGTTTGGGTGTCCTGCTTTTGCCTGTGATAATGGTTTTGCTTTCATTTCTTTGAAATTTCATAAGTGGGCATTCAACCATGGGATCATTTTAAAATCTTCATAAGGTTACTATCCCTAGGGGAATGGCCTAGCAGAATCCACAAACAAGAACCTTTTGACCATGCTCGGAAAACATTTACACAGGAACCTAAGAGATTGGCACACACAGCTGAGATATGCTTTCTGTACAGACAAAACAAGAGTTAAAGAGTCCATAGGAATCACTCCTTATCATTTGGTTTATGGACAAGACCCTGTGTTCCCGATTCAATTGAAAATCCCAACTTAAAGGTTCATACAGGAATACTGAGATGAGAATGAAGATAGAGTCCAAGTTAGGTTGGCTCAACTGATGCAATTAGATGAAAAAAGAGACGAAGCCCTACAGAAATTTGCTAAACATCAAGGGATAGTAAAGCGTTGGTTTGACAGAAAAGTGCAAAACAAGGCCTTCAGGATCTCTGACTTGGTCTTATATTGGGACAAAGCCCATGAAAAGAAAGGACAACATTATAAATTTGACAAACTATGGAAATGTCCTTTCCAGATTTCAGAGATTATCGGGGATAATGCATTTAAACTTAAGACACTCACTGGCGGGGATGTTCCATTGCCTATCAATGGGCAATTTCTCAAGCATTATTTCCAAGCCTAGGACTCCGTCCGGAGCCCTTTTTGTACATAGTTAGAGTAGATTTGCTTTTAGTTAGTAGATAGTTTGCTTTTCGTTCTTTAGAGTAGAGTTTGTTTTAGACCATTTGGCCCAAGGGTTAGAGTAGTTTCCCTTTCTGTTGGTTAGAGTAGTTTTCTTTTAGTTATTTAGTTTAGGTTTTGTGAGGGAGCTCAAGTTTGATTTGCATCAAGTCATCTGACTTGGGATCTTTTAGCTTCCCTCAATTGGAGAGCAATTTTGGTTTTGGGGCTTTGCAAGTGCAAAGGGGGTCCATGTTATCACTAGTGGGTGAGGTGTGTAGATTTTACATTTTTGGTGACAAAGCAAAGTCCGTCTTGTTCATTTCTTGGATACATTTGACAAGGTTCAGAGATTTTTGGGTGTGCTTAGTCGTTTGTCTATGGTGGGACTTGTACTAAATTTGGTTCAAACTCGATAGAGGTTCTTAAGTTATCTTTGACATGGTTACAACATTCTACTCACACTTAATTGCTCCGAGTTCTTGGTGTTTTAAAATAAATTTGGACTTAGTGAAAATCATACACCTGCTTCAGCGCCATTGTGGTCTTCTGAACCCTCTGCGGACTTCATTGCTTGCAAGCCAAACAAAAGATTGAGAAAAAGAGAAATCTCATGAGAAAAGAGAAAATGAGAATTTATGCAAAAAGAAAGGCAAAGTCAAAGTGAAAATAAAGATGAAATTTGGCTCAAGGGTGTGCAATCATCTCCACTGGTGCTATTAAAGTAGTCACTAAAGGTAGAACCGTGATTGCGGTGCTACAATGATAACTCCGTTGGCGCTATAGACACTTGACTAGCAGCGAAGCTCCATCCAGGTTGCTTTTGAAGTATGGATATTGTAATAGCTAAGCTTTATAGAGCTGAGAGATTATCAAGTTCTTGTCGAGCGGGGAATAAATCATTTGCACAAACGTGAGTAACTAATGGCCAGGGTGCTTAGGTTCAACTTGAGAGTTCTTTCCCTTGTCGAGTACTTGTCCTTAAGTGGATTTTTGGATAAGTCATCCAAAGATTTTTGTTCTAAGTTGTTTTATTGTTGAAATGTTCAAGAACATTTCACCAGTGGAGTCACCAAATGTTGTGAGGTTTTCACACCATCACCCCAGAATTTTTGGGGAACCCCTTTTTCAGGCAAGCCTTGGCAATTTTCACAAGTGTTGGGAATTTTTCGGTTGCCTTAGCAAAATTCGGAATTGTCCAAAGGTTTTTGAATTGACAATTATACACCTTGGATGTCTTGGTCTCTAGGAGGGATTTGATTTGTTTTCACCCGGTGCATCTTGAGAAAGACCTCATGTGCATCTGTTGATAACTTAGTCTTCTTTTCTTACCAAGTTCAACCCTTGTGATTCTGTAATCAGTAGGCTGCATGTCTTCGATAGATTTCTCACACAAGGTTCAACCACTCAACATACTTGATGTGATTATCATCAACTACCACTCAAGAAACTGTTTTAGCTTTCATATTCTTTGAAACCCTTGGTTTGCTTACTTGTCTGTCATCTTCTTCAAATGGAATTTCTTCTTTCTTTCTTTTCTGTGTAATAACGCTCAACCATGCAGGAAGACTGAAAGAAGATGCACTAGTTGAAGCAATCAGTACCATAGCTAACTCAAGATTACCTTGCATATCAAAAGTAACTATACCTAGTGTCTAAGTCTAAATGGTTGCAAGAGGAGTGTTATGTGTGACCTCAATCACAAATTGTTCAAACTGAGCAAAAGTTACATTAAGCAATTTTGTAGATCGAATAATGGCAGAAGGAATCGACAATAATATGCATCAAAAACATTCTCAAAATCATATTGATTTCCTTGTGTGGTTGAGGATACAGGCAATGCTGGTGTAATGGTCATAGAATCTTCAAAAGACGGATGCACCCATAGCAACACCTAAAGGCGAATCATCAAATTCATCTGATATTGGAGCTGAATCCAGAAGAGAGGTTACAGTGAGAACATCAAGAGGACATGAAGCAAGAGGTGATGACTCCTTTGATTTCCTTGCTTCATCGTCACTTGAGTCAACTTGAATTGATTAAGATTCAATTCCTTTCACCTCAAGTACTCTTGAATCCTTTCCTCCTTTGATAGATAGCTTGGGCAAACTTTGAACTAGAGGTTCAAATGTAGATGAGGACGTGCCGTCTTTACCTTTACCCTTTATTTTTGATCTCAAAGCAATCAGACCAGCAGGATCAAAATCTTCGCCAAGCTTTATCTTTATACATTTAAGACCCCTTCTCTTTATCCATGTGTTGGTATTAGCAAGGATAGATTGGAATCTATCCTAAATGGACGTACTTTCTTTGCATAACCATGTAGGAGGAAGAATAGGTAACTTCTCCACATCATGCTGAGAATATTTAGGATCTAACATTTGATGATCGTCTTCGAAACCAAGAGGAATTGATGCCAAGTTGAAATCTACAATCTGTTTCACAATCAACTGAGTATAATCCATACGCCGTATATCCACCTTGGTACGTACATCAATCCAGAGATCTTCTAGACGATGAATGTGCAAGAACTGCTTTCTCATCTTGTCATGCAATCCCCTCCAATCAAAAAAACTCCTAGCTGCATACTTTTTCAGCATGATCCTTTGGAGTTCAAACTCCATATTCTCTGCCTTATGCATAGTATCTATTGAGTATCCTCCAATCTTTAATGGATTTTGAGAGGAGATTCCAACTTCGGGTCGATGCAAACTAGACTAATAAGCCTGGATTTCCATAAGTTGTCTTGCTAATTCTATCGGTGGGATACCTTTCTAGTGTGTATGGCTCTCCCTTGAAGCACCCAACTCACAGATATGTAAAGTTGGGGAATTGTAAAATCATACAACCATACTCATTAACCTTGTTCCATGCCTCATCAGATACTCACTTATTAGGAAGCTCTTTATCAAACAAACACATAAAATACCCAAAGAAGGCATCTTGAACTCTTCTGAAGTGTATCCGACTTTGCTTCAAAGGCAATTGCTCATAGTACTCCCAAACATGAACTATAGACCTATCATATCTTGTTGATAGACCAAAAAAGGTGCCTATAGCAGCAACAATGCATACCATGTAGAAGTTCATGTTGAACACAAAGTAGATAGTACGTTCACCAATTTCTCACATATAGTCACTCACCAATTCAGCCCAAAACACATTCTTTTTTTATCATTTATAAGTGAGATGTACTTATACATCCAAAGTTCGAAGATGTTTGAATCCTTAAGCCTTGCCAAGCAACTGAGAAGTGTGATGAGGTCATTGATTTCTTCTTTGGAATCACATCTGCTTACTCCTTAACTGGCCATCTCACAAGATTTGATTAGCCAGTTGTCATTTACAAACTTGGTACAAGATGGAGTATCCTCATTCCACCGCTCCATAGCCTTCTTCCTTGTGATATTCGTAACAACTGGAGTGTGAGGAACATGAAATATACAATCAACAGTCTCAGGATCAAGACTAATAATAGTATTGTCATCTTGATCTTTGATGGTTCATGAAGCCACATCAAAATGTCTTGCATATACAAGGATGAATTCCGGTTCATGAGCTGCCAAGGGAAAAGTGGACAAATGATGAATATGATTCCACTTGATCCACAACATATCTTCGGTAGTTGCAATCTCAAATCTTGCAAGAAAGTCTTCAATGTTCATATGAGAAATATGATTCCACTTGATCCACAACATATCTTCGGTAGTTGCAGTCTCAACTCTTGCAAGAAAGTCTTCAATGTTCATATGAGAAATATCAGTATCCCGTACTTCATCACAATATGAGGTTACTTGTGATGAAGGGATGTAGTTACGATACTAGTCATACTAGTACTTCATCTTCTTTTTGTCTTTGCCCTTTGCTGAAGTAGATTCTCTTGACATTGCAAAATGGTACGCCTGCACAACTCAACTCCACCAAAAATGAGAAAAACAAAACCTTGTCCAAATCTTGAGCAGATCTAAAAAGAATCCAAGAGATTTTCAAATTTTAGATTTGTCCAAAGCCAAGACTTAAATAGATTCCAAAATCCTCATAACATGGTTTGAATTTAGACATGTGGATATGGTTAGAGAAATGCAATGCCCAAAATGTGAAACGAATTTTGACTTAGCAACTCCAAATGCAAAGACATAAAAATGACATCTAGGGAAAGAAAATAGCTTGCAAAATGATGAAGAACAAGCTGGAAATTGAAATACTTACCCTAAAATGCTTCTTGAAGTGATTGGAAAACACAATCCATGAAGAAATGTGAAGTTTTTTTACCAAAAACGTGCCCTAGACGAGCTGTTTTCTACCAAATGCGTGTATTGGAGAACATGTTTTTTCTTCAAAAATCACCACTTGGTAAAAAATGGGTCTTTTTTTATCAATAACATATGCCAATATGTTATGAAAGCTTAAACGCACCTTTGGATATCAAAAACATGTCACAATATGCACCAAAGCTTCCCAAAAAACGTTGAAGGTAGAAAAACACAATTCTTGGATGTGAACGCATATAACAAAGTCATGCAATAGCAAAGAAAATTGCCACCACATAAACTATGTTAAAATTGTTACATCCCAAATTTTGACCTAATTAAAATAAAGTTTATAGTCATTGCAATGATTAGTTAGAACTATCAAATGTCATGATCATGTGAAAAGGGAAATTATAGTTAACCGTTTATTTCATATGAAATTGAATTGTTATAATCTGATGAATTTAAAATTGATTAATTGTTTATCATATATACTTATTTATGATGGTAATTAGCCGTTGTTACATTTATCAGAAAATATATTCTTATTTAAATGAAGGAATTTGTTATTATTGTGGAAATGTTGCACTAGTGGTTGCAAGAGGAGATGAAGGGGAGAAAGCATTGCTAAACAAGATTCAAGGAATGGGGCACTATCCTAGTCTATTGTCAGATCATCAAGTATGACATCTAACTACCTTGATGAAGGATTTAGTGACTTCGCAATAGAGTACAACAATGGACAATCATGAGCTACTTGGTCAAACATTTAAAAAGAGAACATCTAAATATATTGTTAAGAGCAAATACCTCTCTGTTGCTCTAAGTCCTCGTCAGTGTTATTATTATTATTATAATATTATTATTATTATTATTATTATATATATGCACATGCATATATGAAGGGGAAATGATGTTAGAAATAAATCATATATTCTCTCTGAATCGCATACATATATAAACATACATACACATATAGGTATGATTATAGGAATAATCAACATGATGATTCCCTATATTATATATATATATATATATATAATAATGTTTTACTTTAAATCAAATAGCTTCGTATTATTCTTCTTTCACATCAACTTGGTGACCCATCCAAGCTGGTGCTCTTTTTAACCGAAGAGATTTTAAAAGAAAATATGAGTCAAGAGGTCTTGCCAGCCGATAATCTTGATTTTCACTAATTGCAAGTCTAAGCTTTATACCACCGTGGGTGTGGGCGATGAGATATTCATTCTAGTCTTTACCGCAAAACAAGAGCAAGTAACTTTCCAATATTTCGCACATAGAGAAGGCGTCCTCTATAATTTCCTCGCTTTCCATTCTCTCTCACCTTGTTACTCACCTCATAACTTTCTCAACCACTCTAATATGTCACGCAAGACGAGCTTGGGCGAGTTTTGTTACTTCACCCTTTTGATCAGGTTACGTTTGATTTTCCATCAGCAAGGATTTGCAGTATTACATTCATAGATATCACAATATGTGAGACTAGCAAGAATACCAAAGTTTGTTCAGATTTTCCTATCAGAAGGCCGAACGCATGGCCAAGTACAATCTATGTTATGATCAAGTCTCTATCTTTGATTTGATCTCATGTAAATCTATCTTTTTTTTTCTTGCAAGCTCTAAATACCGTGAGTAGTAAACTAAGTACATGCGAGTGTACGCTATACTTCTAATATATGAATTCTTATAATGAGACTGTTTGAAAGGATCTCTAGAGTTTGAAAAACTCCAAGGACTCACCAAGGCGGAGAAGCCTTAGATAATGGGTGAAGAGGAAATTCTTATAATGAGACCGTGTGAAAGGATCTTTAGAGTTTGAAAAACTCCAAGGACTCACCAAGGCGGAGAAGCCTTAGATAATGGGTGACGAGGAGTAATTCCTTGCAAGAAAGTACAATGCGATCAAAAGTTTCATGATTGGTAAATATCTCAAAATACAAACTATTAAAGAGTCAACTCATGAATGTCCAATGTTATACTCTGTTGACAAGTCGGGTGGTGGTGATCAGGTATTTGATACCCATTTAAATCCTTGGCCAAGGTTGTTTAAAGGCATGCTTCTATTATTTGATCACAAAGAGGTCAATGGTGGCAACTAACAAAGCAATGGTTGGAGGAGGAATATCCTCAACCTTGCCAACTGTTGAGCGGACACTCTAACACCAGAATGCTTGAATGGTTGGAGTATAGTGCCCCAAGCCTAACTCGAGGTAGGGAGGGTCTTTCTTGTTTTAAGATTGTGTGGGGATGATATAAGGTCCGCGGTTGGGAGGTTAAGCCTAAGTTAATGCTTCTCCTCTTCTCTGAAAATCGAGGCTTGATCAACACTATTACGAAGTAATTGTAAAATATTTACTTGTTATTAACAGAGACCGAGAGATCTATATATTCAAAAGAAAAAAATGATGTTTCCTTAGGAAACAATCATAAAGAACAGAAATGTTCTATTCTAGCTAAAAAAGCTAACAAATAACTACAACTAACTAAATGTTAGAAACATTCTAATATATAAAATAGATTACAAATAGATTACCATTAACTAATAATAGATGTTTATCTATTATCGTAATACCCTCCCTTAATGGTTAATCTATCTAGAGCACGAAGCTATCAAAAAGCGTAAAAGGCAGATTCTGTTTGCTCAAGGTGCTCCACACTATTCGTTGTGGGCTGCAAACTAGATTGCTTAGATAGGGCAGCTAAGCACTTCCAACATTCAACCTTCATGTGCCCAAACTTGTGGCAATAGTTGCATTGGATGTTTTTCTTCCGAGAGCTGTCTTAAGCTAGAGTAGGAGACTTTTGTTGAGACAACTATTGAAACTTGCCTTTATCCTTCTGAAAGGATTTAGCAGCAAAGGCTTGCTCTATGGAGGTGGAGCTAGAGCTACTAACAAACTGTTGTTTCCACCGATCTTGCTGAAGCAGAAGTGTGCAAAGATCAGTGAACTTCAAATCAACACCAGAAGACGTGATGTTGAGAATCTCAATAAAATGCTCATAGGACTTTGGTAAACTCTGAACAGTGATAACCACAATGTCCTCCTCCATCTTGCAACCGATGCCAAGCAACTAATCATAGATTTCCTGAATCCTATTCAGGTGAGCCTGGAGCGACGTTCGCTCATCCATGATAATAGAAAACAGAGTGTTCTTCAAGAAGCAAGCTCTTCTTTTGTCTGAAGTTTCATGAAGACCTTTGAGATGTGTCCATATCAAGGCAGCTATCTTGCCGGATTGAATCTGAGAGAGTTGATCATCAACCATAGATAATTTGAAAAGCATCACCGCCTCTCGATTATTCAAATCCCAAGTATCCTGATCAGTACTAAGAGCATTCAGACACTTCGTAACACCCAAAACAATTTGATCGGTATTCTGATATTCAAAAATTGCTATGATTTGCTGCTTCCAAGGGTCATAATTTGGACCATTGAATTTTGAGTTGTTCTTGAGTAGAATGTTTGTCAAATATGCCATGACACATTTTTCAACAAAAAATGGAATACCTAAAAAAATGGAAGGATTACCCAAAAGAGAGCTTGAAAAACCCAAAAAGAATATGTTGTCATTTTCTGTATCTGTTGGCTCGAAAATGGAGGCACAAAATTCGAGGTACCTAAAAAAAACAGACAACAATCTAGTTGAGATCTTGTAAAACCCACCATGAATCTATAAAAAAATTGGACCCAGTACAAAAAATTAGGGTTTTGAGCAAAAACGGCCTTGGCTACAAAAAAGCTTCAAACAATGGCGGAAATGTGTAGAAAAAAATAGACGGATCTGGACAGAAATATGTTGCAGAATTGAATCAGAAGTTGGTGGATTCAGATCTCTCAGAACAAAAACCCTAGTGGGATTATGGAGAGAGTTGGAAGCAAATATGCATGTAAATAATTTCGAAAATAAAAGACAGATAATTTCAACCAAGAAATTATATTTATTTTTGAGACAATTTAGAGTATTGACTCTGATACCATATTACGAAGTAATTGGAAAATATTTTCTTGTTATTAACAAAGACCGAGAGGTCTATATATACAAAAGAATAAAGCGATGTTTCCTTAGGAAACAATCGTAAAGAATAGAAATATTCTATTCTAGCTAAAAGAAAGCTAAAAAAGCTAACAGATAACTACAGCTAACTAACTATTAGAAACATTCTAATATTTACAATAGATTACCATTAACTAATATAGACGTCTATCTATTATCGTAATAAACACAACAATAGTTATTTCAGTTACATGTATGAAATCTGATTTCTTATCTAGCCCCTATTAATTATCAGCATGGATTTCATTTTATTTCTAGTTTTCTTTTCAAATAAACATAAATGGCTTAGATTAGAATTGTTGTTTTCTTTCAAATGATTATAAATGTTGAGAATATGATTTTCAGTTCATTTCAAATGATTGGACATGAGTTACAACGTGTTACTTTTAGCTATGGCCATTATCATGATAATCTTTGCTTGATGTAGAATCATGGTTTTTCCACTATGTGATCATTTAACGGCTATAAATTCTAGGGGACACATCTGTTTTATATATTTATAGTATAGGGAAATTACTTGGGACTTAACCCTAGGTAAAAATCATCTATTTTTTTAACATTGGGAAAATTCGTATGTTACATATGTATCAGAACGTTGGGTTCAACACTGAACCTAGGGCTCATCACTTTGGTGAATTAGTAAACATGAAATTTTTTAGATCTAAATGTAGCAAGATGTATACATGGAAAACTCCTCGCAAGAAAGTGCAGCACCCCATATTTTTCTACTTGATTAAGAACATGCCAAAGTATGACTACTCTTATTGTTCTATGCCCCAGGATGACGAAACCTTAAGACAAGCACTGCAACGAATAAAGAAGGAAAGGGTCAGATGGACTCCTGCCAGGAAGGCAACTTATACGGACAAACTCATCAAAGCATGGAATGCCCACCAGGCTAACCCCCTTATGCTCTTTCATAAAACTTGGATGGTGTGGGATATGCACAGAACTGAAACTGAACAGAAAATCCTAGAATAGGGCATCGAAATGTTCAAAATTATATTCTAAAACCCTCTAAAGAGGGAATTTTGTAAATAAAACCTACTACAATTGTAGCTAAGGAAATAAGAAAATAAATAAGTTATTAGCTAAATTCTTGTCTATTCTTGTGTGTTTCTCTTTCTGAAAGAAGAGTATGAATAGGAAACTGACTTAAAATTTGTATGTATTTTTTCAGGCCAACTAAAATAGGAAACATGAACAGCAATGGAAACACTGCAGACAATGAAATAACCAATGAAAACAATCCACCCTTTCCCTCGGATCTGTTGCTTCAGGTTTTGCAAGACACGCAAATGAAGCTAGAAAGTATGGAAAAGAAAATGAATGATCTAGCAGCCCAAATTGGGCGAGATCAAGACGAGATGCAATCCTCGCCTCCTCCCAGAACTGAATATGAAATTATGAACATAGTGAAAGGAATACTCAAGCCTCACTCACACAAACTGAGAATCAAAAGAAACTTGAAATAGTTAATGACTTATCCTCGGATATCAAAAAGATCAATGCTCCTAAGTTTTCTCATTCCAAATTCGAAGAGGATGCAGAAGCCTGGCTGACCGTAATGGAACAATATTTTGAAATTAGGAATTTCTCTGAAACCTCAAAGGCAGTTTTGGGGATATATCATTTTTCAGGTGAAGTAGCTACTTGGTGAGGAAACACCAAGGTGGAACTAAATATTAAGACAACTGAAATTACATGGGGTAAGTTCGTAACAATCTTTAAGAACTGATGGTTACCCCAAACCTTCTACGACCAGAAGTTGTTCGACTTCCAAAACCTTAGACAAGGGGATATGTCTATACACAAATACTAGGAAAAATTCACTTGTTGAAATATGTAACTCCATATCAGCAAGACAAGAACTTAAAAGTTAGAAAGTTTATCATGAGATTAAATAATAGGATCGGAGGAGCAGTAGATGTTCTTACTCCTCGAACCATGGAGGAAGCCCTAGAAAAAGTTGTTTGTCAGGAACATAAAGTAAAAAGAAACAATTCTATCTAGGATAATAGAAGCAAAAATAATTGGAACCCAGATGGAGTAGATTCAAGATCCTACAAAAAACAATTTAGGAACTTCAAAACCAACAAATTGAAGTCGAGAGGAAAAGGTAATAAAGAATTCAAAGGTAATTCCAATACGAATAGGAATAGTAAAGGAAATGAAAGGAAAGGACCACCAACAGGATGTTACAATTGTGGCGAGGATCACTACACCAACAAATGCCCTGGAAAGTTGAACACTCACCAACCACCTCGACCTCCACTACCTCCGCAACAGAACATTTATCAACAAAGGACTCATGTAGCACTAAACAACCAACAAGAAAAACAACAACTAGGTCCAATTGAAACTCCGTGTAAGATTTACGCAAACCCTATTTCTATATTAATAGATACTAGAGCCACATAATGTTTTCTATCCCTAAAGTTGTTAAGTAGATTTCCAAAAAGGTCTAGTTTTATGACAAAACCATAGACAGTTGAGTATGCAAACCAGTCAAGGGCTAAGGTAGAGCAGTGTCTATTTGAGGCTCAGGTTGACTTTCCAAAATTCTCTGCATAATTGAATCTATATGTAGCACCTATTGGGTCCTATGATATCATCATAGGCATCAACTGGCTTAGTGAGCACAAGGCCAAGGTTGATTGTCTCACCAAAACAATAGAATGTTTGGATGATCAAGGCAATTTTCCAAGCATCAAAGGAGTTTTGCATGAAAACAAACCACGCCAAATATTTGCCATGTAAATCAAGAGATGTGGAAGGAAAGGATGCCAAATTTTTGCAATTAAGGTTGAGGACTTGAGAGAGAACATAAATGATCTGGAGGATGGAGAAATTAACGAGAAAAAATCATTTGAGGATAAGTATCCATATCTCAAGAAATTTCAAGATGTGTTTCCAGAAGAACTTCCAGGACTACCCCCATCTAGACTGTTTCATTTTACTATAGACTTGGTACCTAGGGTAGAACCTATATCTCGAGCTCCTAACCGAATGACCACCACAGAGTTGATGGAATTGCAAATACAGTTACAAGATATGCTAGATAAGAAACTTATTTGACCTAGTGTCTCACCCTGGGGAGCCCCGATGTTGTTTGTCAAGAAAAAGGATGGAACTATACGACTATGCATAGATTATAGGATGCTTAGCAAGCTCACCATTAAGAATCGGTACCTGCTTCCTAGAATTGATCTATTTGATTAGATGAGAGGTGCTACTGTATTTTCAAAATTGACCTAAGGTCAGCGTATCATTAGCTTCGTATTAAAGATGAAGATATTCACAAGACTGCATTCAAAACTAGATATGGACACTATGAATTTACTATACTACCCTTTGAGCTAACCAACGCTTCGGCAACCTTCATGAACCTTACGAATAGCATTTTAAAAGACACTATTATTATCTACTCCCAAAATGAAAGAGAACATCAAGAGCACTTGGAGATAGTTCTACAAAGATTACAAGAACATAAACTGTACGGAAAATTTTCTAAGTGTGCTTTTTGTTAAAAGGAGATCCAGTACTTAGGACACATTATATCAGCCCAAGGAATAGTTGTAGACCTCACAAAGATTAAAGCAATCAGAGAATGGCCTACACCTAAGAATGTGACAGAGGTCTTGAGTTTCATGGGTGTAGCAGGATTTTATAGAAAGTTTGTTAGAGATTTTTCTAGGATAGCCTATCCTATCACCTCGCTTCAAAGAAAAGGAAAGAAATTCATTTGGACAGAAAAATGTCAAACAGCCTTTGAATATCTTAAGTAGAAGTTAGCTACTACACCAATACTTAGAGTACCAGATCCTCTGGAGAAGTTTGTGGTTATAACAGATGCATCCGAGGAAGGATTAGGAAGGTGTATTGATGCAAGAAGATCAAGTTGTTGCATATGAGTCTACAAAGCTGAAAAATTATGAGCAAATTTATGCTCCACATGATTTAGAATTAGTCGTCATTGTGCATACCCTCCAAATGTGGAGAAATTATTTGATAGGGAAGCCTTTTGAACTCCAATTAGATCACCACAGCTTGAAGTATATCTTTACCCAGCCTAATCTTAACGCCAGACAAAGGAGATGGTTGGAACTTTTAGCCAGCTATGATTTTGAAATTAACTACATTAAGGCCAAGGAGAACAAGGTAGCAGATGCCTTAAGCTAGCGCAGGCATATGTCCGCTATGGTCATCATAAATACCCAACTTAAAGATCAAGTACTGCAACATCTGACACAAGATGATTTCTACACTAAGATCAGCTACGCCCTTCTCAGAGACCCACAGGATCCTAGGTATAAAGATTTCAGAATGGAAGAGGACAAGATAATGAGATATAGAGGCAGGATGTATATACCCAAAGTTTCGGAAATCCAATGGATGATTTGAGAAGAATTCCACACAACCCCCTATTATGGACACCCTAGAGTGACCAAAATGATGGCAGATATAAAACCATTATATTTTTGGAAGGGAATGAAAAGAGAAATAACGGATTATGTGGCTAGGTGCCTAGAGTGTGAAAGAGTCAAGGCGGAGCATCACTACCTAGTTGGCCTCCTACACCCAAACAAGGTACCTAAATGGAAATGACAGGTAATCACTATGGATTTCGTACAAGGGCTACCCATGGCCCGAAACAGACACAATACCATTCTAGTTGTAGTGGATAGATTAACCAAGGTGGCTCATTTTATATCCGGTAATTGGACTGATGTAGCACCAGAAATTGCTCACAAGTTTGTGCGAGAAATTTTCAGACTCAATGGAATTCTAGAAAAGATTATATTTGATAGGGATGTCAAAATAACATCCAAATTCTGACAAACATTATTTTCAGCCTTGGGAACTAAACTAATTATTAGTTTTGCTTATCATCCGGAAACCGACAGGCAGACAAAAAGAGTTAACTAGGTTTTGGAGGACCTTCTAAGAGTCTATTGCATGGATCAACAACACCAATTGGGGATGTACCTACCCCTAGTAGAATTCACTTATAATAACTCTTATCAGCCCGACATGCTAAAAGAGATGGAAGAACAAATAATTCAAATCTGTTAGAGGCTGAAAGAAGAAAATGATAGGCAAAAAAGCTATGCAGATGCAGAATGGATACCTAGAGAATTCTCAGTAGGAGAAAAGGGTCTATTAAAGGTTAAACCCCAAAAGAGTACCATTAAGTTCAGAAAGAATGCAAAATTGGCCCCAAGATATGTGGGACCCTTTGAGGTGTTAGAGGTTGTAAACCCAGTAGCCTACAGAATTGCACTACCTCCAGCCCTTGCCAGGATGCATGATGTCTTCCATGTGTCATATCTTAAGAAATATATCACTCATCATGAGCATATAATTAATTGGAATGTTTTACATGTACAAGACCCAAGGGTGGTGGAAATAGAACCACTCTGAATACTCAAGGTGCGTAAGCTTCGCTTACGAAATCAAAACATAACCCAATGCAAGGTCTAGTGGGACCAGTATGCTTAAGAGAACACTACTTGGGAAGATTATGATGAGATCTTCCAGTAATAATCACCTTATTCTGATTACAGTCTGCAAGAACAAATATTAGTCAATAGGAATATCTTGTGAGAGTCAAAAACTAAAAGAACATATATACAGTTCAGATATGTTAGTATATCTAATCATTATTAACATGGAATCAAAGCCTTGCTAAGGAAGATCCTATTAGATTTGAGAGTGCAGGTTATCTAGAGTATAAGTTTGCTCATTTTTCACAATCAGTCAACTTCTAAGAGCACCACATTAAACCCATGCATGGATGGTAAAGCCATGCATGGATAGAACTTATTCTGCTGCAGATGTAATCAAATAATCACCAGCACTGCTTGTACTAACCAAATGGTTTATGTCCTTTAAAATGCCAAAAGTGACATCTGATACTGCTGATCATATCAGATGCATACATATTATCTACACGTTGATCAGATGCCAAAAGTTACTATACATTCTAAACACAAGCATTATAATACAGAAGTTACTATATCGAAATTTGACTAGTTTGGGATGCATTCAATGTCGTGAATAAATGGTGGGCAACTTAAATCATGTGGAGTTTATACCTACAAGATGCTTGTATTCAACGGAAGCATGACCATTCTGCTTTGAATAATATTTATCAAAAGTAACCATTTGTGCTTGCATTAAGAGTATATGATAGAAACTCATTTCTGATAGACATTGATAATGTTTGAGCAAGTATTAATTTTTGTTGTCTTCAGCTTGTTTGTAATGTCCCCTTCTCCGCACTAGACCTTATGGCGCCTTGTTGGTCTATCTTCCCATCCAAATAGGCTAACAGCACTTATTTTGAGGATGTCAGCTAGTCACAAGAGTCTTTTTGGTTTCGTTGGGGAGATATTTAAGTGGGAACTTCCTATAGTTAAGTCTATTTTATAAAGTTACTTTATCATTTAAAGTCACTTTATGACAAAAGTAACTTAAGTACTAAAAGACAAAATTGGTTTTTATCCCACATTGCCTAGTTGTTTGTATCTTCCCTCACATCGAGGTTATAAAAGTAAGGAGCTACATTGGGATTTACATCTATTAAATATATCAATATCCTCGAAGACAAATTTGGGTTGCTTAAGTGTGATTGGTCTTTCCTTAGAGATGAAACCCCTTAAGGAGAATCGAGAAGCTGGAAATAGCCCCAACATCTCTCTGTTCGTAGTCAGTTTGGAATGAGACGTGGGATGCTGGAGACAGTAGGAGAGTTTGAGTTTGCAGCAGACAGAAGAACACTTTCGATTGAAAGAAAGATTGCTTGAGCCAAACCACTGGCATACGGGTAGCAGCAACACGATTAGAATTTGAAGTCGGCCGCAAAGGTGGACTGTCATTCCACACACACATGATAGTAGTAAGAATCACACCTTTACTAAGACATGGCACGGGTTGGAGTAAGCACAGCAGAAGTCATTCCACGGGCTCGGGATTTACGGAAAAGTCCCCACACTCATGAAAACTTGCTCATCACCCTGCGAGGCTCTCATACACATCACAGTGACATCTATAGGGCAATATTCTGGACAAGTAGCAGTTCGGGTTAAGTGGGTATGCAACATTTGGGCAGTGATAGACGTCTCAAAGGTGACTAGACGATGGGCGTTATGCAAACATAGACAGTACAGCTGGACTTCCAACTACGGCATCCTCCCTTGGTGAAAACGGGTCTATACTACACTTATTCGAATTGCATATCCAGTTGTTGTATGTTATGTTAACCTTCTACATAAATTTGGAGTTCCATCCATGGTGTCTTGTATAGCAAATTTTAGTTTTTTGTTACTGTTGTAAATCCATACTACTCATTCTATACAAAATTAATGTTCTGGTGCCACCCTTAATGCACATTCTTGAAGTCACTAAATCATTTGCTTGTGTAGCTATTCCATGAATTTCTACTAATAATCAATAAAGTGATATTACAATAGTATCATTGCTTAATATCTAGGTTGCACACCAACTATTTGTCAAAATTCCACTAGTCAAAGTCTAAATTCTTTGATAAAACCAAGCAAGGATTCTTACAGTGGTGTCAGAGCCACAAGACCTACCAACTTGTGAGTAAGTTCTTAAGTTGCAGGCTGGGCTAAACAGAAAAAGAAAAAGAAAAATGATAATTAGGCAGAGGAAATCTTATAAATTTAGTCACTTCCGACCTGAACAGGCACAATCTTAAGATCAGATTGACATTGAGGACAGTTAATCAATTGATGAGGAGTTAACTTTTGGGGCAAGCATATAGGTTGAACAAGGTGAATAGGTTGAACAGGTTGAATAAATTGAATAGGTACAAGTCTTTCAAATGGCACATGAGGGGAATGAACAGGAACGAGAAGTGAGAGAAACCTTGCAGGCTATTAGAGATGGACAAAATAACATCGCTACTGCACTTTAGCAGCTTACAAGTGTTATGCAGCAGCTAGTTCCAACTCACACGAGAGCACCGAGTCATCACAGTGGAGGTAGTAGTGTGGCAGGATCACCCCGGGCTACTAGGGCTCCCACACGAAACACTAACAGGCCATTGATGCCCATTTTGAATACCGAGGAAGGGGTAGTATAACCCGCGGCACCAGGTTTACTCCCGGATAATGTTATGGCTATGTACGATGAATGGAATTTGTTCCCTGAGCAGATTAAACAAAATCTGACTTTTGTTCAATACATGAATTAGAAAAGGGAGACAGAGAAACCACAGCAGGACAGGAGGCCTAGGGCATAGAATAGGGACTTGAAGCACAGCATGAACAAATTATCTTTTCCCATTTTTGATGGCAGCAATAAGACATCTGCTAGAGCTTGGATTCACAAGCTAGACACCTACCTAACACTTAAGCCCATGTCGAAGACAAAAGCAATTAGATTCGCCACAATGCATTTAGAGGGAGCAGCATATGATTGGTGGCATCATGAGTAGGTCACCCAGGATCATGGTCTCATTACGTCTTACAAGACTTTCAGCTCTAAGTTGATCACCCGTTTTGACAGGAAAGACGTTGAGGTCTACTACAGGGATTTGGCGCAGTTGCGACAGGGTGGATCTTTCAATGACTTCATTGATGAGTTTCAGCGGATTTCAATGATGGTCCTAGATATGACAGAACAACTAAGGTAATGTTGTTTACTAAGGGTTTATAGGACGGATATAGAGGTTGGTCAAGGTCCTTAAACCAAACACTTTGGATGATGCTATTAAGATCACACATGATCTAGATTCACCTTCTTTGATACTATAGCCTCCTAAGAAACCTTATAAGGGGTCTACTTCATTCCAAAAGAACAAGAACCAGCAAAAGACTACCCCTCCCAGGTTGGACTTTGAGACACAAAATGAACTCAGGAGCCATGAACACCGGATCACAGATGCCTTGGCAAAGGCAAAATACATTATGTCGAGGTACTCTTGGAAGATGATAATGCGCAGCAGGGGGGCAGCGATGTTGATGGCAGCGATGAGGAAGAAAGTGAGGAACGGCTTCCTAGAGAGAGAGAAGGAATCCATGTCGGGATAGTCTCCTATCATAGCTTCCCTTTCCAATGATCCTATGGGTCACCCCTTTCGCTTGAAAGGTGTAGTTAGAGGACAGCGTATTGTGCGTCTCTTAGATACAAGTGCATCACATAACTTCATAAGCACGCGTTGGGTTTCAAAGAGAGTTACAAATTGATGACATACCCGAGTTCGAAGTTAAAGTGGCAGGAGGCGAGAGATTGAGGTGCACAAAGAAAGTGTCAAGGCTTTCGATTCACTTCGATTACTTTCTTCTTCACGCAGATTTTTATGTGGTCTATTTGGATGGATTAGATGCCATGTTGGGAAGACAGTGGTTGCAATTCTTACAGAATGGCTGACAAATGATTCTCAAAGCTATGCCAAAGGGTGAATCCAGGTTGATTTCAGCCCACAGGATGGAGGCTATTATGAGGCATGATGACATGGAGTGGGGAGCTCACTATTTCATTTCCTCTGAGACTACTTCAGACTCAAAACAACAGATTTAGGTTGACATTCAACCAGTGCTTGATAAGCACGAGAGAGTTTTTGAGGACATACCCTCAAGCATTCCCCCAAACAAAGGGTTTGAGCATATCATTGAGTTAGAGGAGGGCATCAAACCCATCATCACCACACTTTATCGTCATCCACGACACTATAAAGAAGAAATAGAAAGGACGATTAGGGAACTCTTGGATATGGGACATATCAGACCTAGCTCTAGTTCTTTCACTTCTTCAGTCGTTTTGGTGAAGAAGGATAACACTTTTCGCATGTGTATTGATTATTGTGCTATCAACAAGAGGACCATTAAGAACAGGTACCCTATTCCTCGCATTGATGAGCTACTGGATGAATTACATGTGTCAGTTTATTTCTCAAAGATAGATCTTAGATCTGGGTATCATTAGATACGGGTCCACAAAGAGGATGTGCATAAAACAACTTTCTGATGTCACTATGGACATTATGAGTTCTTGGTTATGCCATTTGGACTCACCAATGCGCCAACCACATTTTAGTCATGTATGAACCATATTTTTAGAAAACAGTTGCACAAGAGCATGTTAGTAATTTTTGACAATATCCTAGTTTTCAACAGAACTTGGGAGGAGCATCTGCAGCACCTAGATGAGGTACTTAGTATTATGGAGTACTCATTGTTTGTGAAAGAGTCAAAGTGTGATTTCGGATTGACTGAGAATTTTTACCTTGCTCACATAATAGGTGCAGTTGGGGTGAAGGTACATCGGGAAAAGATACAAGCAATCCTAGATTGGCCACCTCCGAGGAACGTATCAATTTGAGGGGCTTCCTTGGTCTTTGCTCTTATTACAGGAGGTTCACTAGAGGCTTCTCTTAGACAATAGCTCCCCTCACCGATCTCACACAGAAAGGAGTATTCAAGTGGACAGATGATGCAGAGGTGACCTTTGATAAGCTCAAGAAGGTGATGAGCACATGCACGGTTTTGGCACTTCCTGATTTCTCTTGCCCTTTTGTCTTAGAGTGTGATGCTTAAGGGAGCAGAATTGGCACAGTTCTGATGCAAGATAGGCATCCGATAGCTTATGAGAGCAGGAAGCTCATGGACAGTGAGAGATTGTACTCCACCTATGACAAGGAAAAGTTAGCCATCATGCACGTTTTAGCCAAGTTTAGATAGTACTTGGTGGGCGGAAAATTTATAGTTAAGACAAACCACAACAGTTTGCGCTACTTCTTAAAACAGAAGGATCTAAATGAAAGACAACAAAAGTGGGTCAACAAGATTCAAGCCTATGATTTAAGAACAATATAGTTGTTGATGCGTTTTCCAGAAGACCTTCAGTAGTAGAGTGTTGTGTCATTTTCGAGATATCGGCAAATTGGATGTCCCAATTGCTAGTTGAGTATTCTAAGAATACTCAAGCATCTCAAATTATGGATGGACAGCTCTAGGACAGCAGGTACAATGTAGTTGATGATGTGATTTTTTATAAGGATAGGATCTATCTCGTACCAAAATCTAAACTCAAAGAAAAGATTATGGACACTCTTCATGAGGCACCATCAGCCGAACACCCAAGTTTCTTCAAAACCCATAAGCAGGTCAAGGAAAGATTTTCATGGAAGGGCCTCAAGGATAATGTCCTTCAGCGTATCAAAGAATGTCGGACTTGTTAGCAAAACAAGTCAAAGCAGAGCAAGAGTTTCCAGCCGGATTATTACACCCTCTTCCTATTCCAACACAGAAATGGGATAGTATCTCCATGGACTTCATTACAGGATTGCCGAAAGTGCAGAGAAAGATTCCATTTTCGTGGTTGTGGACAGATTGACTAAGTTTGCTCATTTTTTTGCTATAGCGGCAGATTGGTCGGCCTCTCAGGTAGCTGAGTTATTTTTTCGAGAGATTTTTCGTCTACATGGTCTCCCTCGAACCATTGTGAGCGACTGAGATAGCAAATTTCTCAGCACTTTTTGGCGGGAACTATTTAGATTGGCATGTACGGAATTGACACCCAACACAAGTTACCACCAGCAGATGGATAGGCAAACTGAAATAGTAAACAAATGGGTGGAGGGTTATCTCCAAAACTATGTAGCGGGATAGCAGGGAGCTTGGATTAAATGGTTATATCTAGGTGAGTACTGCTACAACTCCTCCTACCATATGTCCATCCGGATGACTCCATTTTGAGCTCTCTATGGCAGCGAACCTCTGTTGTTTGTAGACCTAGCTTTGCAGGACAGCAGGGCACCACTAGTTGGAGATTGGATATAGGGTTAGCAAGACATTCTCAAATCTCTTCGAGAGAACATTCTACAAGCTCAAAATCAGTAGAAAATGTATGCTGATCGTCGTAGGATAGAGAGAAGTTTTGAGTTGGGTGACATGGTTTACCTTCATCTCCAACCTTACAAGCAGAGCTCCTTGAAGAAGAGTGGGTCCGGAAAAATTCAGCCTAGATTTTATGGTCCCTATCACATTACTCGAAGGGTTAGAGAGGTTGCTTATGAGCTGGACTTGCCAGGTGACAACAGAATTCATAACGTTTCCACGTTTCTTGCCTCATGAAAGCGATTGGTCAACATGTAGTACCCTCCATTGGATTTCCCCCACTTGATGTGGAAGGGAAGCTACTATTAGTCCTAGCAGAGGTGATTGAGATCAAAAAAAGGAAGCTACGTAATAGGTCCATCAAGGAGTATCTAATTTGCTAGAAGGATTTTCCATACGAAGATGCCACTTGGGAGAGTGAATCAATTCTGCAGCATCCGGCACTAAGATAGCTTGAGGGCAAGCAATCCTGGGAAGGGAGGACTATAATGTCCCCTTCTCCGCGCTAGACTTTATGATGCCTTGTTGGTATATCTTTCCATCCGGATAAGCTAATGGCATTTATTTTGAGGATGCCAGCCAGTCACAAAAGTCTTTTTGGTTTCATTGCGGAGATATTTAAGTGGTAACTTCCTATAGTTAAGTCACTTTATTTTATAAAGTTACTTTATCATTGAAGGTCACTTTATGACAAAAGTAACTAAAGTGACTAAAACACAAAACTGGCTTTTATCCCACATTGCCTAGCTGTTTGCATCTTCCCTCACATTGAGATTATAAAAGTAAGGAGCTACATTTGGATTAACATCTATGAAATATATCAATATCCTTGAAGACAAATCCGGGTTGCTTAAATGCGACTGGTCTTTCCTTAGGGACAAAATCCCTTAAGAAGAATCGAGAAACTGGACATAGCCCTAGCATCTCTCTGTTCGTATTCAGTTTAGAATGAGAAGTGACACGCTGGAGACAGTAGGAGAGTTTGAGTTCACAGCAGACAGAAGAACACTTTGGATTGAAAGAAAGATTGCTCGAGCCAAACCATTGGCGTACGGGTAGCAGCAACATGGTTAGAATTTGAAGTCAGCCGCAAAGATGGACTGTCATTCCACACACACGTGACAGTAGTAAGAATCACACCTTCACTGAGACATGGCACGGGCTGGAGTAAGCAGAGCAGAAGTCATTCCTTGGGCTCAGGATTTACGGCAGAGTCCCCACACTCTCGTGACAACTTGCTCATCACCCTGTGAGGCTCTCATACACATCACAGTGACATCTGCAGGGCAGTATTCTGGATGGGTAGCTGTTTGGGTTAAGTGGGTGTGCAGCATTTGGACAGTGACAGACATCTCAAAGGTGACTGGACAATGGACGTTATGCAAACATAGGCAGTAAGCTGGACTTGCAACTATGGCATCCTCCCTTGGTGGAAACGGGTCTGTACTACACTTATTCGAATCGCATATCCAGTTGTTGTATGTTATGTTGACCTTTTACATAAATTTGGAGTTCCGTCCATGGTGCCTTGTATAGCAGACTTTAGTTTTTTGTTACTGTTGTAAATCGATACTGCTCGTTCTATACAAAATTAATGTTCTCATGCCACCCTTAAGGCACATTCTTGAAGTCACTAAATCATTTGTTTGAGTAGCTATTCTATGAATTTCTGTTAATAATCAGTAAAGTAATATTAGAGTAGTATCATTGCTTAATATCTGGGTTGCACGCCAACTGTTTGTCAAAATTCCACTAGTCAAAGTTTAAATTCTTTGATCAAACCAAGCAGGGATTCTTACACTGTTAGATGAGGTTGGGAATCTGGAGTTCCTCATTGAATGAATTCTGGAAACTGTAACACTTATTTGTCATGATCCTTCAAGGAAATAATATCGCCAGTCAGCATTGAAAAATGTCAGGGGATTGCATATACAGTTTGCAGATCTTATGAATCGAGTAAGACATCACCATGGACAGGTGTTAATGGCTCGATCCTCAAATTTGAGGAATATATAAAGGAGCAAATTCAATCAGACGTCTCATTCCCATATGGTAGGGAGCTTCTCTTAATATTACAAGCCGTGTAGTCTTGCATTCAATCCCCCGATGGATGTGATTGTGTAGATGATATTAATATAATGACATTTGGTAAACAACTCTCTCTTCGGTAAAAATATGTCAATTCATGTACATTTTTTTCAGACATTACACATAGAGCTGTCACTCAAAATCATTCTTGAAGATCACTGTCAAAACATATATAGTTGACAAAGGAGATTCGATAAATATTTGATTAGTGGAGATTGTGGTCTACAAAAATTATTATCATGACATATTTTCTTTGGCCAGAGACATGAAGGATTTACGTTAATGCTAACAGCATGAAGTTCCACGTATTCCCTATGTTGTGCATATCACATTCTGAGGTTTGTTATCCATTTGAATATGGCTGTGTTGTTTGTTATTAACTTATTACGTTACATCAAGATGACAGATGTATTTAAAAGTTACGGTGCCTGTATCGAAGTCTTCAAAATTGTTGCACACAAAAGCTTTCAAAATTTAATCCAACCTTCCACCATACTTTCCATGAGTCTCAGCAATATTATCATGGATATCATGGAGGCCTTAAGTTTGTTTGATATTATATTTTATGTTAGATGTGTTAGAGAAGATGTCCAGTTAAGGGTGTGCGGTTAGGAATAGTTTGTGAAAGCTTTCTCAAATATTGATGAAATTGATGGTAAAAGGCTAGAGCAGTAAGAACAAAGTTGGTGAAGTTCCCTGTAGAGAGGGCGTCAAAATAGTATTTGTGAGTTATGGATGGACAAATCGACGAAGTTGGGATAAGCGAGCCTTTGAGAAGCCAGTATGGACTAACTCTACTGATTCTTCAATAGTTTTGTGGAAATTACTGTTTTTGGTGCCATCATTAGAGAAGTGATCCATTATTAATTGTGGAATAGTATGGGATTTTGTAACAGAATCACAACATGGCAAAGTTCAGTACATACCATATGCTTTTGGATAAAGCACTTCTAAATTGTGAATTGTACTAAGGAAAAAGGGGCTACTAATGACGAAGGGGCAATCCAGTCAAGCAATGCCTCATTGGAGGAATCTTCAGAGATATATGAAACGTGTCATTGGACTTTTGGTAGATGATGTATCTACTCCTGAGACTGCTGCTATATCAGTTAAGACAATTGAGTGTCTAAGCATACCAGGAAAAATAAAGCTAATGATGTCGATCATTCAGATTTTGTGGGACCTACCAATAATCTTGGCAAGATTCGAGAAAGGAGCAAAGCCAACAACAAAATGCAAGGTAGCTTCAGTGGCAGGATAATTTATGGAAGTTGGTGAATTAGAGGATTGGCACATAAATGATGCTTGCTGGACACAATCTCTGAAGTTTCAGATTCACATGAAATTTTGGACATCAATCATGATGCTGGTTAGAGACACTCTTTGTAGCAGTAGTAGAGAATGATGGTTCATCCGTCATGAGTCATTGCAGACAACTCAGATCTAATTGCATTCTTGGAGCAAGATATGCTTCCATGAGGGAGGGAGAAGCTAGAGCATCTGCTTTAATTGACTATCAAGGATTATATTGGTTCAAAGGGAAAAGATCATGTCAAGATGACTTCTCTACTGACCAAGAAACCATAGTAATCAAGGAGCAGATAGTAGATATACAATACATGGACATTCTTGGTGCCTTGCTTGGAAATAGCAAGGTAGCAAAGAAAGAACCTTACTACAGTCTTGTGACCCTAGCTCTATGATCTACCAACATAAGAGATAAGTATTTCATACCCTTGGATAATGTTCATTAGCTCATGCTATAACACTGGTATGACAAATCTTGTATGCTTCTATGATTGACATTTCCCTTCAAGATAGTTTAGTTTTTTCAACTATTTGGAATGAAGGATGGATCAAGAAGCATAAGAAATTGCATTCAAGGGAAAGAAAACTTAATACTTAAAGTTATGAAACTGAATTGAAAATGGACATCAGATTCAGAGGGAGTCAGATAATCTACTAGAGGAAACCTTGGACGAGAAGGTCAAGAGGTTGTTGCATGTACTTGGAGCTTCAAATAGAAGCCACATTATCATAAATGTTGGTGTCACCAAGCCTAGGGATAAATCCATAATTTATTACATTCACTCATGTCACTATGAAATCAGACAAGTACATTTGTGTACGGGAAACTACTCCTACAGATAATGTTGTGATCAAAATAGAGAGTTGTTAGACGATTTGCCAAGTGGATCTTTGATTACTTTGATCAATGCAATTCAAAGGGAGTAGATCGTGGAGATGTTTTCTAGACAAGGTACATTATCACTAAAGAACGAACGGCTGATATTCTCACCTAGTCTCACACCAAAGTAAAGTTTGTGCATTTTGAGACCAGCTTGGAGTTGTAAAGAATGAAGTCTTTACTAAGAGGGAGTCTTGGCATCAGTGATTTCATGCAATGTACTTTATTGGATTCTTCTCTGTGAGAGAGAAGCTTAAAGTGAAACCATTGTTCCACCCTTTAGGAGCAGTTATGATGGATCCTCCCTCTGATATGGTTCATGGTGGATGCCATGTGTGTCACGCCATGACATCACCGCCTAAGAGAATCTATGCTGACTCCATGTAAAATCTTTTGTTGTCATGTGTGTGACTCCGTGACTTTATGGGCTATTGTGGACAATATTAAAAGGTGACAATCTTTCAAGTAATGAATACTTGTATTTGACATTATAAGTGACAACTTTACAATGTTTTTTTAACTATCATGATGGATATCATGTGACTTGATATCTATGGGACATGTCATGGTAGTTAATATCTCTCGGACAATTTGATAGATATCATGAGACTTGATATCATTATGATCCTTTAAGAGATAATCATGGTGGATAGTGTATCCGTGGATATACCATGATTTATTATGGTAGACATCATGAGACTTCATTGAAGGATTTGATCAAAACAAATCCACATAGCCTTCGAATACCTGCATGCAAAAAACTTGTCACAGAAGAAAAAGACGAGAGGAGGCAAGGGTTTTGCTTTGAAAAATATACTAATGTATTCTCAGAAATGGAAGAGATAAAAAACAATTACAAGAGTTCAACCTTAAAGGTGAACGAAACCCTAAAGCCTAAGAAAGCTAGGTTGCACATTAATAATTAATAAAAGAATTAATTATTAATGCTAATTATTAATGCACCTAAGAGAAAGCTTAAGCACTAAACAGTAATAACTTAACTAATTATATCAAAATGATTTTAGTAGTAAGGAAACAAAATATTACTCTAACACCCCCCCTTAAGCTAAGCGAAGGGGAAAAGCTAACCTAGCACAGCTATGAAAGCAGGAAATGGGTTCTGGCAACAAGGCCTAATTAGGTACCCAATACAAGGAAATCTTTGTAGACAAAGGAGAAAACCCAGTGGAGAAAACTCCTCTCCAAAAAGAGATGAAAAAACAACAAAAAGAAAATGGCTCAAGAGACTCTCCCAAAACCATAAATACAACCAAACCCCCATGAGAGAGAGATGAGACATCAAAGCCCCCCAGAATGATGGAGTCCCTGTAGAAATGAACGAACCAATGGAACTCTAATGCAGAAGAAACAAGGGCACATAACAAGGAAACCACTGAATGACCGGAAGGCCTAACTAATGCTAAAAGGAGAAAACATAAGGATCCTAAAAGGGAATCCCCAATGTAGGCATGCTAACACTGTCATGAAAGAGGAGATGAATGTCCTCTGTAGAATCCACAACAACTGCACTTGAAGGCTCAATGAATGGAGTTGGAGGGTCCGGCAGAGCGGAAGTAGAATCTTGCTGAAGAGAAAAAACCTCAACTGGATGTGGTGTGGTAGTCAAAACAGTGATCTCGGGAAAAATACAAAGGTTCAAGTGTCCTGACTGCACCACATGATGCTCTTGCGAAACAGAAGAGTTGTCCTCCAACAGTGGAGATGGTGGACCAAAGTGTGAAAAAGTGTAGAGACGAGTGGTATGATCTATCGTCCCTACAGCAATAAGGCCTCTTGTTGTACTATCCCGAATGAAGACTGAATCTGCTGTGAACTCAACTGTCTTCCTTGATCCACTACATGTAATTTGATAAATCGAGAGAAGGTTTGCAAACAGAGATGGAACATACAATACATCATTGAATGTGCCACCCTGAATGCCAACTGAACCTTTCCCGCAGACTATTAAGGCAGTGTTATTCCCCATGAGAATATGAGGAATGGGAGAAGCCTCAATAGTGGAGAAGACCCCTTGAGAAGATGCCATATGGTGAGAAGCACCCAAATCCAGTATCCAAGGGACCTGGCAAGGGGATGCAATGGAAGCCCGTAATGCATGACCCTGTCCAAAATCTAGTGTAGATGATGAAGAGATGGAAGAAGACTGAAAGGCAGACCCCTCTGAGGTAGAAGAGGATGGAGATGAAACAGTGCTCTTCTGAAGAAGAGCTAGCAAATCTGCAATCTATTTCTCATAGCCATCAAATCTCTTTTGAAAACAATGTGACTCATCATGAGGTCCCTTCCGACAATAGGAACAGGTAAGAGTCTCAGTCTTCTTTTTCTCCTTCTTAGAAGACGATGAACCAGTAGAGTGTTGATACTAGGAATCTGATATCTGCTTCGGCTTCTGTGTATTCGGAGGTGACTTGGCAAGCAATGCCTATGACTGTGAACCTGTAAGTGAATCCATATTTTCATTACGCTTTTTAAGTACCACATGTATAGTATATGGTATATAGTATAAACACACCCCCTCCCTCCCATTCCCGGCAGCCTTCCCCAAATTGAGGCCCCTTTGTCCCCGTTGCCCGGAAACTTGTCCCACCGTCCCCCAGGGTGGTGTAACTATAGTATGGAGCTAAGGTAGGATAAATTGAGGAACAAGTCTGGATCAGAAGGCAGAAAGTTACTGAAAAGGTGTATTAATGCATTGGAGAGTCTGAGAAATGAATCTTTGTGTACGTTAGTGCATAATTTACCTAAGCATGATATTTATGTAAGCCAATGACAAGGAAGACAATGTGAAATAGGTACTCTTAGGTAGGAAAGGATTAATAAAATAATTTCTGATCAGCCTAGAGGCCTCAGTAGGTTTATATTCTAAAATTCTAAATCAAAACCTCCACTATAATGAAGAGAAGAGCTCCATTCCATGCGATAATCTGAGTGGTCGTCTTCATGGACGTGAGCAAGATGCTGGTTATCCTTGTAGTGATTATGGTGATCTCAATTGTAACTGTATGAGATTGCTATGTTTTAAGCAAGCTGTTTCGATAGAAGCCAAAATCACCTTGTTCATGTGGGCTTGGGTCCAGTGGAGTGGTGGCAGCTCTCTTAGTTTGTGTAAGAGTCTTGTTTAAAGTTGAACATCCAGTCCCATGTGTGATTGAGGCACGAGTTCCTGCAGCATAGAGAGTATGGATGTATTGTAAAGAGGTGGCTGCAAAATTACTTCAAATGGCCTCACACCTTAATGATACCCCCATGAAACTGAATACCTCACAATCAGTGTAATTGGGTGGAAAAGAAGGCCTAATACTTAGGTTGGCCATTGAGCTATTTCTTCATACTTGAGTAACAACTTGATGCTAACTGATCCTGTGTTTTATATATTATAAGTAATCAGAATAATAGCATGAAACTTGTTAGTAACTTAAGATACAACAATTCTTTTTGTGATTAGCACTAAATTCTCTTGATAAATCCCTAATTGATGTTGCCAAGCGTGTCTTTGAATAGAAGGGAAAGAAGACATTCAACACTATATAGGATTCTTTAGGATGGCAAGAATATAACCAACAAGACCTTTGGAAATTGAAGGATGACCTTCAGATACTTGTTTAAGACCAAGATAGTAATTATGAAAGATTACTAGCTAGTAAACCAGAAGAATGCCTAATGTTTGTTATCATGATTACATTGTATTCTTGTTCTCAACAACTTGTATGGAATTTAGCTTCTAATCCTGGTGTCTATCTGTAATGCAATAAGTGAAGGAAAAGTATCTCTAATCTGATTTGCATGGACCAATCGACCTGGCATCTATATATTCACTCTTAAGGACTTCAAGTCTGATCTTGGTTGTTCGAATTCATCTTTTGAAAAATCATATTGGTAAAGCCAGTTCCTCGATTATTTAAGAATCTGTAATCATCTTATGGGACAAGTGTGTGCATTACGTTGCTTATCTTGTAGAAGCAAACTATATTCCCTAATATTTCCTTGGAGAGAAGAAGGCTTTATAAATTCATATAAATATGACTGTAATTATATTGATTCTATTGTTAGAATTTGAAAGACAAGTTTGATGTCGAGGACCTAAAGAGTTTATGGAGAAGTCCAGGACTTGTAATTATTCATAGGATTAGAAGCTTGTATTTATTTTAAGATATATATCAGGATGATTTGAAATTTAATGTTGTCTATTCTTGTCTACATTGTTAAAAACTCCAAGAACGTCAAGCTTTCCAATGCGAACAATTTTATTTATATCTCAGAAACGTTCAAGTCCCCATTCAATTATATTAACAGTCATAACCCCAAAGAAATTCCTTATCATTGAATTAAATCCAATCGATTTATTTACAAGAGCTATTTCGCAATAACCATATACTAAAAAAAGAATAGGAAATTCAAATGTCCAATCAAAATTGAAATTGCTAAGGTCAATTATTTCCTGTCAATTACTAAACTGCCAGCTAACCAAATGGTTAGCTAACACTAACATTTAACAATAGCACAAATAAAACAATAGGTTGTATCTGTAACCCATGTTACGATACAACAAACAAACATCAAATGAAAACAGTAACACTTTTCGATCATGAGGACACCAAAAGCCATCTAATATAGTGAACATTGTTTTTGCTATTTTTTATTTCGTAAAAATGTTTCCTAGGTCAATTTCTCGTCTTATACCATGAGTGTGCCATCATTTTGTTTTGCTGCATTTAAGATAGTCCAATCTGATTTAGTAGGACTTATTTCATCAATGGGCCTTTGCAGGGATCAAGCAATGACTGGCATTCAGGCATCCCCACCATGCTCATATGTGGGTAGACCTGTATTTAGGCCATCAATACCTTGAAATCACATAATTGTCTTCACATCACAGTAGCAATCTCCTATTTTGACTAGGTCTTAGACAGTACAAAATTACAAATTGTAGTGTTACAGTTTAAACCCACAAAAACATATATATGGATATGTTCATATGCATTTGCATGTGTCTGTGTGTGTATATATATATATAGACACACACAGTTATCCATTAGTCCAAGATTTGGAAAAGTAATCAAGACAATGATCCAATGCAAAAAATCAAGCTCCAAGATTAAACTTAGTGCAAATACGACAACTACACATCCAATTTTTAAATACCCACTCTCAATCTGATTTGAAAATACCCCCCTTCCGCAAGATATATTCAATAAGAACTAACAGGTATTCAAATTAAATACAAGAAAACTAATGATTATAACAATAGTTCACTTTTCCGCATCAACAAAAAGAACTTATGCTATCTGTTGAAGGTCTAAAAGGTGAGAATGTTTTTGACATACTCCACTTACATCTAAAGCTTTTTTGGCTTCCCTCTCAATCCAAATAATTGCATGATCTGATGTAGCATTGCATGAAAGGACAATGTGTTCAAACCTGCCATCAACAGGTATAGCAGTTTTCACCTCTGGTGGGTATCTTCCACATCTATGCGACATAAGGTCTTAATTAGCTGCCGCCTCTAGTGCAGATAGCATTCAAATCAATGCATAATAATAGTCCAACAAGAAAGTAAGCAGTACATATACAAACAAGCTAAAGAGCGAGCTAAAGAATATAAAACAATGTTGATTTACCTTACAAATTTTTAACGATAATTATCATTCTAATATTAGCTTCTATCATGTCCTCATATCTGAGGCTAAGATACTTATGGTTATTGACTCTACTTGATCAATATTTGGCATACTTGCAATACTTAAACATACAAAGGAGATATATACATGATACCGATAATATATAGAAACACATATCTACATGAATATAAACATACATACCTGAGGCTGAGACTATATGACATGAATGCATAATTCTAAGAACACTTTAAAAGTATCTTGATGTTTTGTAAAATTGTTTTACACTGAATTGGAAGCAAAGAGAGGTTGCCAGGCAGGCATTGACATCATAAAAAATGTCATATTTTACTCTTAAGTAGAAGGAAGGAAAAAATTACATGTATAGGTTTTCCCATGAACTAGAAGTGCCGGCATATTCAAGTGTTTATAGCTATTAACAATACTTAATCTATGAATGTAAAATTAAAGATCCATCAACAGAAAAGTGATTTGGTTTTTTTCACAAATAATAACTGTGGGTACTGTATGCATGATTGAAATAGAATACATGTTTTTTAAATAATTTTAATTCTTAACCACTACAATCACACTATGTGAGATAAAACAATTTTATTCTCTTTTTTCTAGAGCATCATAATTCCTTTTTTAGTAGTGGATTAATCTGAAATACATTAGTTTAAAAAAAAGTGTGCATTAAATACTAAGAGAGGACTGATCTGTGTAGCAGTTCAACGAAAAAGACTCTTTAGCACACACGAGACATCATTCTTTGCCCATCTTTCCCCTTGCTCCCTCCAACTCTGAAGAAACAAATGCCAACTTTAAAGGTTTTTGGAAAGGCAATGAATTATGTTCCATAACTCATAGAAATATAAGTGCAAAACCAAATATCAAGAAGTATTCGTGGGACACCCCATCAATGTCATATCTGTGGGGTGGGGCACAAGAAGACAACCAATCAAAAAATACCAGTTTCTGTCCACAGAAGAACCATTTTGAAGGTGGCAGATCCACCAAGAAGCAGAGAGTTATGCCGGAGCAATTTCTGAAACTGAAGAATCCTAATGTGCTTGGCTTTAAATGGACACATATCTTATAAATCTGTCATAAAATGTTCCAAAGGGAATAAAGATGTTGCAACTTTTTGTATGTAGAGTTTTCGACCTCAAGGTCATTTCTCCACATTAAATATTTGTATCTTCTAGGTGGATGCATGGTTTCTCTACTTCTGTTAGATAATTTTTCTAATATCGTTCCTACATAAAAAGTTCTGTAATCACCATTCTATTCTACTTTTTTATTACAAAGTATATGTTGATGAGTGTCTATTCTGGAATAGGCAAGGGAGTTTGATTTAAACAAAGTAAATCAAATACGTCTTATTTAGGTATTCTGAATAATACCAATGCAAGAGTTGCACACTGTCTGGATAAGGCTTGATTACTTGCACATAAACCTCCTAAAACCAAAAAATACGTCCTATGGAAATCAATCAATTTGGAAAAACAAAAGCTAAACAATATTGACAGATTAGTGGATTCTTTCAAGACGAAATTTTGAAAAAGAAAATGAAAAAGAGTGAAAGTTGGAGAGAAATAAAAGATTTTTTTTCTGAAAACATAAGCAACTCAAAGTATCATGATAGGACAAAGTATCATGATAGGACAAGTAGCCACATATCTATTGAAATCATGATAGCTTCACTTGGAACAGTTTAAATTGGTGTTAACAAGATTTAATAATCTTGATGCTCAAATTTAAATCTAGCATTGTGAACATCAAACTTCATCCAAACTCAAAACCCTTCAAAATCATATGAACAAATGCCAAAAATGACTTTCTCAAACCAACACTCATCACACAATTCATTTCAAAAAACTATTAGTTGCTCCCCACAAGGTACTTAAGATTATCCCAAAAAGTTGACAAACTTAATAAAAAAGGTTGTTTTTCAGTCTCTCCCCAGGAAAAGTTTATTTTCATGCATATCACATCCATTTTGTACCCCTCTCAGAGGTGCATTCAACTGTCAAATTTGTTTATGAAATTAATTACATACTCTGTAGTCTGTATATCTTGATTAACTATTGGTGTCTTTTGATGTTCTCATGGCTCCTTGATTTCCTAATTTTTATTTGGCTGCTTTTAATTTTTCGGAACCATTCACTTTTAAACTAGAGGTTAACCTTCACTTTCTGAAGAGCTTCTTCTTTTTATTCTGTCTGACAGTAACTGGTTTATGTCTTGTTTGGATGGAACAAGTAGATTTGACTAGGCTTGTTAAATTCTTGCATCCAAACCTTGTCACCCATCAAAGACTTCTCACAACAATTTTGGATGCACTCTAACGACATAACCAAGTTTAATAACAATGTCAGATTCCGCTTTTTTCACTAACTGTTTTTGTGCCATCATACAGTCACATATGCCACACAATCTCTTCTTGCATCAGCTGCAACTCTCAATCTTCATGCTAGACTTTTGTATCTCACAGCACCTGGTGCTTCAGACTCAAGAAGTGGCTTTTTCAGATTCAAGAAGAAATTAGAACCAAGTGAAATCTGTTATTATGCACATAGCTTCATCATGTTGTTTTTGTGCTCGTTTAACGACAGGCAAAGTCTCAGATCATTGTTGCCCTCCGAACCATAGACGATCAACTGTTATCATCAACCCCCAATCACTGCTCTACTGAATAATGTAGATTGTATATATTCTCAATTGCCAATGAGAGGGAAAATTAATACCCGTGGTTAAATGAGTACTAGAAACAACACATCAGGCCCCAACATTATATATTTTTCTACTACAAGGGCACCAGAAAGTAAACCCTGCAATTCAAATAAGTGAAACTCAAGTTATTGAGTTAGGCATCCAAAGAGTGTATGCATCAAAGGAGCAGGAACAAAATTAGATTTTAAACTCCCTTACATCAACATAGTTGATTTCTTACGTGATAGTCATGAGATATGTAACTTGGCGATGAGCCACAGTTCTTTGTTACAATCAGTTTAGTCACATGAACAAATACAAACACATTTAAAAGGTAATCTCGCATCTATTGGACTATCATGTCTACAAACAGATCAGAACTGCAAAAAAAGGAATCTGGTTAAATGTCAGTACCATGATGAAAAAACATCTATTAAATAAGGATTTATATCTGATGTTAAACTAGGTTAAAGAATTCTCTCAGATCCTTGAGGCTTATCAGGTGCAAAAAAATTAAGAAATTAAAATTACCCAGGGAGGAACCTCAACACAATGAAGCAATAAATAGAAATGAAATCCAAATCCCGGGTCCGTGGGCCTCTTGGGAAATAGGCAATCAGGAAGGCAAAATTCATCCAAGAGAAAATCTAGTTGTGAGAAAATATTAAAACTTTACCTTAACCAATTCAAAACGCAGATATGGCGTAAAAAGATTGATTGCAACTTGTAAGGAATCAGACCCAGTGAAAAATCACGTGGATTTAAAACCTTGTGTTTGGCTCTATAGGTCTAACAGAAGCAAAGAGGTTTCTTCTCAGGAAGATAAAGTGAAACCCAGATGCAATGAAACAGTTAAAACCAATCAGATCCAGACATCATGGGACCAATCTCATTAATTAGGTTAAAGAATTCTTCGATGTCATTGATGCTTATAAGGTGCAAAAAAAATTAAAGAAATTAAAATTAACCAGGGAGAAACCTGGAAAAATTGAAAACAATAAATAGAAATGAAATCCATCCGGGTCCATGGGCCGATTCCTAGGAAAAAATTGGCAATCAAGAAGGCAAAAGTCATCCAAGAAAAAACCTAGAAGGGAGAAACTTTTAAAGCATTACCTTAGCCAATTTTAAATGCATATATAGTGGAAAAAGATTTATTGTAACTTGTAAGGAATCAAACCCAATGAAAAATCATATGGATTTAAAACCTTGTGTTTGGCTCTATTAGTCTATCAGAAGCAAAGAGGTTTCCTCTCAAGGAAATAAAGTGAAACCCAGATTCAAGGAAACAGTTAAAACCACTTAAATCCAGACATCATGGGACCAATCTCACTACATAATTGCAGCCATCAGGATTAAGACTGGAAAAGAGTAAGAAAAGGCTGAAAGACACCACCTAGACAAGATAAGAAAATAAAAATCAGTTTGAACTTTAAGGCAACACAAACCAAGTTCTAAAACAATTACAAAAAAAATCTTGGCAAGATCTACTCAACTTGTGCAAACATGAAGGACTAGCTTCAGCCCAAGAAGCAAACAAAAATAACGATGAACCAAGGTTGAGAGAACTAGAAATGCAAATTAAGATATTCATTGGTCAAATGAAACCAAAAGCAAAAAGATACAAGGTAAGCTCATAAAAGAAACAAGGCCCCTGAGCCTAAACCAGATTTGAGATTTATGGGAAGCAAACCAGAAAAGAAATGATTGAACTGTAATGTCCGCATATAGCAACACCGGAGGAAACCCTCGCTCTGCTCCCTACCTTTTATAGGTTGGTGTACAAACAACGTTTCCCCAGCCCGATCAAGGTTTTTGTCATACAACAGAATGTTGTACAGTAGTTTAATAGGTCATATAAAGGAATTATATGACCATACGGTGGGATTGGGAAGCCTGTATGGTGAAGTTAGAAGACCATACAATACAACTGATGCACTTGTACACTATGACTGTCACAACAGTTTAAGATGTTGTACAATACATGGATGAGATGGTAGGGGTCATACAATGTGTGCAAGAAAGGTTGTAAACAGGAGATGATAGGGAATATACAGTGGTGTGCGGAAAGAATACTTTGTCTATGGGTATTTACAGTTCCAACCGGACTTTGCAAAGATTATGATGGAAATAACAAATTCTTAGGCAAGCGTATCACACATAACATAGAGCACTAAATATTGATAATGGAATCCATAATATAAAAATGTCGTTGAAATTCAGTGTTACCAGCCTCGGACTCTGCTTGGACTCGACCAAGCCCAAATCAGGCTTCGACTCGGACTCAGCGTCCGGGCTTAGCATAGACTTGGCAATTAAAAACCCATGAAATTCAAAGATTTTAAAAAATTTTAAGTATTTTTCATGCATCATTTAGCCAATTAACATCAGATACACAATAATTGAGATAAATAGAAGCTACTTTGCACACATCTACAACTTTTCATAGATCAAATTAAGTATAAATGCGAATTTTTGAAAGAAATTACTTAAAGCTCAACTGAATAACATAATAGAAATATAGTGTCACTATTAAATGTCTATAATATTCATGGAATATGCAATCCATTGAATCAAAATTTCGAATCATATATCAATATAAAGGCTCATTGTAGCCTATGTCCTCCTACAACTATGCCTAAGATAGGTCATAGTAGACTCTAGAGCCATCATCTCTCCTTGTGTGTGAAGTTGAACCTCGGTGACATGATCATCCTCCTCATCCCCATACTCATCCTCATCATCAAAGTCGGATCCATCACTCTTAGCCTCAGGGTCCTACACTAGGTCTCCTTGTGCTCTTGCCTCCTCCACTACCACTGCCTCTACCTCTCGATCCACCTAATCAACCCACTCCAAGTCTTCATCACTGAAGACAGTATCAACTTCTAGCTTCAATTTGACCTCAAATAGCCAAGACAAGTTGCATGAAATAACACTGTTGAAGGCATGTTGAATCCTGAAATTTGGTTGAACCTAGAATTTTTTGAAAGCCCCCAAAATCTAAAACCTGCATTTTAACTCCTATGAAGCTGAAACTTATCTCGAACATTCTGACAGTATTTATACAAATGTAACTTAAAGTATAAGAAAGAAAATAAATGCAACTTATACATAAATGTTATATTTGTTTAAATTTTCTTGCCCCTGAGCTGAAAAACTTATTATTTTTTCATTGGTTGATGGCAGAGTCCAACCAGGAAGACTTGCCAAGTTAGTCAAGGCAGCGGCCTCAATGAGACAACCAAGACTCAATCAGGACTCGGCCGAGTCCGAGTCCAGAGGCAATTTGCCTCATTTTTCCCACCTCGCCTTAGGACTCACTGAGTCCTGTAACCCTACTTTGAATGCACAAATTGGGCTCCAACTGAAAGCCCCCAAATACAATCCATCAAGCAAAATAGGTTGAGGTCTTACTCCCACTATAACTACAAATACCAAGCAAGGAGGATCTTTCACCTTCGAAATGGAAAACAAGCTAATATCCAACGAGAACTCGCAATTACAAAGAAAATATAGATTCACCATGCCTACAACAAAAACTAAAGTGGACTTATATATTGCTTCGGAAAACATCTTGGAGGACTAAAAATGTGCTAACACGACCAAAACATTACTAACTAATAAATTTAAAAGGGGCCAAAGATATATTATTATTAAGTTTCGAGGCCATACACAATTAATCTTAAAATGAATTCTTTGATTATATCAAGAACATTCCTATCCTCCCGGCCCAAGAACTAAATATCTGGAACATTTCTATCCTCCCAGCCCAAGAATTGCTTTCCCTCAAGCAACTGCAAACTCGGATGATCTAGAATTTGTTCACCTTCTCGGGTGGCATCTTCAAAGGACAGGTCCTTCCAATGCATTAGGTATTCTTTAACGGTGTGTGACCTTAGCTTTTTCTCTTTGACATCAATGATTTCTACAGGTTTTAGAATTAGTTTTCCTTCTTCATCAATGTGTGAAAGTTCCTTCGACATTGTGGCATGTTGACCAACAATGTTTTAAGGAACGACACGTGAAAAACATTGTGAATCTAACTCCCCTCAACAAGTTTCAACTTGTAGGCAACTTCGCCCACCCTCCAAACCACTTTGTAGGGTCCATAGAAGCGCAACTTCAACTTCTTCGTACCACATTTCCTCAAGGAGCATTGTCTATATCGTTGAAGCTAGAGGTATACCATATCTCCTACCTCTAAACTCCACTCTAACTTGTGTCAGTCGGCATAAATCTTCTACTAGTTTTGAGCCTCTGTAGGTAGTCCTAAGAGATCTTAGGATATCCAAACTCTCTTGTAGCCAGTCATTGGACTTGGTGTGCAATTGTCTCCCAACATGAGATCCACAAATGATGAAGGCTCATTACCTTAAAGCACCTTGAAGGGTGTCATACCTATTGACATGTTATGAAGTGTTGTAACAATGCTCTCCTAAATGCAACCAACCCACGCCTTCTGCTATGTTGAGACGTAGTTCTTGAGGTAACCCTCCAACCACTTGTTCACGGTCTTCGTTTGGTCATTTGTTTATGGGTGGTAGCTTGTACTTGGCGACAATTTTATACCTGCCAAGCAGAATAGTTCCATCTCAAAAATGTTGAGGAATCAACTATCCCTATCAATGACTATGTTCTACAAAAGACCATGCATGCAAGACACCTCCCAAAACAATAACTTGACCACTTAAGTGCCTGGCATCTTGTGAAAGTGGCAAAGAAGTGTGCATATTTTGTTAAACGATCCACCACAACAAAGATGCAATCTCTACCTTGCACTTGGATTTTTTTTGTTGGCAAGGGGAGCATTCTTGTGCGTACTGCAGTACATTATGCTTAAGGCCCTTCTAAGAGAATCTTTCCTAGATATGTCTGTAGCTCTTTAGGTATCCCAGGTGCTTGGCAAAAGGTGAGTCGTGAATTCTTTCCTTCACCTTGGATTCAGATACCAAGTAGATTCTACCCTTGTAGTAAATGATGTCGTCAACCACCTTGTACAAATCATCTTGTACTTGACCATACATCAACTAGCATGCGAATGTATTCTTGGAGTACTCAACCAACAAGTGTGCCTACCAATCTGCTGAGAACATATGGCAAGTCTTCTTAAAAGGGCATCAACTACCACATTGTTCTTGCCCTTCATGTACTCAATATCAAAATCATATGCTTGGATTTCACTCACCCATTTTTGTTGCCACTTGTTCAAATCCTTCTACTCCAAGAAATATCTCAAATTGTTGTGACCTATCCACACAACAATTTTTTCTCCAATGAGGCATTGCTAAAACTTAACCAGTGCATGGATGATGGCAAGCATCTCCTTGTCATAAATGGAGTACAATTGTTCTACTCTCAAGAGCTTCCAACTCTTTAACATGATGTGGTGACACTCTTGCAATAACAATGCCCCAATGCCTTCATTCGATGTATTGCACTCCAAGATGAAGGCCCAAGTGAAGTTAGGTAGTGCCAAAACCAAACACGTACTAATAAATTCCTTCAACTTGTCAAAGGTGTGTTGCACCTACTCATCCCAATGGAAGGATCCCTTCATCAAATCTAGCAGTGGTGCACCAAGCTGTGAAAATCCCTCATAAACCTTATGTAATAGTTGAACAATCTTAGGACTCTACGCAGCTCCAAGAGTCTTGGGAGGCAATCAATCCAAAATTGCTTGATTCTTCTCTTGGTGTACTGTTGATGTGAGTTTTGTATCACTTACATAACATATTAGGATTTGAATATTCAATATGGGATATCAAACATGCAACTCCTCTCTTGAAAAGTTATTACTCATGAAGACATAAGCAATAGCTCCAATGTTCCTTACACCGTTGGATACTTGCTCAGTTTTATCGATGTGATTCGCTAGTAATCACATAGGCGGCCTTACGCTATTCATTCAAGGATGACTTGGACTTTGGTGGAATGAAGATGATGGTGACTCGGTTTGTGAAATGTGCGGAGGCAGATAATGTTGATGATGGTGGTGATGGAGGATGTGTCTGCCAATGATGATGTTGATGGGAAAGCGATGGTTGTCGAAGGTGAATGGATGTGTTCTAATACTTAACTTACTCCTCTAACTTGCTTCTCTAAGCTTTGACAACCCAGCTACTTACTATTCTACTCCTACTCCTATGAATGGAAGGTTAACAAATGGACGGGGATCGAACCAAATGAGAGCTGACCAGCAGCCTCACTTCCATAGGTGCAATGATTCAAAGGAAAAATAAACTAGTTTACCACACAAAGCTTCCCAACCAGCCGCTAGGATGCTAGTGGCCTAGTATTGATCCCTATCAAACATTTACCAATGCTACCATACAACTATCCATCTACTTCACTCCTACTTAGCAATTTGAAATGAAACCAACTTTAACAACTTGAAAGGAAATCCAACTAAGTGGAAGTAGAAAACATGCAATAACACCCAATGTTCTTGATCAACATGCCAATTGCAACAATGAAAAAGAGAGCATTTTGGTATTATCTTCGCAACAATTTCTCCAACATTTTACAAATGAGAGCAAATGGCCTTTTATAGGGGCCAACAATACAACGGACGGTGGAGATCAAAACAAGATCAATGATCCAGATTGGATCCTCAAAACCCTAATTAGGGTTGCCACCCCATCGGCCAATGAGAAGCTGCCACCTCATCAATGGACCAATGAAAAAAGTGCAAAAAGTGGCAACCAATGAGAAGGCACCAAAATGGTGGCCAATCAAAAATAGACACTTGTCCTATTCTAGAAGAAAGGGAAATTGCCACTTGGACTTATATCAAATGATCTTCTAATATAAATCTTCCCTTTTCTTTCATTTTCTTAGCTAAGGCAATGAACTTAGCTAGCCTTTTATTAACTTCTCCCATAAGAGGATAGGGTGTGTGCTTTGCCCTGAGTTCCGTTGACTTTGCCACGCCACTTGCTGCTTGTAGTATCCTTTCGTGATCCTTCTCATATTCTTTCTCAAATCCAATAAAAGCATTGAGAGAGGAAAGGGTGCCCAAATGCTTTTTTTTGATAGCAACCTTTCCCAACTCATCCAACTTCGATCCAAAATCTGTCTCGTTGACATCTTCTTTGCCAAGGGGGATTGTCCTTCCTTCAGTCTGTCCCTCATCCGTATCATGTCCACTGTACAGATATTGGTGTCGGTTATTCACTTCATTTTCGAGAAGAAGAAAGTTTTGGGCGTCATATCCTCTTTGTCTTTCTTAGTGTTCGCCCGCTTGGGATTCTTACTTGCACTATCATCCTCCATACTCGTCGCCCTATTACAGGATGGTAGAGTGGTGGACCAAAAGGCAAGAAGAACCAAGCAGAGCAATCCTTAGACTAGAACGAAAGATGGATGTCAGCTTAAGCACTCCTTGCAACTCTAGATGATGGAAATTCACCTTAACCAGTAAACTTACAGCGACTTTTCGAAACCTAGGATATGACTTTCAAGAAGTTCAAATCCCTTTGCAAATTAGAAATTTATCATGCAATTCACCTCCAAATAAAATTTCCCAACCTAAGGCAAAAATCGCAGCCACTTGCAAAAATCAGAATTTTATCCCCCACAAATTTTGGCTCCCACAAATTTCGCCCTCCACAAAATTCGCCAAGCAAGAAAAGTGCAGATCTGCTCTTGCAAAATCACCAACACCTTGAGAAGGAGAAGTGAGAAGTGAGGAAGAAATGGGAGAGAGGCCTCCTCTTATACCCAACTTTCTTCTTGGACCCTGGGAGAAAGAAAAACAAATAATTAATGTAAAATTATGGCCCACAATTAAATACTTAACCAAAATTAATTTTGCCATGATGAAAATTAACTTTCTAAATTGCCAATTAGTTCTAAGTTGCAAAAAGAAATTAAATGGTGCCTTGGAGATGTTAAATATTCCCATTTAATGAGGATTTAGTCATTAATACGTCATTAAAATAAGATTTTGGCTAACCAAAAGCCATTTTTCAATATTAAATTACCAATTTCATTAAAGGCAAAAAGTTTTCAAGACAATTTTAATCTATTAAAATCAATTTTTTGCAATTTCTTACCCAAATCGATTTTGCTATGCCAATAAATTTATTTATTTTGACAAAAATAAAATAAAATTTCTTCTAAAGCCAAAAATCAATTTTTGCAATTTTATTTCACCATCACAAAAATTAATCTTTTTCATCAAAAATAATCAAGATTTTCCAAAAGACCAAATTTAACAAAAATTTCATTTTTGAAAATTATCCAAATTTACACAATTATATCCAAATTTTCAAAAGAAAAATGCCTAAGTACAAAATTTACAATTTTATCCTACCAAGTGTTGCTCTTTAAAATTTGTTCGGCTCAAGGATGAAATTGGTGGCTCTAGAAAATCAAGTTGAAACCGGGTGAAAATAAATCTAACCTTCTCCCCACTGGCCCTGAAGGTGTCCAAGGCTCAAATTTTCAAAACTCAAAATTGTTGGACAATCCAAAAATTTGCCAAGGCAATTAGAAAAAAGGGGGTCCCCAAAAATTTTGGGGCAATGGTGTGAAAACTTCACAACATGTACCTGTACCCCGGGGCACTGATGTCATGACCCAAGTACAACATCTCGATCATCCCAAACTCACATTTGGACCTTTTGGCAAACAGTGATTGTGATGAAATGTGATGAAATGTCAAAATATTTATTATACTATCCTGATTTTTTTAATTCCATTCTCTTGTATATATGGATGAGATCATCTATCTCATTATATACAAGCAAGAGGTGCCCTTTCTCCAAGGGACACCAATCTTTTATATTAATATAATATATTTTAGATTCTTATATTAATATAAGGTAACATATTATCAATAATAATATTACCACAATTATTAAATTATACAATTATAGAATACAATAACTATACAATATATTATACTATAATACACTCTTCTCATAATGTAAATAATCACAACCTTTATGATATCTAGGTTGGCTTGTGGATTTTTTAGCACAGCTACTGTAAAATCAACACTCCCTCTTAGCTAAGGAGGAATCCATTTAGACTGTCACACAATGACCATCTTTGTATAGATAAATTAAATAGATTCTTTAATAATGGAGTGATATTAGATTAGTCAAAGAAATCATTAATTAATTAATGTCTCAAAAAATACTATATTTGAGACATTATTGTGAATTAGATATGTAAGCCTCCCAAGGCTAACTTCAACACTCCTTAGCTAGGGAGACATCTTTATTAGGTTAAGTTATATTAAGGTTTAACATTAGTACCACAATGAGATATCTCTACATAACATAACCAGATATAATATCCATCGTTGTTAATTTAGAAAGTTCACATTTAGGCACAACTTGGATATCGTCGTATGTGTTATCCACCTTAAAGGGTTTTAAGATATCTACCATAATGTCCTTGGATACTACCGTATGTGCTATCCTCCGTAATGGATTTATGATATCACCTTGGGTAGCACCAAATGCACTTCCCACCTTCATGGCATGTCCACGGATATCACCGTATTTGTTATCCACCATGAAGGACTTTAAGATATCTACCATTATGTCCTCGTATAGCACCGTATGCACTTGTCCTCCATAATGGATTTACAATATCTCCTTGGGTTGCACTATATGTGCTTCCCACCTTCATGGCTTGTCCACGGGTATCACCATATGTTTTATCCACCATTAACGATTTTTAAGATATCTAGCATTGTGTCCTTGGATAGCATCGCATTCTCTTTTCCTCCATAATCCACTTACAGTACCATCATGGCATGTCCTCAAGTATCCCCACATGCGCTACCCACCATAATGGATTTGTAAACCATCATTATGAGATTGTTACCTCGCAATAAAGGTAACAGTGTACAAGTGTCTTATCATTGTGAGATTGTCACCTGACAAGGATATTAATATAACAAGTAAAAAGTAAAATCACCACAAATTATCTCATGTAGTGTTATCATTGTGTCACACATGACATCCATCATTAACCATATTAAAGGGTGGAATAAGGGCTTTCACCTCAAACTTCTATCTCACAAAGAACTCATTAAGCAGATATCAAGTTTGTCTTTTTGAGCTCTTTGTTCAAGGTTGCTTCTGATAAACTGTCAGAATCCCTCTGAATCTAATATCAACCTTTTGACCTTTTTTTCCAAGATTACTTTTGATGAATTGTCAGACTCCCTTTAACCTCATATCATCCTTTTGGCATCCTTGTCCAAGGTTGACTCTTATGGATTGTTACACTTTGGGAAAAGTTCGAGCTCCCTCTACTTCTCAACTAGCATAGAATGGGAGTTTCACCACATCGACATCAGCCATTCTACCCACTCTTGCATATGGGCTCTTCTCACCAAGTACTCCATTCTATGTTAGTCAATTATGTTATTGGGGGCATTGCCACATCCATCATTTTCAGTAGTTTTAACAAATGGAGAAGAAAGATGCAAGAAATCATGTCTTTATGAAGAGGAATGTTGTTGGACTCGAGTCGTTGTGAACAACTTTCATTAGAACTACCAATCCGGCCAAATGTGGGCATGACATAGAGGATGGAAAAATTGTCTCATTGCCATGCTCAAACTATGGATCACTTGTCTCATCTTTCTGAGAAATTAAACTATCTCTTGATAGTCAATAGTTATCCTTAAGTTTCTAAAATATATTGTGTGGTTTAAGGGTATCATGCTGTCATATCATTGTAGAATATATTATTGCAACATGTTCAGGCTAGGCAAATATATTATCTCATAATTTAGATTTTGGGAAGGTGGTCACATTTGATAGAGCTCATATTCATCCACGCTCTTACTTCACCAATCGATCTATGTATTGCATCCATCATGTGCGATCTTACAACATCATCCTAAACACAGACCAGTCCTAGTCAAACTCATATGTGCAAAACCAAGCATCAACAATAGCATTTGGATAATGACTTTCATAAATCCCCTATTGTATTACCATGCAGCCATATTATAGATGACTCTTCATGATAACATTAATTTGCATCCCCTTAGTTTATCGTTGATAATCTTAATGTAATTGTTGATTATGGAAGTTTCATCGTGTCTTTCACAATCACATTCGATATTTGACATACTTGATGCTCAAGAGCTCACACAATATTTTGGAATTGTATAAAGGCAATAGTCACGCCCAATAATATTAATGAATATTTCGTGGCACTTGACTGCATTGTAGATTATGTCTGGTTCATGCGTGGCCTCTAAGAATATATTTATCCAGCATTCATAGGTACCATGTTTCCAAGTCCATGACATTGGATGATAATCTGGTTTCAATGCTCTGTGGGTCTCATGTCATTGGTGTTATCTATCAATAAACACTGGTCCATTTATCATCATTCTATGGCATGGGTATTGAATCCCCAACCCTGCAAACATGGGACTAAGAAAGATGTAGTGGTAAGTCACAATTGAAAATCCCCAAAACTGTAATGATCATTAAAATGGTCAATGTCTTGAGGATTGTTTGAATTTTCTATTCAACATGTTCCCTGTTTCTAATGCATTATATCCTATCACTATGGAAGAATAGTTCATTGACATCAATTTGAACCTGTCATCACTTGTAAATTCTTGACTTAGCCTGGCTAGGAAAATTGCTTTGAAGCGTTTGAATTTTCTATTCAACATGTTCCCTGTTTCTAATGCATTATATCCTATCACTATGGAAGAATAGTTCGTTGACATCAATTTGAACGTATCATTAATTGTAAACTCTTGATTCAATGTGGCTGGGGAAATTGGTTTGAAACACTGATTTTTATCGATGCCTAGAATGGGAGATGTAACCCCCACCCTTTATATGCAATGAGAATTTCACCAATGCTTAGTCCTTCCTTAGCATCCTGTAAGCCAACATTGGTTTGTGACAGTTCCAATGTGCCTTGCTTTTTACCAATAGGATATATGCTACAATGTGAGGGTGTAAACTCCACATTAGAATTTAACTTTAGAACAAACATGTATCATTCTTTGTATCACATTTCTTGTCATTGAATGTGTTACAATGGGAGGCTGATCCATGTGTTGAGAGTGGTCCAAACACCTGCAAGAAAACCCGATCAACATCTAAAGATAGCATAATGTGATCGCTTTTGTGTACCTTACGTTCAAAAAATGCCTCTACTACTGACTTGAGCACACTACTATTCTTCTTTGACACCTCCATTACTTTTCTTGTCTCCACTCAATTTGTATTTACTCAAGCCTTCTCTGCAAGAAAACAATAAAATCAATGCTTCAATGGCAAGTATAAAGATGCAAAGATGACTAATCACGTCTACTATCACAATCTCAACAATACATCGGCGGTGATTCAATCAGGTTGGTTGGAAGTAGTGGTAACAACTTGTTATGGATCCTGTAAAACCAATTTAAAGTCTCATATAGTATTTAAGAAAGATAATGCCATTTTAAATGCTCCCACACATAATATTATTGCAACTGTCTCTTGAAACCAAAATCCTGAAGACACTACCATACAAATGTGCACACTACACTATTCTCTAATCTCTATTTTAATAATCGTAATCATAGCATCATCCACAAAGGTATCTTGGTGTTTTCCGAAGCAAGGTCATTAATGGTAAAAAAAAAATATAGCAAGGTCGACCAGGAGTATCTCGAGTCCATCATGTGGTAGCCTGCATCTTTGAGGGTTGCACTAGCGTTCATCACCATCTAATCAGTATATGGTGAGTGCCAGATTCTTGGAGGCTTGAAGGCAACCACTCGAGGATTTGTTTCTGTCGTGTCCTTTCTTGGGAAAAAAAAACACGACTAGCACTAGTGTCATTCACACTAAATATGCCTTATTAGTTTTCTTAGGATCTGCTGCAAATCTACTAAGCACTATCATAATATTCAGTATGTGTGTTCCAAAGCAACATCCTCTTAGATCTATATATAGAGAATAGGTCATGAATAGACATGTCCCTTCATAGAACATGTCTATTCATTAATCAGATAATTAATATAATAACAAATTTAATCACACACACACACATATATATATATAAAATTATTTTTTTTATTTTATTTTTCTTCTCATTTAATAATAACCATATATCTCAAATATAAAGAACACATATATAATAGGTTTATCCAACTAAAGCTATCAAACATCGACACTCCCTCTTAGTTTAGAAGGATAACAACATAAGAATAAATATTACATCTGTTGGGACTCTTAATTTTGGCAAAATTTAGAGCTCAAAATACCATGACAAAGGGAGGATTTTCGTGTGTGATGTGTAAATCTTCATTGTACTGTTGGGACTCTTAATTTTGGCAAAATTTAGAGCTCAAAATACCATGACAAAGGGAGGATTTTCGTGTGTGATGTGTAAATCTTCATTGTTAAACATGATCCCACCATTCTGAATTCCAAAGGCCTTCAATTTGAAGAGGAATGAGTTGAAAGGTTTACAGCAGATTTTCTTAGAATTGATAAGATACACGAATGTACAGTTGCATGGGATTATAAACTTTGGAGGCATGTCCACTACAGATCCAGTGTGCCATATAATCAAAAAAGAATGGTAGATAATGTGGCTAAAACATATGATGTCAGTTTATCGAATGAAATACAGACCACATTATTATGTTTCTATGAAATGATGGGTAGTGACAAATGGAAAATCAGTTGATAAGCCTACGGCAGAATTCAGATGCTGACCTAGAAGCAATATACCACTGATTGAAGAGAGACTGTGGAATAAGACATGAAGACTTGATGTTGTATGGCCAGTCCATTGGAAGTGGACCAACATTACATTTGGCCTCCCGTCTACCAAACTTGAGGGCTGTTCTATCAGAGATCGTTGCATTCATAATAAGGATTAGATTTAGAATGTATTCCTGAGGACAGAGTTAATAGTCTATAACCAGAGAATGCCTTAGAAAGTCATTTCAATGGGTGTCTCACGTTATATACCAGAAATGATTGTACTTCCATCTGTTTCAATATTCCTTCAATGTTCTGGAAATCATTAACAGTATTTATTCTGTCCAGCCATCACCTTCAATTTGGAGAATTGCATATTGATTATATTATATCAAGATTGGTTAGCTGTTCCAAGATATTGATTGGATGGAGAAAAATATGTATATAATGCTGGATGTTTACGATGAAGTTGTCAGAGGTCATACAATCACAAATTAAAAACAGGATTTAGACACCCAGTGCGTGCCTTGAATGGAGCAGCAGCAGTCATATACTATGACAATTGACAATAAATTTTGCACATGCAGATTCTAGGTTTTATGATTCATGTATATACATTTGTAGCAAAGGGAATAACAACCATAAACTTTATATGTATATGCATTACCGCCCAGAAAGAGCTATATCCAGCAATCAATCAATACAATCTATGCATCTAGTCTTTGTGAGTTTTCAGTCAAGCACTGGAGGAAGAGATGTGATTAAAATCTGAAGATGATTATCTTGGTAGAGTTCTTGTTCCATCCATAACCAAATTCAGAAGACACCTGTAGTATTCCTATGTGCAGTTGGAGGTCTTACACAAAGAGTTCAAATCATTTGACTGTGTTCATCAACATCTAACTCTTCTTTTCTTTTTGTTTGCAGGCACTGAAGCGTGAATATTATCAACAGTGCTATGAACAAATACTCACGATGGAGGGGAGTCCTGGAGCGGTTCCCGTAAACAGCAAGTCTATGATATGATGCTAAAAAGATGCACCATCAGCCAAAAGACACAATCCCGAAAGCTCACAGTGAATTAGCAGCATGGCATTCGCGGAAGAAATCAGGAGAACGAAAGGAGAGTCGAGCACAAAGAAACCTAAACATGGCATTGTTTACACATGCTTAAGTATGAAGCGGAAGCATTGCTATGTACGCACGGGAGGAATCAAAAACACGCACAGGCAGGTTGGAGCATCATCGTGGCAGCAGGGTGTCGGGTTGAACATTTTGTAGTGTGGGATGTATTGGTTCATGGCAACACAAGGAAAGGAGATCACGAGGAGTCATCACGCGCAGAAGAGGAAAAAATTATTTGCGTATCCAGCCAAGTCGACTAAAGACAATGATGGGATGATAATGTCTTTACCGCCCAATTCACCATTGCGTTCAGAAAACCATGATTCATTTCTTCTTTGAATAGCCAGAGATTGAGAATGAAGTATAAAAACTTCTATGTTCGGGATACTGTGTGGAAGACACCAAAGCATCATGAATTAATTATTTTAAGCCGCCTCCTTTGATTATCGATGGTTGTTTTGGATTTACTACTAAATAGTTGTAATTAGGTATCGTGAAGGGGTGTGTCCATTCCTTACGTACCTTTTTACTTATTATAAATATGTAATACAAAGAGAGGAGAGAAGACAATATTCATATCCATATTTTTAATTTTTACCTATTATATAAGCAATTGATAAATTATATTCTTCTATTGGTGAAGAATGAATTTTTGAACTAAGTCTATGGATGCAGATTATTGAATAAATGTATTTATATGCGACTTTGGAGTCAAATGCATTGGATGGATCGTCTAAAGGATTGTCTCCAATGTATTTTATTTCCGGCATGATCAGTAAGAAGTATTTATTTATTCTATTTGCTTAAAGTTTTTAGAAGTCAAGAATACTATATAGTTCGTCCTTTATGATCATTTCTCAATTTTATAAATAATTTATTGTCAAAGTAAGTAGAATAAATCAATTGTGGCTATTTGAATTCGACCAATACAAATAATGTGAAATATTTTAATTGTTTCCTTATTTGTATCTATTTTGTCCTAATAAGGGTTAAAATATTATAGATTGGTTTAAATATGCATAAAAACAATTGATTTGTCGCATCCTGATGACTAAACTATTTATAAATTCAATGTACATAACATCATAAAGTTGTATGTGAAAACTTATAGTTCTGATTCTATCACCCTTTGGCACTGGTCTTTATATTTTTTCATAATTCAAATCTATAGCTGGCAATTATTTCATATCCTTCCTTTAAAGAATTAATATATTCATTTATTGCAATCATTATTTTTTATTTAAAAAACATTCATATAGTCATTTATTATTCCTAACCCGTAATTTGCAAACTTAAAGTTTTCTATAATTCTTGCCATTTGGAAACTTTCACTATATTTGTGCTCTAACCAATCTACTATAAGGATCTTGGATATAAGGCTGTTGTCCAGGATCAAGTACACCCGCCTCGGTTTTGCAGAGCCGGAAGTGCAGGGAACTCGGACATTGTTGTTCAGTTCCGTTAAGTTGGCCTTAACCAGTTGGATATCCCAGCATCGAGCAAGCAAGGCTCGTAGGATTCCAATTTGCGGTTTTGGGAACCAACAACTTCAACATAAGATTACAAATAACAATTTTAAGGATATCACATTTGATATGTCAGGAGATTTCCACAATGAGTATTGGTCTTTGTAACAACCCGTTTTCCCGGGTCTTAATTAACAACTAACATACTCAAAGAAATACAGTTATTACTTCATTTTCATAAGAAGATAGTTAAATCAGTTTTGATCATATGAAAGAGATTGATGGTTAAAATCAATTGCACAAAATTTCTTAACCAAGAACTTAATACACCATCAAGGAATTTACTATAGAAATTTCAAATCCACCTACCAGGGAATTGCAACTGATAAATCATTGTAAGAAAGCTTCTGCAATCACCCAGATTAGTCCACAAATACCACTATAACAATCAAATAACGACTACCATTCAATACCGCTATATCAAAATCAAATGACGATTACTATTAAATACCACTATATAAAAGTAGGGCATCATAAAACACTGTATTAATTAGGGCATTGATCACCATTAGATCATTTAGGGCTTCAGATACCACTGTATCACTTAGGGCTTCAATTACCACTTGATCATTTAGGGCATCAGATACTATTGTATCAATTAGGGCTTCAGATACCACTGAATCAATTAGGGCTTCAAATACCATTGTATCATTTAGGGCTCCAGATATCACTTTATCATTCATTTCCTTCCGATTGCTTAACTGTGGCAATAACTCAAGATTAGAAGCTATGCTCATATTCGATATTCATATAAATGAAAAACAATCCACAAAACTATCTCTCGCATCTAGGTGTAAAATAACTGTAATGATGAAATAACTCAATTAATCTTATCTTCTTGCATATACATCATAAAAGTGAATTACCTATTTTCGACAAACAATTGAATGTATAGCTTATTTTTGTCTATTGTACATCCGACAACTTGGGGAGAGGTGAAACATTGTCAGGGGCTTTACCACCCAACCTCGGACCTTAACTTATTCCCCACTAAATCTCCAACGAGAAAGGCCCTCCCTACCCGGAATTGGACTTGGATCATTTGTCATCTACTGAGCATCCTGGTATCTAACCACACCACTAGACTCAACAACAAGAGTTACATTAACAGGATCATGCATGAGCTATTGAATGATATTATTCTAAATTTAATGTATCATATCTGACTTTTATTTTCTAAGTCATTGCAGACTCCATCTCACCTCTTCACCCTTTCCATGGCTATATAGCCGGCAAATCCTAAGTGTTCGAATCTCAGAGCAATCGGCTCTGTCTATTGATTTCCAACAAATTCATGAATAACATATATGTTCTAGCTTATCACAATTTATGATTTGAAAAGAATATTCTTAAGGATTGCAGAATTTATTGTTTAATTAATTAACTTAATCATATCTGATTTCTCTTCTATGTTCTTGCAGATTCATTCCACCTCTTCACCTTTTCTATGGCATCTTGTCGATGAATTCCTTGGTGTTTGTGAGATTATGAGCATTTTGATATTATTTATACCTCTTCACCATTTCTATGGCATCTTGCCGGTGAATTCCTTGGTGTTACAAGTATTCTGATTATGTTCGGAAATTATGATAGCATGGTCATTGATGTCGGTTCACACAATCAATCAAGTTTTCTACAGCTACCATTTGTATTCATAAATGATATAAATCACAAGGATACTCGATGAAGATCTTCAATGATCTCTATGTAATGCAGGGGATCAACAACAAGGTATTATAAATTGATTCAGTCTAACAATGCATAGCCGGCTATGGACGAATATCAAAATAGAAAGAAGTTATGAACTTGAAAACATATTTTGTTTTATTCTCAGTCCTATCATTATGTACCAACTATAATCTGACATTATACTTAGAGAAAATTGAACTATGAATTACAAATGCTTCTACTGTATTTCATTCAACCTTGGAAAGAGTAGCTGACTACAGTCGGGCTTAAACTTAGAAAAGAAGAAGGTAAATTATGACATGCAATTGCTTAAATTCATGACCTGTGATTAAGATGTGGCTCCTCTCGCCCTTGGCCGGAACTTCTATTGGCTACTAGCTCACCCGCTATTTGAGACTTGGTTTCAAACTTCAGTCACCGGTAGAATTAAGGAAAGAAAAGAAATCGGGTTTGAGAAAAACTGGGGAATGTTCGGTTGCAAACGTCTAAGCTTGGCTTAATATGAAACGTATCAGATAATAGAAAGGAGAGGAAGGAATGAATGATCTGCCTTATTCGATTCATGGATTCTTTAAAGGTTAGCTGAGACTCCTTGGCTTCCATCGGTTTTTTTCAAGATGTCCATTCAAATTCATAAGCATAAATTCGATTTAACATGCCAGATGTTAATCGATTAAAAGCAAGAATATTAAAATGGAAAGGATAGAGTTGGAAGATTATAATTTGAATATTATAATTCAAATGTTATTATATTTTCGCAAAAAGAGGGGTAAAAATTTATCAAGACAGAAAGGAATACAACAAGGAGAGCTCAACAAGGAGCTCGATCCTGAGCAACAAGATCATCAAATTCTTGCACCATCTCAAAGGACAGTTGCCTCCTATCCCTAATATTCCAAACCGGATCATGACTAGATGCCCATTTGGCTAAACAATCAGCAGTTCTATTCCATTCACGAGGAATATACGTGAACCTAATGAACTGAAAAGAGGAAGAGAAGAAAAGAATCTGCTTAACAACAGTGGCCAGCTGCCAACTAACATCCTCAAGCTCTTGCGAAGAAAGCATGTTCACCACCACCTGGGAATCAGACTCACAGATAATCTTACTCCATCCCCGCAAGCAACACTGTTCCACAACATATAAAATAGCCTGAGCTTCCATGAGATTGTTAGTATAATCACCCTTATGAACTGAGAAGAAAAATTTAACATCCCCAGAACTACAACGAGCCACTCGGCCAATACCAGCCGGACCAGGATTCCCACGGGAAGAGCCATCAGTGTTAATTTTCAGAACTCCACAGGGAGGAGGAATCCAGTGCCCATTCCGGTTAACCCGACCTTCCTCTGATGGTGAAGCTGCCTAGACATAGAAGGAAACCTATGAGCTGCAGCCCCATCCTGCAGATGAAAATTGAGGCGATTACAAATAGCAAGATCAACCGGATCCATACCCCCATCAAGCTCACACTTCACAAGAATAGTTTCCTGAAGAGAATGTGATATTTTCCACCAAAGACGCAAAACACCAAGCCGAACATCTTGGAATATGCGACGATTCCTCTCCAACCAGATATGCCAAAGCATGAAAGATGGGCCAGCAATCCAAGCAGCATGGAGAAAAGAAGACTTGGAGGCAGCAGTACCCAAGCGGGCCCAGAACTCAGGCAAAGAGGAAGCATGCTGACAAGAGCAACCCCAAGCGCGCCACCAAAGGTGCCATATCTAAGTAGAATAGGAGCAATGGAAGAACAGATGGGAGACAGACTCCTCTCCATTACCACACAAAACACAATAAGAGGGGCCCTGAAATCCACGTTTACAAAGATTATCCCAGGTAAGACAACGGTTGTGAGCCACTAGCCACATGAAAAAATTGCACTTGGACCAAAAAACTTTATTCCAAACTTGCTTCCACCAAGGGACCTCAGCATCCCCAAATAATTGTCTAGTTATCTCCTGATACCCAGCAGAGACATGATATTTACCAGACAAGGTACCGCCCCAAGCCAAAACATCTGGACCAAGCAAAGAACACTCTCTAGAGGCCAGAATTTGAGAAAGCTCCTGACGATCCATGTCTGTACCTCCAGGAGGCCAATCAGAAGAATGCTTCCATCTGTAACCAACAACAGGTCCCAATTGATAAGGAGTCTTGTAATGAGCCACTTTATCCCATCCAGCGGCAAGAAAAGAGTCACAAAGAGGCTGGAGATGAGGGTATATGGATAAAATGGAAGGGAATCCATCCCAAGCATTAGACCAAAACAAAGCCTGAGAACCTCCTTTACATATCCAAAACAGACCCCTCTTTACCAACATCACACCTGTCTTCAAAGTATGCCAAACCATTGAGCCACGACCTTCAAGAGGAAGTGCAGAAACAGAGCAAGGATCAGCACCATGAAAATATTTATGAGTGATAATACGAGCCCAAAGTTGATGTTGTCCAGAGCACCATCGCCAATAAAGTTTAGCAGCCAAAGCTTGACTACTCAATAGAGCAGATCGAAGACCAAGACCACCCTCCTTTTTAGGCCTACAAACAGTTGCCCAATTAACCAAGCTCCATTTAGTACTACGCAAATTACCACTCCAAAGGAATTGTCAAGAAAGAGCATCAAACTCCTTGAGAAAGTAAATAGGTGCAGCGTGAACCATGCTTCGATAAGTAGGAAGAGCTTGGATAACAGCTTGAAGAAGAGTAACCCGGGCAGCAGTAGAAAGCCATCTATGAGTCCAATGATTTATCTTATCCTGAAGCTTGGTAATCAAATTTTGCCAGAAGAGACGTGGCTGCCTGGAAACAGCAATAGGGATGCCAAGATAAGTCAAAGGAAGTGATCCTATCTGAAACCGTAGGATACCAACAATCCTGTGCTGAACAGAATCAGGAGTGTTAAAAAAGTAAATGGAAGATTTGTGCTCATTAACTTTATGGCCTGAAGCTGCCAAATAGACGTCCAAAGCATGTCGAAAGGCTTCAACTACCTTGATTCTAGCAAGACCAACAACAGCAGAATCATCAACAAATTGAAGATGGGAAAGAGAAGGTAAGCCATTACCCCACCGCCAGCGTTGAATAGAATTCTGGGACACCTGATGCTTAATGAATCTGCCCAAGCCTTCAGCCATGATGATGAATAGATATGGGGAGAGAGGGTCACCCTGGCGGAGGCCTCTAGAAGCACCAAATAGTTGAGAAGGTTGACCATTAATAAGAACAGAAAAAGAGGCAGAAGTAACACAACTCATAATCCAACTCACCCAGTCGGAGCTAAATCCAAAAGAAAGAAGAATACTCCTTAGGAAGCTCCATTTAACTCTATCGTAGGCCTTAGCCATTTCCAGCTTAACAAACATGGCTCTCTCCCTTGAAGTAGCCATAGAGTGAATAGCCTCAGTAGCAATAACCACCCCATCCAAAATTTGTCTGCCAGCAACAAAACCACCTTGTTCTTCTGAGATAATAATGGGAAGCCACCTTTTCAATCTCTCAGCAATCAACTTAGTAATAACTTTGTAAACCACATTACATAAGGCAATTGGTCTAAAAAACTCCAATTGATTAGCACCCTCTCTCTTAGGAATAAGAGTCAAGAATGTAGAGTTCAAAGCTCGAAGCATCTGCTTGCTAGCATAGGATTCTTTAACCACCTCCAACAAATCATGATTAATGATGTCCCAAAATTCCTGAAAGAATTCAACTGGAAAGCCATCAGGACCAGGAGCCTTCCCCTTAGGCATGCCAAAGACCACCTCCTCCAGCTCTTCCAAATAAATAGGACGCATGAGATAATCATTCATTTCCTGAGTGATAAGGGAAGGAATACAGGACAAAATAAGATTTTCTTCATTATCAGCAGGAGGAGAGTCCTCAGAGAAGAGGGTAGAGAAGTACCAAATAGCCTCCTGAAACAAAGCTAGCAAGGAATTCAGTTGGATACCTTGAGAATTAACCAAAGAAGAGATAGTGCTCTGATTCCGGCGAGATTGCACTGTTTTATGGAAAAAGGCAGTGTTACGATCACCTTCCTGGAGCCAATCAACTCTAGCTTTTTGCTTCCAAAAAATTTCCTCTCGAAGTTCCCATTCTTCTAGAGCTCTAGAAGCAAGGGATTCAGCCTTGCCAAGATCCTCTGAGAAACCTCGATCTCTAATCTCCCTTGTGATGACATCAAGATCTTCTTGAGCAAGCCTCTTCATAAAGTGAAGGTTCCCAAAGCATTCCCTATTCCATATCTTGAGCTGCCTTTTAACATATTGAAGCCTTTTAGAAAATGAGAACATTGCAGTACCATATGCAGGAGCACCATCTTTTCACCAACAGAAAACACAATCATGAAGAGAGGAGTCCCGAAGCCACATCAACTGGAACTTAAAAGGAGGATGCTTCGGAACATAAGCCCCTATAGTGGAAAATTTGATTGGCCAATGATCTGAACCCCTCCAATCAAGGATTTCTGAAGAGATAGTAAGGGTGCCACTAACCCAGAAGCAAGAAACAAGAAATCTATCCAGACGTTCTCAGATAGCAGCAACACCAGTCCTGCGATTATTCCAGGTATAGAGACCATTAGAAGGCTTAACATCAGAGAGATGCAAAAGAGATATATGTTGCCGAAGAAGAGCAGAAGAAGGCCCCAATCTAGCCAAACCACCATGCTTCTCCTCCAGACTTAAAACTGAATTGAAGTCCCCTGCTAACACCCAAGGATGATAAGGATGACAATTTCTAACATATTGAATATGTTCCCAAAGTTCCTCCTTTCCCACAAGATCAACAGGTGCATACACATTAGTAACCATGATTACCTCTCCTGAGTCTAGAGCAGAAGCTACCATATAGAGAGCTGAGCGAGAAGACATCTAGCCAAGAGGAGAAATTTTTTGAGGATCCCAAAATATAGCTAAACCACCCACACTGCCTGTTGCCCCAACACACTGGCATTGGCCACAAGACCAAATACTAGAGGCATGTTGGACCATAGACTCCATAGAGAGCTTAGTCTCTTGGATACAAAAAACATCAAGGCTATTATCAACCACCAAGTTATGAATAGCCTTTTGTCTAGGGATGCTATTCAACCCCCTTACATTCCATGAGAGAATAATCATCATTGGGTAGAATTGGGAAAATGAGAATCCAAAGGTTTCACTGAACCAGACTCGATCAATATCTCCTGTGAGTTTAATCTTCTCTTGGTCTGTTTTGCGCCCACTCCTTAGAGGAGTAGAAGAAGCCCGCTTAAAGGGTCGAGACATCAACCCCAAGGGGAGAGGAGAACCCTTGCCCTTACCTAATGGTAGCACATCCTTAACCAAGTCAGCTAAAACAACATCATTATCCTCCAACACTGCAGGAGTCACCAGAGCCTCTGTCACAGGAGCTACAAGGACCTCACAGTTCTGATATACTACAACTTGGGATGCCCCACAAGCATCATTAGGAACAGATCTCTCATCTGGGCAAACTGAATTAGAAGAGATAGGAGGAGGAATACCCTCCTCTAGCACCATACTATCTAGCACCTCAAAGCAGTTAAAACATGAATTAGATAATCTTTCTTTCAAAGGCCTCTTTTGACCACGGCCCTTAGCACGAGGGCGAACAGGGGTAAATCCATCCTTATCCTGCATTTGAGCCTTACCCTTACCTGTAGCATCTTGCGGATTCATCCCCTTGGTAGTATTAGCCATTTGAGATTGTCCTTTCCCTGTAGTATCTGCCAAACCACCAGTATTGCCAGCTGTAGAACCATCCACTCCTTTGAAACTTGAGTTACGGGGGCACTGACGCAATAAATGACCATACTCATGACAAATCCGGCAACGGAAAGGGAGAGATTCATAATCTAACTGCTGCACCCAAGAAAAATCCCCCATACAAATTTCCAAAGAATCTGGTAATGGGTTATTCAAATTAATTTCAACACAAATTCTAGCATAAGAAATAACCTTTTTATCGAGGGATTGATGTGTGATCGCAGCCGGCTTCCCCAACAAAGCAGCAATTTGTCGAAGGATGTCTTCACGCCAAAATTCCAAGGGAAGACGAGGCAAGCGAACCCAAACTGGCACTGTTGAAGGGAGATCCTCAGCAGAATTAAAACCTGAATGCCAAGGTTTGACAAATAACCCCACATGGTTGTAGAAATAAGGGCCTCCTTCAAAAACACGATCCCGATCAGACATGCAAGAGAATACAACAAAAAAATAACTATTCCCCGCCAACATAATCTCCATATCGCCTTCCACCTGCCATGAGCGGCGGATCCATGCCTCAAGAGTGGATAGGGAAATCCGGATTCCAAAAAATTTGCATATCAAAGCATGCTTGGTCCAATAATCAATGCCCTCCATTACAGCCGTTGGAGGAATAACCAGAACAGGGCGATCATGGCTACGCGGAAAACAACCATTAACTTTTTTCAGCTTGGAGCTCTCCCCTAAATAAAATGATTCAGATCGCATTGCATGCATAGTTGGAGAAGAACCATCTGTTCTCACCAACAGAGAAGAAATCCCAGGCCCTGCCATGCAAACAATAAAACCCCAATCCAAAATTGACTGCAGAAGATATCCAAAAACACCGATGCAAATTATGTCCAGTCTTATTATATTTTGAATATTATTATAATTTTATATTTATATATGTACATGTAAACATCACTTTATTAAATTATTAAAATATAATGGTGCCAAATCATTTTTTTATTTATATGCACGTATATAAATATTTATTAAAATAACATGATGAAAGATCAAAAATCCTTTGAGGTATGTTTTATATTTTAACTCAATTATTTTATGTTTCTCAATTTATTAATTTAAATATCTCATGTGGGTCCCACAGATGTATTCCTATTTCAAGTTGCTAGGTTCTTAACCCATCTGCCCAGTGATGGTGATGCTCCTATGCCTAATTCTTTTCTGACAATGCTTCCACCCCTTCAACATGTTTCCTGCAAGGAAATTCTCCGTAGTTAATTTATATTATCATGATAAATTATTTAATCATAAATAATCATAACAATTAACCATCTTCTCAATTCCATGAATTCATAATAAATGATCAACTAACTTGTTATCATTATTTGAAATTATAACGACTAACCATCTTACCATTTTGCAAGATTATAGCAAATTAAATTGCCAACTAACTTCATGTGAACCTCAACAGCTATATTTCAAATTAGGTTGAAAATTGGGATGTAACAATCTTCCAAAATATCAATACATGATATTCACCAAGGTACTCAAAAGGTTTTGATATCACATCTGATATCAAGAGTATTGGTCTCCCAAAATATCAATGATATTCACCAAGTACTCAAAATAAGGTTTGATATCACATCTAATATCAAGAGTATTGGCCTCCTAGAATACCAATGATATTCACCAAATACTCAAAATAAGGTTTGATATCACATATGATATCAAGAGTATTGGCCTCCCAGAATATCAATGATATTCACCAAATGCTCAAAATAAGGTTTGATATCAAGGGTATTGGCCTCCCTGAATATCAATGATTTCACCAAATTCTAAGTAATGGCCTTCCAAAATGTTGAGATGCAAGGCATTCACCATATACTCAATTTGTTTGATATCATAATACAAGTTATTGTAAGATCGTCACCTTAGAGTAATTTTTGCAAATACAAGTGACATCATTTGGAAGTCGTCACTTCCTCATGATGTACACAAGGGGTAGGCCCATTAAATCATGCAGTCATACACATGATACCATAAGTTTACATGAAGTCAAAACTCCCTCTAATTCCGATATGATCAAGATCTTCAAAGACCCACTAATACATATCCTCTATCAACTCCTTTAGACAGATGTGTCAAATGTCAGACTCCCTCTGAAGCTCAATCTTTTGAGCTCCTTTATCTTAGAAGAAGTGTAAGACTCCCTCTTAATCTAATATTAATTTTTCTTTTCCTGCAACAACATCCTTGGAAAAGATCAAGGCAAATAAGTCTTATAGTAATAAAAAAATCATCTTTAATAATTATTCTCAATAATAATATAACTATAAGAATGTTAGAAACTTGATTTAAAATAATCATCTATGTCTAAATAAATAATTAAATCATGTTTACAAATATCATTCCTATAATATCTTATCAATACCTTTGCATATTATTGTATATTTAATACCATAATAATGTAAAGGAAATATTACCTTCATACCGTAACAATAATAATGTAAAGCAAAATTACTTTACCTTTGTACATGTGGTCCTATGTCTTTTCACTTTTGTCAGTTATCCCTAATTTACATATAGCAGTCTTTTCACTTTTGGTTTGGGCTTGGGCCCACCTCTTATGTTAATGTATAAATGCAGTGCTTATTATCATCAGGTGGCATGTATGAGTTTGACCGGACCAACATGATTTGTGTAGGACACTGCTTGCAGACCGTGAATTTAACAATAACGGGGTAAGGGTACTAATACATCATCTGTCCCTATTGTGTTTTGTATGCCTCTTATGCGTGGTCAAGATTCGTTCTTTCAAATTCTTGTTCTCTTATTTACGTTTTCGATGTTGTTGCACGATGCATACATTTTGAGTGAGACATGTGAATGCCACCTTTGAAATATGTGCTCAGAGCTCTTTGTTACATCGTGTATTAATGGGACGATACTTGTATTGTGTTTCCACATTGTATATTTATTTTCAACCCTTATTTCTCCATCGCTCTCTACGTCATACCTCCTTATCCATTCATTGTGTTTTTCCTCCTTATCTCTCTGTCGTTTGTTAATGACAAGCCTTCACTTGTGCATGTCGTTTGATTTATATTGTTAGGGACCCCTACTTGATAAGATGGGTCCTATTTGTTATTATATTTCGTCAAGCTTTTCCCATTCCAAATTCCCGCTCCGTTCCTTTCGTTTCTCTGATTCATTTGTTTTGATTTCCAATAACCTTTCACAATCCTTGCCAATGTCGATCAGGTATTGGTGTTTCTCTCTATGCAACCACATGGTGGGGTCTAAATTTTATTTTTCAGTCCAATATTTACTGGAAATACATAATCTCCAACATATGTTTGTATTTTTCAATACTGACATGTTCTCAACTAAACCTTTCTACCATTGAATGCCCACAGTTTCTAGCATACATATGTAGACTGAAACTTATGGCTCATAGAATATCAATAACATTTCAAAATCATTCAATATCATTGTGAATTTAAAAATAAACTTTATATGTTTACAATTGTTTATACATTTAATGATTTAGAAGATTATTTTCATTCTCTTAAATTGGATATTGACATCATGTTGATTCTTGCTTCCTACATTTGCAACCTAGCTCTGATAGCATGTTAGTTTTCTTAGTATTTGCTGCAAATGTACTATGCACTACCATGATATTTGGTATGTGTTCCAAATGCAACATCCTCTTAGATCTATATATAGAGAATAGACCATGAATAGACATGTCCCTTCATAGGATATGTCTATTCATTAATCAGATAATTAATATAATAACAAATTTAATTTTATATGTATATATATATATACATACTATTTTTTCTTATATAACAACAACCTTATATCTCAAATATAAAGAACACATATATAATAGGTTTATCTGACTAAAGCTATCAAACATCAACATGCCTATCGCTAGAGGATTAATTACTCTGTCTATGGGCTCACCAATTTCATTATTGAAACTTCACAGGCTAGTACGGTCCAGCTTTGATACATGTTGAAATGTCAAAATAGTTATTATGCTATTATGACTTTTTTAATTCCATTCTCTTGTATATATGGACAAGATCACCTATCGCATTATATATAGGCAAGAGGTGCCCTTTCTCCAAGGGACACCAATCTTTTACATGAAATATATTATACATTAAATAAATATATTAATATAGGATACTATATTATCAATAATAATATTAACACAATTATTATGTCGTAATTATATAATATAATTAAATACAATATATTATATTATAATATACTCTTCTCATAATGTAAATAATCACAACCTTTGTGATATCTAGGTTGGGTTGTTTCTGACCATAGTTACAATAAAATCAACACCATGATCCCCAATACTTCATCCAAATGTCTCAGATGTTCCTCCCAGATCTTGTTGTAGATGAGTATGTCATTGAAAAACACCAATAGAAACTTGCATAGTTGTTTGTTGAAGATGTGGTTTATGCAAGACTAGAAAGTGGTCAAAGCGTTGGTCGACTCAAATGGTATGATCAAGAACTCGTAGTCTTCGTAATAGCAACAGAAGGCTCGTAATAGCAATAGAAGGCTATCTTCTCCATGTCTTCCTCCTTCATGCGAATCTGATGATAGTTGGGGCAGAGATCTATTTTGGAGAAATAGATGGGGTATCTATTTTTTATAGTCTTTTTGTTCAATGCACAGGAGTCCATGCGCATCCTAAGGAATTCATTTTTCTTCACCAACACTACCAAAGATGCAAAGGGACTAGAGCTAGGCCTAATCCATCCTTTGTCGAAGAGTCCTTGGATTGTCTTCTCTATCTCATCCTTGAATTTCTTAGGATGGCAGTAGGGCATAGTGAGAACAGGCTTGGCTCCTTCCTCCAACTTGATGGTGTGCTCAAAGCCTCGATGTGGGGGTATGCCAAATAAAATATCAGCGCAGACCAAAATGCTTTTATCTAATACTGTCTGAAGTTCATTATCCTGGTAGTAAGTTGTTTGTCCATATATAGGTTCTCTTGAGACGAAGCAATGTGCCCACCCAGACAAAATCATCATGTCCAAAGATTGCTTCCATCCGATGGGCTGAGATTTCCTTCAAGCCACCATTTGACATCCCTCTTAGCTCCACATTTTTGCCTTCCACTTCGAAAGAGAACTCCATCCTCTTGAACTCTATGTGTTCTTGTCAAGAGCCTTCATCCATTGGATGCCCAATATGACATTTGTGTCATCAAGAACTACTACAAAGAAGTCATATATCACTATGTAGTTTCTCATGGTGATGCTTAGTTGCAAAAACATATAAGTACATGACAAGAGATTTCCTACCACCGCCATGACTTCAAACCCTTCCAATCTCTCTGTACACAAACCCCTTTGTTTCACAACTGATGAGTTGAAGAAGTTGAGTGTGGCCCCTTTGTCAAGCATGACCACGACCACTCACCTTGGAGTGTTTTTTGTACCCGAAATATTCCACACCTTGAAATACCAGCTAGTGCAGTGATGGTGCCTCCCCTCCATACCAGTGCGGCAATCCTCTTTGTGTGGTTAATGTTAGCCTCCTCCACGTCTTCCTAACAATCTCCTTCATTCTCCCCTTTTGGAAGCTCCATTTCCTCATGCTCCTCACCATCAAAACATCACCTCAATGTAACAGATTTTCCCTTTGCCTAAGCACCGGTGCCCTAGTTCCCATAACTCCCTGCAGGTAAAACAAAATATCTTCCTCCTGAGCTCCTGTCCTATGGCCTCATCTAATGATGGCTTATTCGGATGGGATTTGTTGTCTTTCTCCTTCGGAGCAAGGGGTGGCTTCGGGTGCAAATAAATCCTGGAAGAATAGGATGCAACCATGTCACGTGCCTTCTTAATTGCTTTGGTGAGCATGTTGGGGTTGAACAAAGTCCGAGATGGCAGACATAGTGTCATGATCAACACTAGACAAAATTACTACTACAATATGGTCTATGATAATATCCCAAGCTGACTTGCCTCCTAGTGTGGATGGTTCAAGTAAAATTTCCAAGCATAAGGCAACTGATCTAGCTGCTTGAGATGTGTCAAGTGCCATTTCACCAAGACTCATAATTACACTTTGACAGAATAATAACAGAAGGATGAACAGAAAAACCCATGATTACTCCTCAAAGTGAAATAATTTGATCCCAAAGAACCTTAGTACATGTAAAACAGATCAAATAAAGTCCTCTTTCATAAGCATATCCTTTCCATGTGCCAAAAAATTCAAGTAAATAACCAATATGTGAAAGCATTAAAAAACTAAACAAGATGTACTTGGGGCAAAATCAAGAAAAGAGCACGTAAAGATCTGAAGAGCTCCCAATCACATTTCCATTGCCATAAGAATTACAAAAATTGGAGTTACTGATGATAAAATGAGTTTGAAAGTTGAAACTGAGAATCTAATTTTGATAAAGTATAACAAAAATATTGAGCAAAATTTGATGATGAGGCCACCACCATTGGAAAGAGATTAGAACCACCTTTCCAGTGATATCTCATTTGCCCAATATCACACTAGATGTCAAAAGGTAAACAACAAACAACAAATTTGGCTAGATAATAAACAACAAACATGACCCTTCTGATTTGATTTCTGCAAAATCGATTGCCTACATGCAAACAGGATAGATACCTAATTTTTTTTGGAGACAAAAACAGACGCCAAATATATATTTTTCTAAAAAATTGCAGAAAAAAGTTATGTCTGAATCTAGGTTTCTTTTTTCTTGACTGGCTTACATCAAAATCCAAAGTTGATATCTTGTAATCTTGTAATTTTGTTTTTACTACATCATGAAACAAAATTACAAATTACAATTAGTAGCAAATGGTAAAAACAGAAAGCTAACTTTTATGAAACCACAAGTGGTTATAGCATTTGTGACAGAAGCATGTAATGGTACATTAATATTTTGAATGTCAGTTATGACAGATGGCAATAAATGATATCCAACCATTAAATTGCAATGGTATCCAAAGATTTCAAAGTGACTGCTAGAGTTGACCAAGACTCGAGCAATGTGGGAAAGGCATCGAAGGTTAACCAAAGGATCTAAAAAAGATGGACTCTTTAATGCAAGACCAAGCTAGAAGGCGGTGAGAGGTCAATAAGCTCATGTGTGACCATATAGGTCACCTTGGCAATGTCTCTGGGCCATCTCCTTTTGATGTAATTAAAAAGGAAACACCCCCTTTCCCAATACACCAAAATTTCAAACTTGAATGCCTTATTTCTGATCATATGGAAGTTTGAATACCACTATTCAGTGTGTTCTAGGTTTGCATAAATGGGATGCTTGCTTGCTTAATGCAATTGATATAACAGTGATATTCAACGATGTATAATTTATAAATGAACATAAATATAGAGCACAGAGAAAGAAACAACTATTTCAAAATTTCAAATATGAAAAACTTAAAAGAGAAATAAATGTAAGAAAATGCTAGAATCATTTCAGGAGACACCCTACGAGTATCATGGGAACATATGAACAGATTATGGCCAATCCATGTAGCCATGGACGGGAGAACGAAGAATTCGTTAATTCAAGTTTTCACTACCACCAGAAAGAACATTTTGATAATTCACATAAAAAAGATTCAATCAGTTCAAGCACTCATCATTTACAACTAGTTTACAGATTCGGCCAGTCTCAAAATCATTTCCACTAGATGATTCACAGCTCCATATTTAATGGTCAAACAATGGAATTCATCAATGAGGCTTAGTGGCTAATTTTGGGAATGTGTATATTTTCTCAAGTTGTCCCCTATTAGAGGTCAGGTTGTGGTTCCAGTTCCAGTTCAGTTCTCCTCTGGGTTCGGTCTGAAGAGCACACAAGAAATACTGAGAGTGGGGAGGGAGGCTGGGGGGTGAACTAGTATTTTAGAACTTTTAAACTTTTAAATGCATGAAATCATATAAACACAAAGAGAGCAACAATAAAAAATGCAAACACAATTTCTGATGGAAAACCTTATGGAACAAAACCACAGCATATAATAGCTTTCATTAACAAAGGGCACCAACCCAAATTACAAAAGTGAGCACCAACCCACAAAGAGCACCAACCCTCTTCAAAGCATCAACTCCGAACAGCAGAAGTACCAACCCTCTTCGAAGCACCAACTTGGATCAGCAAAATTTAGAGCACACACAACTCAAAAATCTCTCCTTTTTACCACCACACTCAGAGAAATGCATTCTCATTCTATCCAGTCCAAAACAAACTCTAACAAGCATAGCTGAAGAATCCCTTTTTAATACACTCAGCTCCAATAATTTTAAGTCTCATAAACCAAGCTGTGGATGATAATAAATGTTCAGAATCATTATCAGCAACTATTTCATACATTTCAATCATAATATAATATTACTCTGCCCAAAATAGTGGACAACTTTTTTCAAAAAATGGTGCAAGACTGAAAGGTAAACACAGAGAACAACATTAAACACCTTTGACCATTTTCAAATAATTCTTGGCATCAATAACTTCCTCTTTACACAGCTTTCAGTGCCAAAAGCCATGACTCGGTCACAATCCATTCATGCATATTGACTCCCTTTGTTAACCTCCAGTCTTTAATCGCATTTGTTATATCCAATTCAAACAGTATGCTTACTTCATTTTATACAATACTGTAGCAGCACATTATTTTAATCCTTACTCATGTCTTCCAAACAATTATTCCAATTTCCCGCTATTCATTTTCAAACACCACTCTTATTTCAGTCTACAACTCCAATAATAATATATCCGTTTCAGTCATTTCAACCAAGCAGCTCAACCAGGCACTCAACCAACTCAACTAGACAACTGGGTAGGTCAAGCACATCAAGTACCTCAACCAAACTTTTATTACACAGCATGATCCCCTGAGATTTATATGACCTTGATAGTCAACCTTGGACATCAATGACAACATACTCTATGTGATCTGGGTCCCTAAGGAAGGAACTTGGGTGCTGGGGCTGAACCCAAGTGCAACTACAACAATGGATGCCAAAAAAATGGGCCCCACATACCTTAAAAACTATTTTAGACCCTAAATAATCCATTCACAAATACATTTTGAGACTTTTGCAAATTATGAAAATTATACATGAGGCATTTTATTTATAGTTTTATTTTCTGAATATAATTATTTGTATGAGTATTGTGCTACTAACTTATTATTAGTATATGTTAAAATTTTGAAAATGTATGAAGTGTATATAAATTTGTATGTCATATCCCCTTTTTAAGATAGAATTTTAATAATTATTAGATGATACAATGTTTTTGAAATTAAAAGTGACCAAAAACAAGGGGGTCAGCCCTTACATCCAAAATACTGGTAACCAGCACATCACCAGCCAGAACCAACAGAGAACATTATTGGAATGAAAGCAAACTAAGAAGTATTTTAACCACAATATTTCTATCCAAACATCTAACCAGCAAACTATTATAAAAAACTAATCTATAGAAGAAGTCCTTAATGATAGCAATACTACTTAAAGTTCACAAAAGAACTGTTGGCGCGTTCAGGCCAATCAAAGTCTGAGTAACAGCTGAAAACCAGCAAACCAAGTAGCAACATAATAACATAAAATAACAAGGATCCAATGATCCTTTAAAACAATATAATTATTTGTCAAATTTCTCCTTTCCCTTCCTTGCCAAAAGAACCTGGGCCCAATCATCAGCAAGAAAGTTGAAGAGAAGCTTATGATCTTCCATGTTCATCCATGTGTCTTCCTTCTCCTGTGCCAGCAATTGGAGGGTGGAGGCAGAAGCATGTGTGACCTTGAGGGCGAATTTAGAGAAGGTAGAGAATCTTTCCTCTAAACCATTAACCCTTTGATTCAGTTGGGCAATCTCCTCCGTTTGCTTCTTGACCTTCACTTTGTTTTCAGTTCCCACCTTTTTGGCTTTTTCCACCTGGTTATCATCCTGCAAGACCTTTGGGTTAGTATAAACCTTCGCTTTTTCCTTGACCAGGGAGGAAATGGTAATGGGGGAGGTATCAGCTTTGTTACTATCTTTACAGAAGATTATGGGTTGTAGGGTGAAGCTGGCAAAAACATGGGTAGTCTCTATAGTGATGGCATTACCAGCCGAAACCTGAGTGTTCCCTACAGACATCTGGGCATCATCAACAAAATTGTCAGCAGAATTCTCACTCTTTTCTACCTCCTCTTTCCCTTTTTCTCTCTTGGAGTCAGAATTATTCTCCTTTTCCCTCTCCCTTTCATTATTCTCAAAGCTCTCCTCCTCCACCTCTTCAACCCTAAATCTGTTAGATTTTTGTTTATGCCTTGCTTGGGATTTGGCAAGTCTACCAAACCTTCTCCTACCCTTTCCATATCCCTCCTCCTTTGAGCCCTCCTCTTCCACCTCCACCGGTTTTTCAACTTTAATCTTTTTACTAGACTTATGCTCAACAACCACTTTAGCTTTCTTCTTTTTCTTATTGTCACGGCTAGGGGAAGGCCGCGAGGTATGAATTTTGGTACCAGTACTGGTAAATGAGGGGGAGCTTTGGCGATGGCGCTGCTTGTCAACCACTACCACCCTAGGGGGTAGAGGGCAAGGTGGAATTGGTATAGGCAAAAAATTAGGCCTTGGTGAATAATGGTGAAGTTATGCCCCTTGTTCTTCTTCTCCCTAACATCACTAACCATATCCTCCAGAGAATGTAGCAGAAAAAATGGGATAGAGATAAAATCCTAGTAATAGTAGTAAACGCCAAACCATGCCCTCTAACGTGATATATTTCATGAGCACTACGCAGAGATCGTCCCACGGAGTTGGCAGCCTATCCCTCTTAAATCCTCCTCTATAGCGCACTGGCTCCTCACCGTCCACGAAGAAACTATTCATACTGGCTTCATCTGCCATTTTAGTGACCTTTCTCCATTTTCTTCCTTTCATAGATAGCCCAGTGGCCATGGCTATTACTTCCTCATTTACTTGGAAAGTAATGCCATTTATGGTTACCTTTCGGTCATGCCACCCATTAATGAATTGGAGGGCACAATTCTCATCATACCCCGCCATCGCCTGCATGTAAGGCAGAAATCCCCCTTCCTTTAATAGGAACCAGGTCGCCATCCTGTCTTTAAAATTCTCAACTTTTGTGGGCTCCGGCCTATTCAAATCTCCACCCATTTCTTCCCTGCTTTCTTTTGAATCCCTCATCTCAGTGATGCACATTTGAACCTCCTTTTTTCCAATATCTTTGCTAATTTCTTTAGCTCTGTACCTCTCTATGAAGAGCGAAATGGTTATACAGGCCTGTTTTCGAGACACTTCAAAATTCCATGCGAATTCATTATGAGAATCGTGCATGTTTAACATCATAATTTTTACACCCCTCAAATCTCTGACACTGTTTAATGATATTATTCGTACTTTCAAAGAGGAAGTAATTTGAATTTCTCAGTAAGTTACCATAATGGCAAAATGACACTCTCCTTAATTCGTATCTATTCAATTTACCATTTGTACCGCCACATCTTTTCCTTATTTCCCTAAAACAACTATTAAATTTAGCGAATTTCCACTTTCTAAAGGTAAACTTGCCAAATTTGGCCCTGGCCTTAAATTTTGTATTCATAATTAATTAATACTCCCCCCTCGTTCCTTGCGAATCAAGGACTTAATGTCCTCATTTAGATTTTCCATACTTCTCCAGCATGTGACCACTGTTAATTCAAAACCCATGGCCGCCGTCGCATCTGCCACCTTGTTTCCTTCCTTATAGATGTGTTGCAGGTGGACCCTTTCCATTCCTTCCAAAATGTGCCTAATGTCCATGATGATAGTTCAAATATTCCATCCCGGTTGGGATACTCCGTTAACCAAATCAATAATTAATTTGGAATCCCCTTCTATAGTTATTTCCTTAACATGCATTTCACTAATTAGCTAAAGACCCCAAAGCAGAGCCATAGCTTCGGCCAAATTATTACTTCCATCCCCCACCTTACCAAAGTGGATTAACAGCGTATTGCCATTCCCATTTCTTAGCACTCCCCCCACCGCTCCTACACCCCCTCTAGCAGCCCCATCAAACCTTAGTTTGAACTGGGTTAGGGTTGGTGGTTTCCATCTCATTTGTTGTCTCTAACACTTTTGAGTTATCAAAAAGATAAAAGTCCTCTTGAACCCCCCATCTTTCAGCAATTTGACCTTCCAGCCTACCTGGTTCTTCCTTCGGTAACTTACATTTGGCTACCCTTAAATTTTCCTTCAACAATTTTTCCATGATTCTCATCACCGCCTCTCCAGGTTTTTCCACCTCCCTAGATATTATGTTATTTCTCTCTTTCCATATATGCCAGCAAATATATGGTGGAACAATTTTCCATAGAAAAACCAATTTTGGGTGGTAGAATAGACAGCTCCAATTCTCCACAGATTGACCCAAGTTGTCCTTCAGAACCCAATTCAGTCCAAAAATTTTCCACACTATAGGCCAAATCTTCAAGGTATACGGACATTCAAGGAACAAGTGAGAGATACTCTCCTCATTTTCTTTGCAGAGATAGCATCAGTTTGTGATAATAAAACCCCTTCTTTTCAAATTGTCAAGAGTTAAGATTTTACCATGCTAAACAATCCACTAGAAAAAATTAATCTTAGGGAGGACATTACTAATCCAAACTTTACCCCATAATGGTGGGCAGAAATCCTTACTGAAGAACTATTTATAAGCCGATTTGACTGTAAATTGACCACTAGTAGTAAAGTCCCAAACTATAGTATCCTCCTGGATCCTAATTGGGGGTCTTTGTGCTCCTAATATCATTTCCAATTCCTTAATAAGTTGAATATCCTCCTAAGTGTAAGTGTCTTTACATAGTTTCTTCCATTTCCTCCCTTGATCTATATAGTCTTCCACTCCCATGTCTTCTTTTAGTAACTCCATTAATCTTTTAAATTTGTTGTAAACCAGCAATTTCCCCCCATCCAATTATCCTCCCAAAATCTGATACTACTCTCATTCCCCACAATCCACCTTGTCCCTTCCCTTAGCAAGCTTCTAATCCTGACAATATTCATCCAGATTTTGGAGCCTCCAGGAAGTTCATTATTGAAGAGATTCCAAGTGAAGGGAGAATTTGACAAGTATTTAGCTTTCCTCATATTACTCCAATCTGTCTTGTCCTCCCCTAGTCTCCAACCAATCCTACTAAGGCGTGCTTTATTCAGATCCCAGAGTCTTCTAACTCCTAACCCCACCTTCTCCTTTGGCTTACAAACCTCATCCCAATTGACCAAGCTCAATTTGTTCTTCTCCTCTGTCCCTGACCAGAGAAAATTCCTCTGTATTTTCTCAATTCTGTCTACCATATTTTGGTTAATTTTAAAAAGGGACAGGAAGTAAATTGGAATGCCCTGTAGAGCCACCGAGAGCAATTGTAGTTTGCCAGCATTGCTAAAGGTTTTCCCTTTCCATCCTACTAACTTCTTTTGAATTCTTTCCACTATAGTATTCCAAAAATCGTTAGTCACCTCCTTAGTGGTTAATGGTAGGCCAAGATAAGTATCTGGGAGGTTGGCAGACTGACAGTCTAAAATGTTTCTTATCTTCCTTTGTAATGAGGCATCGGTATTAAAAAAATAGATCTTACTTTTATAGTAGTTAACTTGCTGGCCTGAACTTTCCTCATAATTACGAAGGATAGTCTTCCATGTTTCAACCTCCATAACCGAAGATTCTCCAAAGAGGAAAGTATCATCAACAAATTGCTGCAGCACTTCAGTATTCGCTGTAGTAGCAAGCTTAATCCCTTTAACACATTCTGTGTTAACCAATTTAGTGAAAGACCTCCCCAGCACCTTAGCAACCATGATAAAAAGGTAGGGTCATAGTGGGTCACCTTGTCTTAGACCTTTCTCTACTCCAAAATTGCCCCAGGGGGAGCCATTTAAAAGAATTGAAAACTGAACCGATCCAACCATCCTCTTAATTAGGTTTATCACTTTGTCATTGAACCCCACTCTTTTAAGCACCTCATAGAGGAAGTCCCACTTCACCTTATTATAGGCCTTACAGATATCTAACTTAAAGGCCATACCAGGTCTTTTATTTTTCTCCATAGAATGAATGACCCCGTGTGGTTATCACTGCATCCAAGATTTGTCTTCCCGAAACAAATCCCTTATGTGGAGTACCAATTATTTTTTCCAGAAATGGTTTTATCCTGTTGACAAGAACTTTGGCAAAAATATTATAAACAGTATTGCACAGACTTATTGGCCTAAAATCCAATAGGCTTATGGGTGTCGGATTTTTGGGGACTAAAGCAATGAAAGTTTTATTAATCCTTTTTAGCATCTTCCCAGTTTTAAAGAAATCTCTGGTAGCCCAGACCAGTTCACATTTAACAATCTCCCAGAAGTGTTGGAAGAAAGCAGGAGGGAAACCATCCGGACTTGGGGCCTTATAAGCTTTCAAAGAAAACACAGCACATTTCACTTCCTCCTCCGTAACGTTTCCAAGAATGTGGTTGTTTTCCACTTCACCCAGCACTTGTGGGATCATATTAATTAAACTTCTTCTAATAACCTGATTTCCTGCATTATTATCCTTGATGTAAGCCTTGCTAAAATATTCCACCGCATGTCTTCCCATTTCCTCTTGGTCCTTATGTATCCTACCTCCTTCCCCTTCCAATCTGCAGATTGTGTTTTTTCTTTTATGATTGGAGGCTGACCTATGAAAGAAAGTAGTGTTTTTGTCCCCCTCAGTTAACCATTGGACTCTTGATCTTTGTTTCCAAAAAATTTCCTCCCTTAACATAATATCCTTCCATTTTTTCCTATATTCCTCTTCTTCCGCAATTGCACTTTCAAGGTTATTTCCGTCGGCAATTTCCCCTTGGAGCTTTTTCAATTTTTCCTCTACTTCGCCTTTGATTTTGAACAAGTCTCCAAAGGAACTCTTAGCCCAACCCTTGACAGTTTTCCTTATATTATCAAGCTTTTGAGTCAGTCTATACATAGCAATGCCATCTATCCTTATATTCCACCATTCCTAAATTCTATCTTTAAATTCTGGGTGAGATTGCCACATTATTTCATACCTAAAAAGTTTCAGTCCACCCTTTAAACAATCCTCCCACTGAAAGATTAAAGGGAAATGATCTGATGCAGTTCTAGCAAGGTTCTCCAGCAAGGAATTGCTCAAGCTATTCCAATTCTCTGTCACCATCAGCCTATCCAATCTCACCTGGATAAGATCATTACCTTTCCTATTATTGGTCCAAGTAAACGGGTTCTCTCTCAAATCCACATCAATAAAATCCATTATGCTCATAAAGTCATTAAGGTCTTGCAAGCTTTCAAGGCAATCCCTGTTTCCCCCTAGTTTCTCCAAATGATGAAGGGGGGTATTAAAATCTCCCATACACATTAATTGCTTATCTTTCATATTTTCTAGGATCCTTTCCAGCTTGTCATATGTTTCCTTCCTCCCTACCCTACTATTAGAAGCATATAAATTTATAAGCCCCCAATGTTCATTACTAGTTTGGAATGCAGTAATTATGAAATTTCTATCCTTCCAAACTTCAATCCCCGTCATAGAGCATGGGTTCCACATAGTAGCGATGCCCCCCGAGGCTCCTTCAACATCCGTATTAGCGATGCCCCTCGAGGCTCCTTCAACATCCATATGAATGTAAGCAGCACCCGACCAAACATGGCTAGCAATTTTCTCAAAATTAGCATTAGACATTTTAGTTTCTTGTATTAACACACAATCTACCTTTTCCTGAAATATGCATTGTTTTAGAGCATATTGCTTTTGGGGATTGTTTAACCCCCTTAGATTCCAAGAGAGGAATTTCATTTCTTACCTCTAGTTACAGTCTCCAGTGTAAGTTGCTTACTGCTGGCCACGTCCCTTGCTACTTGTTTGGTCCTGGTTGCTCTGCTAGTCAGTCTTCCAGCTATCCCACAAGCCCCTACATCTGGTTTTTTCCCCCCCCTTTTCTTCCTTTTCTGAACCTCCCATTCTCCATTATCCCCCTCCTGTGGTGAGGTGGGGCTTAGTTCTTTTTCAACCTTTTCAATGCTTTCCATCACTTTAGCAGCAATCTCCACTAGAGAGGCTTTAATCATCCTTATGGGGGTACATACCCATTCCTGGGCAACACCTTCTATTGTCATAGGTTCTTGGGGTCCCTCTCTATCCTGTTTTCATGAAGTGCAAGGAAGAGGGTGATTAACCACTATTTTGCCTTCCTCCAACATTTCTCCTTCATTAAGTTGTCCCATTGGTGAACTCACTAATTCCTCTAGCTCACATCTAAAGGGATATTCACCCATTTTCTCATTATTTGCTAAAGCTTCTCCTTCTTCAGGAAGAATAACCCCCTTTGGTCCTTTTCCTGGGGAGGTCTACACCATGCTATCATCCTTTTTTTTTACATCGACAGTCTCCTCCACCAAACTTGGGGTATCTGAGGGTTCCCCCACCTCTTCCACAACTATTCTCGGGGAGCCTTCCTTTAGTTTATCCTTCTGCACTTGAACCTTACAGTCCACTATGAGGTGTCCAAATTGACCACATTTCTAACAGAACAAGCCCGCATTCTCATATTCAATGGGTTGAACTTTCTCTCCCCATTTGGTTTTGAGCATGACCATAGTCGGGAGAGCACGGTTCAAAGCCACATTCACACAGAATCTAGCATATACCAATCATGATTTCTGCATAGTTACTTTGTCCATAGTAACAAAATGCCCAAAAGAATTCCCTACCCACCTTAGGATCTTCTCATCTCAAAATTCAAGGGGTAGTCCTGGTAACCTTACCCAGACCGGAGCTAGCTTATTTAGCTCAGTACTAGCATCAAAGCCCGGGTGCCACTTTGTCAAGGCAAGACAATGCTTTCCATAGTACCAAGTTCCTGAGAGAATGAGATTGATGTCTTCCTCCGACGTAAATTTAAAATAGAAGAGGCCACTTGGCATTACTGAAACACCCACACTACCCCTAATATTCCATTTCTGACTCACCCATTTTCGAACCATCTCGATTGTAGGTCTAAAGGCAACAAATCTGCCCACAACACAAAGTTTAAGACCAGAAGTAACGCTGTCCACTAAGGTATCGGGGAGGGAGATCACTGGCCCATCTTTGCCATGAGTAATCTTGGGATCCTCCATTGACACATTAGCCACCGAAGAACCCACAAGTGCGTTCTTCCAACCTCTTAGTGTCCTATCTGTCAACTTCTGACCTCCATCCAGTGGAACACCAGGAGATCCCCCACTTCCCAAAATCACAGTGTCGGAGAAAGACTTTCCAACATCACCCAAGGACCCACCACCCACTGTCGTGTCTTCCAAATCCCTGTGCAAGGCAAGCACCATCTACAGGTCCGTGCAGGGTGGAGGATCCGGAGGCCCAGGGCTTGCCATGAACGAATTTGAAATTCAAAATTCAAAACTTCAGTGGTAAGCAATTGTAGAGCTCTTGTTGAACAATGTTATTAAATAAATAATTAATTTATATTAAAACTAATACTAAAATATGAAACAAGAAAATAATAATTATTTAATCTTATATTATTAATAAAATAATATTTAGTATGATATTATCGGAAGCTAAGATTAAAGGGGTAAGAGTCACTAATGAAGTTGAGAACACCACTCATCAACAATTCGCTGATGATACCATTCTTGCCGAAATCAGCTCTCTCCAAGAGGTAGATCATTTCAAAAACATTTTAGACACATATACTAAAGCCTCAGAACAAATGATTAATGCTGAGAAATCAGAAATGTTTTTTCTCAATACAAAGGAGGAAGTAGAAGACCAAATTTGTAATAAATCGGGCTTCAAAAAAGGAAAGCTTCCATTCAAATATCTAGGGATATACCTAGATAAAAATAATTATTCGAATCTAGGTTGGGAACATATTCTTTAAAAAATTGATAATCAAACAGAATCATGGAAAGGTAGGTGGTTAACAAACGCTGGCAGGATGACCAAGATCAAAGCTGTCCTATCAGCCATACCTATTTATCAACTCTCCTGCTCTCATCTCCCTAAAAATATCAACTCTAAATTAGAAAGCAAACTTCGTGACTTCTTTTGGAATGGATTGGAGGAAAAGAAAAAAGCAACCTTAATCAACTGGTGTAAAATCTGTAAACCCAAAGAATATGGTGAATTGGGGATCAAAAATCTTGAATGGCAAAACGAAGCCCTAGGGGCGAAGCAAGTTTGGAGAATATATCATGAAAGCGAAAGAAAATGGGCTAAATCCTTTGTAATAAATACCTTAATCCTTTAGAAAAAACCTCATTATTCATAATTTAAAATCCCCCAAAAGGCTCTCCAGGGTGGAACTTCATGGTTAACAGCAAAAACCTGATCACCAAGTATTTAACATGGGACCTAGGGAATGGTGATGAAGCTCTATTCTGGGAAGACTCATGGAATGGTTTTCCCCCGCTTATTCGTCAGGACTTTTCACCTAAAACCATCGCGTTCCTTAAGACCTCCCAAGGAATAAAGGTGAAAGATTACATAGAAGAATCAAATTTAGCTCCAAATATTAAATGGAAGTGGAAACCATTACCAAAAAATGGTATCACCTTGTCAGATAAGGAGAAACTGGAAGACATCCTTAAAAATCGTATAATTCCAATTTGAGATAGAGAGGATAAACTTATTTGGGCAGCATCAAAGGATGGGATTTATAAAGTAAAGGAAGGGTATAGAATGATCACAAATTCGCTGAAATGGGAAATCAATACCCTCCCTCTGGACCTATGTTGGGATCCTGTTGGTCTCCCCAAAGCAGGAATGTTCCTTTGGGCAGCAATGCAAAAAAGAATATTAACTGCAGATAGAATCAAGAAGATGGGATTTGAAGGACCATCAAGATGCATTCTATGCAAAGAAGCAGAAGAAAATGCAGAACACCTTTTATATATATGTAAAGTGGCACAGGAATGTTGGAGATGGCTTTAAAGCAAACTTAAATGGAACTCTCCATTAGCCAGCAATTGGATAAATCACTAATTAGGATGGCCTAAAGATTCCTCAAAAAAGATCTACAGGAAACTTTGGAATATTTCACCAGCTATGGCCCTATGGGAAATTTGGAAAGAACGAAACTGTAGGCTATTTTTAAACCAAAACCTTTGTAAACAATCTCTCTACTCAAAAATAGAAGTGGCAATCTCTAAAGTGATGAACAGTGATCTTAGGAAGAGACCCAGAGAAGAAGGATCCTTTTCAGAATGGGTTGCCGAAATCAAAAAAAGATGGCCATTATTAATAAACCCACCGCTCTATTTCAAAAAGAAGAATAACCTCGCTAGACTTAACTGTAAATGGGAACCCCCTCTGCCTGGATGGAAAAAATTAAATTTTGATGGAGCCTCAAGAGGGAATCCTGGTAAAGCTGGAATAGGATGTATTATTAGAGATGAGTGTGGGAATTGGTTAGTTGAAAGATCCAAATCTTTAGAAAAGGTGACCAACACTATGGCAAAGCTGGAAGCTGTTGAAGAAGGCATTAATCTTAGTATTAAACTCAAAATTAAAAAACTTATGATTGAAGGGGATTCCCAAATTATTATTAATGCCCTCAGAAAGGGAGTCACCCCTAATTGGGTTTTAAATTCCAAACTAGAAAACATCATCAAATCACTCTTTGTATTCGAAGAGACAAGATTTTCGCATATATTCAGAGAAGGCAATAACGAAGCAGATAAATTAGCTAATTTGGGTGCCGACGGTAATAACTCTTTAACTTATCATCATATCCATAATTAAAACACATGGAAGAACTCTTCATTATCGAATCACACTTCTGCATGTAAAGTGATTCAGAAGAATTGGGCAATGTACCAAATATTTATTAAAATCTCAATTTCACACAATTGATACCTCCATGATGAAACCGAGAGGAAACTTAGATCATTAGGTTGTCATCGTAATCATTTTGTGTCTAGAGTGTTCACTTGTCACTATTTATACATGTCTTTCGAGGCCCTTTTACCACTTCATATCAAAAAGTGATTGATTCGGACTATGTCATAGGTTTAGGTCTAGCTTCGGCTGAATGGATTCCAACATTTGCCTGTATCATGCATTTGAGAATCGCATTATGGCCTTTTGTGGGCTGATAACACCAGAAAGGTGGAATAGGCTCCTCTGGCCTATTGATGACATGACTAGGGTAGTGGTTAGTCGGGCAATAGGTGAAGGAATTTTCAACTACGCATACTCTTGGAGGACCAACAGTGATGTTGTTGGGATTTGGGAGGGATGTTTAGCCAGGGCAGGTATGGAGAAGTGGGATATCATCAGATTAACTTACAATATTTTCGACCCTTGCTGGCTAGTAGGCTTGAAGATAGCAATAGCTAACATAGACGCCAGGCTTCGTATTCCCCTCCCTGAGCATTATATGGAATTTGATGTACACAGCCCAGAGATTGGGAGGAGTCCACAGTGTCCCTATCTAGTAGTTAGGGATAATGTCCAGTACTTCCGTGAATGGCCAAAAATGGAAATGAGTATTAATTTCCTTCTAAGATGGAGGGGAATTGTTGTAGATCCAGGTAGAAATTGGTTAACTGATTATCTAAGGGCGTATGATGCTTACATCCACTCGGATGTAGACTTTACAGATTTGGAAGAAGTGGAGTTCAGCTTGCCCAACTATGATAAAACCAGTAGGGGCAGGACAACCTTTGAATTCCCTCCAAGTTCAAAGGTTTCATCATTTCAAGAAGCTTCGAAAATTATAATGGTCTCTAAAAGATCTTGATAACCGTAAGTAATGTGGGTCTCTGTGATAACGACCCAGAATTTTAAATATGGGTCATTTTGTAGGTTCTCTCGACCTTGAATTTTGGAACTATAAGTACTTAGCAGTAAGGTCGTTTAGTAATCTTTATCGATTATAGTTAAGTAAATCTGTTGCATGCAAGACAAAATGTAATTGAGACCCCTCCTATACTTACAGGGGCATTTTGAAAATGTAAATATCGAATCTTATAATAAAGATAATTATTATACAGCTAATATTTCGCCCCATTCACTGGTATCGATGGCAGTTTTTAAAACGTGGTATTTATCAAATCTTCTTGTCACATGGAAAGCAAGAATTTAGGATTAATTTCTTGCAAATCTTCCTAGTTTAGCGTAAATTAGTTGATCCTTTTGTGAATGCTCTCGTATCGATGTATAGGAATGCGTATAAAGTTTACCCCTTCCACCTTCATTAGGTATTTTGAGGGACTGTTCTTAACAATTTCTGCAGTGGTTTGCTCCCCCTGACAAAGGTGTAAATGGAATTATTTTTCCGTATAACCATTTCTTCGAATGATGAACAAATTAGGTAATAATAATGATATAGATTATGAATCATAACAACATAATTTAATCTCTAATTAAACTCTCAACTTGAAATTTAGTAAAGATAAGGAAAGTTATTTAATTTAAAATACAATATTAATGCAAACCACTAAAAATAAATTATCCTTATTAGCACTTTATGGATTGGGACATCTTTTTCTATCATTAAGAATTTGATGGTTTTATTTATTTGACTAACCCCTAACGTTTGAAGTGATTATGGTGTTATGAATCCAGAGATAAGATTCAGATTTCCTTTTATCCTCAAACAAGCATGATTGAAATAGACTAGAAATTTGATCTACAATAATATAGGACTTTGGTCTCGAGCAAGACTGGAGGTTTTCTTTCCCCGTTCTTTCCTACCAGTGCCCATCAGAACGGAGGACAGCTTGTAATTTAGTTTTATTTAATAAAAAGTAATCATGGCTAAGACCGTTTACCGATCAAAAAAAAAAAATTTAGTATGATATTTTAAATAATTAAAAAATAATAAAATTTCAATGAGTAAAGAAAGAAATAAAATTAAATAGAAGAGACAATATTGTAGAAAGTATGTTAACTTTCTAAATAGAATTTAATAATAAACACAAATAAGTAAGTAAATAAATAAAATAATATAGAATAATATAAATTAACTAAATCTAATAAAAATTCAAGAGATGTTTAACAAATAGACATGACTCCTTAAAATTAAGATATAAAAGGGAGGAGAGTTTATTTTAGAGAGGAGAATAAAGGAAGAGAAGAAGAGAGGAGTTCAGAGAGGAAAAAGGGAAGAGGAAAGTAATATGAAGAAAATAAGGAACTGACTTTCTAAAGAGGCATCAATGGTATTGAAAGGATGCGAACCTTTGAAAGGGTCATAATTATGAATAGTTGTGACTCTTCAAAAATATTTTGATTATAAAGTATTTGGACTTTTCCAAAAGATTTTAGTTATGTCATGACTTTTCGAAAAGATTATAATTATGAAATGGTGTGACTTTTCAAAAGATTTGTATTATGAAAGGTTGTAACTCTTGGAAAAGGAGAAACAAAATAGTATATTTTGTCCTTTCCTTATAATTAGAAAATGAAGAATTTTGGAAAGTAAATATAGAGTTCAGAGAATCTAGAAGGAATAATTCATCGAAGGGCCAACTAAGGATAGAGCCACATGGACCAAGAAAAGAAGAAAGTGAGAAAGGTATGTTTATGGATTATATTTATTTAATTATGTTTATGACTTTATTTATATTAATGAATCTATTGAAGAGAAATGTAGTACATGTGTTAAGATAGTCTTGTAGGTCTTTAAAGGATAATGGCTAACTAATTGAGGATCATTCTGAGGAACCTAGAGGGTCTTCCCAGAGGATTATAAAGCCCAACTTGAAAGGTAGTTTCAAGGAAGAAGGCCAAATGATCGAAGGTCGTTCCTCATGAACACAAGGGATCCTCCTAGAGGGTTAGGAAGCCAAATTAAGGGATCCTCAAAGATGTGTAGAAATAGTAACATTCCTAGATATCAATCATTAGAATTTAATCTAATAGATTATATTGCTAATAATCTCTATAGGTAAATTTGTCTGTAATAATACATTAATCTATTAGGAGAATTATAAGACTTGAAGCATGGGGGTAGCAAGGTATTAACACCTTGAACCAACCACCATGGCCGAGAATTCTTCATGTTGCCAAAATATTTCGATGTTGTCAAACATATGCATATGCCGTTGGCCTTGATAGAGGATGCTCGTCCAAGAAGAATCTTAAGGGGTGCACTCCCAGGATAACAGCGACGTAGCTATGAGCTATGAAGTCCGATCTGGAGACATCCTTAAGATTGGGGTTAACTTAGAGGGTAGAATAATATAGTTAGTTTTATTATTATTGAGATTTTAACCTTTATTTTTGCAAGTATTACTTGTCCCTAACTAACCCTATTAGTGGGGGCATTACATTGTATTATATCAATATGTGTTTGTGTATGTGTGTATATATTATATATAAAACACGCGTATGTTGAACCATGTACCCAATCCTGAACCCAAACTTGTATGAGTTTCAAGATTGGTAACATAGAGATTTTCATGTTAGTCCAATATCATATGGTGAAGTTATATCTTCTACACCAAGTTTGTTTGTTATATACTACACACTTGTATTGTTTTTTGTCATTTGTCATTGTTGGTGAATCATAAACCTATTATGACTACCCATATTTTCCTCAAACCTATGGAAGTGATTCGAACATGCATTCTTAGCCCTTGTCCACTTTAACAAAAATTATATCTTTGGATGTTGTATGTTAGAGTGTTAAAAATAGGTTGTAATAGTGAATGTCATTGGAACTAAGCCATTTGCGATCTTCAGAGTTTGTGCATAATAAGTTAAAAACGTAATACAAGAGTTTTAGGTGACTACAACACCCCTCGATCAAAGAAAGACCAAGATAACATTCACAAAAGAATGATAAGAAGATATACATCACAACGCAAGAATGATGATATTGCTCATGGAAATGAAAATGTTGCATAATGAAACTTGCATATATAGGCAAGGTGAATAAACAAGACATTAACAAGTGTTGGAAGACTAATGCACAACCTCTCACCTACTTAAGGTGGAAAACTGATAGTGCGATAAGACCAGTAAAGATGGAAGATCCACATGAGGAGGATAAGTGATAACTTGACATTACCATCAAAAGTGGAGATGCTCTTATAGTGTGTCTTGATCACTAAGTAAACTTAAGTGATGTGTAATTAGGACCTAAGTGAGGGTATCACTAGGTAAAATACCTTAGTACCAACAGCCCCCCTTGAGTGCAACCTTCAATGCAACTTAGGCAGTACACTTATTATGCAAGGATGCAATATGGGTCCTAGCTACTACACCATGTTAGGTACCCATGTACAAAAGCAATGCAATTTCTCACAATTGGAGAAAAGGATAAAACCATATAGGACTAAACTCTTCTCCATAAGAGAGAAAAGAAACAAACAAACCATAATGCATGGACTCAAGATCCTCCAAAGACTACATATATACATCATGTATATACAATCAAGTACCCCTTGTAGGAAGGAAAGGAGACTACATAGCATCCCCATTACAAACAATGTCCAAAAAAAATGGTGAGTGCTTTAAGGAAAAACATAGTCCAATGCCTACAAACAACATTTCTCCCCTTGGGTAAAGATAAGCCAAGCACAATTAAAGGAATGATTCTCATTCTGGATAGGAATTAGAAAGTAAATCCAAATGTAGTATCAATGAGTCTAAAATATGCTCATATGTTGCTATGTCCTTGGACGGTGAAGATGCCATGAACCAATCAAAAACATACCAAATCACATAGAAAGTGACAAGCAAGGGACCAATGGTAACTTCTTTTATAAAAGCTTCAAAGATAAATGTCATGTCCCCTTTTTAGTGACATGTCATTTTCAGTGAATTTGCCTATTATGTACTCTCGTAGGCAGATGATTTTGGTGAGAGAGTCATTCTAATGATTATTTGGGGATTGGATGGTCTATTTTGCTCTTGGAGAATGGGGTTCATCATATTTTTATTTTATGTGTTATGTGGGACCAAAATATTATAATTTTGAGTTGAGTTGCACTTTTTATTTTATAAAGTTACTTTTTATATAAAAGTGCATTATAAAGGAATTTCATAAGAATATTTTATGGATACTTCTAGAAGTTCTAGTGGCTTCTTAGGAAAGTGAATAAATAGAGTGCTTGGCCTCTCATTTGGACATCCTATGACTTGAGTTTACACTTCTTTTCTCTTTGAGCATTTGTGGCGCCATCTTGGTCTGCAAATTGTCATTCGATCATTAGGAACGAAGTCTCCTAAGGATTTGCATAATTGAGGAGGTGAAATATCCTTTGAAGGGTTGCACTTTGGAAGTGGTATTTAGGTACTTCAAGTTGGTCTTATTTGGACATTTCCAGCAGGATTCAATTTTCAGCCTAGACATACATTTTTACTCATATCTCACTATTGGCTAGGAGTTTGATTTTTATTTTCTGGGAGAATTTTCCTTGGAGCCTAGCGATTATTTGCATAACATTTTCGGCACCTTCCAGCCCAGCATTTATTTTTGCTAGGTGTCGTACCAGTCTGTACATGTACAGCTATACCTACAGGCCATACGGACAGCAAGTTTGAGGGCAGGTTGGAGTTGCATTTTCATCATTTCGTCTTCAGCATTCAGTCTCCAGCATTTGCTCAATCCAAGTTCTTTCATTTCAGTTTGTAGTTGCAAGAAATTCTCAATTGCATTCAGCCAGTGAGGGTTTGTTTATAATGTGTCATATTGTAATTCTTTGAGTTGAAAATTGCATATCATATGTAAAAGCATTTGGTTATCATTGAATAAATATATTGGCACTATGTTACATCAGCTATTTGAGTAGATTTGTTGCACAACAATTTCCTTTATTCAGCATTTTACTTTCAGCAGTGTATTTAGTTTGCATGTCAAGTGTTTGACAAAATTTCACAGCTCAGAATTAGTGGTTATTAGTGACCTATTGGCAAGGGCCATTACAATAAAGATGAAGTGACAACATTGGTGTGATAACTGTCATCAAATAGGAAAGACCCTCTAAATACTAATTAGGACTCCAACCTCAAAGAAGCCATAACATAAGCATGATCAAACTGAATCATGAAATGTGATAAATCAACTGAAGGAGGAGCCTCAACAATACCAATCTCCAAAGAAGGTGAATGAGAATATCCAACACTAATGAAATTGGCATCAAAGAGAAGAGAAAACCCCCTAAAATATGTCTCCCAAATCTGAAATGTGAAACTCCACAAACAATGAGCCAATATCTGACAAACAGGAATCCCAATCAGAAACACTATAGAGTTGGAAATACAAGTGTTGAGAGATGGTGAAAAATCATGGTCTTCATATACCTCCTAAATGTGAGTCTACAGATCATAAAGCCCAAGGGGGCTCAAAGTAAATAACGAACTCCAAAAAGTCATCATCAACATGTTCAGAAATGACAATAACAATGCTAGCCCTAAAACCTTTCCAAATAAGATACATAGTGTGCAAGGAGAACAAACTTCATTATACAAATATGGCAATAAATCGCGTTCACCAAGACAAGTGAGAATTAAATTAATCCATTGCCTCTGATTCTCTTTCTCCAAAGTAATTTAAAAGCCCATTATAATAATAAAAATTAGAGACAAAAATGTCCAAAAGTGGCTAAATGAAAATTAGGGCATATTTTAAATGCCTATACCTAATTTACAAAAATAAAAATTGTGCCCTTTAAGGGCGATGAGTTGGCGGTTCCATGCACCAAGCAACTGCTAGACCAACAAGAAGTGTGCCCTTCCCAATACAAAGATGCCAACTAGTCACAACTCCAAACAATGAGCTAGATTCGCCATGTAGAGTTTTCCAGCCAATCATTGTAGACAAAACAATCACAAAGCTGCAATAGAGGGTGTTGCCGGTCACTAGGAAGTCTAGCCAATCGCCCCAGCCACCAATGATATATGTTGTGTCAAATCAATCGACCAACAAAGCAAATCTAGCCATGGACAATGTTTTTGATGACCAACTTGCCTCAAAGCCAATCACCAATAATATTAGGACAAAACTCCACTTCAGCAGGTTGTGCAATTGCCTAGCTTATTGTTGTTCAACAACAAGCCCAAGGACCACAATCTAGGCACACCTTTCATCCAAGTGCTTGGATCATTGTCACTCAATTCCAAGCGAACTTGTACGCTTTCCAAATGCCTCGGCATTCACCTTCCAACCACCTCGAAATGGAGTATAAAAGGTTGCCAATGACAGCAAGATAATCCACCAATCACAGATTGAGATCAGTAAGGAAAATCACTGCTTATAGAAGTCGACCACTAAAACTGATTAGATCTGTTGACTGAACCATGAAAAATTTGAGCACAATATAATGAATGGGCAGTACAAGCCACTGTTAATGCAACTAGTGAAGTTCAAACATTGCAAGCAACCATGTGTCCATACGCAGGCACAAGCAATGCTCAAAATCTTGAATATGTTACCACCTATCTCTAGATAGTAATGAGACTGGATCTCAACATTTAAACTGCCAAACTGCTGCAAAATAAATGTGGTTACAAAGAAACAAAGGATGTAACATAAAAAGGACCCAAGGCCACGACAGAGGTTCGCAGACGTCACAAGTTGCAACCTATAAGCCGATCTAAATCAAGGCTTGATCGAAGGACAAAAAAGCCTTCAGTCTGATACTAAAAATGCTAATACTGCATTAAACAAATCTTACTAAATAACCCTCCCTACAAAATATGAGCTGCAGAGAAGACATGGACTCCAAACAAGAAACTGCCTATGCACAGATCCAGGGTCGTCAAATGCTCACCTGATAAAGAGCATATCAAATCAATGTACTGCATTGATCAACATACCCAAAACAATAAAAAATCCATAACAAAACCTTCAACATTCCTTAAAGGGATAGATCTGACTACAAAATAATGTAATAATCTGCAGAAAATGATAAATGACAGGAAAAACATTTGCAATCTACTGCTCAGAAAGGGACAAATGGCCCTCCGGGTAAAATTTTTATGCTACAAAAACAGTTTTACCCAAATATATGGATTGTAGTCAAAAAGCGTCAAAATGACCTCCTGGACACAATGGTGATGCCCACACATCCTCAATCTGCACCTAGAAAAAGCTTAAAGTAAAAATACAACTCTTGAGAAGGAGTCTTCACATCTTGAGGGCTCTGATACTATGTTAGAGTCCTAGGTGACTCTACAACACCCCCAAGAACAAAGAAAGACCAAGATAAATTGCACAAGAGAATGGCAAGAAGATTGGATCACAATGCAAGAATGATATTGCTAATGGGCATGAAAATGTACTTAATGAACCTTGCATAGATAGGCAAGGTGCATAAACAAGACACTGACAAGTATCACAATACTATGCAATGCACAACCTATCACCCACATAAGGTGGAAAAGGGATAGTGTGATAAGACCACTAAAGATAGAAGATTTACTTGAGGTGGATAAGTGATAACTTGATATAACCATCAAACATGGAGATGCTCCTAAAGTGTAATGTGACCACTAAGAAAACTTAAGTGATATGTGTAATTAGGATCTAGGTGAGGTTATCACTAGGCACAATACCTTAATCACACCAACAGGTACATCTTGTGTTCTAAAACTTTAAGTGCTCTTGTATGTGATGTGATTTTGAGTTTATATGGATTAACTTGATTATTAGTGTAGCCTACTGCTCGTAATCACATTAGAAGTGGTATTGTAAATTTGATAGAGTATGCAAATAATTACAAACTTGATTACCAGTACAGCCTACCGCCCCAAATGATATTAGCAATGATACAATAAGTTTGACAGTATCTATGTATCATGTGCTAGAGTATGAAAATGTAACTGGAAAAAATGCATACAAGACAAAGCAGTAGCAAACAGAAATTTAACCATGCACTTGGAAGATGCAGCAGGCTAGTAGGTACCATAAATATAGCTTGTGAATGAAAAGAAAATGGATAATCATATTTCCATTGATGAATGTAAGCAAATACCAAAGATTCCTTTAGACCTGCACACCTTCATTCATTAACAAGATGCAGCAGGCTAGTAGGTGCCATAAATATAGCTCGTGAATGAAAAGAAAATGGATAATCATAATTCCATTGATGAATGTACACAAATATCAAAGGTTTCTTTAGACCTGCACACCTTCATTCATTAACTCAAGTGCTAGTTCAGAATAAAGTCTAAAAGTTTTGGACTATATCTTCACAGGAATATGAATGCCTTTGACACTGGCAAACATGATTTTGAGAGAGAAACTTTTAAATGGCCCTAATGTTTGTCATAATTAAGAATCCTTTTTCATTTTCAAATTTAGTTTTGTGAAGTATCTCCAGCATTCTGTTTCTGTTTTGAAGTTCTCTTCTTTATGAATGCTCTGAAAGCTATCAAATTGGATTCTTAAAATAAGGATCATGGTCATTTCTCAAACTGAAAACTTGCTTTATAACAAATAAAATTTGTTAATGGTCACCAAGTAAGTAGTAGAATTATTTCAGTTGAAATAAAAATGAATGTCAATACAAGAGTCAATATAGAAACAAATATATTCTCATTCTCAAATAGCTAACACGGCAATTCTTGAATATCACAATTTGTAGCATTTGAATAAAAATATTTAAGAACACGGTTCCTTATTGCAAATCAAACACAATTTCTTCCCACTAACACCTGATCATAGCTGCAATCAATATGAGTGTATTCTGACTGCTGATAGAAGACTCTCATTCTTACCTGCAGAGTTTTCTCTCCACAATGTGATAAAGCCTTCCTGGAGCATACAGCCTCCTTGGGTCTTTGAGCTTTCTTTCATCAGATGTAAATGTATCTTTCATACATCTGATACACAATAAACAAGGCAAGCTGTCCAAATGCATTGCACTCTTAATCTTTCAATCAGATGTCAGTCAAGCAATATGAGACAAACTATCAAAGCCAAGTGAAAGCCATAAATACATGAAAAAAATCAGTCTGGAATATGGTACAGAAAAGACCATCTGAATTTATAAATAACAATCACTGAATTAAGGAGCTTCAGAATCAATATAATGCAATTGCCAATTAACAGTGATAGTGGAGAAAGATAATTCTACCACTATGTAAGAAACCATCAGTGCAAATATTTTCATACCAGAAAACTGACTTAAAAATGTCTTCCAATGGAGTAGCAGTCCTTGGCAAGAAATCATCCTGCAGGAATTTACAAAAACAGAACAAAACAAATTCACAACATGCACTGAATATCAAGAAGCAATAATTTTCTTTAGTCAAGTTAAAATACATCTGTCAATGAAACTTACATGTTAACCCTTGATTTAGAGAGGGGAGTATTAATGTCTACTAATAACATAGGTATGTCAATGCGACAAAAAGGTACAACCAACAGCGGTAGCTGAATAAAGTGTCACCAAACAAAGAAAAGCAAAGATAGCTATACAAAAAAATGGAATCACTAAAGCAAAAGTATACCTACAAGTACAAAATGCACCAGAAATATATTTCTAGAACTCCCACAGAATATAGCAATGACAAATGATCTACAAGACCTATAATGCATACAATGTGAGCTCCATATTTTATTGCCCTATCCAAGGCCCATGATACAGACGTCTGTGTGTCTCTTGTTCATCCAAAAGGATGACAAATTGGCTTGCCTTCATGATGCTAGGAATCTGTAGTGTCTCTTCCATGAATCCTCCAATTTGCTTGTAGCTTGATATCCAGAACACCATACTCTACTTAGTCACAAAATCTTGAGAATCAAAATGCCATCTATTTTTATTATCATCATCTTAATCCAAGAACCCTATGGTGACTATCTCCATTTGGCCTTCATCCACAATTGTGATACTTGGCTCCCGTGAGTAATTTATGAACAGTGAATATGGATCCTTTATAAAATGGTTAGAATGCCCAACAATCCCTATTAGATTCCTTGTAAACTTCCTTCCAATGCAAATGCAAGAGATGGGGAGCTCAATGCTAACATCAATGCCTCTATCCACTTTGTTCCTGGGGAGAAAAATCAGATCCCATATGTAAAAGTAAGTTTGGAACTTGAAACGAAGTCCACCCGCCCTATGCTGTAAGTTGTATCCCTTACTCTATCACATTTTTTTGGGTACTTCCCATGATGACAAGAATTTTACGGCAGCATAGGAATTAGCAAATTTGAAATATTTTCATGCCTTGAGCTGTAAACAAAATGCTCAATATCTTGTGTCAAATAAGAGATTCTTGGGATGCCAAATAAGAGATTCTTGGGATATCCCCAACTCCTCCCTTTTTGTCACTCAAAACTCTCAACTTTGGGCTAACCAAAATGTTCTCCTCAAATACCTATCCACAAGGCTACTCCACAAATCAATTAATGTCTCACCCTTTGTAAGTTCATGGGATAGTGCATGTTCCTCCCTCTTAAACGTTTTGCATCCAACAAGTAAAGCCTTTTTTGTCTTGACTTCATCAATATTTTCTTGACACTTGCAGAAGTTAGAAGTCAGAAGAACTATAAACATCTTCAATCATCAAAGAATTTTTTCCTTCAAACCTGTATGTTGGCTCCCCTTTTGTTTTTGCTCAATGGTGCCTTGCAGCTCTACATTTGATTGTTCTTTATGGTTCCTTCTTTCCAAAACTTTATTCAAACATATTTTTGTTCATACCTTGCTATTTTTGTCTATTCACTCTGGAGTGTTGATATCCTTAAATGAATTTATAGAATCTCGTGTCTAATTTCCCATTGTGATATATTAAAATTAACTTTAACCCTAAAGACTGGCAAGATCAATGCTTTGATACCACTATAATATCCCCAGTTAAATCATGCAATATTTTGTACAACCTTGTGACTTTCACCCACAACCTAAAAAATGATCAAAAGTACTATTGCCAGCAGATTATGAATGCGAATTTCAGAATTTTACATAGCAAAGTACCATTTCATAGTTCATGTTTGTTGGATTTACCAATAGTCATGGAAGGGCTTGCGGAGGAGCCTCAACAGTCCAAGGAAGCTCAAAGGACTCAAACAAATCCAGCAACATTGGCAAAAGTTTCAAACTTGGAATTATAAATGTAATAGAAAAAATTACCAAAATAGGTCTATGCTAAATTGCTAATTCATATTGTTTGAGTTGATCAAGTGAAACTAAAAAATTTCATAATGGGCTGATGTTGGGAAAATTCTAAATTCGTGTGTATGTTCTAATTCACAGTATTTGAGGCGACAAAATATTTTACTCATAGTCTATAAGAATGCGAAAATATAAAAAGGGAAAATAACATAAGAGCTCGCAGAGAGCAAGCTATCTTTAAATTGTTCCATTCGTGGCAGAATCTGAGCAATTTCCAAGGCAAAGTAATCTGTGAAATAGAATTACCTGCAGTATAATAGAATTGATAATATCTGCATATCTTACTGCCAAGTTGAGAGACATGCACCGAGCGGGAGCAATTGCATAGCACCGAATTTGACTTCTCGGTATATTTGCCAATCGATCCCTCGCATTTGCTACAACCAAAGTAAGAAGGGCGGCAACTCCTGACCCAAGCGAGTGCCCTGCAAATGTAAGGGTGTAGGAAGGATTTTTCTCAATTAAATCTCTCAATGTCTCAGATTCGGTATTAAGTAGCCATTTAGCTGAATTAAGTAGCCCATTGTGCACATAACCTCCTTCTAACTTTCTTTGACCCAATTTATTGTCAAGCAGTACAGCATAATCGCTCTCCTTGGCCAAATTGAGCCCTCTAATCGCCAAAACAATGTCATGGTTCTCGTGATCTACATAAATTAAGTATGGAGGAGCATTTCCTTGAGTAGTTTCATAACCAACTTTTTTCACCACATTATCAGGATCAATTCCATAGCCTCCCGGGGGAGCCCATTTGGGATTTCGTAGATCGTCCTCATAGACTGCAAGAATTATCCTGCAAATCCTCGGAACAGGCTCAAAGGCCTCAATGCTAGCAAGCGTCCACTCTTCACTGTCATAGGCTCCTGTGTATGTACACCTTTTCCATGCCCACCTCGAACATGCCAAACAAGATACGCATTCTAAAATTGGCACGCCGATAGCAATAGACATCTTTATCTCACTATTCTTCTCTCATTAAAGACCCCAACCAAGCGTGTCTACAAGCAATAGAGCAGCGGAGAACTTCAGAACCCAAAGATACTCACAGGTGTGATTAATGAAAATTCCGAGTTCTTTACTAAGGACAATGACAAACGAATTTAAGCCCAGATGATGTAGAAATATGCAGCAGTAAACAACAAATGACGCACCCGATATGCTTCTGTAAATTTCAAGGCAATGTAATCGGCTCTTTGGGCATGGGTATTACCGTCTAAATGTTGGGCCCTGCCAAACCCAATTCGGTGGCAGGATAGTTGATTGAAGGTGGAGAATTTTGAATAGGTGGCGTGTCAGAGATAAACGAACTTCTTGATAATTAGGTGAGTAGTTCGGAAAAACTTACGTTGCGAACCTGTCGGAAACGTAGATTAATGTTGCAGGCAATCTTCGATTGTACTGTTCTGGTTCCATGGGGCCAATGTAGGCGAGGAGCATGCTTAACAATTTATTTATTTTCCCGTGAAAACGATGGAAGAATTAGGAGAATTTAAATTTTTCAGAGAATGGTGAATCGTGCCCGCTTTGTAGTTAGCTGTTTAAATGATTGCCATCGTGTTAAATACATACCATCATTATATTCTAGCATACCTCTTCACATTTGACAATATAACGTTTGAAGGTATAGTTTCATATTAATTATTACGGTTGTATATATATATATATATATAATTTAATTTTAATGATTTAAATGTTTAATATTCATATGACATATCAATTATAATATCAAATAAGTAAAAACAGTTTTGCTTTGAAGAGTGTGAATTATCTCAAAAAAAAAAAAAGGATGAGGGACTATTAGGAATCCCTTCTTTGGAAAATTTTTCTCAAGAATTTCAACCTTCATCACATGACCCAATTGCATATGTTTGTGCATTTGCAAGAACAATGAAAGTTAAGTATATAGAAGAAAATTAGGGCAAATAGAAATACATTTAACATCGAAGAAAGGATGGGGATAAGCACCAAAGCATTTGTGATTCTAACCAAGACAATGAGACCAAATGGGATCACTACAAAAAACCATGGAATATATGCAAACTAGAGTGGTAAAGGTCAGTCAATTAGCAAGGTTGTGAATTGGTGGAATTCAACTTTCTTGGGCCAGGTAAGTATCTATATCTTGCCATAATATAAGGCAAAATGGTGTACCATCTGTATTCAACTTTATTTACAACATAATAATTATATTAAGGAGGGCTTCGACCTTTCACTAATAAAAAAAAGTATCTCTATCTTGACAGGAATTTTTCTCTTTTAGATATCAAATTTCAACCTTGGGAATTATTAACCTAAGAAGTTCCCATGATGAGTGTAAATTTAAAAAAAAACATCTTCATTACAAAACCCTAGAAGCCATAGATAACATTGTAGATCTTTTCATAAGAGTATAAGATAGATTCATGACTAAAAATAGTTAAAATGTTATTAGATCTAGACACAGATATGGAATGTTTGGAACCATCGAAAATAATTATGGAGTTGATTGAACTAGAAGTTTATAATGGAAACATTAATGTGAATGTGATAAGAAGGACAAAAATAAAAGAGACCCAAGAACACATTGTTAGATTGAAATGTTGTTGCCATTGTTGTCATCAAAGTCAAAACACTCATATCAAGATCTTGGCGGTATCAATTGGTTGTTGGCAATTTCATTTGTGTACCTATTAGCAGTCAATAATACATCATAGGTATTGATTATTCATGGGACAAATCCAGAATGTATAGTTTTGGTGTTCTATGGCAAGTGTACTTGGCTCTACTCATGGCTTACATATTTTGACACACTTATATGCTTTTGGTAATCAATGTTGCATGGAATTTTCTATCAGTTCCTATTGACTATTGTGATTATAATGTTCTTCCAAATGTCATGATCTTGCAGCTACAAGAATCCAAGTCTTTCGTATCATCATAGCTAAAAACTGACTTAACATAAAATGTCCATGATCACTTGACTGATGTGAACCTAACTACATATAATATTCAATCACACTGTTGCAGCTTCAACTTTGGTCAAACCCTAATTCTCTACAACCAAGTGAAACCAAAAATAATTGTTTTTATTGATCATTTGAGTGGTCTCGACCCTAACCCTGAGTTTTTTATTAATTAATGTGACTATGCAAACACTGGAGATATGGCTTTTTGTAGGGTCGCAACTAGAAATTGTATACAGACATAAAATGCTATGAAATGATGCTAAAACGACTTAGCTATTTCACGCCTTCGTGGTGAAGTTGGTGGTTAAGCCATAAACATGTGCAACCAGACAATGAAGAGCAGTTGCCAGGTCGCGACAACAAAATATTGGAAGGATATAATCATGAAACGCTTGAAGACTTAGTGTAAAATGGATAAGACCAAAGTTTTAAATAAAACCTTATATAACATTTGATCATTTGAATACTTGAAAAGATATGATCATTAGACATGTTTGACAGGAAAACTCAAATTTTGGTAGGAGGGAAAATATGGCTAAAAATTTTGGCAACTTAGAGGGGATGCAAGCTTTGTATGCATGAACCATTAGCGTACGCATCCATTGGGAAATAGAGTCATAGAAATCACAGAAATCCTCCCAAAAAAACCCTAAAATCGTAGAAAAACATGCCCAATAGAACCTCAAAACTGCTCTCTGCAACTGCAAAACAAGAACCAAAACTCTCTGCAACAAAAAAATGTGCTCATACACTTCTTGGAAAATAGGAAAGAACATGAAACAAACTAACTAACTATATACATGAAACACTCATTTCTATTAGAAATAGGGCTTGAGGTATATTCCATTGACTAGAATAGGCAATATTTCACCATCAGGCTTGCTTAACTGGAAAGCATTAGCCTGCTTGCAACTGATAGTTACATAGGGACCACTCCATAGTGCATAAAATTTTGAGTGCCTCCCTAGTTTTGCTCTATTTGCATCCCACTTTAACACAAGATCACCCTCTTTGAAATTTTTTAACTTAGCCTTTTTATCAAAGCTCTTCTTCATCTGTTGTTGGTGTGCTTCCAAGGTCTACATGACCTAATTTATTTTTTCCTCATCAACTCTGCTATTCTTATAGACATAACATCATTTTGAATTAGTTCCAATTGATGGGTTAATTCTAGGGATGGAAACTCTAATGAGATGGGAAGCCTTGCTTCCTTGCCATACTCCAACATGAAAGGTGAATTTCCAATAGCTCTTTTAGGTGTTATTCTATCAGCCTGAAGGATAGTTCTCAATTTCTAGTGCCAACACCTTTGATTATCTTCAATAGTCCTCTTAATGATTATGATCAAATTCTTATTGCAAGACTCAACCAAGCCATTACCTTGGGGGTAGTAATTGGAAGAAGTGCCCATGTATATGCTAGGATCAACTGCCGATGCACAAATCTGGGCTCCTACTAATGATTTTGCATTGTCTGAAATTATGGTGGAAGGAGCACCAAACCTTGTAACAAGTCCATCTAAGAATTCAATGGCTAAATTCATAGTAGCATCTTTTAATGCGATTACCTTTGTTCACCTGGTAAAGTAATCTGTAGCAACTAGAATCCATTTATGACCAGAACTAGAAGGAGGATTAATAGGACCTATGAAATATAATCCCCATTGAGCAAAGGGTTGATCAACTTGGATAGGATGAAGTGGAAGGGCGGCAAGCGTCTACTTACCTGAAAAGAAAGAGAAATTTTCACATTTTATAACATACCTATGGCAATCATTGAACAAGGATTGCTAGTAATATCCTGCGCTCATTATATTCATAGCAGTTATTCTTGCTGAAAAGTGGCCACCATCAGGACCATCATGAAGCTCCTTAATCATTCTCTCTGCTTGATATGCACCAATACACCTTAACAAAGCTCTATTAAAGTCCTTCCTAAAAAGAACACCATCAACAATGACATAGGGAATGGACTACAATCTGAATTTGTCTTCTTTTTGCCCTATCCAATCCTTGAGAATATCCATTGTCTGATAAGAAGACCATCATGTCATCTATCCAATTCCATGGATTCTCATCTCTTGCTTGTTGTTGTTCTGTCAATACCATAGAAACTTCCTCATCTGATTCTTGAGATGAGACCATCTACTTGCACAATCCTTTCCCTCTTACCAACTTGGTGATCTAGATGTCCACATCATATTCGATCACCTTAGTGATCCAACCTACTCTTTTCTCACTGATATCTTTTCTCGAAAAGAAATCTTTAACACTTGCATGAGGGACCAATAAGTGGATCTTATTGTGGGATAGAAGATGTCTAGATTTCTTTAAAGACCTTATGACTGCAAGAGCTTGCTTCTCTACATAACTATACTTATCCTCATACTCCTTAAGCCCTTCACTAAAGAAGGAAATGGGTTTTTCTTCATTCTTATCATTTGATTGATTCAAGACAACAGAAATGCCTAACTCACCACCCAAGGTGTAAAGAATAAAGTCTTTCTCAAAATTCAGATTGATGAGAGTAGGGGTCGAAGCTATGGCTACTTTGATCTCTTTAAAACTTTCTTTCCCTTCCTTAGTCCATGAAAAGACCATATTTTTTTTAAGAATAGCTATAAGAGGTTTCACCATGCAAATTGATTAGGAATAAGTCTTCTCACAAAATTTATTCTACCAAGAAAACTTTGCAGACCTTTCTTGTGGTTAGGAAGAGAGAGAGAGAGAGAGAGAGAGAGAGAGAGAGAGAGCGAGTATTGCCTTCATTCTTTCAAGATCAATGGTCAAACCATCATTAGATACAATGTGTCTTAACAATTTCCCTTGATTAGTGGCAAAGATACACTTGCTTGGATTCAAATATACTCCATACTCTCTACATCTTATGAATACTTGTCTGAGATGGCCAAAATGATATGCTACATTCTTTGAATGCACTATGATATCATCAAAGTAGACCAACACAAACCTTTCAATCATGTTCTTGAAAGTCATCTCTATTTCCTTTTGAAATGTGGCACCTGTATTTATTAGTCCAAAAGGCATTTTACTATAGGCATAAGTGCCTCATTTAGTGGTGAAAGTAGCCATATATCTATTAGCCTCCTTGAATAACACTTGGTTATAACCTGAGAATCCATCCAAGAAAGAGAATATATCTAAAACACTAATCTTAGACAATATTTGTTCCATGGAAGGGAGAGAAAGATGATCCTTAAGGGAGGCTTGGTTAAGATCCCTAAAGTCTACACATAGTCTAATTTCTCCACTCTTCTTTCTAATAGGGACAAGGTTAGCTACTCATGATGAGTGCTTGATAGGGAAAATTATATTGACCTCAATAAATTTGTATAGCTCTTTTCTCATTAATGACTCAATCTTAGGATTCACTGGCTTCTACTTTTGCCTAACATGTTTGATATTATCAACTAAATCTATGGTATGTTGAAACAAAATTGGGTCAAAAGCCTTTAAATCATCATATGTCCAAGAAAATACATCATTAAATTCTTGACATAAATGAACAAAACTTTCTTGCTCTATTTCAAGATATACCTTCCCCATGTTTAGAGTCCTTCCATCAACAACTGCAACTAGTATATGATCATCTTTGTTTGTAGCAAGGTTCGTACCTCTATCTCTTGCTTGGTCATCATGATTGAAAGCACTCTCTAAGGTAATGAGACCCTTAGGCAACTTGTTAGAAATGAGATTGATAATTTGATCCCCATACTGGTCATGTAGCCTTGATTGATTTCTATTTGAGAACTCTACTTCATTCTATAAGAAACTTACAATTTGTGCATCAGATTCAAAGACTTGCCAATTGACATTATTATCAGGGACATCAGGCCTAGGCACCACTCTAATCTTCTGCTTCTCATATTTGAGGCTTCTTGGCACATCATAAGATGCACCAACCATTACAAGTCTATCGGCATGTCTATTTTCTTTCATAGGGATGCTTTGGATATTAAAAGCATTTAAACCTTCAAGAAAATCCCATACTCTATGTTTATAAGACTTGAGTAAACCATTCTTAGTGCTATTCTGATTTCTCACCTAATTGACAATCAACTTACTATCTCCATAGACACTTAAGGCTTGGATTCCTCTTTTTTGAGCAAGCAGGAGACCTTGGACCAATGCCTCATATTCTGCTATGTTATTGGTGCAACTGAATTGAAACCTAAATGAGAAGTAGTACCTTTTTAATGCAGGAGAAACCAATATCACACCAGCCCCTGATCCATTTTTATTCCTTGACCCATCAAAATGCATACTGCATATCCTACTTGTATCTTCTTTATCTTCATAAGGTTAGGGACAAGAGCATCCTTTTCTGATATATAATATGTACCAAGGCCTATCTCTAGGGATTCTGATATAGGACCAAATTGGTATGCATTGGCCCAGTCATCTAAGAGAAAATCAGGTATCTCTACTAGGGAAGTGGCAAGCTCCCTTGATATGTAATTTCCCTCTATTTCATGTATGGTATAATTCATATTTATGAGATTAGGAGTGTAGGGCTCAATGTGATTGAGGGCTAAGGGCTCTACTCTAATTGAAGCTTTAGTTCCATATCTTGTTCTAAAAAACATGTATGACCAATTAGATAATATGTAACCACCTATTTGGGCAGTGGAATCTCTTGAGAGACAAATGGAAAAGTGTGGCTTGACTTCAACAACTGATATATCTTGGACTACAGTACAACCAGGGCATGCATGTAGGCCCACTTCAACATTCCTAAGGATACCTATAGTTTTGATAGTATTACCATCCAAATGCAATACATCCCTAACAATTGGTTCATATTTCATTTCTAGGATATCAGCTACATACTTAGGCATCACTGAACTACTAGCCCTTGAATCAATCATGCAATTGTGGACTAGTTTATCCCCTATGATCAAAGAAACATAAAATGGAGGAGGTCTATTCTTTTTACTTGTTTGTACCTCCCTTGATGGTTGAACGAGACTTGTAGCATTTTCTTCTCTTGACGGTTGATCCTTTGGTTCAATGCTCTCCAATTCTTGCCACAACAACTTCTTTTACATAGGTATGTAGAACCAACATCCCATGTGGAAATGTTCACATTTTTTTCTTCATCTGTTCTACCACACTAAATGATGTATTAGGTGCTTTGATAGAAGCCTTGGGGAGGTCATTCACATCTCTTCTACTATTATTTTTCCTTTTTTGCTGAGAAGCATTAGTAAATTGATTAGCATTGTGTTGCTAATCCACTGCTTGTACATGAGGTATTGTGCTTGATGTTGAGGCTTGATTAGGAGGAGGAGGGGAAGCATCTTCAATAGCTCTTCTTTTTCTCCTAGTATTGTGAGCATAGGAATCTTGGTTTACATTACAATGCTCTTCCACCTAATGATTCATGAAAGAACAATCACCTTGTTGAGAAGCATCAGCAAGTTGATTAGCATTGTGTTTCTACCCTGACACCTGCTCTTGTGTAGTTAGTACCAAGTAAGACTCTACCCTCTAGCACATACAATATCCATATGAGTAGTTACAAGAAGGGCAGAAGCCTTGGTTGTAGTGTCTGCCCCTGGTTCACATTTTGTTATCCTTGCTGAACTCTTTTAGAACTAGTTTTATGTTGTTGATTAGCAGCATTCTTTTGAGATTATCAGATATTGTGCTATGGATTCAGTTTATTATGTGATGAGATTACTTAGACTCTACATTTCATGTATGTATGATGATTATTTTTAGTGTTCACAATTATTAATGATGATTATTACATTGCTTTCAATTATTAATGATGATTAGTAAGATGATTTATTATCATATGTGCTTTCTTATGGATACTTACCCCATACTTGCATGTGTATGGTGTGTGTGTTTGCCTTGCGTATTTGCTTTTGTATGGCGTGTCTGATGTGGTTAAGGAAGGGAGTCGTAGTCACCTGCTAGTTGGGATCTACACAATGCACCACTTCCTACCATTGTCTGTTTAGTTTAGTATATATTGTGTTTATACATGCATAGTTTTTATGCAGGGTGCAGGTACTGGGTATCGACTTTCCTGAATTGCCAGGATGAGCGTACCCTATCACATTATCTCAATGATAAGAGAGGGGAGATAAATTCTCAAGTCCAAATCTCAACTCTTTGAGCCATTTGTCCTAATTGGAAAATTAGGACAAGTATCTGAGTTGAATACCCACCGAATGTGTCAGATGACATATTTTGTGATTTTTAACCCTTTAGATTTATTTTGTATGATTTGTTTTATGATGGGTTTTCATATTTTATCTTAGAGGTCTATGGTGAATTTTTCATTAATTAAGTCTTAATAAATAGATTTAATTAATAAATTATTTATTTGAAAAAATTAATAAAATATCATAATCTTTGATATTTTGATTGTAATTAATTAAATGTGAATTATTGAAAAAAATGAATTAAATAAAAGAAAACTAGAAATTAAAATTAATAATTATTATAAAATAATAATAAAGTAATAAATAAAATAATAATAATAAAAGTTATAAAAATTAAAATGAAAGTTATAAAATTTAAATAGAGATTATTTAAAAAGTAAATTGGAGTTATAAGCTTGCATGAGAATTAACATGTGTCAACAACACGGGGGTTAGTGCATCAATTAAGCACAAGGTGTCTACAATTCTATGACTCATCAAAAAGAATTGGAAAAGACCCATGCTTAGTTGGTGACACCTTTCAGCGGTTTCAAGAAGCATTCCAAAAGTTTTTTGAGAGCTCTTGATATTTAGGCATTCATAGAAGCTTAAATGAAAAGCTTAATGGAAGCTTCGAGCTACAAGCTAAAAAAAATAGAAACTTCAAAGCTTACATGCATGGGAGAAGATTCATATGCTCATATATTTTCTACTTGCTTCTATGCTCCTTCTAGCTCTTCTAATCACTTGGAGGATTCGATCGGCTTGGATTCTTGGAAGAATTGTGAATGATGGAGAAATAAGAGATTTTTTATGGACTTCTGAGGCATGACAAATTAGCATCAGTGTCCAGGTGCACTCGTGATATTCTCATATTCCCTTTGCACTCTTTCTCTTCCTGTCTTCATCATATCTGTTTTATGTGTCTGAATACTCTCTGTATTTGAAATTAGAATCTAGATATTTTATTTGGATGAGAAGAAAATAATAGAAAAATTCTAGATCCAGTTAAGGAGAAATAATTAGATCTTAGTTGGGTTTGGGTTCGAATTTATATTGTGAAATTAGAAAGACAAGATTTGGAATTAAAATATAAATTTTATGGTGAAAATTCAAATGATTAGATGTAATCTTTCTATCAATTATATTTTTAGATGCATATGAACAAACCCTTTTATGGTTAAATTTAGAGAACAATTATTTTAACAGAAAATTCTTAATTCATCACAAATTGTCTTGTCGCTGCCCTTTGGATAGACCCAAACTCAGTCATTCATAACTTTTTATCGTGATCGAATTTATTCGATCACTCCAGTCAGAATTGGCGCAACTTGGCCCTCTCCAACATATTTAAATTTCAGCCCGATCCAACGGTTCATTAGGGAGATATGGCTGTCGTACTGGGACTGTTTTATTCAAAGACAGATATTTTTCCATTTTCCATAACCAAGAGTTTTTTATGCTTAAACTTCACAAAAATATATATCAAAGCATGGAATGAATTAAGATATTATTGCAATATTCCCTTATTAGAATCTTATTAATATGCATTAGTTTTATATGGTTTATTATCTAATCTAATTAAATCAAATTTAATTAAGATTAATTAATAGTAGAAGAAGTGTAAGTAATTACTAGTCAATCTAAGTAAATAGATTTTTAAATGAAAGAAAATTAAAAGAAAAGAGATTTTAATATAGTTTATATAGTGGACTTTTTATAATGTATATTGAATACTATTTAATATATATTAAACAATTTTAGAGTTGTTTAATGAAGATGATAATGTTAAGAATTTGGAGATTATTCATGTTAAAATCTACAATGAGTCTTATTGGTTTGTGATAGGGATCTCTTTCAAACAACGTTTATATAGACAAAATATTATTAGAACAATTAGAAAATGGAGTCTAATGGTTGATTTTAATATTGATTAAATAATTGTAAGATGATAATTTATATTATGTTGATTTAAATTTAGAAACTCTGAATGATATTGGATAAAGACTGAATTATTATGTTATTGGTTAATACGTATGAATACCTTAATGGTGTTAAGAGTTAGCCAAATATTAACTAATGAGTTTATGAAAGGATTCTATAGATCGAGTATGTATAGTTTGAGGAGTTTATTATTTATTAATATTTGTAAGGACTAGCAAACTATTAATAAATAATGGTTTAAATAGATATCAACAAATTTGGTTAGAGTTAATCTAGAGGAGATTAGTTAATGATTGAATTACTGTAAAAGATATTAATCAAATTGAATTGGTTAATAATTTGGAGGAGTATTAATTAATTGAATCAACGTACATAGGGAAAACTTATTTGAAATAATAATACTTGGTATTGGAGATTTATTATAATTTGTTATTATGAAAATAAAAATGGAAACATGACGAATGTGGTCATTATAGATTTATTAATAAGATTTCCAATATAGTTGTCATTAAATATTAGCAAGTTATTATTATTGAACTATGAATATGAACATTTCTGTATGGTTGACTTTTAGTTATTAGTCAACTAAATATTCATTGGGTTAATAGTTTGGTTGTGAAATTATTAATTAAATCAATTAACTAAAGTTAATTGGATTTAATCAATAATTATGTTATGTAATAAAGATTTAATTGATATGATTCTTTTAACGAGGTTGTAAAATATTGATATCAAAGTTGATAGGCCTTATTCTCATGACTTGAATAATAACCTTAGATGTTTTAATGGTGAGACGTAGTAATATTGAATTGAAAACTATTAAATGACAAAAGTCATGAAATCATGTACTTATGTTAATTGGTAAATTAAATTGATCATTTTAATTAAGTTATAATCTTTTTAATCGAAGATTGATAATTGGTTCTTTTATGAATGAATAATGATCCTTTGATTATGTTGAAATATAGAAGTAACATTAAGGAAGAGTTGATCAATTAGTACTATGGATCTTAGCGAATAAAGCAAATGATTTAATGAGTAAATATTTATCCTTAAGTTATTCTTAGAATGTAATTCTTAATAATGGAAGGATAATGCTATCGGGGAACAATTGGGTTGACTTCTAGGTCAAATGATAAAACTTAAAACACTTGAAGTATACTTGCAAACAGAAAACTGGAAACCCCTACACATTATTCAACTATGTGAATTTAGTAAACCAAAACATGTGTTTGCATCATGTATTCTATATGCTTCTTGTTTAGGGTTTTTGGGTTGACTAGTGTTGACCAGTCCTAGGATGTTACCAGAGGCTCGGGGGTTATGAGATGTGATGGCATGTTGATCTTATTTGGTCTTGATCTTTATAAGTCCAACTATGGTTATGTGATCGTATGCTCTATGAAATGTTTGTATTTGTTCTTCAGCCTTCATGTGTGAAGCTGAGATGTATATATATCTGAGATGCTTGAGCTAATCATTTTTGAGACATCGATTAGTTATCCTTGGATTACTTTCTAGTCGCCATGATGAGACTGAAATATGGATTTATTTCTTGATGATGTCATGTTGTGACATGTTTGACTCAACAATTTTGGAGTCTTCGATCAGTATGATTTTGAGATATTCTTGGTTGCTTGTTGAGAACCATTTATCTTGAGATATATTTTGGTTATTGAGAACCAATTGATACTTATGATTATCAGTGATGCCTTCAGTTGCCAATAGAGAACTGTTGTGGTCATGATTTTCTATGGATGCTTTTCGGATGCTCATGGAGATTTGATGATTCTTATTATGGATATTTGATGATTTTATTATGGATTATCTTTTATGATTTTGAGATTTATGATTCCATGAGCTTAGGGTAGGTAATCTACTTGTAGTGTCGGAAAGTGGCTTGCAATGGGGGTTGGGACCTTAAGTGGTTGCCAAGGTAACTCATTGTAAGTTTGGTTAATAAGTGATAACATTTACACACTAAATGGAGATTAAATGAACTTAAAAAGATAATTGTTTTGATGTTCTCGCCCATGCCTTGAGTGCTTGTACAGGCTAGGATGGGAGTAGTGAGAACGCATAGTTGCGACCGTGCATTCCGTAGTATGCCTTGTCAATATGAGAGGATACTAGTGGCCGCATGAGATCAGTATGAACCTATGGAGTTTAGCTAACTGCCAGGGTAACTTGTACATGATAATTGCGATGACACTTTCCCACTTGCAAAGTAGGTTTCCTACATGTCTTTGTGTGCCTCTGGGAATTAGATGTTAGTTTTGTGTGATGGAACCTTTGATTTAGTATACTTTTAGGATTTCTAGACTTATAGAGATTTGTGCTTTGGGAATTGATATCCTGTTTGGGACTTGAGATTATCTCCTCAGCACGGTGGGAGTGGACCAATTAGGTTCCACGCGGTCGGGTGGTAGTGTATTTTCACTCTTATCATTTGAGATCCGTCCGAGACACCGTGGCTGGAGTATCCTTGGTTGGTATTTATTCTTCATTATGTTCTTGGAGCATTATGATAGATAATATACCTTATGATGGATGTATTTACTGGTATGTTTCTTATATTGATGATTTGCTTTACTTTGTATATGTTAGTTGATGATTTATTATGCTTTACTTTGCATGTTAGTAGGATGTTTTATGAGTGACATTCCTACTATGTTAATACCGATGATCTCTTCAGTGCTTTGGAATGTTACACATGGAGGGATGGCTAGGATCCACGATGGTCTAATGATTCTATTTACGGTTGGGAAGAACTGTGCACTTAGTTATTTATGTTTGTGATATATGGTTATCTTTTGTGATGGATGTTTATATCTTTTGTGATGATGTATCATGTATGATATGTGGTTTCATTTATGTTATTGCATCATGGATTAATATTAGATGATGATGATGTACTTTATTTACTTGGATGTTTATTCTTTTAAGCTTTTCATACCCTGTGATATGTGCAGTGGATGATTGAGCTAAATTAAAACATAATTACAAAAGGATACTTGTATATTGTTTAAATACATTGGATGTATCATTGTTATTTCATAAGGATGGGATGTTAGATGAATAGTTAATTTAGATGTGATACAACGTTAAAGGATCTTTAAAGAATGTAGCCTGTTATGTATATATGTTATGTTTATTTTCATTTGAATTGTTGCTATTACTTCCACAAATGTTATGAATGGTTTTATCTTTCATGTTTAAAAAAAAAAAATTGTTTGGCAAACTTAGTAAAATTTTTTGGATCCCTTGGCGAGGCATTACATTGGTCTTGAGTAAGATTATTCTGAGGGACCAAAGCCCTATTTAGGTTGGTATTCATAGCATGGGAACTATCGATAGGTTTACTATGACTGTAGGGGACATGACTCTAGTTTGGGGATCTATTATGTATGGGACCCTGATACTAAAGCTAGGGAGGTTTATTATTTTGAGCTTGCTACCTCTCCAAGGTCACCACCTTATTGCCCACTTTCTACATCACTGAGAGGCCATCCTTTAACTTCTTCTCTTGAACCTACAATCTCTTATATATATTTAGCATCATCTCCTTGATTTCATCTATTCCATTTCGAAGATGTGGAAGCTTGAGGGGCAATGGCAAGATGTTGTGATGTGGAAGGTATGGGAATAGGAGCTACTGTGGATTAATGATTTGGAATATCAGGGAAGAAGGGCATAAGAGGCTTTGGAGCTCACTTTCCTCCTTGTATCAATATATTCTCTGCCCTTGCGGCTATCTCGTAAGCATTTGGTAAAGTGTCCCCTCCCATAGATTGTAGAGTGGTAGCAATATCATTGTTGAAGGCTCTGAGGTAATGCAAGAATGCATTACTAGGGGTAGACTTCATTATAGTAGGTATTATGTCCCATGTCTTTTGAAATCTATAATTAAAATTTGTCATATATTCATGGGGTGCTCTTTTGATGGTTGTTAGCTGCTCTATAAGTGATAGGTGATCACTTTTATCCTCAAAATTTTTGCATAGGGATGCTCTTAACCCATCCCAATCAGTTATAGAGTTATGAGGCAACCCTCTATACCATTGTAATACTTTCCCATTTAAGGATGGGGCTAGAAGCCTAATTGCTACATCATCTTCAAATATTCCATTTATATTATAAATATTTGCAACCTCTTGTAGTTTTTCTAAGGGAGAGATGAAAGTTTCACTAGTAAACTCAAGTATACTTTTAAGAGATGATACTAGTATGTAATGTCTTTGGGCTAACAAGAGATGACTTCCACCATTAAAGGTGGCAAAAACATGAGTTCTATCCATATAAGTAAGTGGTCTATTGATATGAGCAAATGGTATTCTAGGTTGAGATCTAACAACAGGAGGAGTGGAGATGGATCTTGTAGGGGTATGTGTTACTGCTACACTCCTAACTACTAATAGAGATACCCTAGTCTATCTTCTTCTAGGATTTGAAAATGAAAGCTCTTGGTATTGAAACTTACCTCTAGAAGATGCCCTTGTTTTAGCTTTGGGTATGAATCACAACAACTTTGGTCTGAAACTAGATGTGGAATGGAGTAGAGTCACCAAGTTCTTGTATATGAGCCTCTTGAAAACCTGGAATACTAAGAGCAATATTGTTTCCTCAACATCAATCTTGAAATTCTTCTTGAATATTTGTCCCATCGAGCATGCCAAAAATTGTTGTCACAAAAGCTTGCACCCTTGTCCAAAGTTTTTACCTAAGGACAACCTTGTGAAACATGGAAACAACCTCCAAGCTGTGGGACTTGAACTATGAGGTTGATTCTCTAGAGAAGGTTGACTTCCTTTGCTATCAAGATGCACCTAACTATTCTTGGAGGGGAAAATGGAAGAAGGAATGTGTAAGACATTAACCTAATCTATTCCTAAGGAGGTGATGCACCAAAATAGAGTGTTCAAACTAATCTCTTCCCATACATGCACATTTGAACTATTATGATATCAAAGATATATAGATTCAAACTTATTTAAATCCAACAATCACATTCAGATCAGACAACCAAAATGAATAACACAAGGAAGAAGAGAGTTCACCTATATATCATTCATAGGTCAAAAGAGATACAATCATGCAAGTTGTAGATAGCCACAAAACATTGAAGAAAGGAAAATAAATATTGCACAGTACATCAATGACTGAAAGAGATAGGGTAGAATATCATTAGGTCTAAAGGCAAAGGGAATTTACACTGAACTTGCAGAGGAATATCAAAGAAAATAGAGAAGATTTGATGCTTACAAAAGAATTACCACTTTTCTTTTATAGTTCAAGCATAACTAAGATATTTGTGATTGATAGTTACTCCACAACCACTACTACAAATCTAGAAAATATCTAATCATGGTACACCTCTAGATGCAGGAAAATTACTTTTTCACTAAAACAATGCTTTGAGAAGACATAAACGATGGTCATTAACTTCTGACTAAGTAGATGGATCTACCAATAAATATGAAGTGTTCTTTTGCATTTATCAGACTTGGGGAATGATGAAAGTGGGTGAAGGAGATCAAAAAGACCATATCTACCATCAAACAATTGCTTGAACTCTATTATTAGTACACCATATCAACCATATCATCAGTCAATCAGAGTTAATCCCTCAATGTGTGCCATATGGCCCAACACAATTTAAATGTTTTGCCACCTCACCAATCTTCAAACTTTTATGTTGACCTGTGCTTCTCTTTGTTCATAGCTTTGTCGTCTTTATCTTTATTAACTGTTTTAATCCTGTGAAGCTGCGACACCATCAAAATAACCACCAATCACTATTTTGCAGCCTAGCATCACATTATTTTCTTAACTGTCATGACCTTGTGACTATAGGAATCCAAGTCTTTCACATCATCCCAACTAAAAATTGACTTAGCATAAAATGTCCATGATCATGTGACTGATGTGAACCTGACTACATATGATATTCAATCGCACTTTCACAACTTTAACTATCATTCGTGTGGTCACAACCCTAACCCTGAGTTATTTATTAACTCATGTGACTATGCAAACACCACGGATATGGATTTTCATGGGGTCATAACTAGAAATTGTATGTAAACATAAAATACTGCAAAATGACACTAACATTGGACTTAGTTATTTCACACTTTCGCGGTGAAGCTGGTGGTTAGGCCATAAACGCGTGCAACCAGATGATGAAGGGCACTCGCAAGGTCGCAACAAAAATAATCTTGGAAGGTTATAATCATGAAAATCTTGAAGACTTAGGGTAAAATGGATAAGACCAAAGTTTTAAATAAATCTTTATATAACATTTAATCATTTGAATATTTGAAAAGATATGACCGTTAGATATGTTTGACAGGCAAAGTCAAATTTTGGCAAGAGGGAAAATATAGCTAAAACCAACCTTTGCAGTCTGAAGTGGATAAATAATACACTATATCATCACTATCTTAACTGATCTTTGTACTCATTTTTCATACCATAACTCAACCTTTCCTCTAGGTGCTCTTGTTATCTCATTTAATCAAATCCTCTTCATTAATCAAACAAATGATAGTAGTCAATCAAACTAAGCAATTGCCTTACTAGCAAGTAGAAGGTTTGACATCAATGAAAAAATAATGATTGAAACACATCCTCATACTTCTATCAATCTTTTCTCAACACAAGGTAAAGGAACAATACCTACTTGAAGCTTATGAAATTAAAATACACAAGAAAAGGAAAAGTTTAAAATGAAAAGATATGGATGTGGCAATATATAATGAATAATTTTAGAAGTTGTGTTTAAGATCAGGACCCTGAGAAGAAGAGCTTCTTAAGGTCGCTAGGTATCTAGGCGGGTTGAAGTGGAACATATAAGAGGAAATTAGTCTATGGACACCTACAATAGTCCATAAATGTTTCCAGTTGGCACTAAAAGTGGAAGAGAAGAATAGATAGAAATCAAACACCAAATTTAGAGGTAGAGGTAGAGGTAGAGATGGTAGGAATCAAAGAGGTTATGGTGGTAGAGTTAAGATTCAAGGACCCAAGGGGAAACTAAGTTGACTAAACAACAAGAAGGGAACTCAAATAGAGGGAGTTTCACTAGGGGAAGAAACAACAACCAAGGTAGAGTATCCTACTTTGCAACCATGAAGTGGTGAAATTGCAACAAGATGGGACACCCTACATATAGGTGCCCTAAGAAAGGTTCTACTCCCTAGGGAGTGTGAAATGAGTCAATTATGTGTAAGAAGATTCTAGTAACAACACCAAACCATCTTAAGTACCCTTAGAATCATAAGAAGGAGAAAATCTAATGATAAGAAGGACATTGATAAAGGAACCCATAAAGGAAGAACTAAGACAAAGACAAACATTATTTAGGGTAAAGTGGAACATGATGGGAAGATTGGGTAAGGTCATCATAGACTCAGGGTCCATAGATAATATCATATCAGAGGAGGCAACTAGCAAACTAAATATGAGAAGAATTCCACATAGCTATCCCCATAAGCTTACATGGCTCAACTAGGGGCAACATGTTCTTGTAAGTGAACAAGCATGGGTTGAATTTTCAATAGGAAGGTATAAGGACAAGGTGTTATGTGAAATTTTACAGATGGATGCATGTCACCTTCTACTAGGAAGGCCATGGTAGTTTGATAGACAAGCAATGCATGATGGAACAAAAAATACATACTGTTTTAAGAAAGATGGTGTGACATTCAAGATTCAATCCTTAATAGAAGAGGGAGAGGTGAAATCTCCAAGTCCTAATGTCCTCATGGTGGGTGAAAGGGATTTCTTAAAGACCTTGGAGGAAAGAGAAGGAGTAGGGTTTGCCTTAGTGTTGAAACCTAAACAAGCAGGTAAGAAAACAAAGCTACCTAAGGAAGTACAAGAAATGCTTGAAGAGTAGAAGGACATTATTAGTGATGGACAACCTTCTACCCTACCTCCTAAGAAACCTATTAGCCATCAACTTGAATTTTTTCCAGGAGCCACCCTTCCCAACAAATTTGCCTATAAAATGACCCCTCAACAAAATGAGGAAAATTGCCAAGCAAATCCAAGAACACTTAGGCCAATGCCTCATTAGGAAAAGTATAAGCTCTTGTATTGTACCTACTATTTTAATGCCTAAAAAGGGGGGAACTTTAAGAATTTGTATTGATTCAAGATCTATTAATAGGATCACCATTAGGTATAGGTTCTCAATACCTAGGATTGAAGATCTAATGGAATGTTTAGGGGAAGCAAGGTATTTTACAAATATAGACCTTAAAAGTGGCTATCACCAAATCAGGATAAGAGAAGGGGATGAATGGAAAATAACCTTGAAGACCACAAAAGGTTTGTTGAATGGCTTGTAATTCCATCTGGCTTGTCAAATGCTCCCTCAACTTATATGAGGCTTATGAACGAGGCATTGAAGGTCTAAATTGGTAAGTTTGTTGTTGTCTATTTAGATGACATATTGATTTTTAGTAGAACTAAGGAGGAGCATGTTAAACATTTGCAAATTGTTTTCAAGAAATTGCATAAGGAAAAGCTAATGATAAATTTGGAGAAGTGTGACTTGATGAAGTAGGAGCTAGTGTACCTTGGGTTTGTTTTGTCTCAAGGGAACCTCAAGATGGATCAAAGTAAGGTGGATGCCATCCTAAATCAACCTACTCCCAAATTTGTAATAGAGGTGAGGAGTTTTCATGGTTTGGCCCAATATTATAGGAAGTTTATTAAAATTTTAGTGTTCTTTGTTCTCCTATGTTAGACACTATCAAATGTGGAATGAAGATAACATTTCATTGGACTCCTCAAGCAAATGAAGGGTTTGAGACACTCAAGAAGAGGATAGCTAATCAACCCATTCTCATACTACCAAGTTTCAACAAACTCTTCACAATGGAGTGTATTAGAAATATGGTTAGTAAGATGTCTTGATGGTTTTCATTTATGGCAACATATAATCAACATTTCATTTATGCATTCAGAGACAAAAAATTGTTTAAGTATTAGATAGTTTGCAGCAATACAGTGAACATATCTTAACAACATGGATGATGCATAGAGAGTTATCTTATGTGTAGTTGAGGAAAGGTTTGTGACATTGTAATGATGATGTGTACCAGTGTGCATGTAAGTATGGTCAATATGATGTAAGTTACAATAAGTTTAACTGTGCTGGTATTTAATAGTGCAGATTAGAGCATAGCAAAAAATAGAGTTGTATAGATTTAGGAACTATTTGGTTTCATAATAATTACTAATTCATGTTAGGTCAACTATGTAGATATTATTTTATATTATGTCAAGCATGTGAAGACATGGAAGCCAACTGAGCAACAATTTGTGAATGCGCAAGATATAAGTAAAGATCTTATGTTACGCAGATAAAGTGTGAGTTCCATAGTGAATGTATGTGATGCGCAGATATTGTGGAAGTTGCATGATTAGATGTGACATGTGAACTATTGTGAAAACTATCTGTGAGCCTTATGTGATGCAAAATTTGATGTTAGATAAGAGCAAGTGTGAGTTCCAACAACAAGCAAGTATTGTATGTATATCTATTTTGTGAAGGAACTGAATTGTATAATTGCATGTTAGGGAAGTGGGCTCTTCTTGCGTACATTGTAATTGGCCTACCAACTCCTAATAGGGTTGTAGCAACTCCTAATAGGGTTGAGGCTTCTAGCAAGGACTCAAGACACTATATGTACTTCATAGACTCCTAACAGGGACAATATCCTTAATTGTATCCTATTGTTTAGTGAATCATCTAGTGGGTATCATCCCCACCAGGGTTTTCCTTTGGCCAGGGTTTCTCTAGTTAACAAATAATGGTGTCATGAGTTCTCTATGTGTATGGTTGTATTTACTATTTAACATTGTTGGTTTACTTTCATATGCAAGTTATAAAGTAATTAACAATATTTAGTTGCGGGCAAAAGATAGTAGTATATTGATTCACCCACCCCACCCCCCCCCCCCCCCCCCCCCCCCCTCTCAGTATTGTCTATTTCTAACAATTGGTATCAGAGCACATATACTTTGAAGAGGCTTAATAGCTTAAGTAAGATCCCAGTGAGTATGAAACAGTTGAAGAAGAATCTTGAAGAAGCCCTTGAATAGATTGACCTTCTTACTAAAGGGAGAGATAGCTTGAAAGATAGATACAAAGATGCAAAATTTTACATAGGAAAACTGAAAGATGAAATTGATGATCTTAAATCTAGCAAGGAACCTTTTGCACAAATTAGTGTTAATGATGATACAAAAAATCTGAAGAAAGAGAATGAGATGTTGAAACATGAGTTGAAAATTATTGAACTAAAGTTGAATCTTAAGAATAGTGGCAATAAGAGTGAACCTAATCTAGAATCTGAGACTGCAGATCTTAGATCCCAGTTAAGTCAAGTGACATTTGAATTAGATTCTATTAAGATAGAGCATGTAGAGTTTGAAAAATACAACATCATCATGAAAGGAGAGTTGACACAAGCTAAACAATAGTTAGAGAAACTTTACACAAGTTTTGAGAAAATTGATGAACAAATATTTCATCAAAGACCTTCTTATGACAAGATAGGCCTTGGATATCTTCTTGGAGAGAAGTTAGCAAAGAACGATGAGATTAGGATAACCAGATCCTATGACAAAAATCCCTAAAGAAAAGTTCAAGTGGTCTAATGAAGTTGAGAGAGTTAAATTGACAGAGAAATTTGATGAACTTAGAACAATAAAGCAAGTTGAAGAACCTAAGCAAGATGATTTATCCAAAGAGATAAGACATGAATTCAGATGTAGATGCTATATATGTAATGAATTTGGACATATGAAGAATGATTACACAGGTAAGTCTTTTAAACCTACTACTAATTTCTATTGTCATAATTGTCATGGTTATGGAAATAAGGTAGTGGAATGTAAGAAACCTAAGTTTGTTGATGATTATAAGAATAGTAGAATGTCTAGGAATACTAACCGTGTAGGTCATAAAAGAAGTAGACCGCAGAGTATATATCATGATGGAGAGAAACCTAATGGTGAGAGAAAGAAATTTTTTTGTTACTAATGTAACAATCTTGGACATATTGCAAGGAATTTCAGAGCACCTAAAAGTCAAAATGGAAACAATCAGAGGAGAAATGCACCTGTATGTCAGTTATACAATAAATTTGGACACATAACAAGATTTTGTAGAATGGATAGAAGGAACTTTAATAGGAATCCTAATCATAGAAGGAACACCAACATAGATAATAGAAGGAATGATAATGAAAGTGATAACAGTAAGAAAGAGGTAGTTAAAGAGCATTTTGATGAATTAAAAGAAGCATTTGTGAAGGCTTGTAATCTAGATAGTTCACATAAAGTATTGGAAGAATAATTCTTTGATGCACCTGATGGAAAGTTGAAGTCACAGATTGTATGTGACTCAATGTGTCTGAATTAAGCTATTATAGAAGCAACATAGCATCAGTAGTTAGAACTGATGTTAGAGAGTGAGTTAGAGATTGTGTAGTTAAAAAAAGGTAGAAGACATAAAGATAAAGCTATGGTTTAGTGTGCAAATCTTGATGTGATCGTAATAAGTGGGAATTGTAAGATCAAGGTCATTGGTAAAAAGAGACAATATTTTGAGTTTGTGGTAGATACACATTCATTGCGCAGTGCAATTTGAAATGATTTAAGGATTGCAAACAAGATTTGATGTACCATTTATTCATGTGAAGTGTCTTGAGTGAATTGAAGAGCAATTTGACAACAATTGGACTGTGAAGCAAGCTTGTGAGGATGAAAGTTGCAAAAGCCTTGAAATCACAAAGTTGAGGTATTTTGTAGAGTATTGAATCCAATTTCTTGAAGTATTTATAGTTATAAAGGAATGGCTAGTCAAAGAGTGTATGATGTTAGTGATACACCAAGATATGAGTTTAAGAAACATCCATTTGTTTCTTTACTAGATGATCTTGTAGGCACATTTTTGCAAGTTTTGAAAAGTGTTTTACATGTAGAAGATATAAGGATTTATATACATTGAAAAATTGAGAGTATAGGTGATGAGGAGATTCACAAGGACTTAGGAGTCATGTATAATAATGACTTGTCCCTGAAGTCTGAGTGTACACACCTTGAAGATTTGAAATTGGTGAAGTATATGTTGTACACAAAATTTGACAATCACAAGTGGACCCAAATTATATTGAGCAGAGTACATGATGATATGTTCTGGTTAGGTGATGCACAGATTGTCATTGACAATGACCTAATCCATAAGGTCATAGGATTTATCAATCAAGGTTGTAATCCTATTAATGAGAAAAGCATAAGGAAAATAGTGGAGACAAACCTGAAAACCAAGTTTGATGGAAGGAATATGAGGGTTGATCATATCCAAGATAAAGGAGCCAAATTGTTGACTAAAATCTTAGGGTACAAGTTGAATGATGGATCAAGGGTAAACTTTGTATTAGTTGGATTCCTTCATACAACATATGTGATGGCCACTAAAAGGAGAAAAGTAAATTTGTTTGACATTGTGAGAGTATAGCTATTGGACAATATTGCAAAGATAAAGAAAAAAAGAGTGTAGTATTTATATTTGAGTTCCTATTGACTCATTTGTTCTTCTATGTTACAAGGAAGTTTCTTGGAGTGATAAATTGGGATAGGAGCAAGTGTGCAATGAAAAAGCTATAGATCTAAACCTAAGAATGTCAGAGACATTGATATTGATAGGATGATGAAGAATTTTTGATCTGAGATGAAATTGAGCTATAGGATACCTCCCTCTATGGTAGAGAAATATAAGGATGATTTATGCTTCATGGTGGAAACTAAAACAACACCTGCATGGAAGAAGTGATACCTAGAGTGAGTTTTATTGAGCCTATGGGTTATGAGATGAATGCATAACTAATTGAAGGGTACGTGCAGATCATACTTGAGTCTGAGAAGGCACAAAATGTCCTAGATGGGGAACACATGATGAAAGATTAAGGATTGTAGAGTCTGAGGTCTATAACAAGGAGAGTAAGAAGAAAGTAGAGAAAGAGATAGATTCCATCCTTAAGAAATTTGGCATATCAAGGCAAGAATTCAATGAGCTAAAGGGAATTGTGCTAGAGATGAAGGCCAGTGGGTAGTCCAAAGTGTTGGAAGAAACACCTATTATAGTAGTAGGACCTTCAAAAGGAGTGATAGTGGCACAACCATGTGCACAAGCTCCCATTGCACCATATGCAATAGTTGCGCAAGTGCAACCTATAGGAGTAAGATATGAGCAAAAAAGAAGGCAGTCAGAGATGGAAGCACCTATTGCACAAAGGAAGTTAGGGAGACTAGTGAAAGTTAAGAAAGAACCTTCACCTCAAGCAAAGAAAAGAGTAAAGCATATCAACAACAAGCTTGGAAAAAGGAGGAAAACCATGCAAGTGAGCAGTTCTAAAAGCTTAGATGATGATGATGATAAAGATAAACTTGTTGAGTAAGATGCACAAGAAGCCAAGACAACCACAGGTAAGAAGGAATGAAAACCAAAGGTAGAGATTCTGAACATGTAGATTATAAATGATGACAATTTTGTTTAGTTGAATAAATTTTATAGCATGCATAGTAGAATGGATAGGAGGCAATTAGAGAATGCTATAATAAGAAACATGATTATGAGAAATAAGAGATTTGATAGCATGCAAAAAAAAATTCTTGAAGACCTATACACTAGGTTGATCAATAGGAAGAGAAGAGTAGTAGAAGAAGATTTGAATATGAGTATCACATTCATAAATAAGTTATGTAATGTTGGATCAAAAGAGGAATCTGAGAAAATTTTGAAGGGTATTGAGCCCTTGATTAGGAACAAAAGAAGATAAATTCTTATGATGGGAGGCAATTATGAGGAGGTAAGGCAAGAAATAGAGGAGGCTGTAGTTAAATATGTGTCCTTAGTACCTAAGGAGAGTGCACAGGGAAAGGCTGATAGTCCAGTATATGTATAGGAAGATACACCTTCCAGTGAAGAGGAAAAGGCAGAATGGACACAACTAACACTATCTCCATCTCACATTGTTATGGGTACTGAATCCATGCTAGTGGATAGTGCGTAGATAACTGTGGATACAAAGGAGAATCCATTTGTAGCATATGGGGAAAATATTGTTGGCAATATCACTGCCTACACTAGTTTTGATGATGAAGAGGAAGAGAAAAAGAAGAAGGAAGAAGAAGAGAAGAAGCATAAAGAAGGAGAAGAAAATAAGAAGAGGAAAAGAAAAAGAAAGAGGAAGAGGACAATAAAAAGATAGAAGAAGAGGTGAAGAAGAAGAAAGAGGCTAAGGAAAAGAAGAATGAAGAGGAATAGAAGATAAAGACTATTGTATCTTCAGTAGTATTAGTAGCTGGAACATCAAAAACAATACCTATTCCATCTGATGATGAAGATCAAAAAGAGCTAATGGACACTTTGAGCAAATTGTTTGAGAAATTTTTTTATGTAAAGTCTTTGAAGAAGACCCTTTCTGAAGTCTTGGAGTGCATGCAAAAGACAGTTTCCACAACTGTAGCTAATCTAGACTTGCAAGCCAAGGCAAAAGAGTTGGTGAAGACCTTTGATGGGAAATTCACAACCTTAGCTGAAGTAGCAGCAACACAAGCACATAATAATCATGATGCAACCCTATTCAACACAGTGTGCACCAATGCACACAATAATTTGAAGGCACTTGATGGAAACATCAAGGAACTCAGGAAGTGTATTGCTAAATGTAAGAAGTTGTATGGAAAGTGCACAATGTCTTACACTTACTTATCTGATTTTGATGCAAAGATCAAAGGCCATATGAGTGAGCTTCAGTCACTCACTACAAGATTGTAACAACCTGAGATCAAAATTGAAGATTCTGAGAATGAGATTGAGAAGATATGCAATGTTGTCAGAAGCATTGAATGTGACAAGGAAAAGGTAATAAGAAGATTATCTATTCTTGGAGAATATCTGGCACCTAAGGTTCCAATTTTGTAGAGGCAATTGGAGGAATGTTTTCTAGCAAAGAATTCATATTATGATATTGCCATCAAGATTTAACTATGTGATTTTTGAGTCAAACTCATTGACCCATGTTTCATGAGTAGTGATTCAACATGAATCCATCTCTCATGAGAATAAATGGAACACTTAGCACTCATTAGATCTAGGTGATTCTCACAGGGGTAAAGCACCAGGACTTCCCAGGAGGTCGCCCATCCTATTACTACTCCAGCCTGAGCATGCTTAACTACAAAGTTTTCTCCATGGTTAAACCCAAAGCTTGCAACCCCATTTGCAAAACCTTCACCAACTATTGTGCCTTATGAAGCATTCATTAGAAATCCCCTTAAGCCATCAATTGATAAGTAAAAGATAATTTCCACAATAAGTCAAATTGTGATATTGCTATCTGTTGGTGTAAATAAGTATTTACTATTTAAATTTTACTTAAGTTTACTTAGGTTAATGCATTACTTTATTATATTGCATTATTTTATTATTTATTTTGTGAGACACTTAGGAGTTTGCGTACTATTATGAGTTGTCATGTTGACAACACAGAAGTAAGCAACTCTAATTCTGTAATCTACAACACTAGAGTTTGCATAATTAACGGAGTTGTCATGTAGACAACATAGTTATTCACACTCGTATTATAGCACATGGTGTCTATAACATTATTTTGCATACTACACCTTTGTAGACTTATCCTCTCATCATCACACTTACTCCTATGCTTAATGGAGGATAATCCATATTTGGTGGACATGTACCTGGTTGTATGACTTATTATGTTACTGATTCCTATGCATTCTAGAGGCCTTTATATATAGGCACTCCTAGTGTACTTTTACATTGAATCGAATACATATCAATATTTTGATCATACTCTTTTTGGTCTACTAATGTGCTTGTGCTTGAGTTCTTTGATCTTGGGTGAATTTTTCCCTAACACAAATTCTTACATGGTATCAGAGCTTGGAGAATTTCTCTTCACATAGCCGTTCGAGACCATTGTTGCTTTAGCACCTCGACCTAGATCTAGAGTATCATAGTCATTGGGAGCGTCTAGAACCAGAACAGACCTCATCATTGCATCTGGAATGCCGATTCGATGAAAATTGGCTATAAATTTGCTTACCCTAGGCCAAAGTTGATTTTGAGGAAATTTTTTATGCAAATCGACACTCGAAGGCCCGATTTGCAAGTTTGGGTATGATCTTTTAGATCTGCAATTTAATTTCATTCAGATCTATTATTTAATTTCTCTGTATTTTCGTCACAATATTACTAAAAAAAATTGGAATTTTTTTTTGCCCTTCGGGTAGCAGAGAATTTTTTTTTTGTATAGGTACTAGACAATGACACCCCGGCCCTGTAGCCTACGCAAAATATTTCACAGAATATTCCTATATTTCTTTTGGCAGCATTATCATAGTTCCGAAAAGTTTCCACCGACTTAGCGGCATACTCCTCACAAACTGGCAGACCAACTACCAACAACAATACCTTCACCAGCAAGTGGCAACATTCACCACCGATGATAAGCTTTTATTTTGAAATCAGCATGCTCTTCTTTTTAAATAGAAAACACTACTATTTTCCCACTAATGTGGGATAATTCCAATAGTTTTAGCATCATTTTTTAAATCTCTGATAGGTGTGTTTTGCATTTCCAGCCCATTGGTTTATTCACGGCCCGACAACAAATCCCTGACGATCTCTAACTTTTGGTTCTGACTCCTGCATTGACGCCATTACCAAACCTTCATCGTCGGCCTTCCATTACTGGCCATTCAATGCTTTATGTCTTCAGCCATGTGGGCAATCCAATCAACCTCCCACCTCATCACATCCTCCATAGGCCTCACCACATGGCCCAATGACAAATCACCATGTGGCCAGACCTTGCCATGCTGGCACAATGGATAGCTCATCAACATAGTCCACATGCATACATCACCACAGTGATAGGTCGAGTATAGTAGGGTACACCTTGTCTTCCAGCTCCAACAATAAAGGATGACTATTTAGCAGACATTTCAGGTTTGTTTGGGGAGTCGTACATAGCAGACTTAGGGGACATCCTTGATGATTTATACCTTCTCTTCGATGAAGATGATCCTTGTTTAGTTGTTGTGAGGGCTCACTCTAACCCTCGTGTCCATTCTCTACATGATCAATCTTCACAGGTTGATATGATTGTGGATCCTTATGTACAACAATTGTAGGAGGTCTCTTTATCATTTGAGGAGATAGTTAGTTCTTTGGGATATGTTCTACATCCATCCTTGCTAGATCTGACAGTGTTCTTTTTAGTAGCATTGGAAAGGGCGACAGTTAGTATCGACACAAGGACAGTTGAGTAGGTTTTAGAGGCATCAATGATCATAGGGATTCTTTCTACACATAGGGGAAGCATCTCATTAGTACCTTTGCCATTGTTTCTTCCAAAGGGGAGGAACATTATTCAACATTCATGGACCAACTTCTACCTTGGAGTAGCTAGCATTGATTGACACTCTTCATTTTGGGGGGGGACTACCTTGTCTCTTTTCCTCTTCTTTCTTATGGGGAGGGACTTTTTCCTCTTATGAAGTTTTGTTCTTCTCATTCCTCACTATTGTATATACTTGATGTATGTCGTAATGGGGGGGTCTTGATTACTCCATCCATCCATGCATCTTGTCTTTTCATCTCTCTTTTTGCGGGAGGGTTTTTCCCATGAGGTTTTCCCTCTTTCTTTACTTTATGAGAGATTACATTTCATTATGTACATGGGTACCTAACATGGCTTAGTAGCGAGGACCCATCTTGCATTTCATCCTAGCCTTCGTAAGCTTAAGGGCATTCCCCCAAGTTGCACTTAACAGGGGGTTTTGGTGTAAATAAGTATTTACTATTTACACTTTACTTAAGTTTACTTAGGTTAATGCATTATCTTATTATTTATTTGGTGAGACACTTAGGAGTTTTCATACTTTTATGAGTTGTCATGTTGACAATACAGAAGTAAGCAACTCTAATTTAGCACATGGTGTCTACAACATTGGAGTTTGCATAATTAACTGAGTTGTCATGTAGACAACACAAATATTTGCACTCCTATTATAGCACATGGTGTCCACAACTTTATTTTGTGTGCTACACCTTTTTAGGCTTATCCTCTTATCATCGCACTTACTCATGTGCTTAATGGAGGATAACCCATATCTAGTGGACATGTGCCTAGTTGTATGACTTATCATGTTGTTGATTCCTATGCATTCTAGAAGCATTCAAGAGGCCTTTATATACAGGCACTCCTAGTGTACTTTTACATTGAATCAAATACATATTGATATTCTAATCATACTCTTTTTGGTCTATTGTTGTGTTTGTGCTTGAGTCCCTTGATCTTGGGTGAATTTTGCCCTAAGGCAAATTCTTACACTATCAAGATTTAATTGTGTGATTTTTGAGTCAAACTCATTGACCCATGTTTCATGAGTAGTGATTCAACATGAATCCATATCTCATGAGAATAAATGGAACACTTAACACTCATTGAATCTAGGTGATGCTTAGAGGGGTGAGGCACTGGGAAGTATATTCGATATAGTCAAAGGCAATTGGAAGAAGGACTTTGACAGACTGAAGATTGATTTTGCAGATTGCGTATCCAAATTGACGAGCTAATCAACAATAGGCAACAAGTTTGTGTGATATAGTTTTTGAAACCTTTTCAATTGATATCTAAGGGGGAGTATTGTGTTATTATGTAGAGGAAAATTGTATAGATGTTAACATATATGTAAGGGGGAGTTTATGTATATATCAATGTAAAGGAGTGATAAGTAATGTAACGATCCATTAAAACATGAATAAAATTGTTATACATCATTTTGGGACTTAGCTAATTTTCTCAAATATTGCCATCAATTCCAAAGGGGGAGATTGTTCGGAATATGGCCAATTAGATGTCTTGATGGTTGTCATTTATGAAAACATATACTTAGCATTTCATTTATGCATTTAGAGACAAAAAATTGTCTAAGTATTAGATAGTTTGCAGCAGTATAGTGAACATATCTTAATAGTATAGATGATGCATAGAGTGTTAGCTTATGTGTAGTTGAGGAAAGGTTTGTGACATTCTCATGATGATGTCTACTAGTTTGCACGTGTGTATGGTCAGTTTTGCCCAAGTTATAGTAAATTTAACTGTGCTAGAATTTAACAGTGTAGAACAAAGCATAACAAAAAAAAAGTTGTAGGGCTTTAGGAATTATTATGATTTCATAATAATTACTAAGTCATTTTAAGCTGACTATGTGGATATTATTTTATATTATGTCAAGCATGTGAAGACATGGAACCCGTCTGAGCAACAATTTGTGAATGCACAAGATATAAGTAAAGATCTTACAGATAAAATATGAGTTGCACAATAAATGTGTGTGTGATGTGTAGATATTGTGGAAGTTGCATGATTAGATGTGACATGCAAACTACTATGAGAACTATCTATGAGCCTTATGTGATGTGAAATTTGATGTTAGATTAGAGAAAGTGCGAGTTACAATAGCAAGCAAGTATTGGATGTATATCTATTTTGTGAAGGAACTAAACTATATAATTGCATGTTAGGGTAATGGGCTCTTCTTGCATAGATTATAATTGATCTACCAACTCCTAACAAGGTTGTAGCAACTCCTAATAGCTAGTTGATGCTTCTAACAAGGCCTAGTCCTCTAACAAGGACTTGAGACACTATATGTACTTCATAGACTCCTAACAAGGTCAATATACTTAATCGGATCCTATTTTTTAGTGAATCATCTGGTGGGTATCATCCCCACCAGGGTTTTCCCTTGGTTAGGGTTTCCTTAGTTAAAAAATAATGGTGTTATGAGTTCTCTATGTGTATGGTTAGATTTACTGTTCAACATTGTTGGTTTTCTTTCATATGCAAGTTATAAAGTAATTAGCAATATTCAGTTGTGGGCAAAAGTTTGTAGAATACTGATTCACTCCCCCCTCTCAGTGTTATCTATTTCTAACAGAGTGTGATTCTAGCAATATGGCTATTGGGGTAGTCCTAAGCCAATAAGGGAGACCAATGACTTTTCATAGTGAGAAGCTCAATGATGCAAAGATGAAGTACTCTTCCTATGACTTAGAGCTATATGCTCTAGTCCAAGCTTTAAGAAAGTGAAGGCATTGCTTGCTTCCAAAGGAGTTTGTGGTATATTTAGATAATCAAGCCCTCAATTTCCTCAACTCCTAAGATAAACTCAATAGCAAATACATAGTAGGTAGAATACCTATAAGCTTACACATTTAACATCAAGCATAAGAAAGGAGTGTAGAACAAGATAGTTGATGCATTGAGCATGAGACTCCTAACATTTCAAGAGGTTCAATTGTAGAGCATTGGTATTGTTAGCTTCAAGAACCTATATGTTGATGATGAAGATTTTGTAGACATCTATAAGGTATGTAAGGAGTACAAGAATAATTTCTATGGTGAATTTTTTAATTACACTTTGCAAAATGATTTGTTGTTTAAAGGGAGTCAACTATGTATCCCTAGGGGATCAATGAGGGAAAATTTGATTCAAGAAAAGTACAATGGGGCACTTAGTGGTAATTTGGGAGTCAATAAGACTTAAGAGTTAGTCATTACATTCTACTTTTGGCATAGAATGAATAGAGATATTAGGTAGTATGTTGAATGTTGTGTGGTATGTCAAAAACAAAAAGGCACATGTTCCAATGCATACTTTTATCAGCCCCTTCCAATTCCTAGCAGGCCATGGGAGTGCTTAAGTATGGACTTTGTGGTAGGGTTACCAAGGACTAAGCAAGGGTTTGACAATATTTATGTTGTAGTGGATAGATTCAAAAAAAATGGAATATTTTATCCCTTGTAAAATAGTCCATGATGCTTGTCAAATTGCTCATTTGTTCTTCAAGGAGGTGGTAAGAATCCATGACTTACCTTTGAGCATTGTTTCAGATAGGGACACAAAGTTCATGAGCTATTTTTGGAAAACCTTGTGGCATAAACTAGGAACAAATCCATCTTTTGGATCTGCCTACCATCCTTAGATAGATTGTCAAACTAAGGTCATAAATATGAGTCTTGGAAAATTTCTAAGGTGTCTTACCATGGAATATGGATAGGTTTAGGATCAAGTCATTGGGTAAGCTAAAGATGCATAAAATGATACAGTTAACAAGTCAACTGGTAAAAGCCCATTTGAAATTGTTTATGGGTTGCATCCTAGAGGGGTGCTTGAATTAAGGGAGCTGAAAGATTGTGCAAAAGGTAGTGGATATGCTGAGGACTTTTCCCACTCCATGAGGGAAGTCCATGAGATAGTAAGGAAGATCTTGACTGAAAATGCTGAGAAACTCAAGCATAAGGTGGATAAAAGTAAAAGGGATGTACAATTCCAACTTGGGGATCTTGTGATGGTTCATCTATAAAAATAAAGGTTGCAAAAGGGAGTCCCTCATAATCTTCAAATGAGAAAGTTGGGACCTTGCACAATACTAGATAATTATGACAAACAATGCATATAAAGTGGAGCTTTCTAAAGATATTGGGTCATCACCAATCTTTGATGTTGTTGATTTGGTTAGGTACAAAGGCCCTACTCCAAATGTTGATCAAATACTTAAGGAAGTCATTCAAGATTTAGAAGACCCTCACTTAACTCCTACACCACCCAAGACAATTGAAAAGGTGCTTAAATCAAGAGTTTACAAGAAAACTAGGACAAAGTCTTATTGGGAACATCTTGTCAAATGGAATGGAAAGGATTATGTAGAGGCTACTTGGATCAATGAAGCATGCTTCAAGAAGTTGGGCATAGACTCCATATTACTCAATCTAAGGATGGATTGAACTCTATTTTTAGGGAAGTATGTTGCAGGAGCACCTAGGCTAACTCCTAATCCTAGTTCCACATTTTGGTTTTTGGCTTGTACTAACCTTAGCCAAGTTAGTATGGTGTGTTTAGACCTTATAAGGTCATGTGAGTTTCTTCTAGATGTATTTGACTAGGTTCAATCCATTCTAGATGTTTTTGCTTGCCTTTGTGTTTAGGTTGTTCAAAAGCAAGATTAGGGTTATTAGGGTTATGGGTCTTATACCCTAGAAGTTTGGGGAAGTTTTGTTTTTAGGTTAATTTGTCCTCTATGGTGTTTTTACATCTTTTTCTATAGGTTGGAGGTCATACATTGTCATTTGATTCAAAGTTGGGAAAGATGTCAAAAATATGTCATTTGTTGCAAAAGTTGTAAATTAGGCCAAATTGGTCCAAATCAAGTAAGTTCATGTTTTGAAGGCTAAATAATGCTTATACATCATAAAGAGGTCATGTAGACCTATTTATAAGTTTCCAAGGGTTAAATGTTAAAATTGTTAGGAGATGCAAAAAGTCGTTCGCAACTTTGAAAAGTTGCATGACAAGATTTTGGGAAAAGTTGCATATCGTGGAAATGGAGGTAATAGTTATGGTAAATATCTAAAACCTATGAGAAAATATATAAAATCATGAAGGATACCCATTCCAATGGTTGGATGTTGTAGTAAGTGGATTTTGAAAAGTTAAAGGCACAAACTATTGTCCATAATTGACAATTTTTCATGTTTTTGATTACTTGAGTACTTTGATGGATTGAAAGACTTCTATTTGTGTTAGATCCTTGAATTTTATGTTAGTTAAATGCCCTTTTTTAAGGTTTAAATTTGGTAGGAGTTATTTTTCTTACAATTTGAAAATTATTTTTAAATAGATAGTTTGTTGTTGTTTTGGCAATTTTTGTGAAAAATGGATCCTCGATGAACCCTCAGCATGGAATCATCATGGCCTTGAGGGTGATGGAAGTGGAGTCTTTTTATAGTTTACCTTGCAAAGGAGAGGCTTGAACACACTGGTTTGGCATTTTTCAAGTGATGCCCTAGCCAAGCTTTCAATGCATGGCTAGGCAATCATTAGACCCTACTAAGTGTTCATGTGAATTGCTTGAAACCCTCATTTTTAGGCATAAAAGTAGAAAAGGGGTGTACGGAAAGCTAAGGATCCAAGGCCCAAAAAATATTGAAGTACTTCCAAAAGGGTGCTCATATTGGCAGTTAGTTTTCCACCTTGTCAAGGGAAATTCAGAGGTATAGTCCAAAAACTAAGTTTAGAGTCCTAATTCAACTAAGCCTAATTAGGATAGTTTTCCCATGTTTAAAGTAATTGATAATGAAACCTATGGATTTTGAGTCCAAGATGGTAGGAGTAGTCTAAAAACCCTCAAGTTGCATATCTCACTCCATTTTGAAGGTAGAATGACTAAGTTTGATGAAATTGAGAGTTTGAAGGACAAGGGAAGATGTCTTTAGGGAGGGAGCAAGTTGTAAAAACATTGGTGTAATTGGATAGGGAAGATTGGAGGATAAGATAACAATCCTCTTGAGGTTAGGGTGACAAAAGGGAAACCCTAGTAGGCTAGAAGAGAAGCCTAGGTGAGTTCTTAGTGAAGAAAGGGCTAGAAGCAATCTAGTTTACATCACGTAGAAAATCTAATTTATATAAAAAAGGTGCTTTTAATGTTTACTAGGGTATATTAAATGCTCCATACCTTATACTCAATCAACAAACAATTTCTTTCTAAAATTTACTCAGTTTCTATAAGATACTCAGGCAAGCAAAACTTTCATCTTTAACTCACTTAATATGTAAAGCTCATTTGATCAACATTTACCTTGAATCCTCTACTTGGTATGGATTTACCAACTTCTTTAACTTCATACATCCCGTGAGTTTTCCTAATGTATCATAAATTATGTTGATACAAACTTCATTTCATTGATTTAAGGAATTGATGTAAGATTTGACAATTCAAATGTAGTTTCATACCTTCTTATAAGGTATAGTTAGAAGTAGAGGTTTCACCTAATCCATCGGATGAGGTGTCACCATCAGTTGCATTTGATATTCCATTCTCTTCTATCTTCCTTATTCACTTCTTGTTTATTTGTTCATGAACTTCATCAATATTGACTTTTCCTTTTCCTTTTGGATCTTCATTTTTAGGTGTTAACACTCGATACCTTTAGTTCTTGATTAAGTGATTGACCTTGTGACAATCATAACATACTATTCTAGGATTTCTCTAGTTTCTAAATCTTCCTCCAAAGTGTAACCTCACACAATTACTAGAAATGTAACCATATTTTCCACACATATTACATCTATACCATGTATTATAGTCCTAATTGATTGTATTACCTTTCTTGCTCAGTGTCTAGCCAGACTTTTTTTGTAATTTGCAACCTTATTACTTGTGGCCAAACTTATTACAAGTATAAAAATATCCATTTAATGCATACTTATTAGGGTAGTAACTGAAATTGGATCTACATTCATATGCTTGGTGACCATACTTATTGTGATTGTAATAGTAACCATTAAATTTAGGAGTAACATTAGACTTACTAGTTTTTCTCCTACAAACATTTGTTGTTTTTCTAGGTTTTCCACAATGATAGAGTGTAGGATTTTTCGTCTTGGGATTTGTATAGAAATTCCTTTATTTAGATTTCTTAGATGATTCTCCTTGATCAATAGTAGAATGCTTGGTATAGCCTAGTCTAGACATGTCTCTCGATCACCTCTGTCCTCTTAGTTGTTCATCCAATATCTTTACAATTTCTCTCTTCAAACTTTCATTGATTTCTTTCTCAAATGTCATTTCTTTCTTCATATTTTCATTGTCAAATATTAGTTCAAAAAATTCTTCCATCTTCTTGTCAATCTCATGATTGGCACTGATTAGTTGGTTTACCATATCATAGTGATCATGAGTCAACCCCGTGATTTCTTCAACCTTAGCATTCAGTCCTGTAGCAATCTATCTCTTATCTTCTTCAACATTCTTTTCTCATCTTCAACTTGTCTCTTTTGTTCTAGCACTTTACACATCGTAGTATATTGTAACTCTCATTATATTTTCATTGATTTTATCTACTTGGTAAGTCTACGATTTTTCTACAATAGATCAGCTATGTCAACATCAAATTCATTAGACATATTTCTATCTCATAGTTCCTCAATCACTTCTTCATGATATCAATGTCATTCATTTATTGGGAAATTTACTTCCTTTTACGCAGTCACTGCTTTAGTTTCTCCTTTATATCATATCATTTATTTAGGACCATCCTTAGTTCCAATTTATGATTTTCAATGGTCTTGTTAAGCTTATACCTTTCCATTTCTCGAATCTTTTCTCTTAGGTGGTAAAATCCCACAATAAAAGAATTATGCTCTGATAACATTTTTTATATTATTATGGAAAGATAGAATTGTGAGAGGAGAAGGAGGTGGGGGGTGAATCAATATCCTCAAAAACTTTAACTCACAAGTTAAATTTGCAATTGTTGGTATCTCTAACCACTATTGGCTATTAGAGTTAATTACTTAGTCATTTATAAGGCAGAGTCAGATAATCATCATTGTGATTAAGGTACTCTACATAGGCTGGAGTCATGTACATAAGATAGTATGTACCGAGTAATTCTATAGAAGCCAAGTAAGTATGGTCACAAAGAAATTTTCTATATGGATCGAGCTCATTTGGTGAATGAGAAAGTCATCAGCAACCAAGTAAAATTCTAAGTATATAAGTACCGGGTGGTATAGTATGTGTTGAGTAACAATAATGCCAAGCACCAATAATAGTAGAGGTTGTGCAATGTAGAGTCTACATAAAAGTCAGGAATGGAACATAGTTTTAGGCAAAATGATTATTAGGTTGACTTGGAAGGATTATTTAAGTTTTGAAGAGGCTGTTATAGAAAATTTAATACTTGAAGAGGTTTTTATAGAAAATTTACATGGTGTGGATCACATATCCTCATGTGTATGTTCAACGATTAGGATGAAGAGGCAAAACATGGAACTATCTAGAAGACTCTTCATGGAATATTTATATAGCGATGATCTTAACCTAGATCATAGTTGATCATGTGTGTGCATGTGAAGACCAGAGAGGAGAAGTTCAAAAGTCATTAAAGAGTTTTGTTATCATCTAATAGAACAAGTGACCTATTTATAAGTAGTGAAGGTGGAAGGGAAAGAAAAGAGTACCATATCAGAGGAGAAGATCAGTTAGAAAGGAGAAGACTCGAAATCAACATATATAGAAAACTGAGAGTCAGGTACATAATCAATTTTAACATACTTGAATCAAGGTAAATAGTTTAATGGAGTGGTCTTAATAGATCTTTATAAATCTCCTAATAGAGTCCTTACTTAGTTGTAAGTGTCAAATCCTCTAACAAGGTGAAACCTAATAGTTTCTTAAGTCTTTAATAAGATAGACTTCCCATAGAGTAGATCATATGTTATGGTCAAACATTGTAACCTTAATTGGTTAACTTTATTACTGCAGTAGTGAAGATTTGTGGGTGTCATCCCTACCCCAGTTTTATCCTCACCTTGGAGGTTTTTGGGTAACAAATACTGTGTTATGTGTTATTACTTTCATGCATGTGATTCAATTAATTTACATGTTACATCAAGTTTACATTCATAGATTTGCATGTATAAGTTATATTGGATGTGGATGAATCTATGAAAAGGTATAAATTGTTATAGATTCTGATTCACCCTCTTTCTTAGTATCTAGTTTACTCCTCCATACATCAACAATTGGTATCTGAGCTCTAGTTCTCTAAAGGAAGTTTAAAGGCTTCGAGATTAGTTTTTGGAAGATGGAGGCTTTCAAACTAGACAAGACTATTGATAATCAAGTGATCAACATCCAAATCACACTATAGAAACTAGAGTAGGCAAGACAAGGTCTGAAGGATTCCCTAAAAATGAGAAAGGAAATTGGCATCCAGATAAAGCAATTCTCTTATGAAGAAGTTGAAAATGAAGGAGTATTTGAACTAATCAATCCTAATGAAAAAGCATCTTTTGAACTACTTGAAAGGAAAAAAATTCTCAATGAAGAGATAAGGGCACTGAAAAGAGAACATGGAATCCAATCAGTGAGACTATGTGAAGTGACTGAATAGAGAAAGAAAGATGAAGAAGAGAAAACTATGGAAGAAGATGACAAGAGGGTAATGGCTACCGGACTAGAATAAAGGATATTAGATGCGCAGAAGATCACAAATACAAAAATGGATCTGATAAATCAACTAATGACTGCAAATTAGATACTAAATCACAAGGATATGGATATTGCAAATCTGAAATCTCATAATGAGATATTGAAGAATGAGAAGGAATCTATGGAGAAATTTAGAAAACCAAAGCAAGGAATAAAATATTTTGAAGAAATTATGAAGTCATCAAACTGATCTAATGGGTCAGGACATTCATTTACTAAGAAAGGGGAATCATCTAGGAATGGAGAAATGAGAAATGCAAAGCCAAAAGACAAGCCAACTTGCTATCACTATGGAAAAATTGGACATATTGCAAATATATGTCAAAACAAACATGGTATGAAAAATTCTAAACCTAAGTTTAGTGGTTACTAATTTTACTGCAAGAAACAAGGACATAAAGTGCATGAGTGTAGGTCAAAATTAATAAATGCACCTAGTGCACCTAGATTAGAAGGATACTGCTACAACTATCATAAATATGGGCATAAAGAAATTGAATGTAGATTAGAGACAAAAGCTTAGTGGCCAAATTAGAGAAATAAGAATTACACACCTAACAATGCATGTTCCAAATGTCACAAGTTTGGACATCAAAGCAAGAATTACAGGACTCAAGTTCATTCAAACAATCATACAAAGGACAAAGGAAAAGACAAAGTGGATATTGAGAAAGTGAGGAATGAAATGAATTAGAAATGGAAAAAGAAACCAAAAGATGGAAATAGTGGAGTTAATGGAGCTGAGGTCACCTAATGCAATGGAGAAGGTGATCATGTCATCTTTAACTAAGCAAAAGAGGTATGTATGGAAATGTATTCTTAAATGATACATCATACAAAAGTTCCTTACATAAATGTGTGCCAAAAGTTCATGTCTGCATATATAAGATGCATGAGAACAAAGTTTGTGAAATGTTGTTGAGTATCAATATAATATCTATGTTTGCAACATAGACCAAGCATTCTAATAAAGACCAATGGCTATGGAAGGGACTGAGCTACTATGCTAGTTGGCTTTCACTTAATGAAAGACACAACATTAATGACAAAGATAATTGATCAAAAGATGAGGTATTTAATAGATTTCAAATACATTACTTCATAACTTGCATCCATATTTTTTAAGATCTTTGAGTGATTAAATGATCAAGCAAATTCAAGCAACCAAAAGATATTTCAAGGAGCAAATTGAAGAAAAAGGTTGAATGAGACCATGATCAAGTGCTGAATATCCATAGAATGAAATACATCAAACCATAGTTATGATCATGGCAGATTCATCAACCATTAGAATGAGCCAAAAGGTTAGTAAAGTTCAATTGGTGATGAGTGGTACTTGTCCTCCACCTAAATTTTGTGCTATTCTAGAAATTTATATTAAATAAGATACAATGGGTGTGTTATTCTCGATACCACCTAAAGTCATTATGACTCACGATGTCAGAAGTTGCTGCATGTGCAAAATTGGAGAAGTAGGAGACTATGAGATCAGGGAAGCTTATGAGAAGTTGTGTGATGAAGGAACCTTGAAGGATGAGTTTACGATTATTAAAAGGAAAGGGTTAACTCAAGCCCTAGAATTTCTAAGAAATTTTAGAATGGAATGGATGAAATTTGTTTTAAGTAGAATTCATGATATGAAGTACTAGCTACATAATAGACCAGTAAAAATCATGAAGATGATGATGCATAAGGTTACTAGCTATCCAACCTTAGATAGGAAAAAAACCATGCGATGCTTGAGCCAAGGAGAAGTTGAGGCTAATACAGGAGCCAAGTGGAATGAATGTGGTCTATCCATTACAAGAATTTTTGATCCACTTATAGAATTTTTAGTGAGTCATTTCTCAAAATTTTTATCAATCTAACTGATTAAATAGTGTGTCGAGTACGACTGTGGACCAAGCATGGAAGATTGTGATGAAATATCACGAGTATGATCTTATCAAGCTATGAATGTTACAACTGGTAGAAAACCTATCATCCATAAGAAAGGAAAATAATTTAATGTGTAAGTTTGGTTCCCTAATTGTTTGTACATTCTTTTATATTCAAAAGTATTTTCCTGACATAGGTAATGTTGTATGGGAACAAGACAAACTAGTTACAAGGAAATTCAATGAGTTTATTACTCAATTGGGAGACAATTTTGATAATGCAATGAATACATATTTTGATGAATTCAAGTTGAAAGTGAAAAGGAGAATGAGAATTCTAGAGGAATTGGTCACAAAATGCTACAATGACATTTATTTTCTTGTTGATACAGACGACACATTTGTGCAAGCAGTAAAGCCAAAGAAGGCATGACTACAAAGTTTTGGATATGAAATAGAGAGTGATGATGTTAGTGCAAATATTGATGCATTATTAAAAGAAGAGATAGATGCTGAGGAAAAATCATTTTGAAGATATGAAGAAGAAAAGGAAAGGATACCAATGAACATAAAGAGAGCTTCCCAAGAAAAGAAAAGGAAGAAGATGATTGAAGACCTAGAAGCTAAATTAGGCATCCTAGGTAAGGAAAAATAACCATTGCAATTGACTCAAGGTCTCAATGAAGACAAAGAACAAGAGAGTGGTGATGAGGAATAAGAAGAAAATGAGGAAGAAGCTGACAAGGGTAAATCCCTTTTTGTTGTCATGCTACCAAGAAAGAAGGATCAAAGATCAAAGATCAAAGAAGAAGAAGGTAGTGACACCTCCACCACAAACTAAGAGAAGGACTAGAGCAACTACTACTACCAAGTAGTCTGTGAAGATGAAAGTAGAAGATACTACTGAGTCAAGTGAACCTTGAACTAGGAAAAGGAGATTGGTCAGAGGACCACCTATTAGGCAGATCAATACTATTGAAGAGGTATGTGAAAGCCTAAGAAGATCTGTAGGTTTATCTATTTTCAAATATATGAGATATAATACACTAGATAATTATGATAGAAATAAAGTTGAGGAAGATATGGTAGAAATGATTAAAAATCAAAATATATCTCCTAGTGCAATAGAAAGAAGATACCCAAGGATCTATATGATAGATTAGAAAGAAAGTGGCAGTAGGATGAAGTAATAGAAAATCAGATAAGAACTGACACACTAGTCAGAGCTATGCTTGATATGTCTCAAGAACAAAAAGGACACATTTTTGAAACAACATAGGAGTAGATTTGTTCCTAAATTCATAATGTTTTGATACTAAAAAATAAAGAGGAAGTTGTATGACAATAGAGAAAATTATCATGGAAGAGCATTTTTGGGCTTACAATAAAGAAGGTACAAACTATGACTATTGATGAGGAACATAATAGTGGAGAAAGCTCAAGTGTACTAAGTCCACAAGGTAACATGTCTCCTATACATGTCGACACCCCTAACACTCCAGAATCTAAGTAGTCAAGGCATACAAATGAAGAAGATAAAAATGATAAGACTATTTCAGCACCTCAAATTGAGAGAAATAAAGAATTAAATAAGGCTGAACCAAGTGCTACTATTTTTGTCTCAAGCACTGATGTACAAGCAAGACTGAGTGGTGACACCCCCTCACCTACTCCTAAGGTAGTGCCAAGAAACATCACCCCTATATTGAAAAGGAAGAGAAAATAAATAAAGGACATTTCACCAGATAGTGAAGTAAGTCTGGATGAACATATTGAGATGCCATAATTTGATCTGGTAAATCTCGCCTTGCAACAAAAGTTTTTTCTACAAGAAATTTTGAAGAAGAAAAAGAGGTGAGAAGAGATCAAGAGAGAGCTAAAGCAACAACATACACTACAAGATGTAAAGCATATTTTTGTTGAAGCTTTTGGCATACAAAATATAAATGAAGAGACACCAATCATTGATTAACTTGTATATATCATTGATCAAGTGAGTGCTGAAATTTTTGAATCCAATGACAAGTTAATGGATTAGTCAGCAAGAAGATTTCAGACCAAGGCTATGGACAAATTTTTCATAACTATAGCTGAGCAGAAAGTGCTATTATAGGAAAAAGCACAAGTAATGATGAATCATGTACAGAGGGTACAACAGGTGTACACAATTTTGTCAGATGTGCCAAGATTTACAAATACTATTCAATCAAAAGTAGATAAGACTCAGGCTGAGATGAAGGCATCCAACATTGTTATCTTAGAGTCAGCAAGATCTAGCATAGATAATTACAACATTCTACTAAATGCTCAAGGTACAATGACTAAGCTTCAGGCAACTGACAACACCATGAAATCCAAATTGATCTCAATTCAGGCAATGTTGATACCTCATTTGGAGGTCATGAAGAGAGAACTAAAAACAATCCAAGATCTTATCACAAAAGATCATAACTTATCAGTGGCAAAGAGTCTGATAGATTTAGTTGCAAGACTAAAACTATAGAATCAAATTTTAGAGGCAACAAGAACCACATGGAATCATTCACTAGCCATGATTACTAGAGTTCACAAGGAATTCATTGAAACATATGGATTACTTCAACTCTTTCAACCCCAGTAGTAGTAACATCAAGTGTTCAAAAATAAGGGGGAAATATATATAAGGGAGAAATGTATATAGAAGGAGTATCATGTATAGGTAATGCATAAAGGTTGTAATGAATTTTTATATTCATTTTTCACCAATCATAAGACTTAGGGGTAGAGATCATTTTTGTATTGATATGACAAAGTGCAAATATGACAAAGTGTTTTTTCCACTAATGTCAAAGGGGGAGATTATTGGTATCTTTAAACACTATTTCCTATTAGTGTCAATCACTTAGTCATTTATAAGGTAGAGTCAAATGGTCATCATTGTGACTGAGCTACTCTACATAGGCCGGAGCCATGTACATAAGATAGTATGTATTGAGTAATTCTATAGAATTTGAGTATGGTCATAGAGAAATTTGCTATATGGACCAAGCTCATTCAATGACCAAGCAAGTCATCATTGACCAAGTAAAATTCCAAGTATATAAGTATCGAGTGATATAGTATGTGTTGAGCATTAGTAATGCCAACCACTAGTAACAATAGAGGACAAGCAATGCATAGTCTACATAAAAGTTAGGAATGGAATATAGTTTTAGCAAAAATAATTATTAGACTAACTTGGAATGATTATTTAAGTTTTGAAGAGGTTGTTATAGAATATTTAATACTCGAAGAGGTTGTTATAGAATATTTACATGGTGTGGATCACATATCCCCATGTGTATGTTCAACAATCAGGATGAAAAGACAAAACATGGAACCATCTAGAAGACTCTTCATGGAATCTTTATATAGCAATGATCTTAACCTAGATAATAAGTGATCATGTGCGTGTGTGTGAAGATCAGAGAGGACAAGATCATAACTAATTCAAGGGTTCTATTGTCATCTAACTGAACAAATGACCTATTCATAAGAAGTGAAAGTGGAAGGGAAATAAAAGAGTATCAGATCAACAGAGACGATCAATTAGAAAGGAGAAGACTCAAACTAAGCTTGTAGAGCAAACTGAGAGTCAATTTTAATAGACTTGAATCAGGGTAAATATCTTAACAAAGTGGTCTTAATAGATCTTTGTAAATCTCCTAATAGAGTCCTTACTTAGTTGTAATTGTCAAATCCTCTAACAAGGTGAAACCTAACAATTTCTTAAGTCTTTAACATGACAAACTCCTCACAAAGTAGATCATATGTTATGGTCAAACATTGTAACCTTAACGGGTTAAATTTATTGCTACAATAGTGAAGATTTGTGGGTGTCATCCCCACCCCAATTTTACCTTCACCTTGGAGGGTTTCTGGGTAACAAATACTATGTTGTGTGTTATTAATTTCATGCATGTGATTGAATTTATTTACATGTTACATCAAGTTTTACGTTTATAGATTTGCATGCATAAGTTATTATTTGACGTGGATGAATCTATGAAAAGGTATAAATTGTCATATATTCTGATCCACTCCCCACCCTAGTTTAGTCCTCCATAAATCAACAAAAATGCCTTTGTCCCTTTTTGCAACTTGGTAAACATATAACAATAATCCCAATAATTGAAAATGAAAGTAACTTTGTCTAATCTAATTTGCATGAAACCATAAAAATATGCCATAACATCATCACACATAACACAAGTATTTGGTCATGCATAAACCCTTCATAAGAGGGAAAACCATAGTGGGGATGACATCCACAAATCCATCACTACTGCAATAAGAGGGTGCCTTATAGGGTTTATAATGTGGTGTCACTTCTAGGGACTTACTCTGCTAGGAGTAATAAAAATAATAATTAGTATCTACCTTCTTCAAGGATTTTACAACAATATACTAGTGTGTACTACGTAAAGAGATTTTGCAAAAGAGTGTAATGTCTACCTTGTGAAAGGAATTAATATACTATAATGATTAAAGAATAACAACAAATTGATTTGTATAATGAAACTTACTTTTCTAGTTCATATACCTCTTCTTCTTATTGATATATCACCTCTTGTGATTGATAAATCAAATTCATCCTTATGTTTCTTAAATATTTTCTCATCCTTTTGTATCAAACTCTTCTCCTCATAATACTAACTGCAACAACATATCTCAACTTAGCAACAACTAAATATTATTCCATGTTGATTTTGGAACTCTATAGAATGTATCGTAGATTAAAATTAATGATCTAGAATGGTCCTTATTCCATACTTTTGCTTTATGTCATTTCATTGGCCTTCTCTTCCTTGAAATAATCAATAGTCAATTTACATTTACCAAGAAATCTTTCCAAATATTTTCCTCAATTTGTGTAAAATCATGTATACTCGCTTGATAATATCATTACATAAACTTATGTGCCATTATAGATTTGTATGAAGCCTTTGTACATCATATTTTTAAATCTGTTTTTTCTTGATATTCATGTTGTCACTTGGTGTCCTTAAGACTCGATAATACTTGCATATCTTAGTAAAAAATATGCTTAGTTAATATCTATCTACTCAGTGACTATTGTGACTTAGTTATAGACTCTCATACTTAGCTTCTTTATTCTTCTTTGCTTGGGCACTATAATGTAACTTAGTTGATTTTGTGACTTAGTGACTTTATTCATTAATCGATATCTTCTATCTAATCAACTATATTTTGAACTATTTAACACTAATGGAAATATGAATATGTCATAGGTGTTGGAAATATAGATGGAGTAACTGAGAGAGGGGGGGGGGGAGGTGAATCAGTTACCACAAAAATATATCCACAGATCTTTTAGATGTCTGTCAAACCTAATTATTGCTATCACTTGGTAAACATACTAAAAATGTTGTAACTCGGTAAATGCAGAGTATGTTTTATTTTAGCAGATCTAACATCAATAGTAATAATTTGCAAACATGAGAGAAAAGAAATGAACACAAGAGACACAAGATTCAACGTGGAAACCTAATATGGGAAAAACTGCCAATGTAACTAGTTACTATTTTCACTCTTCTAAAGTGAGCCATGTTAGGAGCCAACCTGGTTAAAGGTTACAAAACACACTATTAGTTGTGACCTTGTTAGAGGATTTAATCACCTTGTTAGGAGTGGCCTTGTAAGAGGCCTTTAGAAAATTCAATGGAACTATCACCCTATTAGAGGATTTACAACTGGCTATTAAACCAACTCAATTAAGAGATTTTGGATCACTGCTACAATGGTAAGAAAGTAACAATGAAATGACCTAATTGAGATACAACTAAATTGCTAATTATAGATCTCTATTCTACTTAATACTAGATCCTTCCTCATTGAATATTACTTTACTGCTCCACAAGGATATCTGACCATCCTTAAATTTTGCTCACACACTTTTCTTCTCAATCAATCAATACACTTGCATACTGCAAAAAATCACAACTTGACCTTATATTTATATCATTCAAATTATCAAGTTGGCTCAATTACAAATTATAATGACCAATAATCATTACCATAGTCAGTTACAAATAATACTTAAAATAATTAAACTTCATATCCCAAATCAACAAAATCCTTTGACAGCCGACCCAACTCATTAAACACTAGTTCTAAAATGATTTCCTGTGTTAACCATGAGAACTCGGTTAACACTACTTTCTACCATAAATTCCTTCAATGCCTGAGTGAGCTTGGTAGACATAGTCTTCGTAGAGTAATCTCCAGGAATGCTCCGTAGACAAGAAAAACTATCTTGCTGACCAAGTGAGCTTGGTAAGCATTGACTGACAACTGATATGACATGTATGTAATATCAAAGACAACACACAATTAGACAATTATATCCAACAATCTCCCTCTTTGGCATTGATGGAAATACGTGTCATAGCACAATGAAATTTGAGAACAAGAATTTCTCTGATAGAAATTTTCTCCCTCTTAGATTTTGTACCACAAGCTTCTCTTTCATGTCGTAATCTCCCTCTGTGAAGGAATTACATAGCTTCTTTCTTCAAGCAAATTTCAGAAAGATATGACAATAAATTCTCTCTCTTTGACAACACATGCCAAAGACAATACATACCAAGTGAGTATCAATGTACCTTGAGTACTGATTCATATGCAATGTTCTCTTGATTATGCATCATCAACTGATTTTTCTTCAACTAGGTTCTTGTCGATGCATCATTAAAGCTTTACTTAGTGAGCTTCAAATAGGGAAATGAACCCTAACTTGCCTCTTAGATACAATAATGCATCCTTAGGTAATGGCTTGGTAAATATGTCTGCAATCTATTCTTTTGTATGGACATATTCTAGTCTGATTTCTTTATCCTACACTAGTTCTTTGACAAAATGATATTTTATAGCAATATGTTTGGTTTTGGAATGCATCACTGGATTCTTTGATGTGTTGATTGTGCTTGTATTATCGCAAAACATGACAATTGGTTCTTTGATCTCAACCTTCATGCCTTCTAGCGACTGTTTAAATGAAACAATATTTGAATAGTTCACTACTGCTGCAACATATTCTGCTTCTGCTATGGATTGGGATGTGTAATTTTGCTTTTTGCTTGTCCAAGATACCAACCTTTTATGAAGAAATAATGCTCCACCACTTGTACTCTTTCTGTCATCAAGATTTCCAGCCCAATCAGCATTAGTAAACACTTTCAGGTCTATATTTCCTCCAAGTTTATACCATAAACCATAGTCTTCAGTGCCTTTCAAATATCTCAATATTCTTTTGATTGCCATCATATGATTTTCTCTAGGTTTAGCTGAGAATCTTGCCACTATCCCAACTGCTAAAGCAATATCAGGCCTTATATGAACTACATACTGTAATTTTCCAATCATTGATCTATATAAGGTCTGATCTACCTCTTTTGAGTCATCATCTTTGGTAAGCTTTAGTCTAGTACACATGGGGGTTCCAACTAGTTTTGAATCTTCCATACCAAACTTCTGAGTATCTCCTTGATATACTTAGACTGAGTGATGTAGATACCATTCTTGCTTTTTTGTATCTGCAGTCCAGCAAAGAACTTAATCTCACCAAACATAGACATTTCAAACTCTTTGTTCATGTGCTCTGAAAATTCTTTGCATAGATCACCATTCCCTGTAAATAGAGTGTCATCCACAAATATCTCTGCCAATACAATCTTGTTATTTGGTCCTTCCTTGATGTACAAACTACTGTTATCATTAGTTTCCTAGAAACCAATCTGCATAAGGTAGTTATGTAATCTTTCATACCATGCTCTAGGAGCTTGTTTTAGACCATACAAAGCTTTGTGCAACTTGCAAACCATGTCCCTTTTTTTTGGATCAACGAAATCTTCTGGTTGTTCAATGTAGGCTTCTTCATCAAGAATACCATTGAGAAATGCAGATTTAACATCCATCTGATATACCTTAAATCCTTTATGTGCTGCATATGCAAGTAAGGTTTTGACACCTTCCAATCTTGCAACAGGAGCAAAATTTTCACCATAATCAATTCCTTCTTCTTGAGAATATCCTTTACACACCAGTCTTGCTTTGTTTATTGATACTTGTCCATCTTCATTTAGCTTATCTCTAAATACCCATTTTGTGCCAATCACATTTTTGTCTTTATGTCTAGGAACAAGGGTCCAAGTTTTGTTCTTCTCTATTTGCTCTATTTCTTCATTCATAACCTCAATCCAACTTTCATTTTCCAATGCATCTTTAACACTTCTAGGTTCAAAATCATCAAGTAAATATGTACCTTTTAGCTTACTTCTTGTCATAGTACCTACTAATTTATCTCCAATAATCTGATCAGGTGCATGATGCTTTTTGACATACTTAGCCAATACAGGTTCTTTGCCTTTTGACTAAATTCCACTATCTTCATTTTGAATTTCAACTTCTATCTCTGGCTGCTTAGACTCGGTAGGCATTGGCTTGGTAGCTTTAGAATGTGACTTGGGTCCTTGTGACTCAATTTGAACTTCTTGCAACTCGGTGACTGAGGAAGACTCAGGAGTAGAAGTCTCCTTATTGATAGATGTATCTGGCAATGTATCAGGTTCGATGTAAACAAATCTCCTATAATCTTTTGGTTCCTTTTTTCTTTCTTCTTCAGTCCTTTTTGCAAACTCATCAATTCTCACATGTGCACTTTCTATGATTTTATGAGTAGACAAAGTTAAACATCTATATGCCTTACTTCTGCAAGAATATCCTAAGAATATACCTTCATCACCTTTTACATCAAACTTGCCTTTTCTAGATTCTTTCAAGATAGACCATTTACTTCCAAATATTTTTAGGTAGCTTACATTGGGTTTATAGCCATACCATAATTCATAGGGAGTTTTATATGAGTCCTTCTTCAACTATACTCGATTTAAGGTATGAACTGCAATGCTGATGGATTCCTTCCAGTATTTGATAGCAACATTCTTTTCAATCATTAGAGTTCTTGCACAATCCATGTGGATCTATTTCTTCTTTTAGCTATTCGATTTTGCTCAGGAGTTCCAAGGGCTGATACTTGTCTTTTGATTCCTCTTTCAATGCAAAAGTTGTTGAATTCATTGGAGATGAATTCACCATCTCTGTCTGATCTTAAGCATTTTAGTCTTTTCCTTATTTCTTTCTCTACTCTTGCCAAATACCATTTGAATTTCTCAAATGCTTTTGACTTCTCTCTTAAATACATAATAGTCATCATTCTAGAGTAGTCATCAACAAAAAGAATAAAGAATTTTTCTCCATATAGCTTTCTATTCCAATAGGTCCACACAAATAAATATGCAAAATTTCCAAGATATCTTTAGATTGATAGTTTTTGCTTTTAAAACTAGTCTTTCCCATTTTGACAATTTGATAGTTCTTGCATAAACCAACATCTAGTTTCTTCAAACTAGGAATACCTCTTACTTTCCTGAATTTGCTTATTTTCACCATGTTATCAAAATTTACATGACATAACCACTTTCTTCAACTTGAGCAATAAAACATGAGCAATCACCAAGATCAAGATAAAATAGGTTACCTTTTGTTTGTTTGCCTGATTCAATCATTTTTCCTTTGTCATCCAATAGTCTTGCCTTGCCATGCATGAATTCCACCTTGAATCCAATGTTGATTAGCTGTGCCAAACTCAACAGATTATGTTTTAGTCCTTCAACCCAATAGGCATTGTCACATACAAGTTCTTTGGTTAATGAGATTTGACCTTTCTCTTTTATACAACAAGGTTCATTGTTTCCAAATCTTACACTACCACCATCATAGTCTTCAAAGTGTTCAAACTTTGTTTTATCTCCAGTCATATGATGTGAACATCCACTATCTATGATCCATGTATCATTTTTTCTCACATGAGAGATAAGCACCATCTTATCTCCTTCATCATTAGATTCATCTTTTACAACAATCTAAACTATCTCATCTTTATTGTTATCATAATCCTTAGCCATAAAACAAGTTTTCTTACCTTTGTACTTGAATGATTTGTGATTTTTGAAATCCTTCTTGGCATTGCACTTGTGACTTTTCTTCTCATCCTTGCTTTCTTTGTTTGGACACCTGGTCGCAATATGACCAACTTCTTCACATGAAAAATAGATTAGGGGAACTTTACCTTTATATTTTCCTTTGCCTCTAGAATATTTCCTTGCAAGCAAGGCTTCAACAACTTTAAGATCACTATCAAAAATTTCCTCTGGTTCTTCTTCACTTTCTGACTGAATGTCCTTTATTTTCTTGCCTTTCTCCTTAAGTGAAAGCTTGGCCTCAAATGCAGATTCAATATTCTTGGAAGCTGGAGCATAATTGTCATAGTTGTCTAGCTCAAAAGCTATCAATCTTCCTACTAAGGCATCCAAAGTTATCTTATGATTTGTCTCACACCTCTTTTCTTGAATAGTAGATACACTAATTGCATAGATAGGAAGTAATGTTCTGAGAACTTTATTTACAACAGTTTCATCCTTGATTTCTCCTCTAGAAGCTTTGATTGCACTGACACTGGCTTTGACTCTTTCCACATATTTGGCAATATTTTCATCTTCTCTCATTCTCATTTGATCAAATTGTCCTCTAAGGCTTTCTTCTTTGGCTCTCCTCACATTTTCATCACCATCATAGATGTCCTTGAGCTTGTTCCACATTTCAAAAGTACTTTTGCAGTCCTTAATCTCATCAAATTGTTCACAGCTAAGAGCAAATGCAATATCTATCATCATGATGTTATGGTTCTTTTTCTCAGCAATATCTCCAATAGATAATCTACCAGTAGGAGTTATGTATTCTTCATCAAGGTATTTCAAGCTTGAATCACCCATGGAAGCTAGATGAAGTTTCATGAGTCCCTGGCATGCTGAAAAGTTGTCTCTATTAAGCTTTGGAATTTCTCTCTTGTAAGACATCCTGATCTTTAGCTTAGGTCCTTGAAACCTTTCCTGCAAGCACCAAAAGCTCTGATACCAATTGCTAGAAATATAGATGGAGTAACTGAGGGGGGGGTGTGAATCAGTTACCACAAAAATATATCCACAAATCCTTTAGATGTCTGTCAAAACTAATTATTGCTGTCACTCGGTAAACATACTGAAAATGCTATAACTTGGTAAATGAAAAGTATGTTTTATTTTAGTAGATGTAACATCAATAATAATAATTTGCAAACATGAGAGAAAAGAAATGAACACAAGAGACATCATATTTAATGTGGAAACCCAATATGGGAAAAACCACCAATGTAACTAGTTACTATTTTCACTCTTCTGAAGTGAGTCCTATTAGGAGCCAACCTAGTTAAAGGTTACAAAACACACTGTTACATGTGACCTTATTAGAGGATTTAATCATCCTATTAGGAGTGGCCTTGTAAGATTTTTTTAGACAATTCAATGGAACTATCACCTTGTTAGAGGATTTACAACTGGCTACTAAACGAACTCTGTTAAGAGATTTTGGATCAGTGCTACAATGGCAAGAAAGTAACAATGAAATGACCTGATTGAGATGTAAATGAATTTCTGATTACATATCTATGTTCTGCTTCATACTAGATCCTTCTTGATCGAATATTACTTTGTTGCTCCACAAGGATATCTGACCATCCTTCAAGTTCACTCACACACTTTTCTTCTGAATCAATCAATACACTTGCATACTGCTAAAACTCACAACTTGACCTTATATTTATATCGTTTAGTTTACCAAGTCGACTCAATTAAAAATTACAATGACCAATAATCATTACCATAGTCAGCTACAAACAATACTTAAAATAATTAAACTTCATATCTCAAATCAACAAAATGCTTCGAGAGTCGACCCAGCTTGGTAAACACCAGTTCTGAAATGATTTCCAGAGTTAACCATGAGAACTCGGTTAACACTGCTTTTTGCCATAATTTCCTTTGATGCTTGAGTGAGCTCGGTAAACATAATCTTCACAGAGTAATCTCCAAGAATGCTCGGTAGACAAGAAAAACTATATTGTTGACCAAGTGAGCTCGAAAAGCATCAACTAACAACTGATATGACATTTGTGTAACATCAAAGACAACACATAATTAGACAATTATATCCAATAATAGGGGTAACAATATGCACTGATTGTATTTCATTAGCTCCTAGTAGAGTCTGTCCTTTCACAAGGAACATTTATATTAGTATATCATCATGTGGGAATCACTCCCACTGGGATTTTCTTTTTGATCAAGGGTTTCCCTAGTTAACATATTTGGTGTTATTTTACATGGTTCTCTTTCTATATTTGTTTCATATATAGTTTACATGTTTCAAAATTAATTAATTTTTTTGATAATTACATAACCGATTCACCCCACATCTCAATTATCTTGGTGGACTTTACTTTCTAACAATGATAGTCTGGGAAATTATTCTCTACCCCCTTCGATAGATTCTCCTATACATCCACATAAGGTCCATTCACTTTTTTAACTAACAATACTAGTTTCTCCAATATGGAGGCTTTCTCATCTAAGGTAGTATCAGGAACAACTTCCAATAGGATGTCCTTGATATCAGTAAAAAATTGTCTATTCTTAAGTTCCTATTGAAGTATATCTTTCTTTTTTCTTTCTAGTGCATGATTCTCCATATTCTCTTAGTGCTTCTAGGTCTAGTGTGTAGGGTCCCAATTGGGTATGATCATAACTTCATCTAGGGTGACAAGATTGGTCTTTGTTGATGTCTTCTTCTTTTTCTTCTTCTTGTGATGCAGGAACATCCTGGGATTACTTGCAATCCTACATGGTTGGAGGTATTTTGGCTAAGTGTTGTGGACTCAATCACCAAATAGTGGTACTCAGTTGCTGAAGGGTCTAGTTTTGGGTGAGGATCTTAGCATACACTATATTGATTGACATGCATTAGAAGCTCGACATACATTGTATTGCTCGACATGCATTGGGAGCTCCACATACACTATATTGCTTGACATGCTCTATGAGCTCAACATACACTATATTGCTCAACAATTCTTGGGAATTTTTTGATGCTTGGCTTAGTCATTCTGATGCTCATCTTGGTCTTAGTTCTTATTGGCACCCAATTCTCTGTGAGCTGACTTTTGGCATTTAATTTATTTAGGGGTATTTAATTTGTGTTGTAGCCAACTTGTGGCTCAATATATATTTAATGTAAGGGATTTAATTTAGTTTGTAATGAATTGGGCCAACTTGTGGTTTAGTTGGGTATAAGCAGGGGGTCTTATTGAGTCTTTAGGTATTATTAGGAGGATCCATCTTGGAGAAGAGGATACAAACTTTGAAGGGCTAGTAGCTATGGCTTGAGGATCAAAGAATTTCTTTCCCGATGGATTCGAGGGTACAAGTGTAGATTATTCTTGGTATTCATATCCAATTGTGGATATGGACTAGTTGAGATTGTGATTGTAAGTTAGATCTTGTGAGATCTTGCAAAATTGATATTGTAATTATTGTTTGTATTTGGCCCTAACCTGGAAGGTCTTACAACCGGGTATATTGCATGTAATTAGTTATTTTATGAATAAAGAGTTGTGTTTTGGTATCAGACCTTACATTTTCCTTACTTATTGTTGTGTTTCCAATGTGTGGTTATTTTCTGAGGGTTTGGACATCTCCTTTCAAGATTCTCTTGCCTTGCACTACCTCATCTTATCCTTGGATATAGAAGTTGTTGTACTCGGTAATATCTTAAGTGACATTTTTTAATATCAGATCGGTTTTGATAAGTGAGTGTCTATCATTTACTTAGTTCATGCCAAACAAGTAACATATGTCGAGCACAACATATAAGTTAGATCATGTCGAGTAAACAATGAGTGCCGAGTCACTCAAGTGCCGAGCATATAGTATGTGCTGAGTGATTTAGGTGTTGAGCAAGCAGTGCATGCTGAGTCAATCAGATGTCGAGTGATAGCATTGAAGTTACAGTTAGTGTTGAGCACCAGGGACTTCAGATGCTGAGCAACATAGTTTTGACATAGTTGTTTGTATTGGCAAAAATTATCACGTAAACCATTTTAAAGACAAATTAAGGATTGATCTACAATCTTTTGTTAATAAGGACGAATCTTAAGTGTGAATCCTTATGCATTACATGTATCCAATAAAAAAAGGGATGATTTAAGTTGAAATATGGGTGAATCATAGTCGTTGATTCATACCTAATCCTAAGTCACCTAGGTCTTCTTAAGGAGGACAAACCCTAAATGTTCTAAGATAAGAGAAGAGTAGAGAAGTGTAGAGAAGGAGAGTTTGCATGCGCGACTAGGACATTCATGGTGACCAAGGTATTATGATTTAATTTTCATTATAGAATCAGTTAAAGGAGAACAAAGGAAAGGAAATAGTGGACATCAGAGAGACATCTGATTAGAAAGGATCAAGTACACATCAATATAGAGGTGATTTGACATCAAGCAATAGAGTGCTGATTGTAGGATCATTGCTGAGACATTCTAATAGGTGAATCAATTAAATCTCTTAATAGAGTAGTCCTAACATGTTGTATTGAAATCTTCTAACAAGGTTCTTACTTAATTGTGAGTTAAAGTACTTTAATCAGGCACACTTCTAATAGGGTGTTGAAATCCTTTAACATGGTAAGACCTAACAGTCTTTGTAAGATTTTAATAGGGTAAACCTTTCATAGGTAGATCATGTTTCATGATGAAACATTGTAACCTTTATTGGATACACTTTATTACTATAGAAGTGAAGATTTGTGGGTGTTATCCCTACCCCAGTTTTACCTTCTCATTGGAGGGTTTTTGGGTAAACATGTCTTGTGTCATACATGTGTGAATGATTAATTGTTTACATACTTTAGATGTATATGCTTCATATGGTATTTTAGATTACTTCTTGATCTAACAATGATACATTTGGATTGGGATACACTAGTACTGAAGAAGAAGAATCATCCAAAAGTGGTGAAGAAAGAAGTAACAAAGGTAAGAACTCCAAACCTACTTGTCATAATTATGATAAGATAGGTCATACTGCTAATGTTTGTAGGAGCAAGACTATAAATTTGAATGTTAAGCATAGGAACATGGGTTACTACCACAAGTGTAACAAACAAGGTCATTAGGCACATGAATGTAGAACCAAGACCATGTACACTCAAAGATTTGAAGGATACTACTATAACTATCAAAATTATGGACATAGAGCTTTTGAGTGTAGATCCAAACCCGAGTGGTCATCAAATAAGAAGACAAAGGTAAAGAACAATGGAAACTCTTATAATTGGGATTATAATACAAGGTATAGTTATCACTACTATCAAGATTATGGACATATTCTTGAGAATTGTATTAAAACACATTTTAAAAGTGATTACAAAAGGTAGAAGTCAAACCACATGTTTTAGCTATTTTAAGACTGGTCACATAAGCAAAAATTATCCAACAAGGTCAAAGGCACCAAATTGTGAGTTCAACAAAGGAAAAGGAAAGGGAAATATTTAGAATACCAGAGATGAGATGAAAAAGACATGGAGGAGAAAGGAAGATTGCAACACATCAAGTGTGGATGGGATCACTTCACCCAATGGGTCAGGTGATCACACCTCATCAAATTAAGAAATCAAGAGGTATGTGGAACTAATATTTAATAGGATATGCCATACATCAATTCCAAGGATTTAGTTTTAAAAAGATTACATATGCATCAATAAAGATGCAAAGTGTTGTTAGGAATCATGAATAAATCTTTAAGTTTTGTCAGTTTTCATGTTACTACTGAGCATGAAAAGTTTCACCATGGTTGCTGAGTGAAATGTTAGTGGATGCTGAGCTAGAAAATTTGTTAGTGAAGGTCGAGATTGTAGTGGTTGCTGAGCATATGTAAAACACATGTATGTCGAGTGAGCTAGAAATTCAATTGAAGCCAAGTTTACATCTGTGTAAGCACTTAGCATTAAAAGCAGTATTTTAAGGGCTATTTGATCAATTTATACTCATTTAACATCATTCAAATTTGAAGTAGAGCATGTAGAGCTAAAGGCAATCTAGAGAAATTAATATGAGTGTTTGCAAGAGATTTAGAAGGCTATTCGACACCATTCCAACAAGATTCACAAGGTATTTATCATGTGTTGAGATACACAATTTTCAATTTCATAAACCCTAGTTTCATGTAATGGAATCTAGTTCTTTAGCAACCAATGTTGTAGAGGGAAAAGAGGTTTTAAATGTGCAATTGATAAGCAATGAAATAAAAAAACCTACCTTTAGGTCTAGCCTAGATATAACTTACAAACAGGATCCCTCTGGTGCATTATCCTTGATACCACTGCAAGTTTTGATGATACAAGATGTTAGAAACTATTATACATGCAAAATTTGAAGTATAGGTGATATGGAAATCAGGGAGACATAAGGAAAACTATGTGAGAATGGAGCCTTGAAGGAATAATTTAAAATTTTTGAGAAGAAAGGGTTAACTTGTGCCTTAGCTTTCCACAAAGTATTCAAAATAGAGTGGATAAAAATTACTTTGAGTAGAATTCATGAAAACTCTGTATGGCTAGAGAACGGATCGATGACTATCACCAAGAAGATTGTACATAGAGTCACAGGGTATCCAACCCTAGATCAACCCAAGATAATAAGAAGTGGAGCTAAGGAAATAATTGAAAGGAACATAATGGCTGTGTGGAATAAATGAGGGATTACAATTGATACACTCACAAATCCCCTACTAGCTTTTGCAGTGAGGGTTATAGCACACAAGTTCTATCAATCTAGTAGATTAAATAGTGTACCTTCCATTGTAGTTGATGTGGGTTACAAAATAGTGAAGAAGGATAATACTTATGACCTTGACAAGTTGCAATTGCAAAAATTGATTGAAAATTTGGGAACTATAAGGAAGAAAAAAAGTGCATAATGTAAATTCACATCTATTCTTGTATGCATTTTCTTTTATGCACAAAATACATTTCCCACATTTGGTAAAGTTGCATGGAAAGTAAACAAACCTATTGTATTTCCAATAGGTGAATTTATTGAGCAACTAGGCGATAACTTTGAATATGTCATGACAAGTTAGTTTGAAGATTTCAAACAATCAATGAAGAAAAGACTAAGGATACCAATCTCACTAGTGGAGAAACATTTTGATGATGTTTACTTTCTAGTTGACACCGACTTCACATATGTTCAAGCAAAAAATCCTAGAGTGAGATGGCTAAGGCCATTAGGATATGAAATAAATGTTGATGAGGCCTCTGCAACAATCACAATATTACTTGCAGAAGAAGTGGATAAAGAAGCCACAACATTTGGAAACTATGACTTGGCCAAATCAAAGATTACAATGGAATTGAAGACTGCCTCAATGATTAGGAAGAAGAATAATTTGGTTAAGAAAGTGAAAGAAATATTTGGTGAAGGAGCCAAGGAAGAAGAGGAGGAAGATGAAGAAGAAGAAGAGGAAACACAAGCTCAAGCACCATTAACATTAACACAAGGTCAGGGAGAAGACCAACAAGGAAAAGAAGTGGAAATTGTAGAAGGTTCTGAGGAAGAAGAAGCTAGTGAAGCACCTACAACTAATAAGAAGAAAAAGAGAAAAGAAAAGACACAAACATTGAACAAACCAAAGAAGGTTGCTAAACCTACTCAGCCTAAACCTACAAAACCTACCACAAGGGCTAGCACTAGAGTCACTACACAAAAGGCTAAAGAAGTAGCAAAGCCTAAGGAGAAGAAAGTTGAAGCTTAGAAGAGACCAAAGAGGAAATATATTGCTCTAGTTGAATCTAATGAAGAGAAGATTGAATTAGATGACAACAACCAATTTGAAGGGGTAAGTCATAGTCTCTCTTTAGATTTGGACAATCTATGTGATAATATTAGGAAGAATGCTGATTTATCAGGTTTCTCTCATATTGAGTTTGACAATCTTGTGAAGATTGAAAGGAACCAAGTTGAAGAGGAAATATATGCCATGATGGAAATTGTAGTGCCTCTTGCATTTGATTTCTGTAAGTCATCCTAATTGATGCAATCTTGTTGATCTTTCATTGTGATGGATTGTGATTGGGACCATGAGTTGTCTACACCCTTGAGGTGAGTGGATTTATGTGATTATGCTTATGGCTGATTTATGAGATTATGATTTAAGATAATTGAAATGTGGATTGTATGCCTTCCGTTGGGAAGTTGATGCTGCCAGGATTGTGCACCTTCCGTTGGGAAGTTGATGCTGCCAAAATTGGCTTGGGCTTGTCATTGCCAAGTGACTCTCCATGATGTCAGCCCCTACTTAGTAGCCCATTGAGTGTCTGACCAAGACCTATAGTTTATGGATTGTCTATGTTCTTGATTTTAGTCATCATACTGTCTGACATGAGTGTTAGCCATGGACATTTATTTTATGTGTGTTTGTGGTTGGATCATTATCTCCATCAACACAGTGAGAGTGGAGCTATGCGTTCCATGTGGTTGAGAGGCGTAGCTACCTTTACCACTGCTAGTGACCAGTGTATAGAGATGGTCTATTATCCTAGTGTGACCGTTGTTGAATGTTTTCACTTGGTATTTTAGGTTCTAGAGTATGCTTTCTTGTGATTTATGCTTTCCTTGGAATGCTTGGATATCATGTTTAGATGATGTTAGTTTATTTGATGCATTCCTATATTATGATATTTAGCATATAATTAGATGATGCAAATTGCTTCGTTGGAGTATTTATTGCTTATTGGTTTACATGTTAGATTTCCTATTCGTATGATGTTTAGCATATGGTAGATGATGTGGTTGATTTATTGGAATATCAAATGCTTTAATTTTAGCATGTTAGATTTCCTTATTCTTATGCTGTAGTACAATTTAGTAGTGACATCCTCATAAGATAACTCTAATAATTTGGTTAGTGGTTTGAGATGTTATGCACAGGGGATGGCTAAGACCCATGATGGTATCATGATGCAAGTAACAGTTGGGAGGAACCGTGCACTTAGTTTGTTATTTTAGTACATTGTAATGTTGCTTCTATACATTGCGATATTGCTTTTAGTTATTTCCCTTCACTGATATGTTAGATGGTTAGATGCAGTTTCCATCTTTCAGTTATTTTGTTCGAGTTTCTTCGTCTTGAGTGTGGATCTAGTACTCCCTAGTGTGGAGAAAATTTATTTCCTAGCTTTTCACCTTTATGTTTTCTAGCTTATTGATTTGTATTCTCATGCAAAATTGTACTTTCTCACTCGAGAATGCAAATGTTCACATGGTGTGTTGGGTTTCCTCATGCGGCTTGTGGTGAATCCTCATGCAAAACCCCACACCAATTTGGGTGTTTTGGCTACTAGGTCAAGCATGTCCTTGCATGAGATGGTGTTTCCTCATGTGGCTTAGTGTACTTTCCTGCATGAAGAGGTACTTCCTTGTGCGAGATTGTGAGTTGTTATTCTCTCGTGCAAAAAATAGTGGGCCTCTCTACTATTCTTTGAAGAACGCAAATTGGAATTTTGAGTAGCTTTTAGGATTGCTTGTGGTTCCATGCTTTGTCAAATTAGAGACTTTGTGTTATGATGTTGTCTTTGGTTTTTGTTCTTGAGTTTGTGTGTGTTAGTTTGGTAGTGGTGTTTAGAGATTCATTGGTTGCCAAGATTGTTGGTGAAGTCTTCCATTGTGATCTTTGTGATCCCTATATGATATTTTCATGTGCATTCATACTTGCAAAAAAATATATCTTGGATTGTACTAAATCCTTGTTCCAAGGATCTTTGAGTAGATCATTACATCTAGTATCAGAGCCCATGTTCTATGTATATGTTACCCATATGGTTGATGCTGCGTTGTGGGAGTGTGAGTGTCTTGGTGAGAGCTCGTGATCTTTGTTGCTTTGGTATCTACTTGGGATAGACTTGCTGGTCTAGTAGATTTTACTAGAGTAGTGTGAGGAGAAGGAAGTGAGTCTTTCATTGTTTTGTAGATGGAATTGATGTGCTTGGTTACCCTTTTGGATGGGACCACTAATTGGTGTCCATTTGTTGGCTTTGAGTGCCTCCTTTTGTTTTCCTTGTGGAGTAAGGTGCATTGTTTTCCTATTTTCTCCTATTTGTAAGTAAATAAATGAATCATATTTGTGATTCTATTTTATGTTGTCATACTAATGAAATGGTTCCTTTCATTGAGAAATGAGTGTTTATTGTGAATCACTACAAAGAAGTAGGTGTTGCATTAAGATCCTTTGGTTAATGACTTAAGTCCCCAATCTGATTGCTTCATAAGCTTATGGAAATTGTATTAAATTGATGGATATATAAATGTTGCATTGCATGGAAAATAATTAAGAAAATTATTTTAGTCTGCATATGCAAGAGGTTATTGATGATATATATTGCTTGATGTGTGTGAGTGTGTTCTCTAACGCTGCTAGGATGATGTATTCCTTAGCATTGTGTGGTGGTTTATCCTTTTGTGTGACTATTCCTAGTCATCACATGTAACATAATTTGATTGATTCCTTATTTTATTTGGTTGGAGGTGTTTTCCTCATGTTGTTGGGCTAGCATTGGTTTTCAATATTTTCCTTTCTTGGACTAGTCATCAAATTTTCTCTATTGCTTTCTCTTTGTGTTGATTGTCACATTTGACTTATTGTTGAACTTATATCTTTTGTGATTTACTCATGGAATTGAAAATTCTCCATTTGGGCTTTTTTTTTGGTTCATGATGACTATTCTTAATGTGTTTTAACTACTACCTAGTTGTGTGTTGTGACTCTATCATGTTCATCTTGAACTTCTGGTAGTATGTACAAGGGATAATATCATAGAGAACATACTAGTATTCTTGTAATAGATGTTAAGTTGATGGTATGATTGGATGGTTTAAATGATGATTAAACATCATGTTTTTTTGGAAGGAAATTTGAAAAGTTATGTACTTGTTTATGGTAAGTGACTCTTGAACCCTTGCTTTGGAAACCTTTCAGTTTCATTGTACATTAGTACTTATGTTATATTTAATTAATGAATTTATGAAAGATAAGTTATGGTGGTTTCAATGTGTGAATAACCCTGATTTTCTTGTCTTTTTTCATTTTGGGCATGTGTGCTCTTTGGTTGTTTTGGACATTTCATCAATTGCTTGTCTTGGTAATCAAGATAGTTTGAGTTACCTATGATGTTTTATCTTGAGTGGTGATTCAAACTCTTAGGTCTTAGGATTCTCTAAGATCCACTATGTTTTAGGTCCTATCAATATCTTTATAACACTTTTTGAACGGAGTCAATCGGAGTTTGGACGTGAAAGTTACGACCTCTAGAGTGAAGACAATTTTTGTGCTGATTTGAAATTTCGTGTGAGAATCAAGTGGTCATGCACTTTCTCACCTATTTCTTTGCATTATCTCACTTGGTTTGGTGAGAAAATTCATGTGAGATTGTGCTAATGTGAAATTTTTCCTGGGGAACAATGAGCAACTCTTTCGCACTTCTGAAGGTGCAGATCGATGTTCTGAGTACCCTTTCATTGAGTAGAGGCCAATTAAATCATGACATATCACATTAATGGCCATTGGAGAAGTTTAACCATTCATTTTATTCTTATGGAGGTGTTAGCAAATATTCATAATCTACTAGGTACTTTTTTGGATTTGTGCTTGGGTGTGTGTGTTTCTTATAACACCATCCCACCCTTGTGAGGTGAAGTGTGGTTTGTGAGCATTCCTTGTTTGAGGTGGATGTTGCCTTGTTGCTTGATAGTGACTCAGTATTTTGATGAGTCTAGATTATCCTTTTTGGACATTGACTTTGGCACATCTCTGTACCCTTTTCTCTCTTGAGAAAGTAAGCTAGCATGGTTTTTCCATTAGCTCAATTAGTGTTGTTTGAGCATGTTGATGGTTGGTGGAATTGTGAGTTCCCTTATGCATCTTGGGCTGATTTAGTGTAGAGGTTGAGGGTGACTCCCTCTCAGTCCTAATGCTCTATAATTTCAATCTCTATAACCTTTTATCTTTTAGAGGAGTGTCTCAGTCAAGTTGCTCATTAATAGTTTGTTTGAGGCTGGAGATTGAGTTTAGTGATAGGTTGGGTGTGGTATTCCCAACATGGTGCTAGAGGGACATGGTATCATTGGATGCATATTACCATCTTATGAGTTGGTATACATGATTTTTTCTATTGATGATATTCTTTGTAGCCTTTTGGAAAGTTCATATCTTGTCTGGTTGGGTTATGTAACCAATTTCCCAACAATAATTGAGCTTTTTGTACCATAGAGACTAAGTGCAGCTTGGTGGTTAGTAGTGGTGAGTATCCTTTTGGAGTGTGTAATTTTGTTGGTAAACCATCATCCTCTTTGTTCAAAGGATGAGTTTACATGGTTTCAAGGATGCTTATGTGTGGCATGATAATATTCTTGGGAATTTTGGGATGGTTATTCCCCATAATTCCAACTCTAGTTGGAAGTGCATAGTATTTTGACCTAGTCTTGTAGTCACATAGTAGGTGCATGTCATAGTTGGGCACCTGTTGATGAGGTAGAGTGACTTTTTCCTTACCTTGTATTGTTGACTTTATGGCTAGATGGGTTTTCCTAGTGCATGGGAGGTTCCTTGTTGGGGGACCTTGTGTCAATGAGACACCTATTCTCTGATGTTTAAACTTATCTATGGGTTGAAAAGATGGTTTGAGAATGTTGGAATGACTTGGTTGGACTTTTGAAGGAGTCAGTGAGTCATCCCTATTGCTCGGTTTTGATTTTTCTCTTAGTGTGGTTTGATTTCTATTCTTGGTTTGCAAGCTTCTAGGAGTAAGCCTAGTCTTTGGGGGGGATGATGTAGTGTCTCTCTCATTTGATTTATGCAAGTCATCCTAATGGATACAATCTTGTTGATATTTTTTTGTGATGGATCCTGATTGGGACCATGAGTGGTCTACACCCTTGAGGTGATTGGATTTATGTTACTATATCAGTTGTTTTGATTATGCTTATGGCTGATTTATGAGATTATGATGTGTTAGATGGTTCATTGAGGTTTATGCTAGTGGTTACTAGGATTGATGTGGTATCATGATGTTGTTTAGTGATTACCCTGAGATGTGTGTAGAGATTGCACTATGTACTATTACCATGCTACACTAGACTAGGTTCCTATAGTAGTGGTTAGTCATGTTTATGACTATGTTTGCTTATGTGTTTTAAGTGCCTTTTCATGTTGTTTAATCAACCATTATTAAATGCTTAAATAATTAGAAATGGATTGTCCATGTTGGATTCTTTGGTTATGTGTTGTGGATATTTACCTTGTTGTATTTTGATCCGAGAGATATTTGTTACTCATGTTATGTTTTACATTTGAGATGACCCGAGGGTTAGGTATTATACTTGATTTCAATATCACAAATGTTAGACTACTATGTTGTTTAGTTGATCATATTGCATGATGATGCCATTTTGAGATGACAGTGTGTTTTATGATGATATCTGGTTATCCAATGTTTGGACATATCTCTAATTATGTTATGTGATGGATTTAATGCTATGGTTATTTACTTCATTCTTGCATTGTTATGCTTTATGAAAATGTAAGTGATGTAAATGGATTATTTTAGTATAATTAAATAAATTGTTAAATTAGGTGATTTAATGCATTTATTGGTTCGGCTATGTTAATATATGCAATTGCACTTGATCATGTTGTTTAGTGTGTAGGATTTATATCCTTAGAAGTGGCACATGGAGTTAGTGATTTAGCCATTCATATTTTACCATTATCATCCCTGTATGGTTGACATATCCTTATTTTAATTGTTTAATTAATCCTTTCGGTGATTATTAAATCCAAACTCATTTGCATTATGTGATTAGACTTGTGAACATTTCTGTGCATTTAGAGGTTCACATTGTTGTGAAAGTTGTTAAGGAAATTTCTATATTTTTGGGCTTTTAATTTTATTGAAATTAATTTTTGGCAGCTTTCCCATAGATGAATTCCTATTACTAAGAATAGTCTATTTTCATTTGGGTTGATTCGGTGTTTAACTAGGGTGGCTAGTTTTTTCCCTAATCGATTATTCACTTGAGAAGTGAATAAGTATCCAAAAAGGAATTTAATTCATCACTTCTCACTTTTGAATTAGAAGGTTTGAGAGTAAAACCCAAAATCCTCTTCATGAGAAAATACTATTTTGTTCATTATGGGAGCTATAGGCGTGGGATTGTCGCGAGGTTAGTCTTGTTGGATCCACCTTAGGGAGACCTTGGATTACCACAATTTTAAGCAACTTTTGTGGGATTTTTATTTTATGGTTTAGATTCCCATTTTTTCCTTTTGGCCATGATGTAGGGCTCTCCCGTTTTATTCTTTCTACTCTGTTTCTACTTCTATTTTTGGTAGTCATTTGTTAGGAGGTTGAGAACTAGTGTTCCCCTCTGTTTCTATTCACTGGTTTTGCTCAGTTGGTCGAGTATGAATATATTCCCCATTTTTAGGATGGGGGTTTGGTGTTTCATGCCATTATGCTGGCTATTTTTGTGTATGGTGTTTGAACCCAAATTTTATTCAATTTTTAGGGTTTTTGTACCCAAAGACCAAATGGGTTTTAATTTTGATTTTTTCTAGTTTTTGGTGTTTTTACCTCATTTTGTGTGCCCCCTATTTTCTCAAGTTTTCTTGGCATGGGTTTGGTCATGGACCTAGATCATTCATTTAGATGTCAGTTAGACCATTGTTGTGCTTTTATGTTTGCATTGGGATACATGCCACATCTGAACTCTCGATGTTATTTCGGTTGAGTTATTTTATATCTAGTGTTATTATTTCTTTTGGATCTTTGCTTTGGTTTCATGGACACTAGGATTCATGTAGAATCCATACTCCTCGGTTGAGGCCACTTGAGTGAGTTCATGATGTTTGGTCTTGTTTCATCATTGGGATTCATGTAGAATCTATACCTCCAGGTTGTTGGTTGATGATTTCATGATGTATGGTTTTATTGTCTTTGGAATTCATGTAAAATCTGTCCCCCTGAGTTGTTTTTGTTTGAGTGACATTTTTTTTGTGTTCTCATTGAGTCCTTGTGTTATGGTCTTTTTGATGGTGGTGCACCACACATGAGTATGTACATGTACCTTTTTGGGTGACTTGCAAGGCTCAATCTTTTGTGGACTTGCTAAAAGTTATGATCATTTGGTTGGGTTAGGAATATGCATGCCTACATGCACTCATCATTGGATAAGCATGGGTAGGGTAGGGTGGCATATGGAGGAGCTTCTATCTCACAACCTGGTGACTATTTCCCGAGGTTGGTGGAGGAAGTTTTAAGTAAGTGATAACTAAATAAAATGTGTGAGTGGTAATAAAATTTAAGATAATTAAAGTGTGGATTGTGCACCTTCCATTGGGAAGTTGATGATGCCAGGATTGTGCACCTTCCATTGGGAAGTTGATACTACCAAAACTGGCTTGGGCTTGTTGATGACAAACGAATCTCCATGATATCAACCCCTACTTAGTAGCCCATTGAGTGTCTAACTAAGACTTGTAGTTTATGAATTGTCTATGTTCTTGGTTTCAATCATCATACTATTTGGTGTGAGCATTAGCCATATAGATTTGCTTTATGTGTATTTATGGTTGGATCATTATCTTTATCAACATGATAGGAGTGGACGTATGGGTTCCACGTGGTTGGAAGGCATAGCTACCTTTTCCACTATTGGGGACCGATGTACAAAGATAGTCTATTGTCCTAGTATGACCATTGCTGGATGTTTTCACTTGGTACTTTGGGTTCTAGAGTATGCTTTCTTATGATTTATGCTCTCATTGAAATGCTTGAATATCATGATTAGATAATGTTAGTTTATTTGATGCATTCCTATATTATGATGTTTAGCATATGATTAGATGATGTAAATTCCTTCATTGGAGTATCTATTGCTTATTGATTTAGCATGTTAGATTTTCTATTCATATGATGTTTAGCATATGGTAGATGATGTGGTTGATTTATTGGAACACCAAATGCTTTACTTTTAGCATGTTTGATTTACTTATTCTTATGTTGTAGTATGTTTTAGTAGTGACATCCTCATAAGATAGATCTAATGTTCTGGTTAGTGGTTTGGGATGTGAAGCACAAGGGATGGATAGGACCCACGATGGTCTCATGATGCTATTAACAGCTGGGAGGAACCACACATTTACTTTGTTATTTTAGTACATTGCAATGTTGCTTTTGTACACTACGATGTTGCTTTCAATTATTTCCCTTCACTGCTATGTTAGATGGTTAGAAATAGTTTCTATCTTTTAGCTATTTCATTTGAGTGTCTTCACCTTGAGTGTGGATTTGATACTCTTGGTGTGGAGGAAATTTATTTCCTAGCTTTTACCTTTATGTTTTTTGGCTTACTGATTTGTATCCTTGCGTGAAATTGTACTTTCTCGTGCAAGAATGAAAATTTTTGCATGGTGTGTTGGGTTTCCTCCTACAACTTCTGGTGAATCCTTGAATGAATCCCATACTAGTTTTGGTGTTTTGGCTATTGGGCCAAGCATGTCCTCATGCGAGATGGTGTTTCCTCACATGGCTCAATGTACTTTCTCATGCAATGAGGTACTTCCTTGCGTGAGACTATCAATTGTTATTCTCTTGCATGAAATAAAGGGGGCCTTTCCACTATTCTTTAGAGAATGCAATTTGGACTTTTTAGTACCCTTTAGGATTGCTTGTGGTTCGATGCTTTGTTAGATTGAAGACTTTGTATTTTGATGTCATCTTTGGTTTTCATTCTTGTTTGTGTGCATCTATTTAATAGTGGCATTTTGAGATTCATTGGTTGTCGAGATTTTTGGTGAAGTCTTCTATTGCAATCTTTGTGATCCCTATATGATGTTGTCATATGCATTCATACTTGTAAAAAATAAATCTTGGCTTGTATTGAATCCTTGTTCCATGGATCTCTAGGTGGGACATTACATAAATATTCAAAAAGACTCCTCTAGAACTTGCCAACTCCGTACCTAAAAGCTTGTATGATAGAGTTGAGCAAAAGTGGCATTATTGTTTAAACACTGAGAAACAAATTAGGAAGACATCTCTTGCCCAAGTTATGCCAGAACTTAGTAAGGTTGAAATTACCAAAGCTATTAAGAGGTATGCTACAAGATTTGTTCCAAAATATAAGGCATTCAACATCTTACAAAACAACATAGAGGATGTCATACAGAAGTCAAAGCAAATATGGAAACTAACATATGGACTATCAACATCTGGGGAAGCTGAGTAGACACCTACTAAGGTAGGGGAGGATGAAGAAGATGACACTAAGCAAGGAATAGTTGAGGGAGGCACATATATGAATATTGACACCTAGGCACCAGCTGAAGAAGAGAAACAAACATAATAGAGTGTACAAGATACACAAGTGCCGAGTACCAACCCTCCATAGGAGACAAGTGTAAACATTGAAATTGTCAAAGTTAAGGATGTCTCTGAGACTATTTCTCAAAACATCAATCTCCTTATAGAGGATGATTTGAAAAAGATACTTGTTGAGACCACTCTCTAGGCCAAACTATGTGACAACCTTGTACTGGTGAGTGTAGATGAAATTCAAAAGATAGATACAATGATTGTAGGGGAGGAAGTGAAAACACTAGGTACACCTTTAGTCACTCCTCAAGTCACAAGTGTACAACCTTCACTACCTATAATGGTATATCAAAGGAAGGAGACAACAAGTTCCACTATCAGTACACTTATGCAAGACACTCCAATTTCAGTGAATGTGCAAGATCTTGAAAAAGATAAGGATGAGATAGTTAGAGAAGACAAGGTAGAGACATAAGAGAATGAAAGAACTCAAGAAAAAATAGGTTAGGTGGATACATCTGCACCTCTAGCACAAGATCAAGGTGCAATTGGATCTACATAGGAAGAGAATGACAAGACTGAAGAGTCGAGTTTGACAATAAAGCCAGAGGAGCAACTAGCAATTCAAACATTGGTGACATTACCATAATCTACTACTCCTCATAGTCAAGCTCTTTAGAGGTCGAGCATAGATGCTACACCATTGCAATTTTCAAGGCCGAGTCCTAGTTCGTCTAAGGCAAAAGAGGTAACTACATATGGTGATGTTAGCCTAGATGAAGAGAATGTATTGCCTAATTTTGATTTGGTAACAATCACAATTGAGCAAATGTGTATATTACAAGAGGCCCCAACAAAGAAGAAAAATCAAGAACTGCTTAGAAGGGAGCATAGGCAGAAGCAAGCTTTGATTGAGATCAAAGAGATTTCTCTAGATGTATTTAGTTTGCCAACTCTAGATGAAAACAAGCCCATAATTAAACAATTAACCAATATAGTGGAAAGAAATGGTGAGCAGTGTGGAGCAAGGTGGAATTTTGAATCAAAAGCTGGGCGGGAACACAAAGAAGATGGGAAATGGTCATTAGATTGTAGGGTCAGAGCAGGACAAGGATGGGAAATATGCCAATGCTACAGAGGATGGAGATCCATGTGATTTGCAACTACATCCAAGCAAAAAGAATATTTTCATCCTTTTCCTAGGTCTTCAGGAGGAGGGGCCCCAGGAGCCTGGGGTCAGTAGGTGAATCTCTTTGGAGTCAAACCTTCAAGTAAGTTGATTTTCCCCAAAGTTATTGATAAACCCAATAAGGAAAAGGGGATCTTTACTCTAGAAGTACCCACCAAAATTATAGACCACATCTTGAGCATGGCGACTACCCTAGTGGTTAAATTTATTGGACCCAGACCAAACATTGATCTTGTTGGGATTTTGCAAGGAACAAATGGGAGATGAAAGGGTAGGTTGAAGTAACGACCATGGTTAAAGGTTTTATTTCTTTTAAAGTTCTCTTGCCTAGAGTACTACTCCAAAATTTTGTGTGTGGGAAACTGGTCGATGGGTAAGTCTACTCTCATCCTTCAAAAGTGGACTTCCAACCTTGACCTAAACAATGACTTCCTCACCCAGACCCTAGTTTGGGTAAGGTTGCTGGAGCCACCCTTAGAATATTGGCATAAGGATGTTTTTGATGACATAGCTAGATCCTTTAGAGAACTTATTTTAATTGATCTTGTTACTACAGCCAAAAGAAGACTTACGCATGCCAGAATATGTGTCGGGGTGGCTGAGGGGCAGGATATGCCCCAAGTGATTGAATTTTAACCTCTGCTAGGAAGAAGGGTTCATCAGATTGACTATAAAAATGTTCCTTTTGGCTACTTTCATTGCAAAAAGGTAGGACATAAAGTAAAGACTTGCCCAATCTTCAAAGAGAAGGTTAAGGTTGGTAAAGCCCAGAACAAACCAAGTAAGAACAAAGTAGGTGCACCCAGAAAAGTGTGGAAGGAAAAAGCCTTAGAAGGAAAGAACCCAAGGGGAGATGAAGGTAAAGATAAGAGGTATTTACCAAGGGATAGGAATAGTCTGATAAATGTTAAAGAACCTAAGGAATTGGATCACTCTATGAACAACAATGACTTGTCGTCTATTCCAATGACTTGTCTACTATTCCTGAATCAATTAACCCTATGGTTGAGAAGGGTGGGATCCCCTCTCCTAAAATGGGTGGGAAGTGCTCTACTTCAGATACCAAAGAGAAGGAGATTGATACCTCTATTGTTCCAGATTCTCAGGCAGGGCCTATTGGAGAGCTACAGGATCAACCTCTCTCCCAAGAATTAAACACCAGCCCTAATAAAGGGGCTTCCCTTGCAACAGTGAAAAGAATCCTTGAAAGGTTCTTAGCTACTACCCCTGGGCACTTATCCCAGTTAGAGGCTCTCTTTGACAGCTGTAAGGAGGTAAATGAGGCCCCTTGGATATCTGTCAAGAAGAAAAATAAGAACAGTAGGGATCCTTCCCCAATCTCTCCAGCTACCACTAGGAGCAGGGTGAAAGCTAATCTTGGAAACAAATCCAATACCCTAGGAAGAAGAAACAAGAACCAAATCAGAAAGGAAGAAATAAGAAGGAATCTGATGGATGGGATGCAAAGAACCATCCAGGAATCATGTACTTTAATCAAAGCATGAAGATAATTTCCTGGAACCTTCATGGGCTCAATGGAACCCAAAAATAGGAAATAGTCAAAAATATGGTAAGGGACCATAGACTAGATATTTTTTAAATCCACGAAACCAAAATGAAGAAGGAAAAGATTGAGAAGATTTCCTTTGGGAAAGGCATGCAAAATGTAGCTACGAACTTGGAGGGGGCTTCTGGGGGGCTGCTTACCATATGGAAGGACTATTTGGAGGCTAGTATCTTATTTAATGAAGGTAATATTTTTCTTATGAACTTTTTTAATCCTAAAGATCAGATGAGGTGGTTTTTTTTGAATCTCTATGCTCCTAATACCAAGAATAGTAGAAGGATTTTTTGGATCAAAATTTTGGATCTGGTTAGTAATTTAGGTGATACCAAAAGCATTATTATGAGGAATTTTAACACTCCTCTCTTAGCTACTGATAAGTTAGGAGGGCTTCTACTTGATGTTGAAAGTAGACAAGACTTGGCTAATTTGATTAGGGATCTGGCTCTTTTGGATGTGGACCTTGGGGGTTGCAAGTGTACTTGGTCCAACAGGAGAATTGGCCAGGATTGCATTCAGGTAAGGTTAGATAGAGCTCTTATTTCTTTGGATTGGTTGGGCAACTTCCACTGTAAGCTTTCTACTCTTGTGAGGCTTGGTTCAGACCATTCTCCTATTTCTCTTACTCTGGACAAAATCAATAGAAAGAAGGCCTTCCCTTTAGATTTGAAAAACTGTGGTCGACTCACCTTGGGCTGCATAAAAAAATCAAAGAGCATTGGGATATTGAGGTGGATGAGACTACCATGTATAAGGTTTCTAAAAAACTTAGGCTCATTAAATCTGAGATTTGCAAATGGAACAAATTAGATTTTAGTAATATTTTTCAAGATAAGGAGAGGATCATGGGGAACCTGGCTGAGGTGCTAAACAATATCCATACTTGGGGTTATGATGATAAATTTCTTAACTTTGAGAAGGAAATCTTGGCTGAACTACACAACATTGTTGGGAAAGAGGAAATTTTCTAGAGGTAGAGGTCGAGGTCGGTATGGCTCAAGGAAGGGGATAAAAATTCTAGATTTTTCCACTTGTGCACTATGAAACATTGGGTTGCAAACATAATTAGTGAGATCAAAAAGGGTAATGACACTTTAAAAGAAGATAATGAAATAACAGAGGAGGCTATTAGCCATTTATCTTTGATTCTTACAAAAGATCTCAACTTGGATGGTGAGGACAAGAATAATGTTGTTAACTCCATCCCCAAGATCATTGGTAATGCTAAGAACTAGGCCTCACTAGCTATACCTAAGTATGATGAAATCAGAAAGGTAGTTTTTGATCTTTTGGTTGAGAAGGCCCCTGGCCTAGATGGTCTCCTCAGTTTCTTTTTTCAGTTGTATTGGGATATTATTCATGCTGATATTGTTAAAGCTATATAGGAATTCTTAGGTACTAAAGACCTTTTGAAAGAAGTTAATGCTACTTTTCTAGTTCTAATTCCTAAACTTACCAAGGTAGATTCCTAAACTTCTTTTAGGCCTATCAGTCTCTGCAACTCTTTTTATAAGATCTTTGTGAAAGTTCTTGCTAATAGACTTATCAATCTTCTTCTGGAGATCATCTCACCCCAACAGTCGAGCTTACTTCCTTCCAGGAAAATTTTGGATTCCATGATGGAAGTCTATGAAGTTATCCATTCTTTGGAGATGGGGAAGCAGGAAGGATTTTTTCTCAAGTTGGATCTTTCCAAGGCTTATGACAAGGTGGACTAAGGGTTTTTCGATATAATTCTTGATGCTTTTGGTTTTAATGCTAAAGTGAGGAACCTGTTATCCCAATTGGTTTCCACCCCCACCTTTGCGGTCCTTGTGAATGGGGTCCCCTCGGATTTTTTTAAACCCTCTAGGGGTCTTTTCCAGGGAGACCCTTTATCCCCTCGCCTCTTCATCTAACATCCCATCCTTATGAAATAACAATGATACATCCAATGTACTGAAACAATATACAAGTGTCCTTTTGTAATTATATTTTAGTTTAGCTCAATCATCCACTGTACATATCACAGGGTATGAAAAGCTTAAAATAATAAACATCCAAGTAAATAAAGTACATCATCATCATCTAATATTAATTCCTGATGCAATAACATAAATGAAACCACATATCATACATGATACATCATCACAAAATATATAAACATCCATCACAAAAGATAACCATATATCACAAACATAAATAACTAAGTGCACGGTTCCTCCCAATCGTTAATAGCATCATTAGACCATCGTGGATCCTAGCCATCCCTCCGTGCGTAACATCCCAAAGTATCGAAGAAATCATCGGTATTATCATAGTAAGAATGTCACTCCTAAAACATCCTACTAACATGAAAAGTAGAGCATAAGATATCATCATCTAACATATACAAATCATCAAGAAAATCATCAATATAAGAAACATACCAGTAAATACATCCATCATAAGGTATATTATCTATCATAATGCTCCAAAAATATAATGAAGAATAAATACCAACCAAGGATACTCCAACCATGGTGTCTCGGACGGATCTCAAATGATAAGAGTGAAAATAAACTACCACCCGATCACGTGGAACCTAAGTGGTCCACTCCCACCATGCTGAGGAGATAATCTCAAGTCTCAAACAAGATATCATTACACATAGCATAAAAAGTTCAAGAATCTTAAAAGTATACTAACTCAAAGGTTCCATCATACAAAACCGACATCTAATTCTCAGAGGCACACAAAGACATGTAGGAAACCTACTCTGCAAGTGGAAAAGTGTCATCGCAATTATCACGTACAAGTTACCCTAGCAGGTAGCTAAACTCCACGGGTCCATACTGATCTCATGCAGCCACTAATATCCTCTCATACTGACGAGGCATACTACGAAATGCACGGTCGCAACCCTGCGTTCTCACTACTCCCATCCTAGCCGGTACAAGCACTCAAGGCATGGGCAAGAACATCAAAATAATTATCTTTTTAGGTTCATTTAATCCCCATTTAGTGTGTAAATGTTATCACTTATTAACCAAACTTACAATGAGTTACCCTGGCAGCCACTTAGGGCCCCGACCCCCATTGCAAGCCACTTCCCGACACTACAAGTAGATTACCTACCCTAAGCTCATGGAATCATAAATCTCAAAATCATAAAAGATAATCCATAATAAAATCATCAAATATGCATAAAAACATCAAATATCCATAATAAGAATCATCAAATCTCCAAGATAAGAATCATCAAATCTTGATGAGCATCTGAAAAAGCATCCATAGAAAATCATGACCACAACAGTTCTCTATTGGCAACCGAAGGCATCACTGATAATCATAAGTATCAATTGGTTCTCAATAACCAAAATATATCTCAAGATAAATGGTTCTCAACAAGCAACCAAGAATATCTCAAAATCATACTGATCAAAGACTCTAAAATGGTTGAGTCAAATATGTCACAACATGACATCATCAATAAATAAATCCATATTTCAGTCTCATCATGGCGACTAAAAAATAATCCAAAGATAACTGATCGATGACTCAAAAATGATTAGCTCAAGCATCTCAGATATATATACATCTCAGCTTCACACATGAAGGCTGAAGAACAAATACAAGCATTTCATAGAGAATACGATCACATAACCATGGTTGGGCTTATAAAGATCGAGACCAAATAAGATCAACATGCCATCATATCTCATAACCCCCGAGCCTTTGGTAACAACCTAGGACTGGTCAACACTAGTCAATCCAAAACCCAAAATAAGAAGCATATAGAATACATGATGCAAACACATGTTTTGGTTTACTAAATTCACATAGTTGAATAATGTGTAGGGGATTTCAGTTTTCAGTTTGCAAGTATACTTCAAGTGTTTTAAATTTCATTATTTGACCTACAAGCCAACCCAATTGTTCTCCGATAGCATTACCTTAAGGATAACTTAAGGATAATTATTTACTTATTAAACTGATCATCACTGACCTTTAATTAAATTGCTTTCTTTATTTAGCTAAGATCCATATTCTAATTGATTAACCTTTCAACTTCCTTAGGATCCTTATTCGTTATATTATAAGAGGACCAATTATCATTCTTCGAATAAGAGATTATAACTTTATTAAAATGATCAATTACATCAATCAATTAACATAGGTCCATATTCTAATAGTCCTCAATTAAATATTACTAAGTCTTCACCATCAAATATTTAAGGTCATCATTCAAGTCATAAGAATAAGACCTATCAACTTGATATCAATATTTCTACAATCTTATTAAAAGAATTATATCAATTAAATCTTCATTACTTAACTTAATTGTTAATTAAATCTAATTAACTCTCATTGATTGATTTAATTAATAATTACATAATCATAACAACGTTCCAATTAATATCAGTTGACTAATAACTAACTATAATTCTGTATGATAAAAGTCAACTATAATTCAATACTCAAAAGATTATATTAATAATTCAATAATAATTATTGAAAATCTTAAATGACCATATTCGTCATATTTCAAAGAATACCAACATTCCCTTAACAAATTCGTATTATCATTTTTCAAATAAGACTCTATTGCACAACTTAATTATTAATATCATAGTTATAATATCAACTCAATGAATATCAATTGATTAAAAATCAATTATAATCCAACTTCAAAATTTATTATCTTTTACCAAACTTCAATCAATAAATAATCTCCACTAGATTAACTCTAATCAAATTTGTTGATATCTATTTAAACCATTATTTATTAATAGTTTGCTAGTCTTTACAAACATTAAATAATAAACTCCTCAAACTATACATACTCAATCTATAGAATCCTTCCATAAACTCATTAGTTAATATTTGGCTAACTCTTAACTCCATTAAAGTATTTAAACGTATTAACCAATAACATAATAATTCAGTCTTAATCCAATATCATTCAGAGTTTCTAAATTTAAATCAACATAATATAAATTATCATCTTACAATTATTTAATCAATATTAAAATCAACCATTAGACTCTATTTTCTAATTGTTCTAATAATATTTTGTCTATATAAACGTTGTTTGAAAGAGATTCCTATCACAAACCAATAAGACTCATTATAGATTTTAACATGAATATTTTTCAAATTCTTAACATTATCATCTTCATTAAACAACTCTAAAATTGTTTAATATATGTTAAATAGTATCCAATATACATTATAAAAAGTCCACTATATAACCTATACTAAAATCTCTTTTCTTTTAATTTTCTCTCATTTAAAAATCTATTTACTTAGATTGACTAATAATTAATTACACTTTTTCTACTATTAACTAATCTTAATTAAATTTGATTTAATTAGATTAGATAATAAACCATATAAAACTAATGCATATTAATAAGATTCTAATAAAAGAAGATTGCAATAATATCTTAATTCATTCCATGCTTTGATATATTATTTTTGTGAAGTTTAAGTATAAAGAACTCTTGATTATGAGAAATGGAGAAATATCTGTTTTTGAATAAAACAGTTTCAGTACGACGACCATATCTCCCTAATGAACTGTTGGATCGGGCTGAAATTTAAATATGTTGGAGATGGCCAAGTTACGCCAATTCTGATTGGAGCGATTGAATAAATTCGATCCCGATAAAAAGTTATGAATGACTGAGTTCGGGTCTATCCAAGGGGCAACGACAGGTCAATTTGTGATGAATTAAAATTTTTTTGTTAAAATAATTGTTCTCTAAATTTAACCATAAAAGGGTTTGTTCATATGCATCTAAAAATATAATTGATAGAAAGATTACATCTAATCATTCGAATTTTCACAATTAAATTTCTATTTTAATTCTAAATCTTGTCTTTCTAATTTAATATAAATTCGAACCCAAACCCGATTAAGATCTAATTATTTCTTCTTAATTGGATTTAGAATTTTTCTATTATATTCTTCTCATCCAAATAAAATATCTAGATTCCAATTTCAAATACAGAGAGTATTCAGACACATAAAATAGATATGATGAAGACAGGAAGATAAAGAGTGCAAAGGGAATATTAGAATATCACGAGTGCACCTAGACATTGATGCTAATTTTCCATGTCTAAGAAGTCCATAAAAAATCCCTTCCTTCTCCATCATTCACAATTCTTCCAAGAATCCAAGCCGATCGAATCCTCCAAGTGATTAGAAGTGCTAGGAGTATAGAAGCAAGTAAAAAATATATGAGCATATGAATCTTCTCCCATGCATGTAAGTTTTGAAGTTTCTATTTTTTTTTAGCTTGTGGCTCAAGGCTTCCATTAAGCTTTTCATTTAAGCTTCTATGAATGCCTGAATATCAAGAGCTCTCAAGAAATTTTTAGAATGTTTCTTGAAACCGCTGAAAGGTGTCACCAACTAAGCATGAGTCTTTTCCAATTCTTTTTGATGAGTCATAGAATTGTAGACACCTTGTGCTTAATTGATGCACTAACCCCCGTGTTGATGACACATGTTAATTCCCATGCAAGCTTATAACTCCAATTTACTTTTTAAATAATCTCTATTTAAATTTTATAACTTTTATTATTATTATTTTATTTATATTATTTTATAATTATTATTAATTTTAATTTCTAGTTTTCTTTTATTTAATTTTTTTTTCCAATAATTCACATTTAATTAATTACAATCAAAATATCAAAAATCATGATATTTTATTAATTTTTTCAAATAAATAATTTATTAATTAAATCTATTTATTAAGACTTAATTAATGAAAAATTCACCATAGACCTCCAAGATAAAATATGAAAATCTATCATAGAACAAATCATACAAAATAAATCTAAAGGGTTAAAAATCATGAAATATGTCATCCGACACATTTGGTGGGTATTCAACTCAGATACTTGTCCTAATTTTTCAATTAGGACAAATAGCTCAAAGGGTTGAGATTTGGACTTGAGAACTTATCTCCCCTCTCTTATCATTGAGATAATGTGATAGGGTACGCTCATCCTGGCAATTCAGGGAAGTCGATACCCGGTACTTGCAACCTGCATAAAAATTATGCATATACAAATACAATATATACTAAACTAAACAGACAATGGTAGAAAGTGGTGCATCGTGTAGATCCCGACTAGCAGGTGACTACGATTCCCTTCCTTAACCACATCAGACACGCCATACAAAAGCAAATATGCAAGACAAACACACACACAATACACATGCAAGTATGAGATAAGTATCCATAAGAAAACACATATGATAATAAATCATCTTACTAATCATTATTAATAATTGAAAGCAATGTAAATATCATCATCAATAATTGTGAACACTAAAAATAATCATCATACATACATGAAATGTAGAGTCTAAGTAATCTGATCACATAATAAACTGAATCCATAGCACAATATCTGATAATCTCAAAAGAATGCTGCTAACCAACAACATAAAACTAGTTCTAAAAGAGTTCAACAATGATAACAAAATGTGAACCAGGGGTAGGCACTACATCCACCCCCCCTAGGATTAGGCTTACTCCTGGAAGCCTACAGGAATGAAAAACTAAGATACTCACTATGTGGGTCCCATTGAACCATTTCCTTCTGTAAGGAAACATGTTTGTACTGAGGATATTACAACACACTTAGAGCAATATGATTCTGGTTTAATAGTAAACCGAAAACCACATTGATCCAGCATTCATTCTTTTAACAACTACTAAAATAGATCCCTTAATTCATTCTAAACAAGAGCAACTTAATGATTGCAAAGATAAACAGAGGTTTACTACCTTACAACATAGATAAAAGATACATGTTTTGCAGCTAGAATGAGTTTCACTTTTTAGTTTTGCCTTCGTTTAGATTTTCAGTAAAATTTTTAGTTTTGAAAGCTAAGAGTTGAAATATAAAAAAAATATGCAAGTAACAGTTTTAAGTTCTGTTTCAGTTCACTTAGTTTCAAGTTTTCAGTTTGAAAAAGATACACATGATAGTTTTAAGTTTTCGTTTTATTCAATTAGTTAATAACTAGTAGCATTTCAATATACCTAGAGCTCCCAATGTTGAAACTCAGACTTTGATACCAAATGTAATGCCTCACCAAAGAATTCAAATTTTTTTACTAAATTTGCCAAACAATTTTTTTTTTAAACATAAAAGATAAAACCATTCATAACATTTGCGAAAACAATATCAATAATTCAAATAAAAATAAACATAACATATATACATAACAGGCTACATTCTTTAAAGATCTCTTAACGTTGTATTACATTTAAATTAACTATTCATCTAACATCCCATCCTTATGAAATAACAATGATACATCCAATGTACTTAAACAATATACAAGTGTCCTTTTGTAATTATATTTTAGTTTAGCTCAATCATCCACTGTACATATCACAGAGTATGAAAAGCTTAAAAGAATAAACATCCAAGTAAATAAAGTACATCATCATCATCTAATATTAATTCATGATGCAATAACATAAATGAAACCACATATCATACATGATACATCATCACAAAAGATATAAACATCCATCACAAAAGATAACCATATATCACAAACATAAATAACTAAGTGCACGGTTCCTCCCAACCGTTAATAGCATCATTAGACCATCGTGGATCTTAGCCATCCCTCCGTGCGTAACATCCCAAAGCACCGAAGAAATCATCGGTATTATCATAGTAAGAATGTCACTCCTAAAATATCCTACTAACATGAAAAGTAGAGCATAAGATATCATCATCTAACATATACAAATCATCAAGCAAATCATCAATATAAGAAACATACCAGTAAATACATCCATCATAAAGTATATTATCTATCATAATGCTCCAAAAATATAATGAAGAATAAATACCAACCAAGGATACTCCAACCATGGTGTCTCGGACGGATCTCAAATGATAAGAGTGAAAATACACTACCACCCGACCGCGTGGAACCTAAGTGGTCCACTCCCACCATGCTGAGGAGATAATCTCAAGTCTCAAACAAGATATCATTACACATAGCATAAAAAGTTCAAAAATCTTAAAAGTATACTAACTTAAAGGTTCCATCATACAAAACTGACATCTAATTCTCAGAGGCACACAAAGACATGTAGGAAACCTACTCTACAAGCGAGAAAGTGTCATCGCAATTATCACGTACAAGTTATCCTGGCAGTCAGCTAAACTCCACGGGTCCATACTGATCTCATGCGGCCACTAGTATCCTCTCATACTGACGAGGCATACTATGAAATGCACGGTCACAACCATGCGTTCTCACTACTCCCATCCTAGCTTATACAAGCACTCAAGGCATGAGCGAGAACATCAAAACAATTATCTTTTTAAGTTAATTTAATCTCCATTTAGTGTATAAATGTTATCACTTATTAACCAAACTTACAATGAGTTATCCTGGCAGCCACTTAGGGCCCCGACCCCCATTGCAAGCCACTTCCCGACACTACAAGTAGATTACCTACCCTAAGCTCATGGAATCATAAATCTCTAAATCATAAAAGATAATCTATAATAAAATCATCAAATATGCATAAAAATATCAAATATCCATAATAAGAATAATCAAATCTCCAAGATAAGAATCATCAAATCTCTATGAGCATCTAAAAAAACATCTATAAAAAATTATGACCACAACAGTTCTCTATTGGCAACTGAAGGCATCACTGATAATCATAAGTATCAATTGGTTCTCAATAACCAAAATATATCTCAAGATAAATGGTTCTCAACAAGCAACCAAGAATATCTCAAAATCATACTGATCGAAGACTCCAAAATGGTTGAGTCAAACATGTCAAAACATGACATCATCAAGAAATAAATCCATATTTCAGTCCCATCATGACAACTAGAAAATAATCCAAAGATAACTGATCGATGACTCAAAAATGATTAGCTCAAGCATCTTAGATATATATACATCTCAGCTTCACACATGAAGGCTGAAGAACAAATACAAACATTTCATAGAGCATATGATCACATAACCATGGTTGAGCTTATAAAGATCGAGACCAAATAAGATCAACATGCCATCATATCTCATAACCCTCGAGCCTCTGGTAACAACCTAGGATTGGTCAACACTAGTCAACCCAAAATTCAAAACAAGAAACATATAGAATACACGATGCAAACACATGTTTTGGTTTACTAAATTTACATAGTTGAATAATGTGTAGGGGTTTTCAGTTTTCTATTTGCAAGTATACTTCAAGTGTTTTAAGTTTCATCATTTCACCTACAAGTCAACCCAATTGTTCTCCGATAGCATTACCCTAAGAATAACTTAAGAATAATTATTTACTCATTAAACTGATCATCACTGACCTTTAATTAAATTGCTTTCTTTATTTAACTAAGATCCATATTCTAATTGATTAACCTTTCAACTTCCTTAGGATCCTTATTCGTTATATTATAAGAGGACCAATTATCATTCTTCAAATAAGAGATTATAACTTTATTAAAATGATCAATTACATCAATCAATTAATATAGGTCCATATTCTAATAGTCCTCAATTAAATATTACTAAGTCTTCACCATCAAATATCTAAGGTCATCATTCAAGTCATAAGAATAAGACCTATCAACTTGATATCAATATTTTTACAGTCTTATTAAAAGAATTATATCAATTAAATCTTCATTACTTAACTTAATTGTTAATTAAATCTAATTAACTCTCATTGATTGATTTAATTAATAATTACATAATCATAACAACGTTCCAATTAATATCACTTGACTAATAACTAACTATAATTCTGTATGATAAAAGTCAACTATAATTCAATACTCAAAAGATTATATTAATAATTCAATAATAATTATTGAAAATCTTAAATGACCATATTCGTCATATTTCAAAAAATACCAACATTTTCTTAACAAATTCGTATTATCATTTTTCAAATAAGACTCTATCGCACAACTTAATTATTAATATCATAGTTATAATATCAACTCAATGAATATCAATTGATTAAAAATCAATTATAATCCAACTCCAAAATTTATTATCTTTTATCAAACTTCAATCAATAAATAATCTCCACTAGATTAACTCTAATCAAATTTGTTGATATCTATTTAAACCATTATTTATTAATAGTTTGCTAGTCCTTACAAACATTAAATAATAAACTCCTCAAACTATACATACTTAATCTATAGAATCCTTCCATAAACTCATTAGTTAATATTTGGCTAACTCTTAACTCCATTAAAGTATTCAAACGTATTAACCAATAACATAATAATTCAGTCTTAATCCAATATCATTTAGAGTTTCTAAATTTAAATCAATATAATATAAATTATCATCTTACAATTATTTAATCAATATTAAAATCAACCATTAGACTCTATTTTCTAATTGTTCTAATAATATTTTGTCTATATAAACGTTGTTTGAAAGAGATCCCTATCACAAACCAATAAGACTCATTGTAGATTTTAACATGAATAATTTTCAAATTCTTAACATTATCATCTTCATTAAACAACTCTAAAATTGTTTAATATATATTAAATAGTATCCAATATACATTATAAAAAGTCCACTATATAACTTATATTAAAATCTCTTTTCTTTTAATTTTCTCTCATTTAAAAATCTATTTACTTAGATTGACTAATAATTAATTACATTTCTTCTACTATTAACTAATTTTAATTAAATTTGATTTAATTAGATTAGATAATAAACTATATAAAACTAATGCATATTAATAAGATTCTAATAAGGGAAGATTGCAATAATATCTTAATTCATTCCATGCTTTGATATATTATTTTTGTGAAGTTTAAGCATAAAGAACTCTTGATTATGGAAAATGGAGAAATATATGTTCTTGAATAAAACAGTCCTAGTACGATGGTCATATCTCCCTAATGAACATATGAATCTTCTCCCATGCATGTAAGTTTTGAAGTTTCTATTTTTTTTTTAGCTTGTAGCTCAAGGCTTCCATTAAGCTTGTAGCTTTCATTAAGCTTTTCATTTAAGCTTCTATGAATGCCTGAATATCAAGAGCTCTCAAGAAACTTTTGGAATGCTTCTTGAAACCACTGAAAGGTGTCACCAACTAAGCATGAGTCTTTTCCAATTCTTTTTGATGAGTCATAGAATTGTAGACACCTTGTGCTTAATTGATGCACTAACCCCTGTGTTGATGACACATGTTAATTCCCATGCAAGCTTATAACTCCAATTTACTTTTTAAATAATCTCTATTTAAATTTTATAACTTTTATTTTAATTTTTATAACTTTTATTATTATTATTTTGTTTATATTATTTTATAATTATTATTAATTTTAATTTCTAGTTTTCTTTTATTTAATTTCTTTTCTCCAATAATTCACACTTAATTAATTACAATCAAAATATCAAAGATCATGATATTTTATTAATTTTTTCAAATAAATAATTTATTAATTAAATCTATTTATTAAGACTTAATTAATGAAAAATTCACCATAGACCTCCAAGATAAAATATGAAAATCCATCATAGAACAAATCATACAAAATAAATCTAAAGGGTTAAAAATCATGAAATATGTCATCCGACACATTCGGTAGGTATTCAACTCAGATACTTGTCCTAATTTTCCAATTAGGACAAATGGCTCAAAGGGTTGGGATTTGGACTTGAGAACTTATCTCCCTTCTCTTATCATTGAGATAATGTGATAGGGTACGCTCATCCTGGCAATTCAAGGAAGTCGATACTAGGTACCTGCAACCTGCATAAAAACCATGGATGTACAAACACAATATATACTAAATAAATAGACAATGGTAGGAAGTGGTGCATCGTGTAGATCCCGACTAGCAGGTGACTACGACTCCCTTCCTTAACCACATCAGACACGCTATACAAAAGCAAACACACACACCATACACATTCAAGTATGAGGTAAGTATCTATAAGAAAGCACATATGATAATAAATCATCTTACTAATCATCATTAATAATTGAAAGCAATGTAATAATCATCATCAATAATTGTGAACACTAAAAATAATCATCATACATACATGAAATGTAGAGTCTATGTAATCTCATCACATAATAAACTGAATTCATAGCACAATATCTGATAATCTCAAAAGAATGCTGCTAACCAACAACATAAAACTAGTTCTAAAAGAGTTCAACAATGATAAAAAAATGTGAACCAGGGGCAGGCACTACAATTCGTAAGCTGAAATAGTTCACCTTAGCTCTTCAAGCGAAAGAGATTTGGAGAATTTTCAACAACAAAAGTGAATGGAGAGATATTTTGATGTCCAAATATGCCAATGATCTCAATCTTAAATAGTTCATTAATAGGGATCTTGACCCCAGTGGATCTTCCATATGGAATGGTCTTATGAGAATTAAGGATCTTTCCTTTGAGAAAGCCAAATGACATGTGGGCAATGGGGAAGATATTAACTTTTCACTTGATGAATAGCTCAGTACAAGTCCTCTCTGGGAAAATGAGGCTTTCAAAAAATGGGCTAATGTTTGCATTGAAAGATTTGGGAGAAGGGCGAGTGACTACATAATTCACCATGGGTGGATTGACTTGGCAGAGGTGCCTGAGGAGCTACATATTCCTCTTTTCCACAATAAAGATGTCATTGTCTAAGGCGAGACTGTGCATGGTCTTTATACTGTGGCCTATGGCAATGAGATACTGCAATTTCAAGGCCAAGCCCTAGTGTGGGCCAAAGCCTAGTATCCGAGCCTTATCCCAAAGATCAACATTTTCTTTTGGATCTTCCTCCAAAATTGGATTCTCACAGTGGATAACCTCACCAAAAGAGGTAACATGATTCCCAATAGATGTATCTTATGCAAAAATATTAGTGAGAGTGTTGACCATATGTTTATTCACTGTCCTTTTATTAATTTTATCTGGTCTCTTTTCCTATCTTTTTTCAACTTGTCCTTGTGTTTTTCATCCAATATTCTAGAGCTCTTTGTTCAATGAAAATTTGAGATGACTGACAAGGAATCCAAGACTTTATGGATTTGGGCCTTACCTCATGTGTGCTGGGGGGTCTAGAAAGATCGGAATAATCAAATCTTTAGGGATAAGGAGTCTAATGCCAAAGTGATTTTTCACAAATGTCTTAAAGCTTTGATGGAAAATTACACCAACACTAAAGGCCCTATCCCCCCTCTAAATACAATGGTCAAAGACAAAAAGGAGGGCTATAGTTGGTCTTTCCCGCCTGTGGGTTGGCTTAAGGCCAATTTTGATGGGGCAGCAAAAGGCAACCCAGGAAAGGCCGGGGTTGGTGGCATCATAAGAAATGAACATAGGAAAGGGATTGCTGCTTTCGTTGCACCCCTTGGGATTCAAACTAATCATTATGTGTAGGCCATTGTGGCACACCAGACAATCAAGCTAGCAAAAGAAATTGGAGTGAAATTCCTTTAGCTCGAAGGAGACTCTAAAAACATAATTGATTTTCTCAATGGGAGAAACAAGCCTACTTGGACTACTACAAATATTATTGATGAATGCATCCAGGACCTGCAAACTTTTGAAAAAATCTATGTTGCACATGAGTACCGCGAGGCCAACAATGTGGTTGATAGGTTGGAAAATTGGGCAGTCAAGTATAATGAGGTGGCTAAGTGGATGGATGGACATGATATCCCATCAGATTTTAATGAGGTCATCAAAAGAGATCATATCCTAGGTAGATTGGGTATAATTAGATGCCATAATGCAAGTTAGTAAGTTGCAAGGTACAATTAGTAATCACATGTTTGGATTTATTATGATAATCAATGATTTATGGGGAATTGGCATAGTTGTGAGGTGGAAGTATGATATTTCTTGTACTTCCCATATCTACAATATCCATCAACCTATGTCAAGTACTGATTGTGGGAAGCGAATTCACAAGGCAAAAAGAAGGTTTAAGAAAATGAGGAGAGCCGAAGGCTTGCAGGTTTTGAAGGGTTCTAATATTGACTATAAAGACTACATTGGGAAGAACACCATGGTTGGGGAAAGACACAGGAGAGAACAAGAGGATGAAGCCCAAAAGTGGAAAAGAAGATCCAAGGTGTGGAACATCCTGAGGAGAGGAGAAATAATGAACTATATTGAATGCCTCCATAGATGGAAACCCTTTGTAACCAAAAGTATGGTTAGAAACTAGAACAAGGGCATAGTTAAAATCAATGGGGAGGAGTTCCTTGTTACAGAAGAAATTATCTCCCAAATAACTGGCATCCCTATTATTGGGAAGAAATTTTACAAAGATCGGAAAGTTTCTGGGCAAGTGGTGGTAGAGTTTACTAAGAACCAAGGAGAAAGATGTGCTAGTGAAGAAAGATACCAATTATCTCCTAAGCTCCACCAAGCCTCTATGGAGATTTGTGCTCTGTGCCATCATCAAATATATTAATCTAGATACCAGGTTTGATTGCATATGCACTTATCACTTCATGCTCCTCAACCATTTCAGGTATGGGGCAAAAATCTCTATCCCCTTCTACCTTTAGTAATCTGTGAATGATAATATTAATGAGTATAAAGAAAAGAAAACTAGAAATTCAATGCTCCATGAGGGGCTACTACTGTTAATCTATGAATACTTCAAAGCTAGGACTATTAGTAAACAAATCAAAGATAAGAAAGAGGGCAAGAAAATAAAAGGGGATTCTAATGAGTCTAAGGAGACTTATTCACCTTTGGATACAAAGGAAAGCCTTGAGATGCACATGGATTCAGAGGACACCAAATCTTGGCAGCATGGTTCAGGTGAAAAAGCCCTCAAAATTGATGGCAAGGAGAAAATTATGCTCCTCAAGCCTGCATAGGACATTGAGACTTCTTTGGACAAGGGTTATAATGAACAGTTTGAAGGGATGGACACAAGTGAAGACAGTGCTAGGGAAGAGGAGAGAATCATGGAAGGGGAAGGTAAGAAAAGAAAGAAGAGTAAGAGGATCATCACTATCAAAGTGTTGGAAAGCAAAGAGAAGGAGGCCATAGTGTCAAGGAATCAGAAAAGGAAAACCCTAGATGACAACAAGGAAAAACAAGGGGAAGAGAGTGAGAAGGTGGAAGGGGACCCCATTGATAGGGAGGGACCCGAAAAATGCTATGAGGAATTTGGCACTAGTACCTATAGATGTTTAGTCATGGGGAAGGATAGGAATGTGGTGTGGAGGAACTTTGACTCTACTTCAGCCAATATGAGCATTAAATAGGAGCTAATTAGAACTTAAGTCAAGGAAAATGAAGAGGGAAGAATCTAGTTGGAGGAGTTGATTGATCCTACTCTGGTTATCCTTGGTGACATCACTAAGGAGAACTTGGACATGGATGCCCTTAAAAATGTGAAGAACAATGTGGTGGATAGCTTCTGAACTGCTAAGTGGCTTTTCCACAAAATCCTTCACCTCAAACACAGAATGAGCACCCTAGAAAGGGAGACCTATAGTTTAAAAAATATGATCAATGAGGATGAACAAAGCATGGACAAAAGGGTGGAGGAAGTCAACAACAGAACTCATGCGATGGATATGATAATGCAAGGTATAGTTGAGGAAAGCTCTAGCATCCTCAAGGACAATGAGAACATCAAGAAGTTCATCCACTATGCGGACAATGAGAGCATCAACAAGGAGTAGGACCCTAACACCCACTGTTTAAAGGATAGGACTTTGGATGAAGGTGCAAGGAAGCAAACTAGATCCAACACTAGGAAAAAGGATACCCTGGCTCCAAATTAGGAGCTTTTTGAGATGAAGGAGGTAGTAGGCAAGCTGTCAGAGCTGGGGATCAACACAGCTAAAATCCTGAGAGACATCATTTGAGCACCTTGACCTTTTTTGGGATGCCTTGGTTTTTTGGCATATCTCCCTGGCTTTATTTCTATTTGTTTCTTTGTTTAGGGAGATGTTCTTTCTTTTTGCCTTTGAGCTCAATTTTTAGCCTTTTGCGCTTTTTTGTAGACTAATTTTTTTTATGTTTAGGTTTCAGGGCCCTTTTAAAGCCTATTTTCCTTAATCAAAAGCCAATATAGTGGAAAGGTTAATGACATAGACCTAGATACAAATGTAAAACTACTTGAATGGTCTAAAAGGAAGTTCCAAAATAAGGTAAATGAGAAGATATCAAGTGTTATTGCACTAACATAGGTTGGGCTAGCAACCAAGATAGAGAGTGTGAAAAAGGTACTAGAGGAAATTTTCTCTTTATACACCAAATTATGTAATCCTACACTCTTCACACAAGAAATAAGGATTCACATCCTAAGTTTGGAGAGCAATATGTAGTCATCTAGCGCTACTTTTCCCAAGTCTCTAGCTCAAAGTTTAGGTACCTCTTGCAATCCCAGAGTTAGTTAGCATATTTAAAAGTAGATGAAGCCAAGATTAGGGCTAAACTAATCAACATCCAATCAAAATTGACTCCACACATGGAGATATTGCACAAGGAACTAGGCTATGCTAAAACTCTTATAAAGAAAGATCCTCATCTCTATACACTGGAAGGCTTAGTCCACCTTGCTACTGAGCTAGCCATCAAACACAAATCTTTTGAGGTAGCTTGTACTAATTGGGATGCAACTCTAAAGATTATACTTGAGGTTCATAAATCTTTTTTGGACAACCCATTGAGATAAGTGTCAAAAAGGGGGAGTAAGGGCAATGGGAGGGCTAATGGGGGAGCCAACAGAATAGAACAAAGGGGAAGAAAACCCCAATGAGGAGTAAGTGAGTAGAGAAACAAAAGATCAAATTATTAGCTCAAATAGAAAGATAGATAGAGTATTAGTTTATGTAAATCTACTCAGTAGGAGAAAGATTTTAATATAGAATACATAACAGAATTGAAAAATCAACTTAGGGGGAGCTATGAAATTTTGAGGTATGACTGATAAGTCATGTGTTGCAAAATTTTGATATTTTGTATAGAAGCCAAATAGATATCTATGTTATGCTTGTAAGGATAAGATCATTAATGCATAACCAAGTTTTTTTGACACTCATGTCAAAGGGGGCAACTGTTAATCTCAGATTGATTTTGACAAATGAGTGTCTATACACTTAAGTCATTTACTTAGTTCATGCCAAATAAGTAACATATGCCAATCACAACATATAAGTTAGATCATGCTAAGTAAATAGTGAGTGCTGGGTCACTCAAGTGCTGAGTAAATTGTATGTGCTGAGTGAGTCAAGTGCCAAGAAAATAGTGCATGCCAAGTCATTCAGATGCTAAGTGACAACATTGAAGTTACACTTAGTGCTGAGCACCAGGGACTTTAGATGCTGAGTAATACAGTTTTGACATAGTTGTTTGTATTGGCACAAATTACTATGTAAACCATTTTAAAGCTAACTTAAGGATTGATTTGTGATCTTTTGTTGATAAGGATGAATCTAAACTGTGAATCCCTATGCATTACATGCATCCAATCAGAAAAAGGGAAGGTTTAAGCAACAATATGGGTGAATCACAATCGTTGATTCATACCTAATCCTAAGTCACCTAGGTCTTCTTAAGGAGGACAAACCCTAACTATTCTAAGATAAGAGAAGAGTAGAGAAGTGTAGAGAAGGAGAGTTTGCATGCACAAATAGGATATTCATGGTGACCAAGGTATTATGATTTAAGTTTCATTGCATAATCAATTAAAGGAGAACATAGGAAAGGAAATAGTGGACAACATAGAGACATATGATCAGAAAGGATCAAGTACACATCAATATAGAGGTGATTTGACATCAAGAAATAGAGTGCTAATCATAGGATCATTGCTAAGACATTATAATAGGCGAATTAGTTAAATCTCTTAATAAAGTAGTCCTAACAAGCTGTATTGAAATTGTCTAATAAGATGTTGAACTCCTTTAACAGGGTAAGACCCAATAGTCTTTGTAAGCTTTTAATAGGGCATACCTTTTACAAGGTAGATCATGTTTTAGGATCAAACATTGTAACCTTCATTGGATACACTTTATTACTAGAGTAGTAAAGATTTGTGGGTGTCATTCCCACCCCAGTTTTACCTTCTCATTGGAGGATTTTTGGGTAATCATATCTTGTGTCATACATGTGTGAATACTTACTTCTTTACATATTTTAGATGTATATGCTTTATATGGTATTTTAGTTTACTTGTTGAATTGTGAGATGGATGTATTGTGAATGTGTTTATGGGTAAAATTTTTAAGCACTGATTCACCCCCCCCCCCCAAAATTCCAACAACATTGGATCCTTCTATTCCTAGTTTGTCCTTGTAGGCTCACTAACTTTATCTTTCCCTCCTTCCACATTTCTTTTTTCTAGGGCTGACTATAGAATAATATCTAAACTTGTGCCACATAAGGTTGATCCTTAGGCTGTTTTTGTTTGTCCTTTACTTATTCACCTTATGGACTCTACTTAGGTTGAGCTTTATTACCTTGCTCCTCCAATCCCTCACTTTGAGTCGCTTGAGCTTGTGGCCTATTTTTTGTGCTAGTAGCATAATTATCTATTGTATTAACATTCGTGTTGCCTTGAATTTGTGTTGTATCATCATTACCATCTCCAGTTCAATTCTTAGTACCCTTATTCTCTTCTTGAGTAGTCTGACCTTGTTTCTTAGCTTTTTGTACATTTTTTTATCTCTACATCAATGGGCACATTTGTAAAAAAAGAATTTAATGAATCATTAACATTAATATTTACATTTTGTGGCTCTTTTTTTGTTCAGGCTTCTTGTATGCCTTGATTTGTTCAATTACATGTGCATAGCCTAGTATGTACATGGTAATTGACTCGGTGGATGTGTTATCTTCAAGATTTGGCTCGGTATCTACCATCACATCTTTATCTTTGTGTTGGTATCTCTAAACATTGTTATCTATTAGTGTCAAATACTTAGTCATATATAAGGTAGATTTAGTTAGCCATCACTGTGACTAAGCTACTCTATATAGGCCAAGTCATGTGAAAGACTTGTAAATAAACATGTATATGTCAATCACTATAGGAGCAGAGAAAGTCTTTGGTCACCAATAATTTTCAATATAAGTTGAACCTAGTGAATCTAGAGTAGTTAGAGCATATTGATGCCAAGTTATATAGAAGGTTCCAAGTACAGTAGAGATTGAGCATCAGAGATAATAAGTGTCAAGCAATGTAGAATTGGAATTCAAGTCAAAAATAATACAAACATTGAGGTAACCCATTTCAATCCAACACAAGCACAAAATTTAATATTTGTAGAGGTTTTTATAGAGGCTATTGCACATTTATGATGTGGATCATATATCCCTATGAGCGGTGATCAACTAATAAGATGAAGAGGAGAAAAAGGGAAGCATCTAGATAAATAGATAGATCTAAACCCTATTTGTGTGTGTGTGTGTGTGTGTGTGAGTGAGTATGTATATTTAGAAGAGTGAGAAAGTTATGCATGCAATCACAGAGTAGATCAAAGTGTGAAAGTACGAACATTGCGAAGAAGGTAATAGAGTTGAGTTTTGATATTGTAGAATAGAGATGGAGACTTTATCAAGTAGTGAAGGATAGAACAAAACTATATTAGATTGAAGATTATATTAGAATTGAAGAGAGGAGATTCATCATCAGTACAAGAGTTCAAATTGAAGGACTAGGTACTGAATATAACTAAGTCAGGGATAATATCTTAATAGAGTGGTTTTAACAGAGCTTCGTAAATCTCTTAACTAAGTCATTACTATATTGTAAGTGTAAAATATTCTCAAGGTAAGACCTAACAATCTTAACAAAATTTAGCAAGCAGACCCCTCATAGGGTAGATCATCATAAATGATCAAAAGTCTAACCCTAACAGGTTAACTTTATTACTGTATTAGTGGAGGTTTTTGGGTGTCAGCCCCACCCCAATTTTACCTTCACCTTGGAGGGTTTTTGGGTAACTAGATCTTTGTGTCACGTGTTTACATTTCATGCATGTGATTGATAGACAGATCTACATGTTACAACATTTGATTTTACAAGTTATGCTATGCATGAATAAGATATGAGATGGAAAATGTGGTGATACACTAAAGTCTTTAAGATCCTGATTCACCCCCCCTCTTAGTATCTTGTTTCCCAATTAAGACTTCCAACAATTGGTATTAGAGCATTGGTTCTCTTGATAAAGTCTAACAACTTGGGAGTTTAGATCTTGGAGATGAAGGCTTACAAATTGAGAAAGGTTATTGAAAATCGAGTGATTGACATCCAACTCAAATTGCAACAACTTGAGGTAGAAAGAAAAAAAATGAGGATATATCTAAAAAGGAGAAAGGAGATGGCCATTTAGATAAATGACATAGATTATGAAGAAGTTGATACTAAAGGACTATTTGACACTAGAAACTCAAAAGAGAGTGATACACCAATTGCAAATTTATTTGAGAAGAATAATATCCTACATGAAGAAGTTAGAGGATTAAAGAAAGAACATGAAATTTATTCAATAATGCTATGTGAAGTGACCGACCAAAAGAAGAAAGTTAAAAAAGAAAAGATTGTGGATGAGGAAGATAAAAGAATAATGGCTATCAGACTTGAAGAAAGGTCATCTAATGTGCAAAATCTTACAAACACCCAACTAGACATGATGAATCAGTGAATGCTTCTAAATTAAGAGTTAAATAGGAAGGACATGGAAATAGTAAATTAGAGATCATAGATTGATTTACTAAGGAATGAATTGAAGACTAAGAAACAACTTGTGGAGAAGTTGAACAAGCCTAATGCAATAATAAAGTACCTCGAAGAATTAATCAAATCACCTAAGTCATCTGGCAACACTTCTGGACCATCTACTAAAGAAGGAGAATCATCCAAGAGCGGAGAGTCGATAAATGTGAAGTCAAAAGGCAAGCCTACATGCTATCATTATGGTGAACTTGGTCATACTACAACATCTATAGAAGCAAAAATGGTATGCAAAATCTTAAACCTAAACTTGGTGGTTATTAATTTTATTGCAAGAAGCAAGGACATCAAATACATGGGTGTAGATAGAAAATGAAGAATACATCTACTGCACCTAAATTTGAAGGTTATTGTTATAATTGTCAAAAGTTTGGACATAGAGCATATGAATGCATATCATAGGCAAAACCCTACTGGACAAACAAGAATGCACTTAAGAAATTTTGTTCTAATTGTCACAAGATTGGACATGTGAATAAGAATTGCAAGACCCAAGAACCACTACCAAATAATGACCACAACAAGGGTAAAGGAAAAGTGGATGTTGGAAAAACAAAGAAGGAGATGAATCAAATCTGGAAGAAAGAGGTGGAAGCTAAAAGTAGTGGAATAAATGAAACAAAGGTCACCCTATCCAATGGAGAAGGTGATCACACCACCTCAAACTGATCAAGAAAGGTATGTAAGGAACTATATATTTAATAATCTATTTTACATCAGTTCTTAACATAAAATGTGCTAAATTTCATATCTACATAAGTAAAGATGCATAAGAATGGATCTATGAAAAGAATAGTGCAAAAGAATCATTTACACAATTAGTGCCAAATGTCAGTAAAATTTTAGTACTGAATGAGCATTGCAATTTGGACTACGTACTTCAATGTCAAACTGATGAATAGGCTGAGTTAGATGGAATAGATTGAGCTGTATAGTGAAGACCAAGTTCAAAGGCACACTATAGACTAAGCTAACTAGATTCCACCTAACAGTGAACACATTATTACTGGAGACCCTAATTTGAGAAAAAGGAAGTATATATTGAAAATTTGAAGATATTCTTTATACCTTGAATTCAAATTTTGAGAGCACAAGGCAATTTGAGTGAAAAAGTGATTTGACTGATTTGTAAAAGTGGTTTTAAGAAGGAAGTTTGATTGAGCACAAAGATTTAAGTTGTGTCAAGTTGTTTAGGAGACACAGTTTCAAAACCATAATGAGGAAACATGGAAGCTTCATTCACTATAGGAAGGAGTCAAGGAGTAGAGGTAAGTAATGCTCAATTGGTGAGGAATGATGCTTGTCCTCCACCAAAATTTCAAGCTATTCCCAAGATTGCTATGAAAGGAGATTCAATGGGTGTGTTATCATCAATACCACCTAAAGTAATTATGATCCATGATGTACAAAGTTGTTACATGTGCAAGATTGGAGAAGTTGGCGATTATAAGATTCGAGAGACATATGAAAATTAATGTGATGAAGGAGTTTTGAAAGATGAAATCAAAATTGTTGAAAGGAAAGGGTTAACTTGCACCCTAGATATTCCAAGGAATTTCAAGATGGAATGGACCAAGGCAGTGCTAAGAAGAATATATGATATGAAGTTATGGCTAGATAATGGGCCTATCAAGATCACAAAGAAGACAATTCACAAGGTTACAGGGTATCCACCATTGGAAAAGAAGAAGAATTTATGTTGTCTAAGTAGAGAAGAAATTGAGGCTAACACAAAGGCTGAGTGGAATGGACGAGGGTTGTCCATCTCTACCATCACTGATCCAATGATTGAGTTCATAGTGAGAGTGATTTCTTACAAATTCTATTAGTCAAGTAGACTGAACAGTGTGCCATGTATGGTAGTTGACCAAGCATGGAAGATTGTCATGAAGGATCATGAATATGATCTTAATGAGTTACAAAGATCACAAGTAGCAGAAAACTTGAAATTAATAAAAAAGGAAAGGAATTCAATGTGTAAGTTTGGATGACTGATTATGTGCATTTTCTTTTATGCTTAGAATTATTTTTGAAGTATTGGAAACATTGTTTGGAGTAAGAAAAATCTGTCACAAGATAGGTTAGTGAATACATAGCCCAGTTAGGATAAATTTTTGAGAATGTTATGGATATGTATTTTGGAGATTTTAAACAAAAGATGAAGAAAAGGCTAAGGATCCCAACAAAACTAGTGATGAAATACTATAATGATGTATACTTTCTAGTACAAATAGATAATACATCTATTCATTTAGCAAATCCTAGGGAATTATAACTCAAATCATTTGATTATGAAGTTGACAGTGAAAATGTGAGTGCAAATATTGATGCACTACTTAGAGAAGAGATTGATGCAAGAGTATAACCGATTGGGAAGTATGAAGAAGCTAAGGAAAGAATTATAGTGGATATCAAAATAGCTTCAAAAGTGAAGAAATAAAATAAAATGATTGAAGACCTAGAGGAGGAAATAAGAACACATAACAAAGGCAAGGAACCTTTGAAGCTTACACAAGGTTTTGGTGAAGATGAAGAAAAAGAAAATGGTGACGAGGAAGAGGAAGAAGGAGAAGGAGATCAGAGTAAAGCCCTAGTAGTGGACACTCTACTAGTAAAGAAGGCTAAAATTGTGAAAATCACAAGACCTAAGGAAAAGGAGGTTGCAAATAATCCAATAGTGGCACCCCTTTCTCCTCCTATACCAACTAAGGTAAGAACTAGGGCAACAACAGTTAGTGCCAAGCATCCAATAAAGAAAGGGGTAGTCAAGATTACCATACTGAGTGGCTCCAATATAGAAAAGAAGAAAAGTCAAGCCCTGTGAGCCAACCAAAGAGAAGATAGTTGATAAAGAAGAAAGAAGGTAAAGAAGATGATGTAGAGAGGACTGAATTAGAAGAACTAGGGCATCATCAAATGACAATACCAAAAAGACCAATGGATATTGATGAGGTATGTGTTGATATTAGGAGCTCTATAGGCTTATCAAGTTTTAGATTTGTAAAGTATGATACATTGAATAACATTGATAAAACCAAAGTAGAGGGAGTAGATATGATGGATAATAATAAATTGGCCCCTACTGAATTGGAGAAGAAGATTCCAATTGATTTTTGTAATAGATTAGAAAGGAAATGCTAATAGGCATCTAAAGTAGAGAAACAAATAAGAGAAGGCACATTGGCCAACATTATGCCCGAGTTGTCCAAAGATCATAAATCAACATTTTTGGACAAGTATAGGAATCAATTTGTTCCTAAGTTTGGAATTTTTTTGATTGTTTTGAATAAAATTGAATCTGTAGTACAAAAAAATGAGTTATTGTGGAAAAGCATTTTTGGTCTATCCACTAGAGGAGTGCAATAGGAGAAAGCAATTGAGACCATGACCATCAAAGATATTGATCACATTGATGAAGATAGTTCAGGTGTACCAAGCCCTCAAGGAAACATTTCACCTCTTCATGCCACCACACCTAACACACTAGTTGGTGAGAAACAAAATCCCTCAGATGCTAAGGGATAATAGGAATAGGTAGATCAATTAGCAAATGAAACCAATGTAGAAACTTCTACCAAAGGTTAAGAAGGAAAAATGTTTCAAGACCTCATAATGAGAGAAGCAAGGAAGTAGGTCAAGAAGCATAGCATATAGTGCCGAGTACTATAGTTATTGTCTCTAGCACTAAAGTATAGACAAGATCGAGTGGTGACACCCCATCACCTACTCTGACAAAGATAGTGCCAAGAAGCAACACTCCACCCCCAAGAAAAGGAAAATATATAAATTATACTTCTCTAGATATTTCTATTAGTCTAGAAAAAGTCATTGAGATGCCAAAATGAGACTTGGAAAATCTCACTCTAGAGAAAACTATTATGTTGCAGGAGATTTTGGTGAAGAAAAAGAAACAAGAAGAAATGAGAAGAGAGAAGAAACAAAGATAAGTGTTGCATTAAATAAAGGATATATTTGTTGATGCATTTGATGTACAAAATTTTAATGGGCAAGCCCCAATTATTTCCCAGCTTGTATAGATTGTTGAACAAATAAATGCTTGAGATATTGAAGCCAATGAGAAATTAATGGCATGGTTAGTGAAGAAATTTGAAAATAAGGTTATAGAGAAAATCTCTACAACCATTTTTGAGCATAAGGTTGAACTACATGCACATGTATAGAATGCAAAAGAGCTTGTACATAAGATGCAAAACTTGTATAATATTTTATGTGATGTACCAAGGTTTACCAATGATTTCCACACAAATATACAATGAATTCAAGGTGATATGAAGAAAACATGAAACTCTATTTCATAGTCAACTAAATCCAGTACAAAGCACTATAATGAGCTATTGTTTGCACAAGGTAAATTGGTTGAGTTACAAACAACTAACCGAAACATGTGGGCCAAACTAATCTCAACCCAGTCAATGTTGATACCTCATTTGGAGGTTATGCAACATGAAATAAAATCAACAAAGGATCTAATTTAGGTAGATCATAATATTTTGACTGATGACAATTTAACTGACTTTTCTACATGATTGGAATTGTAGATTCATGTATTGGAATCAACAAGAACCACTTGGGATCATGTTCATGCCATGATCAACTACATACAAAAACTCTTCATTGAAAAATATGGTTTGATTCCGCCGAACTCAACCCTAGTCAAAGCCACAAGTTAAAAAAAAGGGGAATGTAATATTAATGATTACATACTAAATGAGACAACGATGAGATCGAGGAATACACAGGAGTTCAGAGTCATAATTTAGAAGTTAGACATGGTATGAAATAGACATAATCATACTATTTAGAGTCATGTAAATATGTGTATTTTCATATTGATCACTAATTATTTAGTTTCCAAAATTTTTGAAGTTCTATAAGAATTGAGTCATAGGCTTAGGGGGAGTACTCTTATTCTTTTATTGTCTAGATGTAAGCATGAAAAAGTGTTTTTTCCACTAATATCAGAGGGGGAGATTGTTGGTATCTCTAAATATTGTTTTCTATTAGTGTCAAACAATTAGTTATATATAAGACATAGTTAGTTGGTCATCACTATGACCGAGACACTCTATATAGTTCGAGTCATGTAAAAGACTTGTAAATAAACATGTATATGCCAAGCTCTATAGGAGGTAAGAAAGTCTTTATTCACCAAGTATTTTTAGTATATGTCAAACCTAGTGAATGCCGAATAGTTAGATCATGTTGATGTTGAGTTATACAAAAGGCGTCGAGTATAGTAGAGACTGAGCATAAAAAATAGTAAGTGCCAAGAAACACATAATTGACATTCAAGCTAGAAATAATAAAAACTTTGAGGTAAACCATTTCAAACCAACACAAACATGACATTTAGTATTTGTAGAGGTTGTTATAGAGGCCATTACACATTTATGACATGGATCATAGTGTTAGAAATATTTACAATAACTAAAAGGGGGGGAGGGTAATCACTTACTCAAGGTCTATATGCACCTCTTGAATAATTAAACATTAATTGTAGACACCTAAATTTGATTACACTGCTTTGGTAATCTAATTTAGCCATCTCTAAAGGCATCATTAATTAAATTCTTATTTAATTAATCCTTTGTCATCCCCTAGTTGATTAATTTAATTAATCATCTATAGTCCTAATTGATAAATCAAATAATCTATTATTTATCAATTAAATCCTATTCTTCTATCTAATTCCAAAAATCCCCATTTATTAAATAAATCTATTTGATAAATGAAATCCTCAAATTCAAAAACCCCTAACCTATCTCTAATCCTCCATTTAGCCTAATCCACCCCATCCACCCATGCTAACCAAGCTTAGCCACTAACTCACCCACCCTCATTAATGCCATCCACTTGCACATCTCTAACATCCCTAATCTAATCCTAAACCCAAGCCTAATCCACCCCCTAATGTTGTCACATTCCTTAAACAAGTTTAAGACTTTCCTAATCCAACCAAAGTCTCCCCTCAAAAAAACCCAACCACTAAGTCATGAGTGCTCTTACAAAACATAAAGACTCTTACAAGCCCACTCATGACTCTTACACCCATCTTCCACACTCTTCCCTCTTCCACACTCATTCCTCTTACATCCCTCTTACATACTCAACCCCACTCATCATGACTTTAACCAACCCTTAACCCTACCCTCTCACACTCATCCTCCTTGTGACAAGTGTCACCTTCCCATTGGTGCTAAACAAGCACAATCCATGTGCTCCCCTTTGAGTGCATCTTAGCCCTCCTTAAGCCTTCATCCATCCTTGCATCTAAGCCCTCCATCCCTCTACCCCTTAGCCTATAAATTGAATCCCATCCCAAGCCATTTCATCAACAATCTTTGAGCTAAAGTTACCATGCTATTTTGAGAACCAAAGCCATCAACTATACCCTTATAATGCCAAATTGAGAGCTCACAAAGCTACCAATTTGCCATTACCCATCTCCATTGAAGCAGCTTTTGAGCATCTTTGAGCATACATCCACAGCAAAAGGACACATCTACAGAATCAAGAAAGCATGGAGTGCTTTTTCTTGTGAGGTTTGCACTTCTTGTTTTCTTCCTTTGTCTAAGCATATATGTGAATTTAGTTTTTGGTTTGTGAATGTTTACTTCATTTGTTAATGTTCTTTGCATACTGATTCTGGTTCTACATTAATCACTTCACTATTCTTCTTATCCTATTATTGCTTATTCACTACTGTAAAAATGTCATATACATAACTTGCATTGCATAGTGAAAACATTTTCAAATGTAAAACATTCATCACAGTTTGACACTCGGATTTTACATGGAAACCCAATTTGGGAAAAACCACTAACAACATGTCACTCTTTTTCACTCTTTCAAAGTGAGCTCTATTAGGATCCAACCGTGTTAAAGGTTACAATACACACTTTATATGTGACCTGGTTAGAGGATTTAATCACCCTATTAGGAGTAGCCTTTTAAGAGGACTTTGATCATTCCATTTAGAATGTCACTTAGTTGAAGGATCTACATAGACTATTAAGTCTTCAAATGACTGTTAGGCCAACCTCTATTAAAAGGATTTCAATACAAACTATTTACAATAAGAAAGAAAATAGTAAGTTTGATCTATGTGATTACAACTCACTTTTGCTGCTTCAGATCCCCATTCAGTCCTTATGTTGGTTCACTAATAAGCCTTTCACTATCATCTTTGATCTTGATCTTCTTGAGCATTCTTTAAGTAATTAGTCCACTCTTCTTATCAATACTTAAGCCTTCTTCTCTAGTTTACTTATCAACAACAACATCATATTTGCAAGCTTTCTCCTTTAGCTTCACATTCACACACTTGTGTAATTATGATCAACCTCACTCTGTATGTCTCTTTACATACAAACTCACTCATACACACATTGGCTGGGCTTGGCTTGTCTTGACTAGATATAGCTAGACATTGCACCAAATGATCGATTCAATATATTTTTAAATAGGAAATTCATGCTTTACCATTTTCTACATCCACCATAGATCTTAGGGTTTATGATCAGATTCAACTCAATTCAATGTATCTATTCATCTTCTTTATCATCCTCTAAATTTTTTTCTAGAACCTATCTATTAGGCCTTTACCTAATCACCTCCTTGAATTTAATGATCCCAATAATTAATCTTATCTTCAACACATTTTACATCTACCAAGAAACAACTAAGTTGGCTTTATCTTAAAATCTCTTTGAATTTTGTTCTCTTATTGTCACTTGACAACATCTAAGTTCTGATACTTGATCAACATTGAAATAATCGGTCACAATAAAGATTCTTTCTTTGCATGAACTAATTGGTTTGGTCGATGCTAATTCTGAGTCAGCACTAGATTTTCTTAGCACTAACTATAGCTTGGTTGACACTAGCATTACTTGTCACTCCTTAGTATTTTTCTCTTTTGCTTGGTTTAGCCTAGCTTTCTTGACATAAACATTTACTTTTCTTTATCAAAGTCTATCTAATCAAATGTCCATTGTAACTTCCTTTTCATAACTTCAACCTTTCCTCTAGGTGCTATAGTTATGAGTAACTCCACAAATCCTCTTCATCAATCAAATAGATATTCCATTTATATTAGGTAGCAACATGTCTCATCCATAGATTTGACATCAATGAAAAAAAAACAATTGTTCCAATTAAAAGTTTCCAAAAATCTCCCTCTCTGGCATTGATGGCAACATCTCAAACATCTAAATACTAGTAGTAACTAGGTTACCATACAATCCCATAGATTTCACTGTCATGAGTGAACAATATCCTTAGTTTCATTCTAATTCTTATCCAATTTCTCTTACATGATTTTCTCCCTCTGAGGTTTATCTTACCTCCTTTCTCAGTAATCTCTCCATTTGACTTCTCTTAGAAATCTCTCCCTCTTTCAGTAATCTTAATCTCTCCATTTGAATTCTCTTAGAAATCTCTCCTTCTTTTAGTAATATCTCCCTCTTTGACAAAAATGCCAAAGACATGTATCTCTCTCAACTTCAAAACTCTTCATACATATGAATTATGTAGATTTTGCATGTCTAGCTAATACTTGTCATCTGTCTATAGCTGATATGTTTATGTTGTACTAAAGTATTCTACCTTAGGCATATCCCAAATTAGAGCTGTATTGCATCACTATGTAGAATATTTTGATTGGCACATGTGATGCAATGCACCTTACCTTCTTAAGTAGCTTTAGTTAGGGGAATCACCCCTAGTTTACCTCTAAGATATTCATGAGCATTTTTGGGTAATGGTTTTGTGAAAATGTCAGCAATATGTTTCTTTGTATTCACAATCTAGCTTCACTTCTTTATCTTGAACTAATTCTTTCAAGTAGTGATATCTTATAACAATGTGCTTTGTCTTAGTGTGCATCACTAGATTCTTTAAAATGTTGATAACACTTGTGCTGTCACAATAGATAACTACTAGATCTGTAATCTCTTCTTTCATACCTTTTAACAATTGCTTAATCCACATTATGTTTGAATAATTCACTGTAGCTGCCACATACTCAGCTTTAGCTATTGATTGGGAAATGCAAATTTTCTTCTTGCTTATCATGACAACAATCTTTTTCCTAAAAAGAATGACATCCACTAGTGTTTTTTCTATCATCAATATGTCCAACCCAATCTGAGTTAGTGAAAACCTTCAGTTCAAATTTAACACTTCAGTTATAATATAATCCATAGTCTTTCGTACCTTTCAGATACCCCAATATCATTTTTACAACCATCATGTGATTCTCTTTAAGACTTATTGAAAATGTAGCAACTATCCCAATTGCCAAAGCAATATTTGGCTTGTTGTGAAGAACACATTGTAATTTTCCTATCATGGATTTGTATAGGGTCTGGTTCACATCAGTAGAATCATCAGACTTAGATAGCTTATGTTCTAAAGACATAGCTATACTCATTAGCCTTGAATCTTCCATACCAAAAGTTTTTAATATTTCCTTGATGTATTGGGATTGTGAAATGAAAATTCCAAACTTCATTTGACACACTTGTAATCCAAAAAAGAATTTGATTTCACCAAACATAGACATTTCAAATTCCTTTTTCATTTCATCAAAAAATGATTTACATAATGCTTCCCTTCCTTCAAATATGATATCATCAACAAATATCTCAGATAACAATACTTCATTGTTCTTACCATTATTGAAATATAAGTTGTTGTTATCATTTATCCTTTCAAAACTAATTTTCACTAAGTAGTTATGTAGTCTTTCATACCATTCTCTTGGGGCTTGCTTCAATCTATAAAGAACTTTGTTCATTTTACATACCATGTTCCTTTTTTCTAGATCTAAAAATACTTGAGGTTGTTCAATGCATACTTCTTCCTTCAGTATACCATTTAAAAATGCAGATTTGACATCCATTTGATATACCTTGAAATTCTTGTAAGTTGAGTATGCAAGCATAGTTCTGACTCCTTCAAGTTTGGTCATAGGAGAAAAAGCTTCTTCGTAATCAAATCCTTCTTATGCATAACCATTGTATACTCATCTTTCCTTGTTTCTTTTTGCTTCACCATTTTCATGGAGCTTGTTCCTAAAAACCCACTTTGTCCCAATGACATTTTTGTATTTAGGTCTTGGCACTAAGGTCCAAGTATTGTTCTTCTCAATATGGTCAATTTCCTCGTCCATTGCTTGTATCCAATCTTCATTTTCTATAGCATCCTTTATTGACTTGGGTTCAAACTCACATAATTAGCATGTATCACCTTTGAGTTTTCTTCTTTTCATTAGACTTGATTCAACATATCTAATGATTTGATCAGGTTTGTGATGTCTTCTCACATATTTTGATAACAAAGGTAGTTTCCTTCTAGGTTCTTCTTCAGGTTCATCTGGAAAAATAATCTCAGGATCATTTCCTCTTCCTTGTTCAAGTTCAGGTTTAGGTTCTGAATACTTGGTATTCACTATCTAATGGTCAAAAATTCCTAACTATGACTCGACATCTTTACTCTGTTGCTCGGCAGTCACTCTCTACTGTTTGGCAATTTGCATTTGCATTCCATCATTTCCTGTCTGATGGAAACTTGTAGCTTGACTAGTATGTTCACTTTGAGTGCTGGGAGAATCATCATCCACATATATGAATGTAATATACTCTTTAGGTTCTCCATTACATGAAGTATCATCTCTTTCTGCAAACTCATCAACTCTCACATTTTCACTTTCCACAACTTTGTTAGTGTTAGAATTCAAACACTTACAAGCTTTTCTTTTAGTGGAATAACCTAGGAATATGACTTCATCACTTTTTGCATCAAGTTTTCCATTTCTATTGTCTTTCAGTATATAGCATCTACTACCAATTTTTTTGAAATATTCAACATTTGGAGCATAGCCATACCATAGTTCAAAAGGTGTAGCATTTGTACCTTTCTTGAATTGTACTCTATTTAGGGTATATACATCAATACTAACTACTTCTCTCCAATATTTATGTGACACATTCTTCTCCATCATTAGTGTTATTGTATAGTCCATTATTAATCTATTTCTTCTTTCAGCTATCCCATTCCAAGGGGGGGTCCTTGGTGCTGACATCTCTCTTCTGATTCCTTTGTCATTGCAAAATGTATCGAACTCATGTGAGATGAATTCACCACCTTTGTCAGATCTCAAACACTTCAGACTCTTCCTTGTTTCTTTTTCAACTTTGGCTAAATACCACTTGAATAACTAAAAAGCATCATATTTGGCTTTAATAAACACCATAGTCATCATTCTAGAATAGTCATCCACAAATATAATGAAATATTGATCTCCACAACTTTTGAAACCAATGGGTCCACATAGGTCAGTATGAACTAATTCCAAAGTATCACTAGCAGAATAAGTTTTACTCTTGAAACTAGACTTTGTCATCTTTCCTAATTAGCACTGTTTGCACATAACATTGTCAGGCTTGTTTAGTTTTAACAATCCTCTTACTTTCTTCATCTTGTTGGTATTCACCAAATTGTAAAAGTTCACATGACATAGTATTTTGTGCCATTAAAAAACATCTTCTTGTAGTGTAAACATACATGTATCACTTGATAGGTCTAGGTAGAATAAGTTACCTCTTGTTTTTCTCACTAGTTCCAATTAGCTTACCATCACCATAATGTATTTTGGTCTTTTTGTTGTGAAATTCAACTATGTAACATTTCTTGTTCAACTATGAAATGTTGAAAAAATATTGATACAAATATGAGAATGTGTTCCAATCATTATTTTTTCATTGATGTCAAACCTATGACTTGCTGATAAGATAATTGCCTAGTTGATTTGAGTGCTATCATTTATTTGATTGATGAGGAGGTTTTGATCAAATGAGATAACAATACTACCCAAAGGAAAGGTTTAGTTATGGTATGGAAAATGAGTACAAAGATCAGTTAAGACAATGATGATATAGTGCATTGATTATCTACTTAAGGTTGCAAAGGTTGGATACACTAACAAAGTCTAGAAGAAGAATGAGTCTACCAAGCTTGACTGAGTGTCTAGTAGGTGCCAAGAAAAGTTAGTGCAAGCAAGTGAAAAATCAGTTGGAGCTAAGAAAAGTCAAAGTTCAGTGTATGTCGAGTGATACAGTGTAAGTCAAGTAAAGTTTAGTTGATGTCAAACACTAGTAAACTTTAGTGTTTGTCGAGTTATCTAGTTGAAGATGAGTGGAAGAATAGTATGGAAGCCAAGTGACAACATATTGATGCTGAGTGCTAGTATTCATGTTAAGTTGTGGATTTGATGAATCTAAGCCAACTTTTTTTTCCTTGAATTTTGTAAAGCATGTGGAAGATAAATATGATGAGTTAGTGGCACATAATTCATGGTAAACAATTTTGAGGCAAATGTAGAGAGGATTGAAGGAGAAGTTTCTAGAAGGGACTAAAATGAAAAGATGGGTAGATTCATTAAATCCTACCTAATCCTACCTAACCCAAAAGTGAATGATAGAGGATGGACAAAAAATGATCTTGATATTCTATTTATAGAGATGGTTGGTTAGAAGCAAGGTGGATCAATGTTGGAGAACCTAATTTAGACAAGAGGTCTAAGGTATCGGTTCATTAGAGACTGAATAAAAGAGACTACTATTGGCAATAAAAGCAATAAGGCTTAAGGGTATGAATGATTAAAGGGTGAATAAGATATCAAAGCTAAAGTGTGTGAAAGCCAAGCAAAATGGAGGACTAAAATAGAGATCTATAATCTACAAGTTTGTTGTAATTTATTATCAGATCAAGCCTTATTGTTACTTTCTAATCATTATACCAGTCTAGGGTAAATCCTTTGGATTAAGGTTGACCTAAAAGTCATTTATAAATCCTTTGACCAAGTGGTATTCCAAGTGAATGATCTAAAGTTCTCTAATAAGGCTCACTCTTAATAGGGTGATTGAAATCCTCTAACTAGGTCACATTTAACAATGTGTATTATAACCTTTAATAGGGTTGGCCCTTCACAGGGTGCCACTTCAGAAGATTGAGAATGAGTAGTATTTTATTGGTGGTTTTTACCAAATTGGGTTTCCACATAAAATCAGTGTGTCAAATGTGTTATTGAATCTATTATGTTTCATGCTTACATTTCTACAAAGTTGATTTGACAGTAACCTACAAAGTTTAAGTGATTGTATGATCTAATGGATGCATGGATGAATATATTTTATGGATATGGGCTCACTAAGCTATGAAAAGTTTTATTTGTACATTCGGACCTTGGATAACTGATTCACCCCCTCTTAGTTATTTTAAATAATTCCAACACGAAACATCAACAAATTATAGTTAAGTTCCTCAACCCAGTAGACATTGTCATATGTTATCTTGTCAGTCAGTTAAATAGAGCCTTTACCTTTTATAACACATGGGATATCATTACCAAATTTAACACATCCACCATTGTATGTATGCATATCTTCAAATTTTTCTTTATCACCAATCATATGATTGGAACATCCACTATAAAGTATACATCTATTACTTTTGTTCACATAAGAAATTAATGTAGTTTTCTCATCTTCATCAGAATCTTCTTTCATAGAAACATAGAGAACTTCATCATCATTACTCTCAGATTCATTATCAGTCTTTTATTTAGCAATATAACAAGATTTCTTACCTTTTTCATCCTGTCTTCTCATGTAGTACTCTTCATCTTTTCTTCCTTTGTACTTTCTTTCCTTCCTTTCATCCTTATATTCTTTGTCAGGGCATCTAGCAACAATATGACTAACTTTTTTGCATAAAAAACAAATTATCAATAACTTACCTTTGTATTTACCTCTTCCTGTTCCAAACATTTTTGCAATGAGGGCTTCCAATTCATAAATCTCATCATCAAAACTATCACTCTCACTCTTTACATATTTTCCTTTCTTCTTGCTAAGATCAAGTTGTGACTTGAAAGAAGATTAAATGGTGGTAGGTTTGTAGTTACCAAAAGTAGACATCTCAAAAGCAACAAGTCTACCAATTACACCTTCTAAGGTCAAGTTTTTAATTGGTGTGCATCTCAGTTCTTGAATTATAGAGAATGTAATGGCATAGTTAGGGAGTAGAGTCCTTAGTACCTTACTTATCAGTGTTTCATCTTTGATTTCTCCATTTGCACCTCGAATAACATTAACAACCTCTTTAACTCTTGTGCAGTGTTGTACTATGTTCTCACCTTTCATCATTCTCATCTCATCAAATTTTCCTCTCTGGCTTTCTAATTTGGCTCTTAAAACATTGTAATCACCTTCACATATGGTCTTCAATATGTCCCACATCTTCTTTGCAGTATTGTAATCTTTTAGGTCATCAAACTCATCATATCTTAGGGCTGAGGCAATTTCAAACATTGCTTGGTTGTGATCTAACTTTTGTCTCAGGTCTTCAGTAGTCAAAGGAGTATTTGTTACTTCTACGTATTCATTGTCCAAAAATTTGACAACAACATCATTGATACTAGATATGTGCAGCTTCATCAGGTTTTGCCATGCAGGAAAGTTCTCCTTTCTTAGCTTGGGTACATCTCTCTTGTTCACCATGATCTTTAGCTTTAAGTACCTTAAAATTTTTCATTATAAGTGTTGGATTTGATACTAATTGTTAGAAATGTTTAGAATAACTTGGGGGGGCGGTGTGAATCAGTTACTCAAGAGCCATATGTACCTCTGGAATAATTAAACATTAATCACTTCACTATTCTGCTTATCTTACTGTTGCTTGATTACTACTATAAAAATGTCATAAACATAACTTTCATTTCATAATTAAAACATTATAAAATGTAAATATTGATAAAAAATTCATCTTAGTTTGACACTAGGGTTTTACATGGAAACACAATTTGGGAAAAACCACTAGCAACATGCCACTCTTTTTCACTCTTTTGAAGTGAGCTCTGTTAGGAACCAACCTTGCTAAAGGTTACAATACACACTGTTAAATTTGACTTGGTTAGAGGATTTAATCACCCTATTAGGAGTGGCCTTGTGAGAGGACTTTGATCATTCCATTTATAATGATATATAGTTAAAGGATTTACACAGACTGTCAAGTCTTCAAATGACTATTAGGTCAACCTTTATTAAAAGGATTTCAATACAAACTATTTACAATGATAAGAAAGAAAATAGTAGGTTTGATTTATGTGATTAGAACTCACTTTAGTTGGTTCAAATCTTTGTTCGATCCATATGCTAGGTCACTAATAAGCCTTTCACTGTTATCTCTAATCTTGATCTACTTGGGCACTCTTCAAGCAATCAATCCACTCTTCTTAATAACACTTAATCCTTCTACTTTAGTTTTCTTATCAAGAATAGCATCATATTTGCAAGCTTTCTCCTTTATCTTCACATTCATACGCTTGTGTGCTTCCGATCAACCTTGCTCTATAAGTCTCTTTACATACAAACTCACTCATACACACACTGGTTGGGCTTGACTTGGCTTGACTAGACATGACTAGACATCACAACAAATGATTGATTTTGTATGTCTTTAAATAGGAAATTTGTACTTTACCATTTTCTACATCCACCATGGAGCTTAGGGTTTACAACTAGATTCAACTTGATTCAATGTATCTATTCATCTTCTTGATCATCCTCTAGAAAATTCTCTAGAATCTGTTTGTTAGGGCTTTACCTAATCACTTCCTTGAATTTAATAATCCAACTCATCAATCTTCAATGCATTTTAATTCTCCCAAGAAATCAACTGAGTTGGCTTGATCTTATGATCTCTTTGAATTTTGTTCTCTTATTGTCACTTGATAATATCTAAATTTTGATACTCAATCAACACTAAAATACTTGATCGCTATAAAGCTTCTTGCTTGGCATCAACTTTTTTTTGAAAGGAGATTTTTGAAGTAAAGAATATTGATGAAACCTATACGAGTTGATGAAATCTAACTCCACAACTCACCAAGATCACTTGCATGCAAATAACCTATCGAAGGGAAACTAAGAAGGAAGAGGTGGAGCTTGGAAAAATCCTAAACAAACTTGAGAGAGAACATATTGCAAATAAGGAAAGTGTATTTACAATGAAAAATAGAATAATGAGAAATACAAAGAGAGAGCCCGAATATAAAAGCCTCATGGAAGCTTGTAGAACAAGTTGGAAAGTAGTAGAAGATAAGGTTGACAACTAAGCACACTTCCACAAAATGGTGGAACATGCTAGAAGGGAACAAACTCCTGTGTTATCAACAACTCATCACTACAACTATTAAATAATAAATATTAAATAAATGCATTAACCTAAGTAAGCTTAAGTAAATAGAATAAATAGTAATTAATTAATTATTTACTCTAACACCCCCACTTAAGTGCAACTTAAGGGAATGCCTTAAGCTCACAAAACTAAGAGAAAATGCAGGATGGGTCCCGACAATGAGGCCATGTTAGGTACCCATGTACAATGCAAAGAAATGTAACTTCTGAAAATTGGGAAAGAGAGAAAACCACGTGGGAAAAACCCTCCCCCAAAAAGAGGTAAGAACCTAGTGAAGGACTGAAGAAGCCTCCAACTAGTGGAATGTCCCATAAAATAGGAACAAGGAGTGATCATGAAGAGCATCACTAAAGCATGAAGAAGCCGCAAAATCTCCCATAAAAAAGAAACTGCTAATCTAAAGAACCTCCATGGAAGAAGAAGGCACGAACTGAGTGTGTCTATATGGTAGATGATCCATCTCACCGAAATGAATAGTTAGCCAGCCATTGCAATCACCTTGTGTATAGGATCAACCACTGAATACATAGCTCATACTATTGAACCATCGAACCAAGGATGCATTAGAACAACAAAATTGTTAGAGTAATTATTTGTTCTAACTTATTAATTAAATAACTTTGATTTAATTAATTGAGTTGCCTATTACTCTAGTTTTCTTAAGCTATCTTGTAGGTGCATATAATTAATATTTTATTAATTATATTGTGCAACCCTAGCTTTTTTAGGCTTTAGTTTCCCTTTTTGGGTTTCGTGATTCCTTTATAAGGATTCACCTCTTTGTATTTTATTGATTCACTTATTGGATTATATGAGATATTGCTCTTTGCATGTCCATAAGACGGATTTGGCTTTTTGGCCTCCTTGATTTTTCCTTGCCTCTATTCTTTGCTTCATCCCTGTGACAGGGTTATGCATGTAGGTGTTCTTGGGAGATTAGTTTTTCACCTAATCTAACATGGTATCAGAGCTAGCTTGCTGCTCGCTGTTCGTGGTTTGTTGAAGCATTTCAGAAGCTGCATTTTTTCGGAGCAGTGGGAGGCTGTACGGACAACTTTTAAATTTTTTTTGGAGCACTTTGGGCTCAAAAGAACACTTCCATTGGATTCGGAAGGCCATTTGCAGTTAAAATCCATATAAAATTTGTCCATTTTGGACACCGTTGGTCTGGGAGGCAAATTTTTTTGTCCGACAGGGCCGTACGGCCCCCTACACGCAGTACAAGGCGTCAAAATAAAAAAAAATTGCAAAAAAAAATTCTTTTTTTGGTTGTTTTAGCCACCGACGGTTATTTAACCGCAGCGGAGCCGCTAGCGGTCACCGCTGACGGAAATCGCTAGCGGTTACCGCTGGCGGCCCGCAGCGGCTCCGCCAGCGGCCACCGCTGCTGCTCCGCCCCGCGGTGGCCCTCCAACCTCCCGCCACCCGGCCGCCGCTCCGCCAGAGGTGGAGGGATTTTTTAAAGTTTTTTTGTTTTTTTATTATTTTTTTATTAAAAAAAAATTAATTTTTTGCATTTTTAGAGGCCCTGGAGGTTTTTTCTCCGTAACTTGAGCATACAAACATATTTTTTCAATCCAAAAAATGCATCGAAAAGCTGGTTCCAAGACGGAGATGCTGGTATAGGTTTTTTTGGATTTTGATGTAGTTTGGTTGCCTGTTATGGTAGTCAAAGCTGGATGTTCTATTTTGCACTCCGGGAGGTGTATCTTGAGCTTCCGATCTCCAATTTTGAACTTCTTTATATCACTAGAAAGCTCTTTCTGTGCTCTTTCCAGTGATGCTAGTTGTTGTTCCAGATTCTATTCCAGGAACATCCTATTCAGTCTTTTGCATTTTAGCATTCTGGTGGATATCCTGATTGTTTCAGGTCCGGAGATCGATTTTGTTGCTTCAGTTGCTTCGTTTTGGGCTCTACCTTCAGTTGTTTCAGCCTTATGTCTTTTCTGATCATTGTTGATATTCATTGTAAGCATCTTTATGCAACGCACTAAGATAAAGTGCCACTCTTGCGTTTCGAGATCTTTTTCATCATTGTGATTTGTTGTACTCGCACTATTTTATAAAGTGCCATGGGGGGGATAGTTGTTTGTTGCTTATAGGCCCTCTTTCTCTAATTCCTCATGCAGTGTTGATGACACATGCCTTTATTGGTGTTTTGTACCTCACTCTCGATGTGTTTGGCTCCTATGTTGTAGGAGATTCTTGGCCCATCTTTTCAGCTGCCTGTCACCTCACCTGCCTTAAGGGGAGGTTATATTGATGTTCTATGCTTCTTTGGTTGATGGTTCATTCCTTCTACTTCCATGGAGGTTCCTTTGGTTGATGGTTCGTGCCTTCTATTTCCATGGAGGTTCTACAGATCAACATTTTGACAGAGTTTTGTGGTTCTTCATGCTTCAATGATTCTCTTCTAATCTCTTTGTTCCTTCTTCTGGAACATTCTTTGCTATCTCTTTATGGAGTAGGGTTTTTCCCATATGGTTTTCTCTATTTCTCCTCTTTATAGAGATTTTTTTGTGATTGGGTACCTGATCTGGCCTTGTTGCCGGGACCCAATTCTTTTTCATAGCTGTGTTAGGTTAGCTTCCTCCCAAGCTTCGCTTAAGGGGGGGTGTTAGAGTAATTATTTGTTCTAACTTATTAATTAAATCACTTTGATTTAATTAATTGAGTTGCCTATTACTCTAGTTTTCTTAAGCTATCTTGTAGGTGCATATAATTAATATTTTATTAATTATATTGTGCAACCCTAGCTTTTTTAGGCTTTAGTTTCCCTTTTTGGGTTTCATGATTCCTTTATAAGGATTCACCTCTTTGTATTTTATTGATTCACTTATTGGATTATATGAGATATTGCTCTTTGCATGTCCATAAGATGGATCTGGCTTTTTGGCCTCCTTGATTTTTCCTTGCCTCTGTTCTTTGCTTCATCCATGTGACATGGTTATGCATGCAGGTGTTCTTGGGAGATTAGTTTTTCACCTAATCTAACAAACATAACCCCCCTTAATGCAGATGGGGTGAGATGATAGGCAACTAAGAAGGTGGGCCAAAATCCTTTGTAGACAAAACCAAGAATGACGAGAGAGAGAAAGAGGTACAAACACCTATAAAGACATGGTCACACCGATGTTGCATGAGAAAACAAAAGGAAGAAGGCCAAAAACAACAAACAACTATCCCCCCATGGTGCTTTATAAAAATAGTGCATGTACAACTGTCTCAAAACAACGGTCATGAACCCAAAATGCAAGAGTGGCACTTTATCTTAGTGCGTATACATAAAAATACTTACAAATGATGTCTGCAATGGTTAGAAAAGGAAAAAAGCTAACAAAAAAGATAGTACAACTCAAAAAAAAAGATTCCATGCTATGAAAATGATCCTCAGACCTAAAACACCCAAGATATCCACCATAGAGAAAAAAAGCCAAAAACATGATAGAAAGAGCATGGGCTAAAATCTAAAGAAAAAGACAACATTTTTGAAAAGATTACAAAACCAACTTTCCAAAAATATAACATTTTCAAAAAAATTGACATGGGATGCAAAAGATATGCATGCCAGAGTCAAAAATAGAACTTCAAACTTCAACTACAAAAATGGGCAACAAAACTGCATCAAAACCTAAAAATAGCTACACCAATGTCTTCCTCTCAAAACTAGCTTTCTATCACTTCTTTTGAATTGAAAAAATACCTCTTTATGCTTAACTTATGGCCAAAAAACTAACTATAGGTCAAAAAAGGACCTTGGAGAGCTTGGTAGGGGTGCTGATGTAGGATGATGTCAGCAAATGACTAGTTTAAATTTGACAGCCTAGGGGCCGTCACAAAAAAGAGAGCCACATGGTAGGTTGACATGCTCAGGCACTGACGTGGCAGGGGCCACATGGCAGATGCCAACGTGGCACCCGTGCCATGTGGCAGTCATGAATTGGTGCCAACTGTTCTTAAAACAAACTGTAACTCCATGCGGGCTAACTATCAGGCAGAGCAAAGCATAGAATGGTGAATGGTGGTGACATTGGTGGAGCAACGCAGGACCAAACAGAGTGGTAGACAGGAGTGGAGAACTGGGGAGGCACCACTGGAAAAGGTGGTGTGCAGGCTATGGTGGAGACAGGGTGCTACGTGGGTGGTGCTACCCTCTGCAGTGGAGTGTTGGTGGAGCGCGAGCGGCTATGCAGTGGCCGCTAGGTGGTGAAGCAGTGTTGTGCCTTATTTTTTATTTTTTGCTGTAAATTCGTTTGTATGTCTGTACGACAGGGCTGCTACCAAAATTTTTTCGCCTCTTGGAGCTCTGTTTCCAAAATTGACAAATTTTATATGAATCTTGACTATAAATGACCTTTTGGATCCAATGGCAGTGTCCATTTGGGCCCAAAGTGCTCCAAAAAAATGCTCTTCCCTTGGATTGAAGAAAAATGCACAAACAAACTAGGTTTTGTGTCTCCAAATCATGGCTTCAAAAATCTTTCAACGAAGAAGCAGCAGGGAGGCTCTAATACCATGTAGGAGTTGATGAAATCCAACTCCATAGCTCACCAAGATCACTTGTATGCAAATAACTTGTTGAAGGGAAACCAAGAAGGAAGAGGTGGAGCTTGGAAAAACCCTAAACAAACTTGAGAGAGAACATATTGTAAATAAGGAAAATGTATTTACAATGAAAAATAGAAAAATGAGAAATACAATGAGAGAGCCCGAATATAAAGGCCTCATGGAAGCTTGTAGAACAAGCTAGAAAGTGGTAGAAGATAAGGTTGACAACTAAGCATACTTCCACAAAAAGGTGGAACATGCTAGAAGGGAACAAACTCCTGTGTTGTCAACAACTCATCACTAAAACTATTAAATACTAAATATTAAATAAATGCATTAACCTAAGTAAGCTTATGTAAATAGAATAAATAATTAATAATTAATTATTTACTCTAACAAAACCTATCATGGAACAATCATTATTTTATCACTAATGTCAAACCTGCTACTTGTTGGTGAGACAATTGCTTACTTTGGTTTGAATGCTATTATTTGTTTGATTGATGAAGAGGATTTGAAAAGAAAGGATAACAAGAGAGCCTAGAGAAAGATTGAGTTATTTGGTGTATAAAAGAAGCACTAAGACCAAGAAAGACTTTGATGATATAGTCTATTTTTTATCTACTTTATGCTATAATGAAAGTATACTTGAGAAAAGACTAGGAGAAGGCTAAGTAAAGAAATGTGTCTGCCATGCCTAATCGAGAAAATAGTGAAAGCCAAGGAAAGTTAGTGCAACCAGAGTAGAAAATTAGTTGATGCCAAGTGAATAAAGTCTAGTATGTGTTGAGAACCTATAAAGATTTAGTGGATGTCGAGCAACCTAGTGTTGGCCAAGCATCAGAAGACAGTGTTTTTGAGAAAACAAAGTGTTAATGCCAAGTGCCAATAAAATGTGTTAGATCAAAGATTTAATGAATTTGAGACAACAAAGTTGATTTCTTGAATTGTGTGAAGCATATGAAAGATAACGATGATGAGTTGGTGGCACAAAATTCAAGATAAACCATTTTGAGGTGAATTCAAAGAGGATTGTAGAGGAAGTTTCTAGAAAGGTATAAAATGGAAAGATGGGTAGATTCAATGAATTTTACCTAACCCTATAATGGACAATTATGGTTAAATGAAAAAAGAATTAAATTCTCTATATAAGGAGATAGCATGCCAAAAGAAACAGGTGTTATGTGCAAGAACCTGAGAAAGACAAGAAGTCCAGGGTGTTGCTTCATATGGTGGTTGAATGAAAGAGTTTGCAATTGGCATACAAAGAAATAAACCTTAAGGTGATGAATGCTTTAAGGGTGAACAAACTATCAAAGATGAAGAGGATGAATGCCAAGCATAATGGAGGACTAAATGTGAGATTTGTAATCTACAAGTGAGTTGTTTTAGTTATCAGATTAAGTCCTACTGTTACTTTCTAACAATTATACTAGTTTGGATAAATCCTTTCAATTAAGGTTGACCTAAAAATCATTTGTAAATCCTTTAATAGGGTGAAATTCTAATGGAATGTTCTATAGTCCTCTAACAAGGCTCACTCCTAACAGGGTGATTGAAATCCCTTAACTAGTTCACATTTAACAGTGTGCATTGTAACCTTTAACATGGCTGGCTCCTCATAGGGTTCACTTTAGAAGAGTGAAAATTGGTAGCATGTTATTGGTGATTTTTCCTAGATTGGGTTTCCACATAAAATATTTTTGTCAAAATGTGTGATTGATTTTGTGGTATTGAATGTTTAGATTTCTGCAAAGTTATTTTGACCTAGGACAATATGCATATGTTTAAGATATTGAATGATCAATGCATGCATAAGTATAAGTTGAGGTACTAAAAAGTTTTATTTGTACATTTGGACCTTAAATAACTAATTCACCCTTCAGTTATTCTAAATTATTCCAACATTAACTTTCTTGGTCGATGCTAATGCTTGGCCAACACTAGATTTTTTGGGCATTAACTATAGCTTGGTTGACACTAGCATTACTCTGCACTCTTTAGTATTTTTCTATTTTTCTCAGCTTAGCCTAGCTTTCTTGACATAAAAAATTAATTTTCTTTATCAAATTCTATCTAATCGAATTTCCATTGTAACTTCCTTTTCATAACTGTAACCTTTCCTCTAGGTGCTATAGTTATGAGCAATGTAGTGCCTCTCGTGTTTGCAGTCTGTACCTTGTTTATTTTTTATTCAAGAGATACTTGATACTCTTATTATATGTACCTTGAGATGACCTGAGGGTTGGATATTATACTTTGATTCAACATCATAGATGCTATACTGATATGCTATTTAGTTCATCATATTTACATGTTTATGCCATTTTGAGATGATAGTAGATCTATGATGATATCTGATTATCTAGTATTTGGACATATTTTCTGATTATGTTATGTGATGGATTTTATGCTATGGTGATTTACTTCATTCTTGTCTCTTTATGCTTTATGTGAACATGAGTGATGTAAATGGATTAATTAGGTATTTAATGCATTATTGCTTTGGCTATGATATTATATGCAATTACACTTGATTGTATTTTTTCGTGTGTAGGATTTATATCCCTAACATTGGCACATGGAGTTAGTTATTCAACCATTCATATTTTACCAATGTCATCCTTGAATGGTTGACGTCTCCTTATTTTAACTATTTAAATTAAACCATTCGGTGATTATTAAATCCAAACTCATTTGCATTATGTGATTAGACCAATGAGTGTGTCTGTGAATTTAGAGGTTTGCATTGTCATGAAAGTTGTCAAGTAATTTTCTATGATTTTAGATTTTTGGGCTTTAAATCTTCTCCAATTTTATTTTTGACAGCTTTGCCTTAGGTGAATTCTCATTACGAGGAATAATCTATTTTTGTTTGGGTCAATTTGGAGTCTAGCTAGTCTAACTGGCTATTTTTCCTAATTGACTATTCACTTGAAAAGTGAATAAGTATTGAAAAAGGGATTTTTTTTTCTCACTTTTGAATTTTACAATTTGGATATTGGAGAGTTTTTTTGAAATCCTCTTTCTAAAGGATTGGATATATGTTCATTCTGAGAGCTATGAGCATGGGATTTTCATGAGATTAGTCTCGTTGGATCCAACTCAGGTAGACCTTGCTTTGTTGTGATTTTTGGTAGATTCATCGAGCAATTTATTTTATTGAGTTGATTTTGGTTTTTGCCCCTTTTGGTATCAGGTAGGGCTTTCTAGTTTTCTTGTTCTGCTTCATTTTAGCTTCTATTTCTGGTAGTAGTTTGTTAGGAGGTTGAGAACTAGTGTTCCCCTCCATTTCTGTTTGTTGATTCTACCCAGTTGGTTGGGTATGAACATTTTCCTAGTTTTTGGGATGGGGGTTTGGGGTTTCACACCATTATGCTGGCCATTTTTGCATACTATATCAGAACTCAAATATTATTGGATTTTTTGGGTTTTTGCACCCAAGGACCAAATGGGTTTTAATTTCAAAGTTTTTTAATTTTTGGGATTTTTACCTCATTTTGTGTGCCACCCTATTTTCTCAAGTTTTCTTGGCATGAGTTTGGTCATGGACCTAGATTATCTGTTTGGATTTTGGTCAGACCTTTGTTGCACTTTTATGTTGCATTAGGATGCATGTCACATCTATTCTCTTGATTCTATTTTTGGTTGAGTGACTTCCTACATTGTGTTCTCATCCAGTCCTTGTGTTATGATATTTGTGATGGTGGTGCACCACACATGAGTATGTGCGCGTACATTTGTCAGGTGACTTGCGAGACCTAATCTTCTGTGGTACTTCTGGAAGTTATGATCATTGGGGTTGGGTTGGAAATTTGCATGCCTTTGGGCACTCATCATTGGATGAGCATGGGTAGGGTAGGGTAGCATATGGAGGGGGTTTCTATCTCACAACCTAGTGATCATGGTGCCATATGTTGGTAGAGGGAGCTTTAAGTAAGTGACAACTAAATAAAATACTGGGTGGTAATAAGATTGAAGATAATAAAACATTTCTTTAGTGTGTGAGCCTTCTATTGGGAAGTTGAGTCCACACATATCCAAGCTTGGGCTTGTCAATGCCAAGTGACT